>OX451218.1:129234574-129899574 GCA_949628195.1 Phasia obesa | reverse complement strand
TGTCCACTTATCGTATGTAATGAACAGACATGAATTCAATGAAATATTATAATGAACGTCTTATGAGTTTTGTTTTTTGTGCTTTTGCAGTGCTTTAGTGTCAATCCAAAAATATTTAAACCATATCATTTGTTGGTTTGTCGGAAAGCTATAGCTGTCTACAGGAGTTTATCGGTCTTGCTGAAATTTTACATTTTGTTACTAGCTATGAGGTGGACAAAAAAGCTAAATATTTTTTTAAAATTGTAAGTAGGCATGGCACTTCCCATATATTTACCATTACGTTACTTGAGAATTTTAATATGTAAATCTGCAACAGAGATACTCTTCCAATTTGGTATAGGCTTCTAAGCTTTAGCCATACAACAAGAGTTTATTTTTCTTTTTAACGATGGGGGTAGCGAAGCGCACTATTGTTATGATCATCAGCACATGCAGAGAAAAACCATGATTATGTTATAGTAAAAAGAACCATCCTATGTTATCTGTAAAACTATACGGTTGCAACGAACAACTTATTGTTATAAATTTAAAGATCTAATAAATAATTTATTATACGGTATGTTTATATAAACAAATAAAGTATGTTTTTATATTTATTTCATAATAAAGTTTATTATTATTAATGTTATTTGTAAGTAAACCATAATATGTTTCTAACACAACAATGCTATTATTATTTTAATAATAATATGGTTTGACTACAACCATTACTCCAATCATAATATAATATTGCGCATATTATTTATGAAAGCGATTTTTTTAATTGATATACATAAATTCATATTTTCATAACTTTGAAAGGTTCGCTTTAAATATGACTGATTTAAAAATGAGATGTTTAGCTTCGGAAACAATATTTCTAGTTGCAAGGATTTAATTAAAGTATTTAAAGCAAAATTGTAATATGAATTGTATTTACTACTAATTAACATGCATCAGTCTTAATGCCATGTATTATTGTTAATTAGGCTACGAATTGTAAAGAATTAAGTGAATTATTTAAAGCAAAATCAAAATCAAATATCTATTCAAAAAATTCAATTCTACGACTATTTGTAGAATTATAGACAAACTCATGTATTCAAAATATATGTATATGCAAACTACATATCTACATTATTAAGCTGTTCACTATAAGGGAGATTAATTAGGGTAAGCAAACGGTTAGGTTGTACAGAAAAAAATATTTTGATGATTTAAACAATTAATTTGCATAATCAGACATTTTCTGTTTGAATATGGTCCTATAAAAAATTTTTGTAAATTCAAACAATTAAATTAAAAATTAGTTTATTGAAAATATTCAACGATATTTTCAAACAATTACTTATGATATTTGGTAAAAAAAAAAAATATTGACTAGAAAAAATTCTCAAACAAAAAATTTGTCTGAATTAGACAAAAAGTTTACCGAAATTTAAAAAAAAAAAATGGTTGGTGAGAAAGAATAGAAAGAATTGAAAAATTACACATTATTCGGGTTGGTGAATTTAAATCTGCAATCCATTATATGAAATTTGTTATGGATTTTGCTATATACTCAAAATAAAGTAGTGTCCGTTAAGCCCCTTTCACACTATAATACTGAGTATAAAGATTTTCATTGGATTGTGTAAGATAGAAATCCAATGAGAATTGTGTGATTGTCAAAAAATCTAACGTAACATAACATTTCGTTTTCACACTATCACACTTCAAATAAAACGAAAAATATCAGCAAAGGAACAAGCCGTGACGAGAGACATTGAATGGCGTCGGCTGAGCAATTTTATGTGGACGGCAGAGGTGACGGGTCTTAAGTTTGTTTGGCCGTTCAAGTTTTCGGTTAATAAAAAAATAAAAAATAAAACAAAAAAAAATAATACGTACATTCAACAATTTCTAGGCATGGCAGAAACAAAGTACATACGTAGGCGCAAGGCGAATTCATAAAAGGTGTGAGCAGTAGAGCAACAACTACAACAAAACAACAACTTTGACATTAGATTAGCAGATGTGAATCAATGTATTTTTGACAAAACATTAGCAAAAAAACGAGAGCAAAAAACAATCAGCTGGGGTATCAACACCACCTGGTATGAATTCGCCTTGCGTAGGCGTTAAGACTGAAGACAATTTCAGGCAGGTGCAGGACAAAGAAAACATTTCATCGGCGGCGGCGAACTATCGGCTGCGACTCAATCAGCTTGGTTCTTTCCTTTAAAAAAACACAACCCTGATAAAATGAAAAATGTTATCGTTTAGAAAATTTTCTAAAAATGGTTTGGTATTATGGGATGTCAAATTGCTTTCGGTATTATTTCACATTTTTATAACATACTATTTTCACGCTATCACACTTTCTCATTGGATCCAAGTATTTGACAAGTCTTAATACTCAGTATAATAGTGTGAAAAGGGCTTTATTGAATCTTAATATTTCAATACTAGCTGTTACCGCTACATGCAAAAAAAACAAGGTTATTGTATGGTCACGGCAACTACACTTTGTTCTCTGTAACAATACATGTTTACTGTGAACAAATTATTGTTATTTTAAACAATACTTTGGTCACGATAAACAAATTTTTGTTAACAGTAGATCATTCGATGGTTATACATATCAAACAAGCAATATGGTTGACTTGAACCATATGTATGTAAGTCTAACCATTAACATGTTTCACATTATATTATAGTATGTTTACATTATAAACACAGTTATGGTTGTATTTTGCAATGCTATTTTTATGGTATTTTTATGTAAGACAATAATATGTTCCAATGACAACAATATTATTATAGTTTAAAATAATAAGGTTTGAATATAAGCATATAATTCAACCATAATATGTTGCTCTTATTTTATGGTTAGCTCAACCATGTAATTTCTTTGCATCACTTTGTAGGCGGCCTGAAAATATTTTGTTGGATTTTTTCTTTGAAAATAATCCACACCAAATTTCAAGACTCTTTTATAATGCTTCATACATCCCTGGCTAAAATTCTTAAATTTATATAAAATTCTAAAATTATTGTGGAGTGTTCTGTAAATAATGTTTAAAATATCCCTCTGAAAATTACATATGTATTTTTTGCGGAAAAAAGTATCCTATATTCGAACCAAAATATTAAGATCCATCCATCCAGTAGTTTTTAGGTAATGCGAACACAGACAGAAAGACAGACAAGAAAAAAGTAACTGTTTTATTATATGTATAGAGAAAATATTTTACAATCTTATTTTAAAGTTAGACAATAATATGGTTCCATCATAACAATATTGTAATTATGTTAATAATATGGTTTAATTACAACCATATAATTCAATCTTAATAGGGTGCTCTTAGGTTATGATTACCTCAGCCATATTTTTTGTTTTGCGTGTAGAATGTTCTGACGAAAAATAATCATTTTCATGCAAAATTAATCACAAGTTCTTGAAAAATAGAAAATTAATTTTTATTTAAATTAAGTGATGGTGACATGACGATTTCATTGATACATAAATTTTGCTGAAATCATTGATAAAAATAATAAATAAAAATATTTTATTATAAAAAATTACCACATATGACATTTGATTGTTTTTAATCATACTATAATCGTTTAATTTCACCATAATATGTTCGTATTATAAAGTTTAATAATAACATGGTTTGACTACAACCATATAATTTAGACATAGTATGTAGCTCTTAGAATATGGGTACCTCAACCATGTTTTTCCTTTGCGTTTGTCTAAACGATTTCAATGTATTTTTTGTGCTGTGTACTCCTGATTACAGACTTTATAAATTGAAAATCGATAGCCCACCGAAGCAACTTATTTGCTTCCTAAAATTGTTCCGATGTAATCATTACCAATAAGGCGGAGATATCATATGAGTTAATATTAATTTGTGTATCCTGACATCGCAAAAGAAATAAAATATTTTCCATTTTCCGTTCACCCTTAAACAGCCGCACTCAAAGTTTCATTCATACAAATAAGCCACAAAACTACGATAATTAGCTTAGAAAATTTTACAGAATGCCTGTATGTACAGCTTTAATTCGTATTGATGGATTAACACAACAAAAAAAAAAAAAAAAAATAATGGTTCTATTCATGTAAGTTGTTGCATTATATGCAACAGTATGTATTAGAGCCCCATATATCATCTACTACGTTTGTTACCTCTTTCTCTAAAATTTGATAATTACATTCTATTTTATTTCATCAATAATACAAATTTTAACAAAATGTTATGCTTAAGTAACATAAATCTAATATTGTTTAGTTACGTCAACTATTGCAATTGAATAAAAATTTATTGTGCACAAATAGAAATTTTGGCAATTAAAATTTCTCATCAAAAAATAAATGACGCTTGCAGTTTTCAAAGCGTAAAGAACATAAATAATAAATACATATTTTGAATTTTAACCAATGTTGCAGAAAGTTTATATTTGAAAATGCTTATATTAGTGTTCTGTAATTATGAAACATATCAGAGAATAATTCTTTCAAAAAAAAAACGAATTCAAAACAGATAGAAGGGTACCAATGCTAAACTAAAAATGTAAGAAGTAATCTGTAAGAATTAGATTTGAATCAAATAAAAGATGCGCCAAACTTATAGGGAAAAAATGAAGACTATTTGAATGTCAAGCCTCTTCTCTTTTCATCAGCATCCGTCTTTTATAGGGGCACCATGCAAGCCTCTGTCTACGGTTGCACAGATAGGGGCACACAGATCAAATAACATCACATATTCGGACACCATTTAATTTACAATGTTAAATTAAAGACCTGTTGTTATACGGGACTTGGCCACAAAGATTCTTTGTAAATTTCAACTATCTGTCTATAACGGTTCAAAAGTTTAACCATATATATCAAACTACATGAACTATTGGGACACCCTTTACATTATAATTCCAAATATTTATACATGTTATCATACCAGAGATAGTAGTGGACAGTCTGCCTAATTTTCAAGTGTTTGTGTTTAATGGTTCAAAAGATAAGGCCATATAGATCAAATTACATAATTTATGGGGACACCCTTTAATTTCTAAATTCAAATTGTATACAGGTTCCTTGCAATACAGGTTCCTTGTAAATTTCAGCTGTCTGGCTCTAGCAGTTCAAAAGTTTGGCCACGAACATAGAATTACATTAACTATTGGGACACCCTTTTAGTTCCAAATTCAAATTTTATACTTTTTGTTATAGCTGACTTAGCACTACAGGTTCTTTGTAAATTTCAGCGGTCTGTGTACAACTGTTCAAAAGTATGGCCATATACATCAAATTAAATGAACTATTGGAGCACCCTTTAATTTAAAATTTTTACATTTTATTATAACGGTCATAGTAATCGACATTCTGTCAAATTTTCAAGGTTCTGTCTATAACGGTTCAAAAGATAGACCCAAATAGGTCAAATTATGTCACCTATGGGGACACCCTTTAAATTTTAAACTTATTTTTTTTATTCATTTTTGCTGTTGAGAGCTATAGCGACACGCAATTTTTTAAAATTTTAATTTGGTGCCCTTTACGGTTCTTAATACACGTAAAAAACATGTATGTTGTATGGGGACACCCTTTAATTTTTAATATAATGAACTGTTTTGGGACCAACCTGAAAGCATAACCTTTCAAATAAAGGAAAAATTTTTAAAATCGGTTCAGAAATGGCTGAGTTCTGCGGTTACATACATAAGAAGAAAAAAAAGCAACATTCAGACGAATAGATAACCTCCTTCTTTTTTGAAGTCGGTTAAAAAAAAGCAATTTTTGTTACCCTGGTCCAGTTTTCTCAAAATATTGGGTAGAATTTTAGCAAATAATTTGAAATTTTTTGTCGTAGTTAGCGAGCAAAATTCAAAATATTTTGAAAAAAATTAAAAGTTTATTTTATATCTTTTCTGAGTAAAAGACTAGACGATTTTTAATTTAAAAAATCCAAAATTGCATTTTTGTGTACTTTATCGTATAAAGGGCCATCAACGTTTTTACTTTACCATACGTAGTATAAGGTAAAGTATAGTAATCATGAAAAAATCGAAGTCGAGATTTCGACGGGTTTATATGTTTTGAGGTCTCCTGAATTTATTTTTACTATTTTCGCTATGATGTCTGTGAGTGGGTGTGTATGTCACTATTTTTGTGATGTTTGTACAGGTTATACCGTTTGACATATCAAAATGAAATTTAGTATTTGCCTTTGGAATATGGAGATGAAGAGCTTTATAAATTTTGGACATGGGTAATTTACTTAATACCAAATTTTGTTAACGCTCTAAGGTCATACCGTATGACATATCAAAATGAAATTCTGTATATGCCTTTGGTTTATGGAGATGAAGAGCTGTATAAACTTTGGACCTAAATGGAAAGGGGCAAGGGGTAGTTTACTTAACACCCCAAACCGAAAATCATTAATTTTTCGATTCGAATATACTTCCAGCTTTTATTCTTTATGTAATATATCCATAAAAATATCTATTTCCATTGGGTATGGTAAAGTTGAGTTTAGGCCACTCCAGTTTTATTATTTTTTGGTTTTTTGGATAGAAAAAAATTTTATAAATTTTTATGCAAGTCAACTATATGTGTGTACGTTTTAACCAAATTTCCTGTAAAATTTATCATCCTTTCAGAAGATGAAGGTCCTTCAATTACATCTTTTTTACATCGATATTTTGATTTTAGCCTATATGTTCTAAGATCTCAAAGCTGGGATCGGAAAAAGAAGACAGCTGTAATAAAGCTATGTATATATAAACTCCGAGTTGTTGCTGAAAGTATTTCATGAGCCCTGTATACTCCTCTCCTATGCTCATGTCAAATTTTGGATCAATCGGCCTAGCCCTTTACAAATGGCTGAGCTATTTACAAAATATTTTGATTCTGCCCCGCTGTGCAATAGTTTTCACGTTTTCTGTTTTCAAGTGGTCTAAGACACTTTCAACATATTTAGATTATTTTATCGATTAGTTAAACGTTTATCTATTTATTTTAATTGTTTAATATAATTAAATATTACAATTTATAAATTTTGCTTAATGAAATAAAATCTACAATAATTTTAAAATTTTCTATTCATAAAGGAATTCACAATATGCATATAATAAATGCATATAAATACAAAATTGGTTTTATTTTAATTCCCAAAAATTTCATAAAATACAAAATAAATTTATTCAGAATTTATTGAAGTTTATAGCATTTTTATTTATAAAATTTAATAAATTACCAATTAAAATTCTAATCAAAAGTGCTTCTGTTCTGCAATATTTTAATTCCATTTCTCTATTTAAGTCAAGATCTCTTCAATGTTTGTTTTATTTGTTTTGTGGAGATTTAAATCTTAATCACATTTTGCATGTTGAAGGATTATCTAAATAATATACGAGTATTTATATTTAAAGGAAATACACACAAGTACATAAAAGTCAAGCCAACATTATTAAAGGTTCATGTGATTATTTATGTCCATACCCGTAAATATGTATATATGTGTATACAGCTATTAGTTTTTTTCTCTAAACAAATTGACTTTTGTATGACACTCAAAATCACTGACAAATATTATTCTACCAGGAGGAGTACAATGTGTATACTAAAGCTTAGGAAGAAATATAACTTTTTTTTTGTTCTATAAAACATTAAAATGAAAGCAATTATCTAGTATTATACTTTATGAAATATTAAGAAGAAAATGCAAAAATAAGGTGCACAAGACAAAACTTGTTGTTTCTTTTTGCCTCCATTTATAATAATAAGCTTTTGAACATGAAATACACATTTCCTTCCTTTTTCTCAATGGGAAACAATAATGAACTTAAAGCAAAGAAGTATTAGTTTGTGTGATAAATTTATGTATATATATACATATTTATGTATGTATATGTGTTTGTATGTACTTGTATACTTCAAAACAAAGGAAAGCAAAAATATAAATAATCTCTTAAAATTCATGCTCACAAACCCATTTGTCAGACTTGCTTGTTCCTCTACTTCACGTCCATCTGAATTAATACGAATAGAATCTAACACTTGTTTGCATTTCGTGAAATTTAAAAGAATGCAGTGTTTGAAATAACTTCGAAAATAATAAGAGATTTTATTCTTTTTGATATCTGATTTTAGGAATACGCTTTAAACAGATAAATAACAGCGGCTATATGACTAAAAACGTCGTTGGCTACAATCGTCGCCTTGTAATAAGTTACGTAATTTTACTGAAAACGACAGCTACCTTCAAACTCTGACATTGTTGTAAAAATACATACATACATGGATACATACATGCATAAATACATACATACATGTATATATAAGAATAATTAAAAAAAAATCTTTTATCACGTCAAAACAAATAAATTTATTTGCTCAAAAATAGAAACTAGCCTAAGTTGGCTGCACTCACAACGGAGATCGTATAGCCTTTTAGCTATGATGGCGTCAAAACAATCGTCCTCATATAAACTAGTGTATCTTATGCTATAAACACAACTGGGACGAACGACGAATTTTACGTTTCGAATATTCGTCGAAAATACTTCGCACAATCAATTCGTCGACGATATTCGTCATGCGTAACGAACTCTGCAATAGGTTCCCACCAAAACAAATGTTTTTATTTTTTCTGAAGTCATACTTGACGTAAAGAATTCGTTAGGACATATCGGTAGTTTGTCTGAAATCAGACTTGTCGTGACGTATTCGAAAAGACATTTCGGTAGTTTCTCTGAAATCAGACTTGTCGTGACGAATTCGAAAAGACATTTCGGTTGTTTGTCTGTACAAATAAAAAAAAAAATATATAAAACTTTGATTTATATATAAGAAAATAAAAATAAAATTTGTATTTAATAAAAAAGAACAATAGTAAATATGAAAAATTGAATAAATACATGCAAGATGGATAATTGAAATAGAATTGATTTCGGTAAAATATTGCCAAATCTTTAACTAATCATTATATTCACTTTCAGAAAACGAAATTCTAGCTTATACGGGGATACTCACAGAAAACAAATCATTGCGATTTCTTACCTACATGTCCTTCCGATTTCGTACCTACATTTCGTTACGATTTCGTAACGATATATCGTTACAATTTTGTAACTATATATCGTAACGATTTCGTAACTACATATCGTTGCGAAGTCGTGTCAACCCTTTCATACAAAAATCGTTACGATTTCGGTAATATTTCGGCTCCGAAATGGGAAGATTTTGTCGAACAGTCGTTACGAAACATTTGGTTTGGTGGGTTTATTTATATTTCATATGCCGACAAACGATGGCCAAATTGGTGCAGAGTGCCCGTTTTTATTTAAATTTTTTTAAGTCTTTTAGTCAATAAATATAAAGAATTATTCTTTTTTCTACAATTGATTGAATTTTTTTTAAATGTATAATTTTGTAAAAAAATGTTAATATTATAATATTTTTATTATTATTTTTTTAATATTTTTTTCTTTTGTATTTTTGTATTTTTTTCTGTTAAAATATGGTCACACTATCAATAAATGTAAACAGAGATTTGTGTCTTAATAAATTCATTTATTTGTGTAATTTTATCATAGTTAAAATTAAAATGGATAACAGTGAAACCATAATGGAGGAAAAAGAAAATTGTTTATATAATCTGGCGCGATTGGTTAAAAAATATATAGAGAAAAACAGATTTTATAAGTCCTCGTTGTGTTACAGTCGACGACTTTACGCAACGAATATTTTTCGTCGAATTCGTTGTACTGTGCGAAATGCGTCGTTGGTCTCAGTTATGTCTATACCATTAGTTTTGACAGGTTGTAGTCGCTAGCCTGCTGTCGACGATTTGTTTAAGGCATCTAAGACTATTTTATTTTTTATCAGTCGAACACAAAGTTAAACATATGAAATTTATCGCAGATTTCCTAGATCGCTTGTCAGGGAAATTGTTGCTTAGCAGTGGTTTGCGAAATAGGGGGTTATTTGTGAAAAAATAATGTAAAATTTGGTTTACAACGAAAAAATGCCTTTCTACGAAAAAGGAACATCTTTGTGTAAAATTCGAATGAATTTTTGGGGGATAAAGTAGCTTTTTTAAAAAGTGATTAATAAAAAAAAAACTCAGTGACAAAGGCATTAAGCAGCAGCAACGAACAACCAATATATCTAAAGGGTGTTTTTATAGAGGTATAGAACTTCAAGTTGCAATAAAACAACGATGGATTATTCGATTGACATGAATTTTATTTATTCGAAAGATAATCTTGTGGCATTACATTTTAAATATGATTTCTGGCATATGACCGCCACGGCTGGCGCGGATGTAGTCCAATCTGGACGTCCAATTTTCGATGACTTTTTCCAACATTTGTGGCCGTATATCGGCGATAACACGGCGAATGTTGTCTTCCAAATGGTCAAGCATTTGCGGCTTATCCGCATACAACAATGACTTTACATAGCCCCACAGAAAGTAGTCCAGCGATGTTAAATCACAAGATCTTGGAGGCCAATTCACAGGTCCAAAACGTGAAATTAGGCGGTCACCAAACGTGTCTTTCAATAAATCTATTGTGGCACGAGCTGTGTGACATGTTGCGCCGTCTTGTTGAAACCACATCTCCTGGACATCATGGTTATTCAATTCAGGAATGAAAAAGTTAGTAATCATGGATCTAAACCGATCACTATTGACTGTAACGTTCTAGCCACCATCGTTTTTGAAAAAGTACGGACCAATGATTCCACCAGCCCATAAAGCGCACCAAACAGTCAGTTTTTCTGGATGTAACGGTATTTCGACATACACTTGAGGATTACCTTGACTCCAAATGCTACAGTTTTGTTTGTTGACGTAGCCATTCAACCAGAAGTGCGCTTCATCGCTAAACAAAATTCGCTTATGAAAATCGCTTATGAAAAGCGTTGTTCAGGCGTGAGTCTATTCCTGATGAATTGCCAAACCCAACTGAGAATAAATCACTTGACAACTGTCAAATCAGTCGCCATCTTGAAAAGTAATGCCAACTTAAAGTTCTATACCTCTATAAAAAACACTCTTTATATTAATTTATTATTTCCCCACAGATGACCAATATTACCAATACAACGGATTTTTTCTAATTTATTTAATACAGAGACCTCAAGTTGCACTATAATACAGTGCGACAAATGAAAACTTTTTGAACAATACACGGACTTGACAGTATAATTTAGATTCTCCTACCAAAAGTAGTTGAAAATTTGGCCTTCAAAAAGGGTGTCACCAGATTTTGTTTAATATCTCATTCATACTAAGTGACAGCATTTAACTTTATTCGCCAATAATGTAGCCGAGCCGAGTCGAGTCGTTGAATAAATTCTATTAAGATTTTATGTAAAAAATTATTTAACCCAGTCGCGAATAATTATTCCCAATGAAAAACTCACAAATTTTCTATCATGAATGATTTCTACCGTAAATTACAAATAAATTTGTTATTGGAATCATTCACAATAGAATAAAGAGTTAAGGAGTTTTTTTTTTTTTTTATGGGAATAATTATTCGCAATAGGGGTGATTAATTCCTGAATTTTTTTTTAACAAAAATTTTTTTTGTCTTATCTCATCAGGAATTTCAATCAGAATTTCCACTAGCAATATATACGAAAATTGTAGTCACAGTAAAACTGACGAACTTTTGTGAACATACCAACACAATCTAAACTTTAAATGGCTCTTAAATCAGATTCATCAACGATTTTTTTGTAGAAAAAAGTAATTTTTTGTGTGTTTTTGAAGAGAGTTTTTCTAGGCTTTTCAAAAGAAAAAAGAGATACATTGGAAAAAAAAACTCTATCTGGGTAGAAAAAGTAGTTTTTTTTGGGGAAATATTGACTTATTTTGGAGGATAAATTACTCTTTTGATGGGAAATGGACATCTCAAGTTGAAAACGTGGCTCTTTTCGAGCAAAGCTGAGCACATAGCGGTATTTTGGCAATCTAGCCGGACAGTATTTTTTCTAGATTATAGGAACTTGGTCAAAAAATCTCTCATGGTCATGGGTTATTGAAACTAAGAAAAATCGGACCAAGGAGAAAAAATTTTCCCTTAGAAGAACCAATCCTAGCTCTGCAAAATACATTTTTTTTTAAGTTTTCTCCAACTTTTGTTGCATTTAAAAACGATTTAAAAACGATTTTTAGAAAATAATGTGTTTTTATTAACATCAACATGATATTTTAATTAAATATTAATGGCTGGGATACGTCAAAATTTCGTAATCTCTATGTGCCTGTGCGCCTGTGTCTGTATGTTTAAGTGCCAACATCTGGACGTGTAGTTAAGGATGTTGTAAATACAAACATTAAGTTGTATTCTAGACCGGCTTAACAGGAGTTGTTTTTCATCAAATACAAGTAACTCAACATGCACTTGCAATCTATGAATTGTTTATGTACGAAAGTCAGTGTTAATACTACTAATAATGGCATTTACAAAAATACATACAAGTTTTGTATGACTACTGAATGTATTAAAACTTACCTAAGCTTATATTGTTTAACAAAATGATCTTTATGTACGAAGGGCAATGTGTGGCAAGATAAAATACTAGGTTTTTAAAAACAAAACAATAGAGAAAGAAATCTTTCTGCAAATCATGTTGAAAGTGTTAATAACTATGTTCGTTTGGAATTAAAAATAATTTCGATAAGAACTGCATTTCGAGAAATTTGTTCTGGTATTTTTTTCTTTCTTTCATGTACAAAAAGTCTTTATGCTTCTACTGATACTGACACGTACTTCAGCAACTTGCTCTAAACTCACTGTATAGAACTTTCAAATCCTTCATTAAAATTGTTTTACAATAATAAAGTTGCAATGTTTAAATTCCAACAAACATGAACAAATTGTAATAACTTTTGCTTTTAATGCCTTCACCACAAACTTGTAATACAAGAAATTTTTTCTTTTCGGTTGAGCTTTTAACTATTTTACAAGAAAGTTACAAAGTTGTTTAATTCCACGAGAAACTTGCACAAGATAACTTATGTACTAACAGAAGTTCCCACATTAAAATCATCTTGTATACAAACTTTCAGAACAAAATGTATTCGTTAGACAAATAACTTTGTAATAGTTTTTGATTTAACAATATTTTATATGAAGCAGCGGTCGTCATGAATGTTCCAGGGATTACGAAGTGGTTAAAGTTTTTCATTTACGAACTTCATCTATACATATAATTATACCTATGTGACCCGGTCTATGAAAAGGGAAAAGGTGGCATATTATTTTAAAGACAGTTGCACAGTAGATGGCGCTATTTTAAAATAATCACAAAATATGAATTACTTACTGACAAGTAGCCAATTGCATAAAATTTGTATTTGATTTGTATTTTTATTTTGTGGAATTACATTGCTATTAAAATATTTTTAGCAACTTTTACAGAGTATTACAACAATTTTTAGAATTTTCAAATTTTAAATAAATTTTACTTTAATTTAAAACTAATTAAAACCTTTTATTGGTGCAAAAAATTTTCTCTGTGAAGACTTTGCTAATAATTGGATGTTCTGTTTCACGAATGGCTCGAGCGATAGAAGCCTTATGAATCGTTTCTGGATTATTCGCATAGCGTAAGTCTTTAAAGCGACCGCGCCAGAAAATGTCTAAAAGAGTCAAATCACAGCCTCGATGCAGCCGGTTGGCATCATCAATAAAGCTGATAACACGATTATCAAAACATCGCTCGATCCATCCCGCTGCAACTGAAGATTCTTCAACATCCAAACCAGGCCACAAAAATCCATCATCATGGTTTCTAGCTATCGTTGTTGACTGAAATAGTATTACCAGCAGCATTTTCGTAACAAAATTGGCCAATGACGTCATTACTCCGAAATCCATACCAAATTATCACTGTCTCTGGACAAATTAACTTCTCAACAATGACTTTAAGTTTTGGTTAATTTTTAGGGTGCCAAATTGAATGTCCAATTGAAGCTTCTGTAAGGCGGGCCACCATCTAAATACTTGCCGCGCCCAAAGCTGCTTGTATGCGATATTATATGAAAAATTTGTTCTCAAGTAGATTTCAAATATATTTAATTTTTATAAATAAGGGGGTAAATTTTTAAGGAGATATAAAATCTTATACATTTTTAATAATTCTTTTATAAAATAAATTTTATAAAATAAAAAAAGTTGAAGTTGAAACTAAACAATTGCATGAACAAGCTCATCTAATAGAAGTGCTTATAATCTTATGAGCAAGTGGTCATACTCGAACACAAACTAGTTCACTGAACGCATGCCTACTCATACCATACTGTTAGTGAGCAATGCTCTGTTCGTATCATAAACACAATGAGCTGACCGAGTAAATCGAACTTTCTATACTAGTGAGCACCGTGTTTACTCGTCTCATGTTCGAAACACTCAGTGTGTTTTGTTTAGTAGTTGTGTAGAACTTTTGAATATGGGTTAAGCTCTGTACAGACGATTGTCAGATCTTACACTATTGTCAGAAAAATATATATAGAAAACTTCTAAGAATCGTGTGAGCTTACAATTGTTGTCTGGCAATATTGTTGGAAAAAGTATTGTCAGACTTCAAACTAACAATAATAATGCTAGATATGTGACAATCGTGTGTCAGCACAATGTTAGGTCTGACAATATAGTAAGATCTGATAACTGTATGTACAGAGCTTTAGGGCCTGTTTTTTATAAAAAAAAAACTTTCTCACATGTAGGTATCGTTTTCAAACGATATTAAAATTTGGTATTTATAAAACAATTCAAAAATTTCGTTTTTTTTCACTCCGAAGCAAGGCATTAATCAGGTAGCCTCACTAGGAAGGGGAAATATTAAGGCGAAAATTTTTAAATTTTTTTTATATGGAGTTTGATAGTTCAACTTCGATTTAAGGGGAAAATTGTAAGTTTAATTGTCAAAATCCATATAAAAAAAATTGATTATTTTCGCCTTAATATTTCCCCTTTTTTATACACTAAAAAAATGGTGTGCGTTAAATCAACTGAAAAAAAAAATATTATAATTCAAAATTCAGTTAAACCCGAATAATTTTTATTTGTTAAACAACCAACCGAATAAAATCCGTAAAACAAATGTTTTTTCTTTAATTTAAACTTGCAAAAAAAGTAAACTACACGTTCCGTAGGAAACACTGATTTTGCGTTTGTTTTTTTTTTAATGCCAGTCTAATAAATGTAACAAAAAATACCATTAAAATCAATGAATTTTCTGTCGTTTTTGCTAAATTTACTTTATTTTCAGTTAGACATATTTCAAGTAATAAAGAAAATAAGTGAAAAAGTTAATTGCAACGTAAATCGGTTTAAAAATAAACCTTAAAATCAGTTAAATATTTTTTTCTCTTCATTTTAAATGTTTATTTCAAGGTATATTTATTTTACTAGGTAGTGGCATCCCTACAACAAATACAACAATACAGGAACAATATGGCCTTTTGTTGTTGTTACTTTGTAGTTCGAAATGTCAAAAAACATATAAGAAAATTGAGAAGCCGTGTATGTGTTTTATTGCTTTCTCACTTCTACACTATAAGATTTCCAAACACATACAACTTTTGACATGTCGAACTACTAAATCAGCTGGGCGGACCACACTACCTAGTAAGATAAATATACCTTGGTTTATTTATTTAGAAATAATTTTGCCAAATACTTTTTTGATAGACTTCAATCAGTTATTGTAAAAATATTTTGAGTGTAGAAACTAAAAATAAATTAAAAAAAAGTAAAGCTCTTTTTTGTCACTCACATGAAAAATACTAAAACGTAAATGTTTTTTCTTTCGCTTTTTTTACCAAAGAACATTATATTTCATTTTATAAAAACATGCCCTTAGTGCGTTTTGCTTGCACTAGTGGTTTTTTGTTAAACAATTAAGACCTTGAAATAATTTAATTAAAATGTTATATCCATTTTATTGTAAATATGATTTGAGTTTAGTTTATTATATTTTATATGCTGCTTCTGTTTTCCAAGCTAACAAATCGTCTAGAAAATTTTTGTGAACAGCATTTAATTTATAGAGTTTCACTCAAAACACAAAATCGCTTGAATTCGCCTCACTTTATTGTTATTATGTTTAAAATTTACTAATGGCTACATAAACTTTCGTATGAAAACTCTGCAAGGTCATCGCGTTGAGCTCGTTGGTCTTCGATGTTTATTATTGTCTACTCATTGTTACTCGTATGCAATCAGCAGACATGAATTCAATGAAATATTATAATGAGCGTCTTTAAGTAAACTTTAAATGTAAGGCACGGTCGGATAAGGTAATCTTTTTTGTTTCTAAGCTTTGTTTTAAGTTTAATTAGTAAACGAGATCACATATAAGTATTAACAATTACTTAATTTTTAAAAAAAATTTTTTTTTTTTTTTTTTCAAAAAAGCACTTCATGCTAAATTTTTCTACCTTACCTAAACCACATTTTTATATATACGGCCTTTTTTACAACATTTTCATCTGTTTTAGTACCTTTAAAGCAATAAATAATTAACAAAAAAAATCTTACTTATATAAAACCCAAATTTTTCACTAAAATTACACTTTTAGAAATTTATATTTTTTTTTGACCAAAAATTTGCAATAATTTAATTTAAAATTTAAATAAAAATATTCGTAAATGTTGTAAACTTTTTCTTTTCCTTAGCCAAGGAACGATGCGTAATAAAAATAGTACTTTTAATACATCCCTTTTCACGAACGCACGGATTTAATTTAATTTTATATTTTTGTTCAGTAAATATTTACCACCTCCTACTGATATATGAAACGACATGAGCTATGACACATCCCTTTTAAAGCATAAATTTTAGATTGATTAAAAATAAAATAACCTGACAATAAGTTTGATTTATAAACATAAAAACAAAGTATAGTTTTAGGCAAAGGCGAGCAGAATTTCAGCAATAAAATTTTTTTTTAATAAAATTTTTATTTCCCATCTGCAAAACCTGCCAAAACCTTTTAAAAAATTATTTATGTGTATGTTTTAAATTTGCTGTTAAATGAGTTTAAGTGAATCTTTTTGGAGCGAAATTAAGTTAAACATTTACATTTGCACATGTGCGTGTATGTGTATGTGTATGAATTTGTAAAATTGTTGTTTTATGTGTTTATTTAGGAGTAAATAAACAACAAATTATATTCAATTTTTAAGCATAAAATCTTGTAGCATCAGCATCAGCAAGGGCTGTGAGGTTCTCAAGTATTTGTATAAAGTTTAAGTAAACATTTTATTTATTTAAATAAATACAATTTAAATTAATGAAAAGTAACTTCCTTTTTTGTTTGCTAAAACAAAATATAATTATTACTGACTAGGTAATCTTACATAAGCTCTGTGGAAAGATTGTATTTCTAAATTGATTTTATTAATTAAATAGTTCTTTTATTTGGTTTGTAAATAAAATATATTTAAAAATTTCGTTTTCAATAGAAATGCACTTCTGTGGCATTAAGGAAAAACTGCTTATATCCAATACTACAGTTTTGAAGTTGGCTACTTTCAAATATGTTTTTCTTGAATTAAGCATATTTTTTCTTTTAGAAACTTACTACATACATAAGTATGTCGTTTTGCCTTTTAATAGGTAATATAACACAGTGCAACACGGAAAAAAATAACCATATACGGACACCACTACGTGATAAAAGACCAAAAAAAAGGTAATGTTGATGGCCCTGGACTTTTGCGGCTACCTAAACGGTGTTAAGAATCCTTCCTAGGAAGTTTATATGTTCTAGAAAGTTGTTTATTGAGATCTTGGGTTCATTTTTTTACTTGATTGTTTCCTTGAATTTTGAACGGTTTGCTACCTATGGACCTGAACAGGGGAAAAAAGGTAAAAAAATTGAATTTTTTAAAGTTTTTTGTGATTTTGACCTTAAAGATGAAGTTTCTTTGATTTTATATGTTAATTTTTGTTCTTTATGACAAGAGCTACAACTCTGCCTCAAAGAGTATATCAAAATTTCAAACGGTTTGCAAAATATGAGTTTGAGGAAATGATCATATTTTTGCAAAAATGACATCGAGGCCCCACATCTTTGAGGGCCCAAAAAAAAACTGGAGGACTTTGGGCAAAACTGGGAGACAGGGGTCTTTTTTTTTGGTCTTTTATGACGTAGTGGTGCCCGTATATGATTATTTTTCCATGACTTAAAAAATTACACAGTGTGTAAGCAAATAAACTAATTATTTAAGATAATAAAACTTAAGAGCTTAAGTCGACTTATAACTTTTTGCCACAGCGTTTTTGCCGTAAAACTTGTATAGCACTTATAAATCTTTGTTATCTCTTTTTTTGTAATATTTACTTTTATCTGCAATCCATGGTGTCCACAAATATGGTGTCTTTCCAACCTTCTAATATCCTTTGTTTGCTCTAACAATTACGAAGCCTTTCTAGGTATCTACTACAAAATATAATTCCTTCTTTCATCTGTAACCATTGCTACGCAGCAAAATTTTTTTTGCACCAATTAAATTTTTAGTTAGTTGTAGATACAAATTTAATTAAATTTTCAATTGATTCAATTAATTATTCACTTAAGTAGAAAGTAACAAAATAATATTTTTATTTCATTAATAAAAGAATCAATTAAAAATGTATCTTAAACTAATTGAAACCTTTAAATGCAATAGTTATAACAACTTGATTAGGTTGTACCAGAGCTAACTTTTTGTCATGTTATAAGGGATGATCCATTTCGTGGTTCCCTACTTTTTTTAATGAAAAAACACAGAAAATTCAAATTTAATGGAGAATTTTTATTATCATTTGAAAGAACATTCTTTGGCATTTAGTTTTTGAAGATTATGTCTATCAAATGTTGGCCATTGCTACGACGCAGATGGTTCATCCGTTAAGTCCAATTTTCGATGACTCCTTTGAGCTCTTCGACTGGTAACTGGCGAATGACACGCGTAATGTTTTACTCCAAGGCATGAATTGTAGCGAGTATGTCCGCATAAACTTTAGACTTTGCATATCCCCACAGGAAAAAGTCTAACAGTGTTATATCACACGATCTTGGTGGGCAATCGACTGGCCCAAAACGTGAAATTATGTGCTCACCGAAATGTTTTCTCAATAAATCCATTGATTGATGCGATGTGCGGGAAGTGGCGCCGTCTTGCTGAAACCAAATGTCGCCAAGATCACGAGCTTTAATTTCAGGCATCAAATAGTCGGTTATCATGGCACGATAACGGTCGCCATTGACGGTTACCTTTGCAACGGTATCATTTTTAAAGAAATATGGACCGATGATTGCACTGGCCCACAAAACCCCACCAAACCGTTGCTTTTTCTGGATGAAGTGGCAGCTCTTGAATCTCTTCAGGTTGCTCTTCGTCCAAAATGTGGCAATTTTATATGTTTACATGCCCATTGAGCCAGAAATGGGCCTCATCGCTAAACAAAATTTGCGTCGGATCTTTTTGGAACTTTTCAAGAGCCCATAGAGCGAAGCGATGTAGCTTGGGAAGGTCGAGCGGCTTCAGTTGTTGCACAAGCTGTATTTTGCTGTATTTTTAAATTTAAGATCTCGACGTAAAATGCGCCAAGTCGTTCCATATGTCAGTCCGAGTTGCCGCGAACGATGCCGAAACATGACAGCATGACACGACTCACACGTGATCTGTAAAAAAAAAAAGGATATTGAAAAAAGTACCTCGAAATGGATCACCCTTTACAACACGTCGCAACGTTTTGTGAGCCTATCGCGTACTATATTATTAAGTAATGTTGTGACCACCTTGCAGTTAACATTGAATATTAAATATCATTTGCGGAAAACGTCAATACGCGAGAATATTGACGCCATATTGCTTTGAGAGAACTTGGTTGTTAGATGGTTGTACAAGAGATCGCACACTAATTTGTATCGTTTGTGGAACAAGCATACAACTGATTCCTATAATTGTTGTTGCGATGGTCGCATCGTTAATGGCTTGCATGTATTAGTGAAAAAGTGTGTATATATTGTTAGTGTCATGACAGCATTGTATAATGTAAACACAGAGTAAATGTAAATTTATATTAATTAAGACATTTTTAGAAGCATGCTTTTAGGGTTTATAAAAATTTTGACAAAAACACGTTACTGGCAGTTCTCCATTATTAACTTTAATTTATTGGTGTAGTGGTCAAGTAGAAAAGCTTCCTTTAAGATTTCTTTCTCTTGAGGTTTCAAGAGAAGCAGCCACGAATGAATATTTTAAAAGAAAACAAAAACAACTGTCCTACGCAGGCTAGAAAAGATGCATCTGATATCTGCTAGAAAAGCTTTATGATAAATACACTAGTCTACAAGTGCTAACTACAGTTCTTTGTTCCTTTGTTCTTTTTTAATGAAATACTTTTCTTTATTAACTTTTCACATTTTTTTTGTTTTTTTTTTTTTTTCAGCGACACACTTCAATAAACAATTTTTAGAGAAGACTCTTTCTTTGTCTTTAAAAATAAAAATAAAAAAATAAATGAAATAAATTGCTTCGCTCGCTCATTAAGAAAACAGCAAGAATTTTAATAAGATTTTCTTTTTCTTTATTTTTACTCGACTATTTTTAAAACGCATCGTGTTTATAAAGACTTAAAGTTCCTTAAGGAAAATTGAACAGAGTGTGTGAAAGTGAAGGAAAAATAAAGTTCTTTTGTTATTAATTTTTATTTTTGTTCTTGTTAAAATATGTGTTAAAAATGTATTTATATTTTTTTTTTATTCTACTTTTGTTCTTCATACAAAGAAAGTAAAACTTATATTAAAGATCTTGTGTTACTTGCGTACTTGTTAACAGATATTTAGTCTTGTAAAGAGAAAACAAAATTGAATCAGTTATTCTAACAAATAGGAAACAGTGACGGAAAGAAGAAAATAAAGATTGAAAGAAAAAATATAATACAATTTTTCTTTATCTCTTTATAATTAAGAACTTAAGCCTAAATAACTAATTTATTAAGTATTTATTTATTTAATAAATGTATATATTCTCACTTAATTTACCGAGCATAGTAAAGAAGACCTTCACTCGTTGTAGTGAAATACCCAGAGTCTTTGGTGGGAATCGAACCCACAACCCGCAGACTGATAGACTAGTTCACTACTAAACTAAACAAATAGTAGAATTCCAGTCTACAGAAACATCTACAAAATGTTAGACCCTTATACAAATTTTGTCAGGTCTTTTAAAAGGTCCTTTAGTTTGGCCATTAACTAAAGAAAAACAAGTTTTTGTTCCTTTAACATCACAGCGAATATTTTTTAGAGCAAGCGATTGTCAAATGTGTCAAGATTTTTCATTAAAACAATCCAGAATAAAAGGTAATTAAAACAATTCAATTATATCTGTATAAAATCAGTCAAATATCTATCAAACGTATCGATATTTATAACAAATTAGCGATCTCCCATGCACTTCGCTATCCCCGTTGTCAAAAATAATACAACAATAACACTTGTAATTGAAAATATGGTGAAGTTTAAATTCTAAAACGCTCATTTTTTCAGAGAAACTTATCTACACACATTATAAGGCAACAAGTCATTTCCTGTCTGTCTGTCTGTCTATGTTCGCATCACGTAAAACAACTGGATGGATTCTAAAAATAATATCTTATTTCCAAGAGAAAGTGGAGAAAAGTGAAATTACGTACGTAATTTTACCAATTTAAAGTTACTGCATACTTTAAGGCTTTGTAAAAGCGACGAAACAGATGGCGCTGATTTAAAATAATGACAAGATTTGAGTTGACAGCAGAATATTTTAAACGCGGTTGCGCAACACATGACGCTGTTTTAAAATAATGACTAACTCATTTCCTGTCTGCGTTTTACACAGCTTTACGATCATTTTAAGAATTTCAGAATTTTATATAATTTTTAGAATTTCATCCAGGGATGGGTACCTTTATATAAAGTAAATACGTAAGAGTCGTAAAATTTGGCGTGAATTATTTTCAAAGCAAAATTAAACAAAATATTTTCAGAACGAATACAACGTGTGTGAGCACAGCGGGATCAAATAAAGAGAGTGTCACTATTGCAGTTCTCTAGATATGGGATAATTCCATTGTTTTGGGGGGTAGCCGGTCCTCCCATCCCAACCACCAAGCTTTAACTCGAAAACACACGCTATAGCTACCTGTTATAGCTGCCTAGCTTTACGACAGTAATTTTTCATATACTATGAAAGGTACGATACCCCCTATTTCCACCAAATCAGATTCTTGCAAAAATATTTATAATAATATAAAAAATGTAATTAATTAATAAGGAAGTTCTTCGTACAAAATTTCAAGACCTTAGCTGTCATAATTCTCTAATTGCAAGATAATTATTTTTCTCTTTGTATGATTGGTACCCCGCACAATGTTTCTGTTCTCGCTAACAATAATATAGGGGTAACATGTGTTAATGTTTAAGACTTTATCTATAATAGTTCTCTAGGTATACGATAATATTTTTTGCACTTTGTATGGAAGGTACCACGCCCCATGTTCCAATCAAACATAATTTTTCTAGACTGTGTAAGTTAATAAGAGGGTTCTGTGTATAAAATTTCAAGATTATACCTACCTTACAGTTCGCAAGTAACACGATGATAAATATTTACTATGTATTGGAACTGTGACGCCCACTTAGAATATCAAAAAATTATATACACTATTATACCCACTGTAAGCAGCCCCAGTGTAATCAGCTATAGCTTACTGACAAACAAACAAAAGTATTTTGTATGTTTGTCAGTATTTTTCTTTCCCAAATGTTCATACAAAATCTATCAGAAAGAGATCAGATATTCTGTGAATAAAATGTTTCAAACATGGCTGACCGAAATCCGCATTTAATATGTATATGAAAATAAAGCCTGAAATAGGCCAGAATTGTCTGAATCAGACAAGGAAGAGGAAGAAATTTTTTATTTTTTTTTTATGTAGATTGACAGTTAAACTTACTCTCTTTCCCCTTAAGTTGTAGGTTACCTGTCAAACTCCATATATAAAAAATTGCCCTTAATATACCATGGTCATCTTTGATTTTTATATAAATTTTTTTTAACTCAAACTTTTTTCAAAAAAAAACAAAAAAAAATATTTCTAATATTTTCATTAATTGCTTAAAATATTAACAAATTACTCTTCTTTAATCATTTGCAGCTTCGATGTAGAAAATGGCCAAAGTGCACGATCACCGCTGGAAGGCGGCTCTCCAAGCGCCGGTTTGGTTTTACAGAATCTACCCCAACGTCGTGAATCATTTTTATATCGTTCCGATTCAGATTTTGAAATGTCGCCAAAATCAATGTCCCGCAATTCAAGCATTGCCAGCGAAAGGTAAGTGCTGTTCAAATTTCTTTTTAAATAAAATTACAATAATATTTTTAATTATTTTTTTTAATTGAAACTTATTGCAGAATATGCTTTTAGCGCATTTGCATTTCTTAATTAATTTTTAATTTTGTTATACAATTTTACATTTAATTTTTTCAATTCTTTTATACATTTTAATTAATAATATTAAAAGATAATTTATTAATTTTAATTTAAACAAAAAAAGATTTTTGTTTTGCCCTCAATTTTATTACTGTTTGTGTTGACTTTTGCCTAAACTTTCAAATTCAACTCCAAATCAATTCATTTCATGTCGTTAACTTTCCTCTAAGCACTTTACTTTCCTCTAACCACCTTTTGTCTATTTGTCTATTTAAATTACAAAGATTTTCATACATAACTTGAGGCAATTTCTTTACAATTTATGCTTTGCTTTATGAATTAATTATTATTCTGAATTATATCAGTTATAAGAGCTGATATTTATTTGAAAACAAAAAGTTTCTTAAACAATTAGAATCTTAGTTGTTAATAGTTTTTTATATCAAGATATTGCTTAAAAACACTTGTACAATTACTTGATTTATAAGACCGAAGGACCACAAATTAGTGATTATACCATTTTGTGGTCCTTCGGTCGTCGAAATAAAAAAACTGATACAGGATGCCACAAGTTTGTAGGTATTTTTTTTGTAATTATTATTTAAAATAAATTATTGTAAAAATAATTAAAATTTTCGAATTTTCATAACCTTGCCATTTTTACCCAAAAAATTCTAGATGTTTAACGAAGAACTGGTTATATATTTATGATATAAAGTATTGTCCATCACATTATTTTAGGAAAAGGGCAGCAAAAGGATATCTCCCTGAAAAACCTGGCAATTGTTTTAAGTCATCCTAATCTTTATTAGACTTATAAGAGTGCCATGTATTGCGATGTATTACTTGTCTTTAAAACTATGCTTCATATACGGATTTTAACAGCCAGCAGCCGGCATTAAAATTCAAAATTTTGAAAATACCGGCGGGGCGGGCATTAAAGGAATGTTTCGTCCTATTATTCTGTAAAAAAAATAAAAACGAAATAAGCTGCGTTTCCCCAAAAAGATTATTTAATTGTTACTTGTTCATGGTTCTGCAAATATAAAAAGCAAGCGGAGTCTTCTTTTAAAGGTTCCATAAGCCAACATCTGTCGATCGACTGTCATATGGTTGAGAGATCGGACAACTTTATTATCATTTCAGTTATATCACAAATAGATCAATGCTAGACTTACGCTTGCAAATAGTTCAAATTATCATAATGGAAACTAAGCGCCCTATCAAGAGAAATCGTAAGGTATTTAGAATAGGCTAATAGGTCTCTGCAAATCCACTTAAAAACCGAGCTCCGCCTTTTCTCCTCAAATGTACGATCAGTACTTCTATATGGTTCTGAGTCATGGAACACCTCGGCAAATGATTCACAGGCTCTACAGGTGTTCATAAACTGGTCTCTTCGAAAAATAATGAGGATTTTTTGGCCGAACATAATATCAAATACAGAATTATGGACAAGAACAGCGGAGATTCCCATCCGTGTCCAACTAGCGGAGAGGAAATGGAAGTGGATTGGCCATATCATAAGGAGACCAAATGACGACGTAGCAAAAATGGCAATATCGTGGAATCCTCAAGGTAGCAGGAGAAGGGGCAGACCTGCTAATACATGGAGGAGACAAATAGAAGCGGAAGCAGGCTTAGTAGGAGCAACTTGGCCGGAAGTGATGCTGAAGGCACACGATAGATCGCACTGGAGGAACTTTGTTGTGGCCCTTTGTTCCACACTGGAACCATAGGAATTAATATATATATATATATATAGGTCTCTGACTTGAGGTGTCTACACTATACAGCCCTACCCTTCCCAACCTAACCTATCTCGAAGATCCTGCTTCAATACGGAAATGTTTTATGGCAATATTCTGTTCAGTGATAAGACACATTTTTAGTTCTACAAGCATGTCAAGGAAAATTGGGAGGTATTCAATATAACTCACTAGGTCTCTGAGTGGAGGTCTCTAGACTATGTAACCGTGCCCTTTCCAACCTAACCTATTACGAAAATGTTATTTCGCAATATTTAGTGGTAATACATATTTTTGGTTCCAAAAGTATGTCAATAATAAAAGCTGACATACGTAGGGCGAGGAAAATTTACGAGTGATTTTTGCACCACCGCTAAATATACCATTTACCGTCAGCGGTACCATATACCGTCAGATCAGCGGTATAGAGCAATCATTTTCATTTACTTGTTATGGAATCGAATGCCGCGATACACCGATTGGTAGCGCGCTAGTCTATGAGTCTGTAGGTTGCGGGTTCGATTTCCGCCAAACTCTCTGGGTGTTTTCTGCAGAGGTAGTGTTGTCTTAAATAAAAATTAGAGGATGTTTACCGATATCGTGTCTTTCAAAGAGGATCAAACAATCTACTTACTAAAAGAAAGATTTTGCTAAAGCGTTATTTCTAGAAAATATCCAGTCAATTGGCCAGCAAGATCGTTCATTAAATGCCCTGGGATTTTATTGGTATATGCGATTTTACCAGTATTATTGGCGGATCAAGAAGCAACATTTTGCAGAACATTGGATAGATACTATCCCAAATGCTTAAAAATTGCTCAAAAATTTAACTTCTACAATATGCAGCATATGAGCCAGCTACGGCTCCCTCATGCCCAAAATTATATTCAAACAATAATGGTATGCTGTTATCGTTTTTGATTTGTTTTAAATTATGTGATCTTAGTGTATTATTTACATTTGTACCGTTTTAAAGTATACTTTTAATTAAAACAAAAAATTGGTCCTTCGAACCATATTTAGTATGTAGAGGATGCTGCAAATTGTTAAGCTTAGCTGCCTTCTCGGCTTTTTAATACTCAAGTATTTTTCTCCAATTCCAAAATTTCTTGACAACGTGCTACAGTATAATTTCCAAAACAAAAACTCAATATATATTTTTTTAAATAATTTCTGCCAAGGTATGACGAGTATTAAAAATGATAATAAAAATTTTTTGATTTTTGCACAAACATAAAATTGCTCGGTCGTATATATTTTACTACAGCTCATTAAAAATATTTTAATTTATATGACCGCAAATATTTATTTTTATATTTAGTGTTTTCTTTTTTGTTTCAATTTGAATATATACGCCAAATATATAAAGCAAAGATACGAAAAGCAAATATTTAAAACTATAATCGTAAAATCCTTGAATGCTAAATATATGAGGGGTTGTAACCCACTTGTCGTAAATGCATTATACCAAAAACTATACGTTATACAAATTGCTTTTCTGTTTAAGGCCACCATAACCAGCCAGCAAGCAACCTCAACACATACCACACAAATCATTATGAAGCAATAAAAATTCTTCTGTTGAAAATAGTTTTATTTTTTCTAAATTGGCTTTTACAAATTTCAAGCAATATTCTAGTCAATATAACAAATTATGTGAAACTATTTGTTTCAAAAGTTATAAAATAAATGTGGGAATACATTTTTGGGAAATAATGAAGAAGGTTTTAAAATGCTAAAAAGTTTATAGCTAAAGAATTTATAGCAAAAAGATAAAATTGTTAAAAATTAACTATTAGAAAATATGGTCCTTCGAAGTTATAAAATATAATTAAATAATCGAACTGCATATATAATTGTGTAAGACATTGCTGCATTTGTATAAGTTAACGACTTAATAACGGATCATGCTATTAAAAAAATTTTAACTATAAAATTTGAATTGCAAGAAAAAAACTACTCAGTGGTATCCAAGGAAAAAATGAAAAAATCTCAGGGAACAAATCATTTTCATATATTGATGGTAACTAAGACCACAATGTCCGGTAAGCTCTCCCGTAAGTAGCTCTAAGTCACTCTTAATGCGTGATAATAGTCCTTGGGATATAGATCGAGATAACGTGATACAACTTTTTGCTTGTCTAAAGAAGAAACAAGAAAAATTGCAGCGACAAAAGTTGCATAATGTAATTGGGTACTAACTTTAACAGAGAAGTAAAGAAAGCAACATTAATGAGCATAAAACGGTATTAATGAATTTATGTTAAACTACTAACAAAGACAAATGACATGGAAATACAATCACTTAAACATTTACTAATGTATTTCAATTATTGTTCAGTGTATTGCGATAAGAGTTGCTATATTCAGAAAATGTATTACAATCAAGCGAAATTATTAACAATAAACCAAGGCGAATTCATACCAGGTGGAGTTGATAGCCCAGCTGATTGTTTTTTGCTCTGGTTTTTTTGCTAATGTCTTGTCAAAAATACATTGTTTCATATCTGCTAATCTAATGTCAAAGTTGTTTTTTTGTTGTAGTTGTTGCTCTACTGCTCGCACCTGGTATGAATTCGCCTTGCAATAAACACTACACTTGTCCCAAAATTCCCGCAAAATTGGGAATTTTCCGCATTTTTGCAAAGAAAAATATTGGCAACCCTTGAAAACATAATTTGATATTTGACTGTTTAGGATTAATGATGAAACAGAACTGGGGTATATCGTATTTTCCCATACAATCTGACATACTATATCTTCGTAGAAAATGGTCGTGAGATAGAATCTATATATATATATATATATATATATATATAATAAAATAGTAACTCATTTCCTGTCTGTCTGTCTTTCTTTTTTGTGTTCGCATCACGTAAATACTACTAAATGGATTTTAACAAAATTTTGAGAAGAGGTACCTCAGTATCCTTATTCCAATATAGGATACTTTTTTTCCACAAAAATATCTTATTTCCAAGAGAAAGTGGGGAAAAAGCAGTGAAAGTACGCAGTTATTTTAGTAAGGATCATACCCTTTAATTAGTCAATGCATAAACCATAACTGAAGCACTAACCAATATGCTTAAACTATGCATATCGGTTAGTGTTTCAGTTATGGTTTATGTATTTACTTATTTTAGTACAAACATGATAATCTTTATATAAAGTAAATACACAAACCATAACTGGAGCACTACGAGTACAAAAGTAAGGGTTTTGCTGTGGATTGCTTTGAAAGCAAAAAATATTGCAAAGAGGCTGAGGAAGCGGCGGCACAGCTAGTCTATTTTATGTCTGCAGTCTTTTTACTTTTACTCTCATTCTCTCAACAAGGTTGCCATACTTTCATGAAATTTCATTAATAAAGCAAAAAGAAAATCAAAAATACATTTCATAAAATGGGAGAGTGTTAATGGTTACTACTGCCAATTTAATTATGGGTCTCGTTTATTTAACAGCGTTCTTGCCTGAAGTTGCGCAAGTATTCTGTATCATTACTTAGCAAAATGGATCATAACAAGATAGAGAGCCATACGTGTTCGATGTTTAACAAAATTTCAAAAATAAGAATTGTTTTGTGGTCACTTTTGCGAGCAAACCAGATGACATTGCTAATTGCCAAAATTTCAACATTTGGTGTTCATTGCACCTAAAACGTATCGTACGTTTAGTAAGTTTATACAGATATCATTGAACCATACTTCTTCAAAAAGGAGGCTGGTTAAGCAGTGCTAAATATCGCGACATGATAATATGCCTAGAATGGATAGCATTTATGTGGAAAAAATGTGTTTATTAGAAAACGGAGTCACATGCTATATTATACATCTGTTTGTTTGTTTAGGTGGCTATTACAGAACATTTGTTCCTGTAGCCGAACGTAAAATAGATTTCCAAGCGCCTCGATATTCTGCGCCTCTTCTCCAGTTTCTGACACCAAGTTTCGAGATGTCTTCCTCAACTTGATATTTCCATCGAAGTTTCGGTCTTCCCCTTCTACGTGAACCATCACCAGGTTCGAATTCAAATGACTTTCTAGCTGGAGCATCTTCATCCATTCTCACAATATGACCTAGCCAACGCAAACGTTGTAATTTGATACGTTTGACTATGTCTATGTCGGCATACAGCTCATATAGCTCATGGTTCATACGACACCGATATTCTCCGCCAACGCAGATTGGTCCATAGATTTTTCGAAGAATTTTTCTCTCAAACACTCCAAGCACATCATCATCTGCTTTCGCAAGTACCCATTCTTCGGAACCATATAATAGCACGGGTAGAATCAGTGTCTTGTAGAGAGTGATTTTTGTCTGTCGAGAGGTGGCCTTGTTTTTAAACTGCTTACCTAGTCCAAAGTAGCATCTATTGGCCAGTATTATTCTTCTCTTTATCTCAAAACTGATGGTGTTTGTTTTGTTGATGGCGGTACCGAAGTAGATAAAATCGCTGACTACCTCAAAGTTGTAGTTTTCAACTTCCACTGTCTGCCCGAGTCTACTGGACGTCTTGTGCGTTGATACCATCAACTTGGTTTTATCGCCGTTTACTGCCAGACCCACTTTGGCAGATTCTTTTTCCATTTTCTCAAAGGTGGCAGTTACCGCTCGCAATGTTCGACCCATGATGTCTATATCGTCAGCGTAAGCGAGTAACATGTGTTGTTTAGTGTATAGCGTGCCAGTTATATTCACATTCGCATCCCGTATAACCTTTTCTAGCAGGATATTAAAAAGGTCACACGATAGACTATCGCCTTGTCTGAAACATCGTTTGGTACTAAATGGCTCGGAGAGGTTTTTTCCTATTTTAACTGAAGATCGCGTATCAGTTAAGGTCATCCTGCACAGCCGTATTAATTTTGTAGGGATACCAAACTCAGACATGGCTTGAAACACCTTTGAACGAATGGTGCTGTCACAAGCAGCCTTGTAGTTGACAAATAGATGGTAGGTGTTGATCTGTTTTTCTTGGGTCTTTTCCAGGATTTGACGTAAGGATATTATACATCTATTGAGAATAATTTCACTACTTTATGCGACTTTTCCTGGCCATACAATCTCTACTGTGTCGGTAATCACAATTGACCCTCTTAATCGCCTAATGTTTGTAGATTTCTTTTTATCGGGTTATCTTTTTAAATCTTTTTTAAATCTTATCTTATCGGGTTATCTGAAGTCAAAGATCTTAGTTTACCAGCCCACAAAAGTGCGTGTTTGGGGGAGAAAATTCAATACTGAATCATCGAGCTCAGCTGCATTTTGGCATGGCAAAATTTGAAAAAAGGTTTTATTTGTGGCACCAAAGCTGCTTAACCCATTTGACCAATATGACATTCAATACATAATCCAATCCTGCAGACTTTATAATTTATTAAAAAAGCAACAACGAAATCTGTGCTATTTAATTTAAATATTGCGAAAATTTTATGCCACCCCCTACGTGCTGGTCGTAATTGAAACAAATTTTATAGACAAAAAATTAAATTCATTTTCACACTCATACGAGCGAGCATCTTAAGGTATAAAATTTATTTTAAGGAATTATAAGAACAACAACAAATTGGAAAAAGTTTGGCACAAGTTTATGAAAATTAACAGCAGCTGTGGTGGGTGTATTTGGGTTCTTTGCGGTTTTCACTGTTAATAATTTTAGAAAATTAAACCATTTAATTTTGAGGTTTTTTATTAAAAATAAAATTGTTTGTATGAAGAAAAAAGAAACCAAAATCAAAAAATGGGATTTAGATATTTTCGATGAGTGCTGAACGTAGGAAATATAAACTTAAAAATTATATTTAAAAAAACACACTAAAAATAGTTTGAATTATAAAATATTGATCACTAAATGCTAACAAGAGCCCTGGCATTTCCCTCTTTTTAATGTGGAATTGATTACTTGTTTTTTACGCAAACATGAATATTTTTTTTTTTCTTTGTGAAACCCAAACTTAAATTCCTCTTAATCTCTTTTGGAGACTTTTTATAGTGGAATGGCCTTACAGTCCTTATCATCCTAAACTTTATCATCTGGCTTAGCTCTGGAATATTTTCAAACTCCCCTACAACTTTCGGTTTAGGGGTAAGGTGACCTTTTACTGGAGAGTTAGTGCATAATTCGACACGAAAGAAAGCCTTTTCGAAACACAATGTATAAGTCATACAAATTGGAATGATTTTGTTTTCGATTCGAACCTGGACTTATATAGGAGGGTAGTTAGATATAAGGAGGCACACAAATTAAACCCATTGGCTTCAACCATATTTTTGTAGGGTCCAAAACAATTTTCCACTATCAACTGGTCAATTTTATATTAACTGTGTTACATCCTTTGGTAAGGGATAGGAGTAGATAAGACAGACGGTTAGTGTGATAGTAAAGCATCACTCGTGGCAACACTGCAATTGCACGTTATGATTGTTTTTAGAGCAGTGTTGCAGAGCCTCAGGCGTTATGTAGGCGTATAAGTTTGCAGCTAGATTATAAGTTTATAAATATTTTACTTCGCCGGCGATTTAGTGCCATATTATAATACGGGCAAAGGAGGGCGCTGTAATACGCGTTATTATAAAGAGAGTTAATAAGTCCCAGAAAAATTGATGGGGCCTCGGCTGAGTATTGAACCATGCTTTAGTAGTCAACGTGCTAACCTCTTGGGCAATAGCTTAAAATTTGCTCATAGCTTGTAGCAGGGGGATCTGCTGTATATTTCTGTGGACCAGAACCCAGAGTAGCGCTGGGTAATGGCATAATGCGAGCTAAAGTTTTTCAATGGGGGCACTCATTAAACCTGAAAAGGTAGATGGAGGCTACTACGTGTAGCCAGGTTCGAAAGGTGCTCAAAGAGTCCATGAAGCAGGAAAGCCAGTAAGGTGCTCAGATATCGTAGAAGTACCTTAAGCTGGATAACTGTGTTGATGACAGCTCATGGAAACTTGTAAATATCATCTAGCTAAGATGAAAATCGAAGAAGATGATACTTGCAGACTGTGCGTGGAAAAGTCTGAGACGGCAGCGCACATTGTGTGTGAATGTTCAGCACTGGCTAGCATGGGACTTAGGACAAGTGGTAGAAGCTTGTTAAATGTAGATGCCATGGGGGACCTGAGCCTTGAACAAATGCTAGCGATATACTGAAATCACTATAGTCGACATCCTGAAATCACTAAAGTCAAGATTAAAGGCTGGTTGTAGTACTTGACTCAATGAAAATAGGTTGCCAATAATTACATTTCAGTTGCCTGTAATCATAGGGGACGGAAGGGGGTCGAAAAGGGACCCATTATGGAAGTGGTCTGCTTCGGTAATCCCCCTACATTAATAATAATAATAGATCGTAATAGAGTCATATAACATATCCCACACTAAACCATAAAGAGTCAAAACTCAAAATTTATCAAAAAATTGAAATGGAAAAAATATTTTTTTTTTAAATAATATTTTTTTCCATAAATCAGTTCACAGACCAAATGTCTAACGACCACGAAAATTTCGTTTGCATCGTTACGTGCAGCCATATTTTTGAAAACAGTTTTGCCTGCCTTTAACATTTGATACAATTTTGTAACTCTTTATAACTCACTGTGCGATATAACCGCTTCATTCATTATTCGGGTGGCTTATTTTAATCGTAAACTTCAATTTTCATATTGAAAGTCCGGCAGCTATATCAACTATAGCTGCAAAAATATTAAATGTCCTTTCAAACAGGACGACCGACATTAATATAAATTAGAAAATGGTATTTTTAAGTTTTCATACAACTTTTTTGTGCGCAAAATGTTTATTGAGAAAAAACGGAAAAGCTTAACAAAAAGTAATTTGAACTTGATACAGTAGAAGAAATATATTTATTTATATATTTATTTATATATTTGATGATTTGAAAGAAGAAAATAGTTTAACAAGTTATTTTTTTTTTTCAATATTTTGTTGTGGAATTATCGACAACAAAATAAATATCCTAAAAACATGTTCAACAACTTACAAATGTGAACATTTCGTTTCATCTTTTAGATTTAGAAAATACTTTAATCTTTTGTGGTTTGCAAACAACTTGATCCCAACAAATATTTGGTAGCAAATACTTTTGATAGTTTATTTACAAACTCTTATATTTATAGAATATGCTAGTGAGTGAGTATGGGTGAGTGTGTGTGAGAGTGTGTGAGAGTGTGGGTGTAATAAAAATTACAGCCACAGTAGCATCAACTTAACCAGTTTTAATCAAGTTTATAACCATTTCACATTACATTCCTTGTTGTTTTTTTTTTGTTTTTGTTACAAAAATCCCAACAACAAGAAATATTTAACAAACTAGAACAAATAGAAACTACTAAAAAGCTATAAAAGATAAACAAAATCTATGGCTTTTTGCTCATTAAAATAAAAGAACATAAAAAAGACTTACGAGTAGCAACAAGAAAAAGTAACATTTTATTTAGCAGGTCATTTGTATGTATGAAACAATGTATGTACATTTGTGTGTTTTATATATTTTTGGAATACTACCAAAGGCAAGCAAAACTACATACATATACCACATCACATACCTTTATTTATGAAAATTGTCACACGTCATCGTCATCTTGTCTTTGTTTTCAAGGCACCACTCAAGCGTTCAAAGGCTTTTGTGTCACCATTTGACACCATTTTGTTAATATAAAATCTCATTACACATACATATGTACTACATATGTACTTATTTATAATCATTTTTTTTTACTCACTTACAAGCCACTCATACTTGCACTTTTTTTTTATGTAGGTATGTATGTTGTGTATGTGTGTATGTATGTGTTCAAGAGTGAGGTTGTTTTATTTTGTGTATTTTTAGTATGTGCATATAAATTATTACAAGTGTTGATGTGTTAGTGTTTTGGTTTATAGGCTTAGTAAAAAATATTGTGTTTTTAAATTACAATACAAGCTTTTCAAATATCAGTAAAGTAGAAAAAACAACTTAACCACATAACATACATACATATGTATGTAATCATAAGGTTACATATATAAATAACATTATAAAATGTCTTAACCCAAAGTTTATTAACTAATAATTTTAGTTGGGTTTATACTAAAAATTTGACCTTTTTATAATCAAGTTTTAGTTCAAATTATGAATATATGAGGTATAAGAAATACTCATGTTAGTGTCACAATAAATAGATTTTTACAATAAACACTTGAAAGAAAAGTATGGCCAAGCTCTAACTCGAAAACGCACGCTATTCTCACATTAAAAAATTTTTAGTTTATATGCAAGGTACGACGCCTACTGTTCCCAACAAATCTGTTTTTTGCTTGACTATACATATTAACACGATAATAATTTTTAACTTTTTATGGGAGGTACCACTATCCTAATCCTGTCTGTTTTTTGCTAGACTAGCACATTAGTATGAGGGTTACTTGTGCAAAGTTTCTCTAGATACACGGTAATAATTGTTCACTTAATATGGAAGGTGCCCCGTCCATTGTCCCAATCCAGTCAGTATTTTGCCGCACTATGCATGTTACTCTGAGGGTTACTTGTTCAAAGTTTCAAGGCTATCTACTGTAGTTCTCCAGATACACGATAATAATTTTTCTCTTTGTATAGGAGGTACCACGCCGACTGTCCCAACCCAGTTTATATATTGCTAGACTATGTGCATTAGCATAGAGGCTACTCGTGCAAAGCCTCAAGGCTCTATCTATTGCAGTTTTCTAGGTACACGATAATAATTGTATAGGAGGTACAACACCCACCATTCCAATTCAGTCTGTGTTCCTCTAAACAATGTATCTTCGTATAGGGGTTACTGATGCAAATTTCCCAGATGCTACCTATTGCAGTTCTCTAGATACAGGATAATAATTTTATACTTTGTATAGGGGGTACCGTGATCACTGTCACAATCCAGCCTATGTTTTTTAGAGTATATGGTTATATGGGTTACTTGTACCTACTTTTCAGATCATATCTATTATAGTACTCTATGTATACGATAATAATTTTTCACTTTCTATGGGAGGTACCACGCCCACTGTTTCAATTCATTCTGCAATTTAGTATATTATTCGCATTTGCACAGGGGTTACTCATACAAAGTTTCAAGGCGCTGTCTATTGTAGTTCGCCAGGAACACGATAATAATTGTTCACTTTGTATGGGAGGTACCACGCCCACTATTCCAATTCAGTCTGTGTTTATCTTGACTATGTACGTTAATATGGGGGTTACCGGTGCGAAATTGCAAGGTGCTAGTTATTGTAGATCTCTAGATACACGATAATAATTTTTGACTTTATATGGGAGGTACCACGCCCACTATTTCCTATCCAGTCTATCTTTCTCTAAACTATGCATGTTGCAAAATTTCATGGCCCTACCAATTACTGTTACCAAGATAGACGATGATAAATATTTACTTTGTATGGGAGGTACCACGCCTACTATTCCAATTAAGTCTAGGTTTCGCTAAGCTATTAACATTAATATAGAGGTTAGGGGTGCGAAAATTCAAGACGATACCTATTACTCTTACCAAGATATACGATGATAAACATTTACTTTCTACGGGAGGTACCACACCCACGTCTAATATCATTAAAATAAGTACCCTATTTTATCATCCGTTTATCCAATAACAAACTGTGAAAACTTTCAGAAAGTTCGGTTCACTGGTGTAGGCAGCTATAGCTTTCCGACAAACAAACATACAAACAAACACATTTTGTGCTTTATATATATAATTAGATATAATTTAAATGTACATAAGAGTGTGATCATGTTGATCTTATGCTCAAGACCTATTATTGTGCAGAAAGAGAAAATGAATCCTCATTTTTGATTGTCGACCTCCTAAGGTTCTGTGGATTAATTTTTATTTATTTTAACTTAAATGCCAGTAATTGTAATTCCAAGCCTCAGCTCTTATATGGCACTCAAACTCAGTATATGTGCACATGCGATCTGTTGTTTAATGCAAGGTGCTCCTGAATATTCATATAAAATGTTCGAAGCCATTTTTATTCCAGGCATTGGTTTCATCCTTTTTTATTTCTATATCGATTATGTCGTATTATAATTTTAATAATCCAGCATCGATTAATTTAAATATCCCTTTTATCATGGCTGTTTAACAGTTTTTTGACCACCATTCAAATTTGTACAAATCTATAAAGAAAAGATATTTCTACCAATTAAAGCTTTTAATAGGTTTCAGATTAAAATTTAATTAAATAATTAATTGATTTAATTAATTGTTTAATCATAATTATTTTTTTGTTCTGTTTTAAACAAATATTTATTTGAATTAATTAAAAAAATTATTGAACTTTAATTTAAAACTAATTAAAACCTTTAATTGATGCAAAAACTGTTTTCTGTGTAGCTTTTTAGTTTTTAAAAATTCCTTCTTTTCAAGACCTTAGCACTTACCTTATGATTACTTAACGTTAATTTGAGTTCAAATCCACACCGGCTTTATTAGCTACGCTAGGTTTGTTTTAAGATTTTCCAAAACTGTCACCGTTATACCTCTTTCTCGATCATACCTCTACATGAGTCATCTCATTCCTAATCTAGGAACAAATGACGCAATTACGAACAAATTTTTTATCACTTAAGCAGTTTTGAATATTCTATTAAGATTTATCCCTATTTATATTGAAATTGCTTTAGAGACAAACCTATTTACCACTTGCTAGTTTTATTCGGCTTCCTAGAGTAGAAACAACTCCTACTCTAGGCAGTCACCATTATAAAAAAATAAATATTTTTAACCATAATATATTGTTAGTAAACAAATAATGATAAGTTACAAATAAGGTTATACATATATAAATATCACTACATATACGTAAATAATTTTATAATAAAATATTATTTTTGTATAATATTAGACAATAATATTTTTCTAACATAACATAACAATATTATTATGTTTTGGCCGCTTTTTTTTTTTGAATTGAGAATTTTTTCAATTTTTTTATCACTACCTGCGAAGGTTTTGCTTGTCAACAGCCAGGTATCAAACCACCTATAGACTAGCTCGTTACCAATCAGTCTATCGAGGCACTTAATAATAATATGGTTTGACTACGTTCTTATCATTTAATCGTATTATGTTGCTATTATATTATGGTTACCTCAACCATTTGCATGAACATTCGGTATATGTATCGCTTTGTTTAAGCTTCAATCATGTATGTATGTGTTTGGGCGTTAAGACGCAAAACTATTAAAATTCAAAGTTAATTGATTAGAGGGGCATGGTAGAGCAATTAAATTCTCACAACATGATTAAACAGAGACTGTCTAATAAATAAAAAAAAAAGAATTATGTTTTATCATAATTTTAACTAAAACTGAATCTATTACTACAAGTTTTATATTCCCTACATCAATATTATTTTAGGGAAATTTAATAATCTTTACATTTAGGCCCAAAGAGAATGAAAAGTAAATTTCGTCATTATTAAAATTAAATCTCAAACAAATACTCGGCTAAACACTTCTAACTAACTAATGCTCATATGCATAAAAATTATTTTGATATAAAAAAGTTTTTTAAGTAGAAATTTTTATATAGAATTTTTTAAAATAAACATTAAAAAAAATATTTTTTATAAATATGTCCCTGAAAATGTAGTTCAGTTGTAGAAAATACACTTCTTCATAAAACACTCTGTATCTAATTCTTCTTGTATAAATAGTTATTTATACCATAATCATAGTTTGTGTTTTATTTTTGTTGCAAATGTTACATGTCGTTGTGTTGTTGTTGGTGGCGTTGTTGTTAAAGCCTACGGCGCCTATTTAATACGTTTCTTCTCATAAACACACTGTCTAAATTGTGTTTTTAGTATTTTGTCAGATTTTATTAAACCCAACCATGTAGGCGTCATGTGCACATTCTTTTAGAAGAATATTTATTTGTACTCGATTTAATTCTCTTGGTATGTGGTAAAAATATTTATTTTCCCAAAAAAAAATGAGAAAGTAACACCTCGTTAGGTGAAATTCGCATCTATTTAGATTTAAGGATTATTAAGATAAACTATCATTTGCCTCAAAGGGATTCGAAGTATGTATGTATGTTGATCCGTGTGTAACATATATTTAGGGGTTGTGCAAAAGATGAAAAAATAGACTAAATCAAAATGTAATTTAGTTTGTTAATTATGTTCGTATGGTTGGTTTGCATAAATAAAGGGAATTTGGTTTTCAGTTTTTCTTTAATATAAATATACGAGTATGAGCCTTTTAAAGCATAATTAAGTGTACAATGTGTTTTACACCCACTCTATCTCACAAATAGACATGGTATACATAGGTTTGCCATTCCGTTTGTCATTATTTGTTCACAATGAGAGCCTCTACTTCTCCCACTTTTTTTTACGTAAAAGAATTTACTTAAAAAAAATACTACAAAGTTTAAAATCTGAAATTTTAACAAAAAAAATGTATTTCACCAATGAGGAATTTTTTTCTTAAAGTATTGTTTTGTTTTAATCTGAGCATTTTTCCGCAATAAAGATTGCAGGAAGATACTAATTAAAAAAAAGAATTGTTAAAAACCTTTTATAAAAAATTTTCAAAAAAATGTTTACAAAAAATAACGAAAAAAATTTTACAAAAAATTTTGAATCAAATTTTTACAAAAAAAATTTCGATAAAATTTTTACAAAAAAATTTAGATAAAATTTTTACAAATAATTTTCACACAATAATTGACACAAAAAATTCGATAAAATTTTTACAAAAACATTTCGATAATATTTTTACAAAATAATTTTCATAAAATTTTTACACAAAAAAATTCGATAAAATTTTTACAAAATAAATTTCATAAAATTTTTACAAACAAAATTTAGATAAAATTTTTACAAAATAATTTTCATAAAATTTTTACACAAAAAAAATTGATAAAATTTTTACAAAAACCTTTCGATAAAATTTTTACAAAATAATTTTCATAAAATTTTTACACAAAAAAATTCGATAAAATGTTTACATAAAACTTTCGATAAAATTCTTACAAAATATTTTCGATAAAATTGCTACAAAAAATTTTCGATAAAATTTTTTCAAAACAAATTTCGCTAAAATTTTTACAAAATTATTTTAATAAAATTTTTAAAAAATAATTTCGATAAAATTGTTACACAAAATTTTTTATAAAGTATTTGCAAAAAAATTTTCGATAAAATTCAAGCAAAAAATTTTCAATAATATTTTTGCAAAAAAATTTCCGATAAAATTTATAGAAAAAAATTGCATTAAAATTTTTGAAAAAAGTTTCGATAAAATGTTAACAAAAAATTTTTGATAAAATTTTTACAAAAAAATATGATAAAATCTCTACAAAATAATTTCGATAAAATTTTTACAAAATAATTTCAATAAAATTTTTTATAAAAAAATTTTCGAGAAAATTTTTGAAAAATTTTCGATAAAATTTTCACAATTTTCGATAAAATTTTCACAATTTTCGAGAAAATTTTTGAAAAAAATTTCGATAAAATTTTTACAGAAATTTTTCCATAAAATTTGCACAGAAAAGTTTCGATAAAATTTTAACAAAAAATTTCGAAAACATTTTTAAAAAAAAGTTTCGATAAAATTTTAACAAAAATTTTCAATAAAATTTTAACAAAAAATTTTGATAAAATTTTCACAAAAAATGTTTATCAAAAATTTTTTGTTTAAATTGCCATGCTGTTATTGTTATGGCTTTCGAAATTCTCTAGACGTCGATAGAAAGCGGAGTTCCTTCCGATACTAACCTTATCACCATTTACGAGGCTCTTTTTTCAATCCCTGTCGGTTTCTCATAGTTCTATTTGATTTTATGAAATTTAAGATTCATAGAATTAAAACAGGTATCCAGATTTGACTCGACTTTCTGACAGTAAAATGTATTCCAACGAGACCTACCCTTGTATTTACCAGTCCCGGATTATTTGCCTATGGTAAAAGCTTTGAACGAAGTCAATATGAATGATGAGAAAGTAATATGTTGTTCCTTAACAACCCCATTAAATTTGTCAATAGATAATAAATAAATAATAAAAATAATAAATCATTGTTTTAAGTGATTTAAAACACTTTTAATGTTTCATTCAATGAGGTCGTTGATATCGAAATGATAATGAAATTTTGTTTTATATACTCAAACTTTTTTTACCTATTGCCTTTCTTTATTGATTCATTATCATATTTACTGATAACAAATCTTATAATGGCAAATTGACTTGTTGGTACTCTACTATTTTTCGTTTATCATTTTTATAGATATCATATGATAAAGAATGAAATAATTATATTTCCGGTTGCAGTTCCACTACGACACATTTTTAAAACGAGCGAATCAGTTTTATTTGAAGTTTTCGCTTAGAACAGCGCATATTTTTTTTATTAATTCTTAAATATTTTGTGCATAACTTGATTATAATATTTTACTGTTGGTGTTTTTAATAATTCTTGTTATCTTTGTTGTCGAACAAACGTGAGTAAATTTTTATCTTTTGCTACTTGAAATGTTTAAATAAATAAAACGAAATAATAAATAACTAAGTGGTTTTAAGGGGGGAGGGATGAATGAATGTTACTCAACTTAAAAAATACTCCATTTCATAAATATTTGTTATAAATGATTTAACAAAGTTTAGCAATATTCTCTTAAAAAAAATTGTAATAGAACGATTTTATATGATATTATATTTTTATCATTAAAATATAAGCAGACTGAGGGCTCGGCTTATTTTTTTTAACGATTTATTCTAACCAGTTCAAAGAATAATTTTTTTTTGTATCGTGATTATCTTATTGTTGAACTTATTTGGCTACTAAAAAAAAGGTTGATATATTTTTTATATTCAACACAAGTGTTTCTAATACCAATCGTAATATAAAACATTTATCAGCACATAAATTAAACTGAATATAAAGTTAAAAGACATAAAAACGCAGTAATAAAAACGCAAATGAAAGTTTTACGACTGAAAGAGGGAAAAAAATGAAACAAAGAAATTCAAAGTTGTATGTGAAGTACTAAAGCATAGTAGGGTGGGTGCAGTAGTGCCCTAAACTTGCAGTTGCCACTATTAGCTAGTGATAGTGCAAAATTGCAAAATATTACAGAAGGGAGCAGCAGTTTTGTTGCATGAAATATGATAACTAATATTATACTTACTCGGGGTGCTGCTTTCAGATCTGAAGTCAGGTTGTTTGTTTTAGCTTTAGTTTTTGAGATAAAATATGACATTTCCAAAAAAAATCTATACCCGAGGTACCCAACTTTTGGGGGCTTATCCAGAAACCCCTTTACCCTGGTTCACAGCTCGAGTCAGAAACACCTCTTTTTTGCCGCTGTGCAATTTCATTAAGATATCTTCACTGGTTCACGAGATATCGAATGAGATGTACAAAATAAATCGTTTTCAAACCACTGTGCATCAGTTCAATATGCTTCGCCTAGTTTTCATCCTTTTTGTTTCCTAGAAAATTTTGTGCATTTCAAGGCCATTCATTCCAGCCATTTTTTTCCAGTTATGTAATTATTAAAGTTGTCATCCTTTATCAACCTTCTTATTTCTGGAGCATCAATAATTCCGGCTTTAAGTTTCTCTGTGGTCAAATTTTTAGAGATGTAATTAAAACAATCACCATCCTTGATCAGAGCTGTGACAAATTGTTTTATTAGCCTTGGTTTGATGTGTAAAGGTGACAGTATTTTGAGATCCCTTGGCGCAAGGGGTTCGTTTATCACCGGAAGTTTAAATGTGAGTAGTATAACGATATGTCTAATAGCTGTATTTCGAAAACTAAAGCTGCTAAAGAAAAAACGAAGGCAGATTTGAAATCAGCGCCCAGAAATTAACAAACATCCGGCATAAAATTTAGAAGACCCGTATTGCGGCGTTTGTTTATGTTAGTTCGTTTTTTTTTTTCGAAGGTCGATTAAAAAAAATTGGAACTAACATAAAAAAACGCCGCAATACGGGTCTTTTAATTTAGCCTCTATTTTCACCCCTCACTCTCAGAATCGGCCTAACTTTTGCTAACTTGAATTTGTTCCACAGTGTAATATAATATAATTTTCATATAAAATTTTCTAACGTTTTGATGTGTGATATACATATAACTTAGAACACAGATTCTGTACTCCAAAAAGATTTGGATTCATTTTATTCTTGGTGTAATTTAAATTTGATGGAGCTCAACTTGAGAATGTGTAAATACATTTTCATTAAGGAAATCACATAAATGTAGATTATTCGTTGGGTAATTATCAGCTTGAAAAAGTAGTTACGATCACAGACATTGGTGTTTTATTGGATACAAAGCTGAACTTTATTAAACACATTTTAATTTCAAGTAAATAAAGCACAAAGTGTTCTTGGTTTCATAAAACGATGGGCTATAGAATTTAAAGATCCATATGTCACCAAACAACGATATTGTGTTTTCCTTGTGAGACCTGTTTTAGAGTATGCATCTGTAGTTTGAGGTTTAATGTTTAGGATACATGTAGATTATATTGAATCTTTACAAAAGCATTTTTTGTTGCTCTGCCTTAGTAACATAGTGCAACACGGAAAAAAATAACCATATACGGACACCACTACGTGATAAAAGACCAAAAAAAGGAATGATTCTTAACACCGTTTAGGTAGCCGCAAAAGTGAAAAATTTCCCGAAAATTTTTAAGCTACCTAAGCATTACCTAAAGGGTGTTAAGAATCATTCCTAGAAAGTTCATATGTTCTAGAAAGTTGTTTATTGAGATCTTAGGTTCATTTTTGTAGTTGATTGTTTCCTTGAATTTTGAACGGTTTGCTACCTATGGACCTGAACAATGGAAAAAAGGTAAAAAAAATTTAATTTTTTAAAGTTTTTTGCGATTTTGACCTTGAAGATGAAGTTTTTTTGATTTTATATATTCACAATTTTTGTTCTTTATGACAAGAGCTACAACTCAGAGCTTTCCTCAGAGAGTATATCAAAATTTCAAACGGTTTGCAAAATATGAGCTTGAGAAAATGATCATTTTTTTTTTGCAAAAATGACATCGAGGCCCCACATCTTTGAGGGCCCATAAAAAAAACCTGGAGGACTTTGGGCAAAACTGGGAGACAGGGGTCTTTTTTATGGTCTTTTATGACGTAGTGGTGTCCGTATATGGTTATTTTGCCATGACTTTAAAAAATTACACAGTTTGTAATTTAGGCTGCATTTACTAAATCTTCCATCATACTTCAGCCGTCCTGCACTAAGCAATCGGTTAACCCTTAAAAGCACGAAGACTATGTTAAATGTATCGTTTCTTTAAAACTTAAAAAAGGTATTTTTTATTTCCTGCTCGATAACATATTATTTAGCAATTAAATGAGACGCGTATTTTGAAAGTGGCATAAGTCATTCTCGTTTTAAATCAATATATATAAGGATTAGAGAGTATATATATTTTGGCGTTCATAAAACCATTTCTATCATACCAAATTCATAGCGCTTAACATTTGATTGCAAATTCTTGTAAAAATGAAGAAATACTATGAAATTGTAATCAATTTATTATTATTATTATCTTGGTATTTTTGAAAGTGACTTATGCCACTTTCTAAATAAACGGCTCAAATAATTTAAATCAAATTACGAAAATGCTGATCCATTAAGGAGGATGACAATTTAATAAATTTTACAAAATTGTAGATTTTTCTGTAAATGTAAAATTATCCTTTTGTTAAACTATTAATAATTTGTTGTAATTGTTGCGATTGTTTGTACTTATGTTGTTTTAACTGTCTGTAAGAATTTGACATCCATAGATATTTGGTAAATAAATTTAAAACAATTTTCTCTGCCTAATTCGCGTTATGAGATCGTTGTGTAAACTAATATGCTGCTTTTAAATAGTCAGTATCGTGAATTTTAACTGTGGTATCCGAAGTTTCTGTTTGTCTGAAGATAGTCTTAAATGCTTGCTCATGTCTAACTCAAATTGAAATTATTTAGATGGGTGTTTTTGGGTTTCTTAGAATATGTTATTCCTGTTTTGTAGATTTCCAAGTTTTCAAAAATGTCTATTCATAGTCATTTTTGCTGGTATGCAATAGTGTCTTATATTCATCTAGTTCTCTTGATTTGTGTCGCTGAGTGTCAAGGTATAGCGCAATGTTTGAGTTCTCTTATTTTCGTTTCTGTGAGCAAATATGTTCTGTGAATCTTGTTTTAATTGTTCTATAAAAATATGTAAGGTAGTAAAGTTATTGATTTATTGTATCGATTTCGTGGTATTATGTCGTAAAGTGTTGCTGATTTTTAGTGCTATTTGCAGACCTTCTTTGTGTGAAAAGGTTAATAAATCTATAAATTTCTGGTCCTGCGTAAGAAAAATTAAGTCGTTGTTGTGTATTATATTATCTAAGAAGTTTGTAGTTAAATCAACGTATACTTAATATAAATAGTAATACGTAATTTCTTAGCTCTATATAAAATTATTACTCATACGACCCAGTGACACCTTACTCGCTCTCTCTCATTTCCCATTATACATTTCACTTGTAGTCAGAAGTATCATAAACCATTTTTTATTGCCTATTAGTTATATTAAAATATTTTTTATTACAAAAATATTTTTTTATTTTCAGTTTTTTTTTTGTTGCTTTGGTTTTATCCCATATTTTAGTTTCCTCTATTTGTTTTTAAACAAATTTAATGCTTCAAGCTACAAAAATGCAAAAAACTATACATATTAAACGCGTTGCCTAGTTGATAAAAAATATTTTAAAATATTTGTTTTATTTTAATTAACAAGAAAATAAAACTTTTAGTTATCAAATATTATAGACAAAAACTACAATTGTGTTGTTATTGTTGTAACCCTTACAGGTTTAAAGAACAGGACGCCTCCATCCTGATTGACAGATCGTACGTATCTATTTCTTGTTTTTTATAGCTTAAAATATACATTTATATTCAATACATCGCTTTAATTAAAAAATGTGTAAGCGAAAAAATAAATACTAGAAGAAAAAAAAACACCAGAAAACGCAATTTAACAAAAGCAAAAAAAAAATATTTTTATAATTATTGCTTTATAGTTATTTTTCTTAAATTAAAAATGTAAAGCAAAAACTATTTTGAAATTTATTTTGCGTTGTTTCAAAAATAATTGTTTTTATCTTTTACAATTCTTTCACAGTTTGTGCTTAAATTATAATAAAGTGTATTTTTCTTTATTTTTTGATTTGTTATTAATATTTTTAGTTGAAAACACACACACAAAATGTAAATGAATATTATCAGTATTTTATTTATTTTGTTTTTACTTTGTATGTTTGTGTTTCTTTACCTGTTTATAATTCAAACAATTCGTAAAATCTCTTCAGGAAGGGAATTGATTTTATTTTATATATAAATATTTTAGCAATATAAATATTAATGCGAGATGTATTCAAAAAGCGTCGTTTTAAAGTCTGGACGAACTGTTTTTTACAGTTTAACGCCTCCAGCGTTAAACTTCTTCATAGTTGTTTGTAGAATCTTCTTCATAGTTGTTTTGCATTCTAATAAAGTGTTACCTTACCCACCGCGCTTTGTAACAACATAACATAAGCAATGGAAAAGGAGTAAGACAGAACTTAGCATTATTGAACATAAAACATTACAATAATACGAGGAATTTCCTCTTTAACCTTTGACATTTATAGGAAATCAACCACGACAGACACCACCATTTACATTACAGAGTTAATATTATCCCAATTTCAGATAAGTACAACAAAGAACTATATTCCATTTACGTCATAGCTCACAACAACGCCTACAAACGCACCACTATCGACAAATTACTTAGACAATACCACACCAACAACAGAAAGGATTAAGATAACGAGATTATCAATATCACACGACGACACACTTTTACTTACACAAGACCAGAAATATATAGATTAACTAACCTTTTTCATAAAGAATGTTTACTTACAGCACTAATAACTTACAGCACTGAAAAACACTGTACAAGAAAATCATCAACAGAAACAACCGACAAATTAAACGCTAGCGCAGTATCCAGTCTTGCTTGGACCTGCAACCATACATAGGTAGGAAAAAATGGATGAACGTTAAAAACAAGATTCACAGAACACATTTACTCATACTTAGGGACGCATAAATATGACAGGTGACAAGCAATCTACTTGCATAACACCCTAATGAACAAACTACTTGAACCCACCTGAACTATTTATACCAAACTATCTATTCCCGGTGCGCTTCGCTACACCACCCACAAAAAATACAATAAGCACTTGAAAGTACGCATTTGGCAAATCCTTAACTCGTAAACACATGTTATGTGAAATTTTGAGTGGATGACTATTGCAGTTCTCTAGTTTCACGACAAAAATTTTTGTATGCGAGTTACGATGCACACTGTTTCCATCCATCCATCTTGGCTGTATCTATAAGCACGAAATAATTTGTTACTTTGTATGTAAGGTGCCACGATCACTACCCCAATGCAGTTTGTATTTTGCTATTTTACTAATGTGCATAGTCTAATGCACATCAGTATGGGAGTTACTCCTGAAAAGTTGCAATACTCTATGTATAGTGTTGGCTACGAATATGATAATAAAATGATAACAATCCAATTTGTATTTTGCTAGACTATAAACATTATTATAAGGGTTACTAGTGCAAAGTGGGTATTAGAGTTACTTTTACCCACTTCCCATTACTATTATAGTTCTCTATGTACTCGATAATAGTTTTTCACTTTATATGGTAGCTACCACCCTCGCTATTCTAATTCTGTCTGTGTTCAGCTCAACTATTTACATTAATGTGGGGGTTACTTGTGCGAAATTCTAAGGCGCTACCTATTGCAGTTCTCTAGATACAGAATAATAATTTTTCTTTTTATATGGGTGGCACCACGCCCACTATCCCTATTCATTCTGTATTTTGGCAGACAATGCGTATTAGTACAGGTAGTTCGTATGGTACACGATAATAATTTTTCACTTTATATGGGAGGTACCATGCCCACTATTTCAATTTAGTCTGTACTTCGCTAAACTATTGACGTTACTATGGGGGTTACTGGCGCTACCAATTGCAGTTCTTTAAATACAGGATAATAATTTTTAACTTTATATGGAAGGTGTCACGCCCACTGGCTATGTCTTATATGACAGCAAAGACCCCCGTGGCAGAGCATGTTGTGGTTCAGCAAAACTAATAAAGGCTCGAATCAAACATTATTTACTGTGTGATTTTTGTGAAGTTTACCTTCAACAACAACAAACATCTGCATTGAAGAATTTTATCAAAGCTTAGTTATTTCTTCAATTTATGCACCTCCTAGGTTTCAAATATCAGAGTCAATACAGAGATTTACAATTCTCAAAAGCGCCCTACAAAACGGAAACTCGAAGGGAATTACTTGGGGACTACAAGGTCATTTAAACGATCTTGATTACGCAGACGATATCTGCCTATTAGCTCACAGCTACTCAGACCTCGCATCAAATCTGCAAAATATGACAACAGCAACAGATGCGGCCGGGCTTAAGATTAACACTACCAAAACGAAAACCCTGCGAATTAATGCATCGTCTCAAGAATTATTCTCAATAAATAATAATCAAATAGAGGATGTCAGACAGTTTTGCTATCTTGGCAGCGTAATTTCCAAAAAAAAGGCGGGTCAAGTGAAGACATTTACGAACAGTATACAGAAAGCGCGACAAACTTTCGGTCGTTTAAGACCCATTTGGAATTCGTCTTCACTATCTCAGCGCACAAAATTAACAATATTTAACACAAACGTCAAGTCTACTCTACTCTACGGTTGTGAGACATTGATTGTTGCCCCTCGAGACATCCAGTGATTGTTTCTCTAAACTATATACATATGTTAATATACAGGTTACTGGTGATAATTTCAAGGCGCTGCCTAGTATTGTTAGCAAGTAAGAAGATGATAAATATATACTTTGTATTGGCGGTGCCACGCCCACGACAAACATCAAAAAAAATTTTTACTTTATTTATTTTTATTGTATCATCAATATTTTTAAACTAACAATAATTACTCGTATCTTTAATCTAAAATAAAAATGTATATATCAAAAAACTAAGTACCCTACTTTACCAACCCTATATAGATAGATATATAAAACTGAAAATTCCAGAAACATCGGTCCACTGGTGTAGGCTGCTATAGCTTTCCAACAAACAAACACATATTGTACTTTATATATAGATGTATAAGAATTATTAATTTAATTACTTAATTACTTTTGAAAAAAGCTTTTAAATTTTACTCAAGACCATATAACCTAGAAAAAAGCTTAAATAAAAAATCCAAAATTTTATGCAATTTTCTAGGTTTTTTAATAAATGTCTTTTTTTCTTATCAATCTTAATAATATTTTTAAATACTTTTTAATTCTTGATTTTATTAAAAAATGTATTTAAATTAAAAATATTTTACAATTTGTACATAAAACCGCGCACTTTTTGCCCAATTGTGTCTATTAATTGTATATTTTTTTCCTTCATTACTCAAAGCTTTGAAATTTGTTTGCAAACAAATACTTATTCTGTTTCCCGAAATTTCCTTGTGTTTACATTATATTTTAACTTATTTATTTAATTAAAAAATTTATTACATCACGTTTTCTTATTAATTGGATGTGTTTTTTTTCTATTTTTTTTTTTTTTTTACTCAAATTCAATTTTTTATTTACGTCAATTTTTGTTAAATCTCTTTTAATACGTTTATAACGAGAAATGGTTTACGAGTTTATTCATATAAATTCTTGTAAAATATATACATTTATAGCTATAATTTTTAATTATTTAATAATGTGTTCAGCATGTTTATTGTTAACTTTTGCACTTTATTTACGTATAATTCAGCTAAAAATATTTTAAGCCTTAATTTCAGGAAAAATATAAAAAATGTATCAAATATTAAAAAAAAATTCTTGAACGACGTACTTATATATGCGTGTTAATATTTTTTTTTTATTTTTTTAATTTGCATTAACTTTATCTTAAGAGAAGTGCATATATTATTGGGAACTATTTCAAAACTTTTTTATTATTAATCCGCTTTTTTTATCAATAATAAATATACTATTTTTGCTTATATAAAATAACCACGGTTTAAAGCGTGATAATTAATCTTTAAAAAAGGTAAAAATTACACAGTGCAACACGGAAAAAAATAACCATATACGGACACCACTACGTGATAAAATACCTAAAAAAAAAGACCCCTGTCTCCCAGTTTTGCCCAAAGTACTCCAGGTTTTTTTTATGGGCCCTCAAAGATGTGGGGCCTCGATGTCATTTTTGCAATAAAATTATCATTTACTCAAGCTCATATTTTGCAAACCGTTTGGAATTTTGATATACTCTCTGAGGCAAAGTTGTAGCTCTTGAATTTTTTAAAGTTTTTTGCGATTTTGACCTTGAAGATGAAGTTTTTTTGATTTTATATGTTCACAATTTTTGTTCTTTATGACAAGAGCTTTGCCTCAGAGAGTATATCAAAATTTCAAACGGTTTGCAAAATATGAGCTTGAGTAAATGATAATTTTTTTGCAAAAATGACATCGAGGCCCCACATCTTTGAGGGCCCATAAAAAAAAACCTGGAGGACTTTGGGCAAAACTGGGAGACAGAGGTCTTTTTTTTTTGGTCTTTTATGACGTAGTGGTGTCCGTATATGGTTATTTTGCCATGACTTACACAGTGTGTTATCTTTTGAAGGATTCCGTACTCAAAATATGAAAATATAACCCTATTAATGAGTTGCATACTTTTAGGATTAAAACTAAACAAGAGAATATTTCGTGGTTTTGAGATTTAATGATTTTTTATTTTTTTTTTTTCAAATTTATGTGTGCTAAAATAAGTGTTGTTAACCATCTAGAAACCAAATGGAAAATTTCAAGCATCTTATTTATGGTACTTTTAATATAAACTAAAATAATATACGGTGGCTGGCAATGCAATTACTTTGCACTAAGTAATTTTTCTTAACACCACCTATTTACCTTGTATAAATATTTTCTAGAATTCCGTATCGAAATGATAAAAAATTGAACCCTATTGATATCGCTGTATTTAGCTGAATACGGCAGATCTCTTATATGCCCTACAATAACCAACAATCAAAGTACGGGGAGATCCATTTCGAGGTTCCCTAATTTTTTAAAGAAAACAAAAAACACAGAAAATTCAAATTTAATGGAGAATGTTTATTATCATTTGAAAGAAAATTCTTTATCATTTATTTTTTGAAGATTATGTCTATCAAGTGTTGGTCGTTGCTACGACGCTGATGGTCCATCCGTTGATTCCAATGTTCGATGACTCGTTCGAGCATTTCGACTGGTAACTGGCGTGTGATACGCGTAATGTTTTCCTCCAAGGCCTGAATCGAAGCGGGTTTGTCCGCATAAATTTTAGACTTTACATATCACCACAGGAAAAAGTCTAATGGTGTGATATCACACAATCGTGGTGGACAATAGACCGGCCCAAAACGTAAAATTATGTGCTCACTGAAATGTTCTCTCAATAAATCCATTGATTGATGCGATGTGTGGGAAGTGGCGCCGTCTTGCTGAAACCAAATGTCACCGAGATCACGAGCTTCAATTTCAGGCATCAAATAGTCGGTTATCATGGCACGATAACGGTCGCCATTGACGGTTACGTTTGCACCGGCATCATTTTTAAAGAAATATGGACCGAGGATTCCACCGGCCCACAAAACCCCACCAATCCGTTTTTTTTTTCTAAATGATGTGGCAGCTCTTGAATTTCTTCAGGTTGCTCTTCGTCCCAAATGCGGCAATTTTGTTTATTTACATACCCATTGAGCCAGAAATGGACCTCATCGCTAAACAAAATTTGCCTCGAAAACGTCGGATCTTCTTGGAACTTTTCAGGAGCCCATAGAGCGAAGCGATTCAGGCGTAAGTCTTTCCATTATGAAATGCCAAACAATACTAAACGAAAAGAATATGACAGCATAACGCGACTCACACGTCATCTGTCAAAAAAGGCTATTGAAAAAAGTACCTTTTATTAATGTTTTGGATACGAAAGGGGTCCAAATACAAAGAAATTTAAATTTAAAGCCTCTTTTAAACCACTTTGAAAATTTTATTTGGGGAGCTCTGTATTTTGCGTTCGTAAGAAAGTATTTTCGAAACGGTGTAAGCCTGATTGCTTTAAAAAGCAAAAAGTTTTTTTTTTATTTTTGAAGAAATTGCAATAAAAGCTTTAACAAAGAAAGAGAAGGAAACTGTTAAAAAAAGCATTATATGTCAGGGATGGTAAATGAAATTACAAAATTGTTCTAACCGACTTTCAAAATTGTACTTTTGCGGCTACCTAAGCGCTACCTAAACGTTAAGAATCATTCCTAGGAAGTTCATATGTTCTAGAAAGTTGTTAACTGAGATCTTAGGTTCATTTTTGTAGTTGATTGTTTCCTTGAATTTTGAACGGTTTGTTACCTATGGATCTGAACAGGGGAAAAAAGGTAAAAAAAATTGAATTTTTTAAAGTTTTTTGCGATTTTGACCTTTAAGATGAAGTTTTTTTTGATTTTATATATTCACAATTTCTGTTCTTTATGACAAGAGCTACAACTTTGCCTCAGAGAGTATATCAAAATTTCAAACGGTTTTCAACGGTTTGAGTAAATGATCATTTTTTTGCAAAAATGACATCGAGGACCCACATCTTTGAGGGCCCATAAAAAAAAACCTGGAGGACTTTGGGCAAAACTGGGAGACAGGGGTCTTTTTTTGGTCTTTTATCACGTAGTAGTGTCCGTATGTTGTTATTTTTTTCCGTGTTGCACTGTGTATGTATTTATGCTGTAAAACTCCATACAAAAAATTTTAAAAATTTCCTCTTTATAATATTAGGCTCCGTCGCTTTGTTAAATATGCATTGAAGTATAACATAAGCGAAATTTGTCATAAACTATACTTAAAGTATTTTTTAATGAAGCCTTTAATGTCAGTTGTAAATAAAAATAATGCTTTAAACACATAGATAGATGACAGCGGCTACAGCACTATAGGACTGCAAATACCATTGGCTATAATCGTCGCAGTGTAGTCAGCTACTTAATTATGTTGAAGACAACAGCTACATCGTACACTGTAATATTGTTGGAGAAATACATATTTAATTTGCTCAAAACCAATTGAATGTAAAAATAAAAATTAGCCCAAGTTTGCTACAGCCACAACGGTGATGTTATGTAGTCATGTGGCTATGAAGTCGTAAAAATTATTTGTCTTCATAAAAACGTATGTATTTTAGTTTTGACATGTTATAGCCAGTAGCCTGCTTTCGCCTATGTGTTTAGTACTCGTACGTAACCCACATATTGTCTAAATAATATAACATCCCGAAAAGGTTACCGTTATTTCGCTTTATGGATATTGGTAAAAAACTGATAATGATGAGTATGAGCATATGTACGCGAATAAAGCATAATCTTTCGTGTGTGTAAGGGCTGAAATCCTAACTGATTTACTACGAGAAGTTTGTGAAAATTGCCAGCCTTGGTCGCCACTTACTCAAAATCAGTCGAAACTTCAGTTTTCCTACAAGACCGTTTCTCAATTACATTTGTCTAAACTAGTATTAAGGAAAGTAAAATTGTCTTTAAGAATAGTACAACTTAATTGGCATCATTAAGTTATTTTAACGATTAAAGTGCTCTCCTAAAATGTTGACCTATTTGATATATAAAAAAATTAATTTAATTTCAAAATGGTTGAGTCTTTGGCTATAGAACACCGTATGTTTTGTATAGACAAGCAAAGACGACACAACTATTATCTAAACAGTTGTTTTGTCAACAAATCATTTAAAGATTTTTCGCCAAGATAAAAAATACATCTCAAAACTGTAGATAAAACTATTCTCGGCAAGACCTAAATTTTAATTACATTGTTTTCAAAAACTAACGAACGAACAAATGAACAAACAAATAAAAACATTTAAAATTTTAATGATGTTTTAGTATGTGCACAGTAATTTGTTATAACAATAACGAAATGACTAAACAAACAAAAACATTAGGAAATTAAAAATTACTTAATGAACTTATTTGAACAATAGAAAGCAGACAACAAACGACATACAAAAAGGAACAATCACTGCAATAATATTTAGAGCAAAATGCATCATAAAACTTATGATTTAAATTTGTTTTTGTTGAATCATTAAAATGAAAAAATTATGAATGAATTTTAAAATCTATTCAACTGAAAATGCTTGTATATTTAGCATTTCCTGTTTTAAAAATTACGTGGTGGTGCAACAAAATCACTCGTTACAGAGACATCATATGACATAGCATCACATCAATGTGATGCATTATTACCTCAGCACAAAAAATCAAATGACAAACTCAAAATTACAACTTATTGTTGTCTAAATGCCGGATAATTATTATTAATCATTTTGTTAGTTTTTCAATAGAAATAAAATACAAGAGAAAAACCCCTTTGACTCATGGTTTTTTTAACAATTTTTTTTCTTTTAATTTAATAAGATGTTGGATAAAAGGGGAATTAAAATTTTATAAAAAATCTAAAATAACACTTTTACTTCTACTGGTGTGTGTCAACCTTCAATCTCCTTTTTGCCACTTATACTTTATGCAGCGACTCCCAACCGTCACCATAAAATAAAAACTTTTTATTTTGTACATCCTACTTACAATAAAACAATAAAACTTATTTCTTGACTGTCTGTTCGCGTTCGCATCACGTAAAAACTTCTGGATCAATTTTCACAATATTTCATGAGGAGGTTCCTTAGTATACCGATTCCAATATAGGATACTCTTTTCTGCAAAACTATCTCATTTTCAAAGAACAAATGGAGATGTAGCATTGAAAGTACGTAAGTAATTTTAACGATTTTAAGGTACTGCATACTTTAAGGCATCTTTTATTTTTGAAAGCGGGATATTTTAAGTAATGTTGCGCAACAGATGGCGCTGCTTTAAAAGAATGACAAAATATGTATTGAAATCAGGATATTTTAAACGTGGTTACGAAACAGATGGCGCTGCTTTAAAATAATGACAAAACATGAATTACTTATTTCCAAATAGCCAATTGAATAAAATTTGTATTTGATTTGTATTTTTACTTTGTGAAATTACGTTGTTATTAAAATATTTCAAAATAACTTTTTTAGAATTTTATATAAGTTTTAAAATTTTATCCAGGGATGGGTATCTTTATATAAAGTAAATACGTATACATGAAGCACTATAAAAGTAAGAATCTTTAAATTTAATGTGAATTTCTCTCTAAGAAAAATCGAACAAAATATTGTCGAGGCGCACACAATGTGTGTGGGCACAGCTAGTACTAAATAAACTTGTTTTCCGTTTTCGGAGAAATTCCACAATAAATCATAAATTTTGTTTCAAAATTGACTATGTTTGGATATGGCTGGAGGGAGAACCGTTGTATTTTATTATACAATTTTTGCTAGGCTAGGCTATTAGGCTATAGGTTGTCTATAAAATTGTTAAAAAAATATATAATAGTACCAAAGTAAATTTAATTAATATAAGCAAACAACAATACATCCTTTTTAGGAAATATTTTAATATTTACAACCTTGTATTTTTATTTTAGAGTCGATCGTTTATTTTTAAGGATTTCTTTTAGTACGGAATAGCGAATAGCTTTTAAAATCCTAGTCCTTACAATTCCCTAAAACCTAAATCACGGTACCTAGTTATATACCCGCGAACCGAAAGTTGAGCTCACATAAACTATATCGTGGTTTTTATTGACGTTTGAATGTCCTAAACAAGACTTTAGTTATGGCTGTGCAGCCTCTGTCGAGTTCCTTTATCCAACTCTAGTATTCACCACTATTTATAACGACAAATTGTTCAAAAAGTAAACATTTGATTTGTTCAAATAAAAAAAATCCAGCCATCTTTTGTTGCAGACGTTTTGTTTTAAATTTCTAGTTGTCTCTTTATGATTTTATTAAGAAGACATATTGATTTAGCTACCCTCGTATTAATTAAAGTCAAGGCAAAAATTATTATTTCATTGTATGCAGACAACAGTTTTACAAGCTGATAAGGAAAATATATATGCAGATGTACCTATGTATATGTATGTATATTTTTTATTCGCCCTGGTTAGTAAAAGTTAAAAATAAAATAAAAAATCCCAAGAAATATTTTTTACGTGAGTTGTGTATAGAGAAGTTATCATTTGTGATAATTTGTTCCGAATAAAACGTAAAAACCGTGCGCACCAAAGTGATAAGGTTTATTTTTGAAAAAAACACAACTGCTTTAATTTTAATGTTGATTAAATCAAAATTTTTAAAGTTTTTTTTTTTAATTCAAAATTCAATTTGACACAAAATGGTTAATTTTTTAAGGTTATATTTTTTTTAATGCAGAATGAGGCAGAATCAAAATATATTGGAAATATCCAAAATTTGATGTTAGCATAGCAGATAAATATTTGAGCTTAAGTTTTGACGCTAAGCATCATCCATTTGCCAGGGATGGCAATTTATGGGTCGAAAGTTGGCTCCCTCACATCTGCAAATTCTTTTAGAGCCTGAGATTTCTTCACTTGTTGTTTGATTTTTATATTTGTTTGATATATTAAAGGTCAAGTTACTACCTATAAAATTTTGCTTTTATCTATAAATTTAAAATCAGCGAGTTAAAAGCAATTTAAGTTTAAAATTTTTGTTTTTTCGGCACCCTGGAATTTTTTTTTTTTAATTTTTTCTCGTTGTGAGTGAGCAAAACTTAAAATATTGTGAAAAGTTATATCTTTTCTGAGTTAAAACTAGACGATTTTCAATTTAAAAATTCCAAAATTATTTGATTTTTTAGTATTTTAGTCTAATTTCAGAAAAAACATTTCTGAAGATATAACGAGTGATTTTTTAAGAGCTTGAGAACTTTTTTTTTAAAAAAAACGCATAAAATTTGCAAAATCTCATCGGTTCTTTATTTGAAACGTTAGATTGGTCCATGACATTTACTTTTTGAAGATAATTTCATTTAAATGTTGACCGCGGCTGCGTCTTAGGTGGTCCATTCGGAAAGTCCAACTTTTTCGAGCATTTCGGCCGGAATAGCCCGAATTTCTTCGGAAATGTTGTCTTCCAAAGATGGAATAGTTGCTGGCTTATTTCTGTAGACTTTAGACTTGAAGTAGCTCCACAAAAAATAGTCTAAAGGCGTCAAATCGCATGATCTTGGTGGCCAACTTACCGGTCCATTTCTTGAGATGAATTGTTCTCCGAAGTTTTCCCTCAAAATGGCCATAGAATCGCGAGCTGTGTGGCATGTAGCGCCATCTTGTTGCAACCACATGTCAACCAAGTTCAGTTGTTCCATTTTTGGCAACAAAAAGTTTGTTAGCATCGAACGATAGCGATCGCCATTCACCGTAACGTTGCGTCCAACAGCATCTTTGAAAAAATACGGTTCAATGATTCCACCAGCGTACAAACCACACCAAACAGTGCATTTTTCGGGATGCATGGGCAGTTCTTGAACGGCTTCTGGTTGCTCTTCACTCCAAATGCGGCAATTTTGCTTATTTACGTAGCCATTCAACCAGAAATGAGCCTCATCGCTGAACAAAATTTGTCGATTTCGAACATTTCGAACCGAACACTGATTTTGGTAATAAAATTCAATGATTTGCAAGCGTTGCTCGTTAGTAAGTCTATTCATGATGAAATGTCAAAGCATACTGAGCATCTTTCTCTTTGGCACCATGTCTGAAATCTCACGTGATCTGTCAAATACTAATGCATGAAAATCCTAACCTCAAAAAAATCACCCATTATATAAAAAATTTTTGTTTTTTTATAAGCTAACTATATATGCGTACGTTTAAACTAAATTTCGAGTAAAATTTATTTCTTATTGGGGAGAGTTGGAATATGGAGGTCCTTCAATTTGACCTATTTTACATCCCAAAGCTGGGATCGAAAAAACAGGACTGCTGTAATAAAGCTATATACACCCCCAATTATTGCTGAAAGTATTTTATGTGTCCTAGTCGATATGTGGACTTTATGTACAAAATACAAATAATTCGAATTTTGTGAATTTCGGTCTTTATTTTGGGAATTGTGGGATTTCCTATGAGCTAAAGGAAATCCCACAATTGTTGTAGATTTTGTACTATTTAATATTCATTAACCAAATATACATCCATAGGAAATTTTATTTCAATCGTTCAATTTATAACAATTATTTTAATTAAATTAATATTTTTACTTTTCTCATTATCTAACCTTTAAGACCATCTATGGGAGCTACCCTAATTTGAGACCACATAGCGCCACCCCTAGCAAGGGTATAGTACCTAGCATCAAAACTTGAGCTCAGATACTTATCTGCTATGCTCATGTCAAATTTTGGATCAATCGGGCTAACCCTTTACAAATGGCTGAGTTATTTCCATAATATTTTCATTCTGCCCCACTGTAATTTTGTACCAAAAATACTAAATTCTGTGAGAAAAAATTATGTTTCTTATTGGGCAGATTTGATAGATATAAAGCTTCAACATAAATTATTTAGGTTGTGCTCTTTATGTAGCGGGCAGTGTAGTGTATTATAGAAATAATTTCACATGAAGGTTCAATAAAATGGCATTTGAGTCAATAAATTATTATTTGCAAAATTTGACCACAGATAATTACTGCTTAAGACATACAAAAATCTTAAATTTTTACGTTTTGTTGTCTAATTATGATTACCTTGAAACTAAATTAAACCAAAAAAAAAAAAAACATTTAAAAATCTGTGTATCATCAATCATTATAATTTTATATTGAAAAAAAAAATTAAAGAGAAAAACAAGTGAAATATGAAAGAACGTTTGTCATTTTGAACAACAAAGCATCATAGTTTTATTGCCAAAATAAACAATCTTTTTAGAGCATGACAACAAAACATACATAAATACAACAATTTACCCAAAAAAAAATATATATATATATAAATGACTAAGATGTGTAAACAAAAATTTTTATTACATAAAAAATATATGATTTTGTGTATTTATATTAATTTTTCATATATATATGTATATACATACTTACATGCATATGTATAATACATCTTATGTAAATACTGTTGCCCTGTTAGCCAAAATGTCCAACACACACCAAAATATGTCAAACCTTTTCAGTTTGTCACTTCATTTTGACATCTATCTATACAAAAAAATCATCAACAGCAAGATCATTAACAAACAAACTCTCGAAAGATGTCCACTTTAAAACTCCTTTGTTATATTAAAGATGGCCGATTGGCTCTAACTTTATGTTATATAAATCAAGAATGTTCTATTGCCTTGTATCAATGTTCAATAATGTCGGAAGACTGATCAACTGGGTATCTATGATAAAACGATAATAAAATATTGTTTATTAAAAAATCAAAGGCAATTTTTTCGGCGAAAATTTTAGTTAAATTTTCTCTTGAATTTGTCTTTACGTTGACACATAAAAATTATTTTCAGAAACTCCTGTTTTGATTTCTTAAAATAAAATAATTATGAATGATTGGCAAAACAAAAATAATTTCGAACACAAGCAAGTCTGTTCCCTTCCCACATTTTTCCTTTCTCCTCTATGAACCCAGATTATTGGTCAGGGAAGTAGTTAATATAAATCAATATAATTTTATACATAAAAAAATACACAGTGTTTCTATGAATGTGGGTGATGTATCGGGGTTTTTTAACTACTTGAGAACTATCGATATTTATAACTATGGCTTAACAGCTGAGCATGTTCAAACTGTGTTGATATTTCTGATCTAGCAAGTCATCATGAAGCGCTTAATGTTAGAACAAATCTTACAAATTGTGAAAATTTACTTTGAAAAAAAAAATCTATTCGCGAGTTCATTGAACACTTGGTACACTTAACAGTTCATGCAAGAATGTCAAATGCCAAACAACCATCGCACAGTGATGATACACGAGAAAACGGTCGAAAAGCTTTGTAGATAATAATTAGTTTTGTACAACTTGCGTATTCATTAATTTGTGCCCACGATCGCAACCCGGCGCATATATAATAAGGTATTGGAGTGTAGAGGAGGGTTCAGACTACAAAGTGGTAAAATATGTTTTTGACCTGGTTTTAACTCAAGGAGTTATCCTCTATTACGTCGGAGATTTTAAAGCAATATGAACTTTATTTTTTAAAAAAAGTTTAAAAATTTCTGAAAGGCACAAAGTCTTCATTTTTTGGGAACTAATAGCTTATAAGTTATATAATTATACAAAATTTATTTTGTAACAAAATCTTTTAAAACAAAAAAGTTATAGGCATTTAAAATTTCAAAATATCTAAAAAAAATTGTAATTTTAACGAAATGCGGAAAAAGTCCATTTTGGACCACCCTGTTAGCTGTGATAATGAGTAATATAGCTTTGAAATCTGTAACCATAAGAAAAATTAATTTTTGGCCGCCTTCTTAAAATATATGCCACTGTCCATCGTTTGCGTCGCATTTTCGCTAATTCGGCTCATTAGGAAACAGGCCGTCCCAAGATGAGCATTTTCATCAAATAATTGTTTTTAGGAATAAAGCTCATTTCTGGTTAAATGGTTAAGTCGGTAAGCAAAATTGTGGTATTTAGAGCGAAGACAATCCTCAAGCCGTTAACGAATTAGCATTCTATCCATGGTGCGGTTTACACACTGCAGCATCATCGTTCATTATTTCTTTCAAAATGAGCAGCGAGCTGCTGTTACAGTGATTAAATTTTTGTTTTCAAAAATAAATAAGCTACACATCAACGACATAATGTTGTCACCAAAATCTATTTGGTGACAACATTATTTCCAGAAGTGGTTCCAGTTCGTGAGATTTAACGCTTCTGGATTAGTTTTTATGGGGCTGTGTTGAGTCATTAATTTATGCCGACAATCCAGCAACTCTTGAAGCATTAGGAGCTAATATTAAAGCCACCATTGAAACCATACGGCCAGATTTACTGAAAAATGTAGTCTAAAAATTGCCACAGCGGACATAAGCCGGAAATTATATTAAAAAAATAAATAAATATATTTTTGGTTTGTAGATTTTGTAGGTTACTTAACCATCAATACCTACTTGTATCATCAACACCTACCAGTTTTCACTCTATAGAGGAAATGCCTCATAATATTGATTAGTTAGCCAGTGACTTAGGGAGCATAGGAAAGTTTACACCTTCATTTCTCAGAAAACCTTCACTATAAAACTTTCATACTTCACCTGCGGGGTTTGCTCGTATGTAGTGTCTTTCAAATTTCATGGAAAGAAAATTGCGAAGGAGTAAAAACATGTCGAATGCGTTCGTGTAATATATACACTGTGTACATAGACCGAAACTTATGTTAGGGTACTACTGTTCTCCTAAGGGCCCCTGCAGACTGCAGACTTTTTATCGACCGATTTCCTAGATGGTCTAGAGCAAGAGCCCCCAACCAGAGAAAGAGGTTAAAATGAGAATGTATTAGGTTAGGAAACAAAAATGTTTATTTTTTTCGCTAACTGGCTATAGTGATCGATATCTTGTAAAGTATCGATCAAGAAATTTAAAATTTATATTCGTTTTCAAGGTGACATATCACGCAAAAAAATTTTTTTACCGTTCTATTTATTAAATTTTTTTAATTTTTCGTAATGCTCCACGTAAAATTTAGTTTAATTTTCGTAACTTTTGGTACAAAAGACGACATAGTATTTCAAGGATAAAATTTAAAAATGTAACTTTTTTATGAAAAAATTAACTTTTTGTAAAGAAAAGCGTAACTTTTTTACTCTGCCCCTGGTAACGCTGACTGGTAGAGAGCAAGAGCAGTTGGCTCTTAAGAGGGTTAACTATTTAATTTTGGTTTTAACAAAAAAAAACGATCAGCTGTGTGATTTTTACTTAAAAATTCCCCTTCAGAATTGACTGCTTTTGAGTGATATCAAAGAATATTTAATATTCATTAATTTTCCACATATAGTCATTTCATGGAATTAAAAAAATCAAACTAAAATATAATTCTTCCAAAATAATAATTTTAAGAAATTTAAATAGAAAATAAACATTTTCCTCAAAATCCTGTTTGAAATAAAAACTTTCATTTCGCTTCAAAAAAAAAAAATATAATGTTTTCTCTGAAATGGCATCGATAAAATAATTATTTAAATAATTGAGCTGTAAATTACTTTGATAAATCAGCAAACAATTCTATGAAACATTTTGTTTTATAGCAGAATACTGTCAAAATTGTACATAAATTATTATGGTAGGTAAGTGAAATAAAACTTATTAAGCAAAAAAAAACAACAAACAAATATTTAGTGGCTAATAAACAACAACAAATTATTACAAAGATATCTTTTGGCGCTCTTCAAGACTTTTACTAGATGGTTGTTACTCGTACTTATTTAAATTAGAAATGAAATGCTACAGAGGGGGTAAGTAAGGAAACTTATTTTGTGGGCCAATCCTATGAATATTCATAAGTAATAAATTCTAAATATCATTATTAATATTGTTTGTTATCATCATCTCGAAATAAAATGCGCTTTAAATTAAATATTGCTAAGAGAACAAAATCTCTTAAATTTCTAGAAGTAGTATTTTCGTGTAATGAAAATATTTTTGTAGGAGGAAGGAATCCTATGATAAAAAAATTAATTTCAATTATTGTATTTTTTGACCTTTTTAATAATTTTATAATTATGTTTTAAGCTTTAGGTCTTTTTTATAAATATTTTTAAATTTATTTTTATTTTTATATACGATATTTCGCTACATCATTGGTTAGCATCGTCAGAAAATAAAAATAGTTAAAAAAACTATTTTTAAATTTCAAAATTTTTATAAAAAAGACCTAAAGTTTAAAAAAAGAATTATAAAATTTAATTTCCATATAAAAAGAGTATATTATTTTAAAACAAGTTTTCATCACAGAGATTTTTGTAAATGCCAACATTTGTTTAAGGCTAAGGTTTCTCATAGCATCCCCACTCAGTATGTGTCTGCTCGTGGCTCGTCCCATACTTAATGATATCCAGTGTTGGATATTCTCACGAAGTGTGAGCTACTTTACCAGCCTCTTCCTCGCACAGTATTCATCGGTTTTCTAATTGGCCAGATAATTCTAGAAGTTTCTATGACCTGGCACTAGCGCAGTTATCCATTTTAAGGTACCTAAATTATATTTAAGCAATTTTCTATTCCTCCTGCCCAGAAGCTATTGTATCAAGAGTGCCCTAAGATATTAACCCGTGCACTGCTTGCGATGCATTCTGTTCCATCTCCAATCCGAATTTCCTTCAGGGATTAATTAAGCTCCCATCCTCTTGCGATGCTTTTTTGTCCATCTTTATAAGATTCTCGCTCCCCTTTTATTATAACACACTGTGTAATTTTTTAAGTCATGGCAAAATAACCATATACGGACACCACTACGTCATAAAAGACTAAAAAAAAGACCCCTGTCTCCCAGTTTTGCCCAAAGTCCTCCAGATTTTTTAATGGGCCCTCAAAGATGTGGGGCCTCGATGTCATTTTTGCAAATGATCATTTACTCAAGCTGATATTTTGCAAACCGTTTGGAATTTTGATATACTCTCTGAGGCAAAGTTGTAGCTCTTGTCATAAAGAATGAACATATAAAATCAAAAAAACTTCATCTTCAAGATCAAAATCGCAATTTTTTTTACATTTTTTCCCCTGTTCAGGTCCATAGGTAGCAAACCGTTAAAAATTCAAGGAAACAATCAACTACAAAAATGAAGCTAAGGTCTCAATAAACAACTTTCTAGAACATATGAACTTCCTAGGAATGATTCTTAACACCGTTTAGGTAGCGCTTAGGTAGCCGCAAAAGTGAAAAATTTCCCGAAAATTTTTTAGCTACCTAAGCGCTACCTAAACCTGGAGGACTTTGGGCAAAACTGGGAGACAGGGAGACAGGGGTCTTTTTTTTTGGTCTTTTATCACGTAGTGGTGTCCGTATATGGTTATTTTTTTCCGTGTTGCACTGTGTAATTAATAAAATTTCTAGTATTTGAGAAAGGATATTCACCCAGACATAGCTTCATGTGTGCGCTCAGCTATGTCTAAGTTCGCTTGAGAAATTTGTTTTCTTACATTAAATTTAAATTTCAATCAACCATAAATATATGGTGTTAGGCGTCCTTCCCCTAAATAACTTGATTTAAATAGAACATTGTTAACGTTGTCATCATCATCAGCATCTTAGTGATTATCATTTAAGAAGAATAATTATCTAAGTCATTATTAAGTTTATTAAGAAAATAAAGTTTAATATAAAATGAATTAACCCTTTGCGGAACACAGAAAGTATGCTTCGAATTACATAATACCTCGTTCAGATATAAGCCTTAATTGCGTAATCAGACAATTTACGCAATTAAGGGCTACATTGAGCTCAATTTACCATACGAGAACTCAATTACTAAATTAAACAATTAGTACAAAATTGCGTCACTAAGGGCCATGATTCACTATCATACTCAATAGTGAGATCTGTCAAAAATGGCATGTGTGCTCAAAAAGTGTGATAGTGAGAGAAGTGTATGTGTGTGGCAGACTTTTTGACAGATCTGTACGATTTGATAATGTTTTGAAAACATTTGTAAAATAAATTTCTTCATGCGATCAGAGTTGCAAAATTTTTTTAAATATAATTGTGTGGCACCACAACAACGCCAATTTTTAGGTAAGGTAGAATTCTGTCAGATTTTTTTGTGATTAAACAGTACGATTGTGTAGGATAGTGTAGGATAGTGAAACATTCCCCTAATTGAATAAAGTACGAAATGCAACCCTGTTGTATGTTTACTGAGAAATATGTTTAAATTGTCTCAATTAAAAAAACTTGACTAAACATAGTGTAAGAAAGCAACAAAAGAATGGTAAATAATTAGAATTAAAAATTATCAAAATAATTTCGTTATTAAAACCTCAAAAATCACAAGTAATTTTTGTCTATTAATTAGAACGGCTAAGTACTACAGAATACTTGTGTATTATACAACTGTATCACTGTCCAATATTTAACTTTAATTTGACGAAGAGGCATATCCAGGAAGACCACTAACTTCCGATAGTCGAATGCTGATTGGTGACTACCTTTCGTTAATTATCTTACCTTCTTTGAGTCTTGTGCCAACACAAGCCTTTACTGTCATTAAGACGCTCTTTAATTACAAGCATTTTTCTAAGCATTGGCATGCATTTTCAATATGTGTCTGCTGTTGTTGCTAAGTTTGTATCAGCCACTGCTGGACATTCACACCTCTTCAGTCACAGTCTCCAAGCATGATCTTCTTTGATATTCATATTGACTTGATGATATTTCCATGCCTAGGGTACTTTGATTGTATCAACTCAAATTACTGGACTACGTGATCAGGCTACTGACCCAGGTTGTTTGTGATGTGATAAAGATTTAAGTCATTTCCTGTCGCATTTTCATTTTTTTAACCTGACGGTCTTGAACACAAAGTATCTACTAACGCCCTTGTTAAGCATAGCGATACAACAAGTAGCAATTTAAAAAAAATGGCTGGCAGAACCATGATCATGTTCCTTTTTTAGGAACTGCTACCTACTTAAACTCCTGACACGTAATTGGAGCCTCTGTTGAAGAAAAACAGCACATCGCCTTTCCTGCGATTTAGACTCAAACTACAGCCAATACGTTACTTCCCGAAGGGCCTTGCCAGGAAGCTGTTCACAGAGATTTCTGGAAGTACCGGTGGGGCTACGTATTCCCATGATACCAGTCGTTTGGACAGTAGTCAAAACTCGAACCAGTCTTATCTTCCAATTTCATATACCCCGGAACCATTCCTGTCACAGTGTTAAAAGTCAACAAGATAATATTAACCGGGGGAAGCCCTTTCGTCATTTTAGAGATTGATTCACCTTCTGCTAGGCTTTCTTATCCATCGCTGTTTAATGCTCACAGTCGTGTTTGATTTTATCAAAAATCAGAATTAAATAATTACCAGTAATGGAGAACAAGAAATCCACACAGAGCTGCATATGCGCAGGTAAGTCCATAAATTGCGATATACATATATCCACTCGATTTAACTTTGCCATCCTCCTGAAAGACAAAATCTAACTAGGAAGCTATTGCGAGTAGCTGCTATACGTCCAACTATTGAGACTGCACTCGGTTACTGCAAGCCATACCCTTTTGCCTGCAAGCCATACCCTTTTACCTGCAAGCCTCCTTAGGCCCGTTCCACACTGGCAATTTTTTTTTTTCTGCAACACATGTATTTGTTGTTGTTGGAGAGGAATTAAAAATGGCACCGGTACGATGTTTCATGTTTTACTTGAAACTCTGCTGCGACTCTCTATTGTTATTTTTGTTGTTTTCTCTTTTCGACATGTACAGTCGTCAGAAACACAATTTTTAAAGTATGGACACGAATGTAACTCCAAAAGAGAATTTAGGAAAAGTTTCAGAAACTAAAATTGCAAGTGTGGAAAGGGACTTAAGAGCATAGTTCTAGGGTTCAGCGCAATTAATAATAAAAAAAACACGTTTCTTATATGGAGACATCATTTATTTTTATTATTTGTGTCTACCTTTTACGGTTTAAGAAATGTAGCTCTGAGAACAGGCGCACAGAAAGAACAATATTAACAGGACCCTGCCTGGTGCGCTTTGTGTTTAAAACTCTAAAAATATGCAGCTTTTTTAATTGTATATGGATTTTTTTATTATTTCTGTAGCCATATTAATATTATTAAAAGTTAAAGTTTAATAATTAAAATAATAGTTTTTTTGTAATCTTAGCAGCTTAAAATATTTTAAAAATTACTTTTACCCTTTGTCACGTTCCTTAGGGGGTTAAGTGTGCAAAAAAAAAATTATTAATATATATTTTTTTATAAGTGTGTATAAAGAAGGGAAAAACAAAAGCACAAAATAAGTATTTTGATTTTTGTTTTCATTCGCCAGGAGATTGAAATGAAAATGATTTTCATTTTCATACTTTAGTATAATTTGAAAAAACGCGCACTACACACCACAGCATCAAAATAAAAACAGTCTACATAAGAAAAGTGTTTTTTCCACTCTCTATTTATCTAAGACTTGAAAGAAAAAAAATCATATCAGCATCTTAAGATGTAAATCATATGAAATTTAATGAAACTCAGTGTACAACAAAAAAAAAACGGAAAAATCTATTTTTAATAATCACTTGTAGAAGGTCTTTTTTATATCAAAGATATAGTCTTATTACACAAGTCTTAAAATAAAGACGCGGATTTAAAATAATGTCATGTTTATATTAAATGTCATTTAAATAAAATCTATAAATACAATAACATTCTAAAGGTCAATAAACGTTCACAATAACAACAGTAAATAAAAATACTAATAAAGGAAATAAATAAATAATTAATTAAAATTGTAAAAGAAAAATGACAAGAAACGTCTTAAAACAAAATGTGACTTAAAAATAATTAAATAAATATTCGGAAAATAATTCATATAAAAATAAATAATATGTAATTTTTTGAATGGTAAAAGTGCAAAATTAAATAAAAAAAATGCTCATACCTTAAGTTGAATTTCAACTAAACGGAGTTTTTTTTTTTTCTTAAATTTGATTTTAAAGTTTCAACAACAAGTGCAAAATTGTATTCAAAATCAAAATTAATTATATAATAAAATAAACATTTTACTAAAAAGTAAAAAAAAAAACGTAATATAAAAATTAAAACAAAATTTTAAATTTTAAAAATATAAAAATATTTGAATCCATTTGAGCATTAAATTAATAAAATAAATATAATTTTTACAATTAATTAATAAAATAAATATAATTTTTACAATAAAAGACGGTAATTCCTTGAAAATGTTACTAATGTAATCACAAATGGCCCCGCCACTGATGTGCAAAATGTGAAGCGATTGTTATTTATCTTCTATACATATAATAAAATAGTAACTCATTTCCGTCTGTCTGTGTGCTTTTCGTTTGTGTTCGCATCACGTAAAAACTACTGGATAGATTTTAACAAAATTTTGTGATGAGGTACCTTAGCATCCTGGTCCCAATATAGAATACTTCTTTTCCGCAAAAATATCTTATTTCCAAGAGAATGTGGAGAAAAAACAGTGAAAGTACGCTTTCCTGAATTTTTATACAGTACTTTTGTACTACTGGGGCACTACCCCACCTTTAATTTTTGAAAGTGGGATATTTTAAACAAAAATGGCGCTGACAAAATATGAATTATTTACTACGGCTACGACTTGGGTCTGGCTATAAAATTCTGTTACTGTTAGTTTCTTCTTAGTTTAGTTGTATTTTTCTTTTGTAGGTGCTACTCTATAAAAGTAATGCTCTTACAATTGATGTGAAATAATTTCAAAGGAAAATCGAGCTAAATATTTTTAGTACGCCCACGACGTGGCGGGCACAGCTATAAAATTGCTGGAAAGTTCATATACACCTTTAACAGTTACTCCTTGAGAAAGGATGCCCCGGTGGCCTAGTAGATAGTATGCTAGCCTATCAGTCTGGGGGGGTTAGTGTTTTAGTTCGATTCCCACCAAAGACTCTAGTCTGTTTCAATAAGACCTCGGTGGGGTATCTAAGGCTGGTGCACTAGTGGCAGGTCATGGAAAAAAAAAACTGTTTTATTTGGAAACTTTATATATCATTTAGACAAGACAAGACTGACCCGGTAGCACATATTCTGTGTGAATATCCAACTCACTGGCTAGCATTAGCATTAAGACGCAGACTAAAAACTGTCGATGCTGTGGGAGACACTAGTGTTAAACAAATGTTAGCTGTTACACAAAACTCTCTCTGTAATGGAGAAGAAATTGGACAGTTACCACTTGTCAATGTGAAATTACTACAGCGAGAGTAAAAGTAAGACTTTCGTAAATTAACAAACGAGGTACCACCAATCATTTTGGAACGAAGTGGGTAGAAAAGGGGCCCTTAAAGTTTGTGATCTACTTCTTTATTGGCCCCACATTTATAAAAACTTCTTTTAGAGTTTGCATTTTCTTTTGCAGCATCCGTCTTGAATTTTCGCAATTTTGCTTGTTTACAAATTAGTTGTGGTGAAAGAGTGTTTTACAACTTAACAAAATGTCCTTCTAGAAAAAAGACTTCATGCATTTATTAAAAAGTAGAAGACTGGACGCTATTTGAAATCTCTGTACTGAAATTCTTGATTAATTTGAGACACTTGATTTCGTTTAGACGTCAAAGTTCGCTGAGTAGCAAAACACAAATACTCCTATTGCCGCAATCGAAGGGAGAGTAATCTATGAGCCACATACTTGTCCGAATGAATTCGTCAAAGTTAATGAGATATTTTTACTCCACATATTCACTTAGTTGAGGGCTTAAAAGGTTAATTATGTTTAGCAAGACATTCACTTCAAGCAAGTTGTGCATTTTTGTTCGAGCGGCCATTGTCATAATAAGCTTGGAGAATTCACGTTCTTTAATTGTAATGAATAATTTGTAAAGGTGCCTAGAATATAAAACATACATTTTTGGTGATGCTACTTCAACGTTTGGAAAATATTTTCCAATTTCATGTGGAAAGTCGTCTTAAATCGCACTTATTAAAACTTGCCAATAGCTAAATAGATAGGTTTTTGTTATTATAAGTAAGCTAAGAACAATCTTTAACTATCACCTACTTAAAGGAAAAGTTATAGTAATGAGCATTATCCTCGTTATTATAACGAAAAACTACTTAACGCTCCAACAAAAACCCAAATTTAGCTATAGGCAAGTTGTAATAATTGGCCTTAGATGTTATACTACGCTTCAGCCGTTTCCCTTATTTAAGCATATCTCTTTTGCTATTTAGAGTGTTTCTCTTGGTTTTACCAATTCAATCACTTACATAGCCGTTGACATGAAGGGTGGTCTGAATACTCTCATTGTCTTCTGTGTTTTTGGCACTTAATTACCCCTCAATTTTGCTTTTTAAACAACATTTCCTTGTTCAAATGGTACGCCAACTAATTTCTTTTGAATCATTTTCCGTTCTTTAAGATCGGTTATACGTTTTTCTGATTTCCGGTGTTCGCAAAACTAATTGCTGGAGCAATTTCGCCACAGATACGTAATACTTTGTTTAGATTTTCAGAACAAAATTGAAATTTTTTGCATGTGCTGCATCTAACACAAGCATTCAATGTGGTAATATGTGTTTAGCCACCATTGTTTTAATTATTTTGACATTGTTTGTTGAGTCACTCTGGGCCATTGTGCCTAATAATGAATAAAACTAGACACGTGACTAGTTTCTGAGTGATATTACCGATTCTAGTTCTTACAGTATGAATAAGAAATGAAACGGAAATACACTTTATTTAGATATTTTCTGATTGGTCTGTAATATTGGCTTGTTCAGTGCCTGCTAGTTTTGGTTATACTGTTCAATATAAAACCATAGGTGCCGTTCTGTAATAAAAATGAGTAATTTCTCACATGAAATTATGACACTCAACTTCTTTTCCCCAATTATAGTTTATTACTTTTTGACTTATTTATATTCGCACAAGTAATTGGTTAGTTTAGATCAATGGTATAAAACTCCTCGGGGGAAGTATTTGACTTGATTGGATACATTCTTATTTTTATTGAACTGGAAAATAAAGCATCATGCCTATATTGGCATTTTGTCTCGTTAGTTTCTAAGCAAAAGAATTAAAGCAAAACAAATCTATCTTTAAATATTTTATATTAAAGGTCCTTGATGGGTGCCTCAGTGAGCTAGTAGGTAGTGCACTAGTCTAATAGTCCGGGATTGTGGGTTCAATTCCCAGCAAAGACTGTGTTATTTTCCACTACAAGTTGGTAGGAAGACGAAGTAGATGCTTGGATATAATCTGAGTAACTACAACTGGTTAACTGCATTAGTGACAGGTCATGTATACTTCAACTATTATCTGAGCAAGTTAAAAACTGAGGTAAGAAGATGCTCGCATATTCTGCCTGGAAAAAGGCTAAGACGGATGAGCACAGTATGTGTGGATGTCCAGCAGACTGGCTAACATAAAGGACTTTGGATCACAGACAGACACATATTAAATAAATGTAGATGCTGTGGAGACCGTAGCCTACGGCAAATGTTAACAATTACCATACACTCTGTGATGAAAAGGCATGTCGATGTGTATCAGTCGCCAGTCTGAAATCAATACAGCAAGAGACTTAATGAAAGTAAGATAGTCGTGAATTACCAGTCGGATTCCAGAAATCATTAAGGAACGAAGAAAGTTAAAAAGTTAGTGGTCTCCTTCGGTATCCTCCCCACAAAATAAAAAAGGCCTTGACACTTTGCCTTGGCAATGTCAGTTCTGAGGGTATATTAGTTATATTTAGATACCCCCTGACAGATATTATCTTAAGGAGCTTGTTTAGAGCTAGTTACAGTAACTATATATCTACTTATTGTTACAAAAAATAGGCCCAAGGACTGTTGCAAACATATAATTACAATATTGTCCTTGCTGTTGCCAAAATCTCTAATTTTTATTGTATTTTAGTTCAATCTCAAATGTATAAATTCTTCCATGAATTGCCTATTTTTATCATTTTAAATTTACAAAAAAAATTGTTCTCAGGGATATTACAGTTTAAACTAAGAATATAATTCAGAAACAAATCGGCTGACATTTTTTCTGATCATGTTCTCAGGTACTAATAGTCGCTGAAATCACATCGGAAACGGCTGGAGAAAAGTTCAGGTGCAACTAAGTTTTTACTCAGAGAGATCTTTTTCATTTTAAGAATTTAATTAATGACTAAATGAATTAATAAAATTAATTTAAGAAACTTAAACTATTGTGAATTTTCTTAAAATTTTGTTTAGTATTTAATTTTATTAAAAGCAAACTGTTTTTTCTGCATATTTAATATTTTTATTAATTAAAAAAGAAATATAAGTTTTCTAGGTAATTGTGAAAATGCGAAAATGTGAAATAAAATGTTAAAAATTAAATATTCTTATTAAAACGAAATTAATAAAAAAAAAGAATATAAACAACAACCAAACCAGCATGAAAATTTAGTTTTAATAATAAAAATTATCCCGAGACTAAATAAAAACTAAAAATAACAATAGCAATAGCAACAGGAATAATTATAAAAAAAACATTATTACTCTATTAGAAAATTAAAATCTCCAACTGTGATACTCATAAAAATACCACCTTTCTAATCAACCACCACCTTAACAATTCTACACGTACGACGTTCGAGTATGAAAAAAAATCTCAATTTTTGTGAGGCTTTGCAAGCGTCAATAAAATATATTTTATAAAAAATATTAAATAAAAAATATACTCATTTTTAAGTACAAAACAAACAAAAATTATTAAACGTAAGAATAATTTTTATTAACACTGCGACAAAATGATGCTCAATAAAAATTCCAGCGGTTCCCAGTCGATGCCTCGTATACATTCATTTTTTAATATGATTCCGAGCATATTGGGAACAGAATTGGCCATGACTGTTATGGAAGATCGCGATAGTATGTTTTCCATTAAATCTCAAAGGTAAAACAACAACAAAAAACACTTTATTTAAAATTTTTATTTTCAAAAATCATATCTTACTTTTACGTATATTTTTAAGCTTTGGAGTAGTGGCATTCACCATTTAATTTAAACATTCATTCAGTTCAGTTCATTTAAGTACTAGTTAGGATTCTCTTTTAAGATGACATTGGAGTTTTTTTTTATTTTAGTTTGACAGTTTTATTTTCAAACAGCGCCATCTGTTGCTCAACCGTCCTATTACTATTTGCTTTGCTATAAGCATTGAAAACAAATTATGGAAAACAGAAAAATTAGGTCAAAACTTGATCTAAACATTTATTCGCCACAAAGAGCTCTGCTGGCGTTGTGTTTATGTCTTGTTCAAATTGATGGCTACTAAAGAAGGGGTGTTAAGAACGTACTAGAGAGCACTACAGCAAATCAATTACTTTAAGATTTTCCTGGCATACACAAAAAATGTTTACAAGGCATTAGCCAAAAAAAATAAGAAGAGCTGGTCTATTGCTCATACCTGGTAGAATCAATTCGGCTTATTTGTACGCAGTGATGGATATATTCATCAACAATCACAGTCAAGTGACCGATCAAAGGACTTTGACTGTTCTCCTGGGGTATTAATTAAGGCAAATCCATACCAGGTGAAGGCGTTATAGATAAAATTGTTCTTGTGACCACTAGTTTCACTAGTCTTATTTCTTGATAAATTTCCATATTACACTGTATTGTACTGGACAAGGTATATTTATTTTACTAGGTAGTGGCATCCCTACAACAAATACAGGAACAACATGGCATTTTGTTGTTGCTTTGTAGTTCGAAAAGTCAAAAAACATATAAAAAATTTGAGAAGGCGTGTATGTGTTTTATTGCTTTCTCACTTCTACACTATAAAATTTCTGAACACATACAACTTTTGACATGTCGAACTACTAAATCAGCTGGGCGGACGACACTACCTAGTAAGATAAATATACCTTGGTATTGGAAGAACAAATTTTTTTAATAAATCCCGGTGTGTCAGTAAACAACAAGCAGTTTTCCAAAAATTAAAAGCTTTCAAGTTGTTTTTTTTTTTTTTTTAATTTCCATACTAAAACAATACGGGAATTTTGGCACACTCTTTTTAAGGTTCATATATTTTTAGATCTACTAAAGTATTTACAGTTCGTTTTATTTTCGTCTACAATCACAAGATGACTGCGACGTGATTATTAACACGTTGTAGACATTTAAAGAATTTTTTCCATTTAATTTTTTTTTTTCATAATTTCTGTCTTTGTATGTCCAACTTTTTAATGACTACTGTATCCACATACATATGTATGTATGTACAAATAAGTATATATGTATGTCCATCACATTCTTTATACGCAAATTTGTTTCTGTTTCGTAACATTCTTTTGTATGTGTAGGTTCATTATTCCAAATATGTTTTGGTAATAAATTATGACTGATGTAGTTTGACATTTTTTTTTTTTTTTTTGTTGGAAAGAATTTTCAGCCAAGTATTTTTGCAAATATAATAAAAAAATAAAATAATAGAATATAAATAAGACAAGCAATGTGAATTACAATAAAAAACCAAGTAAGTGTTCTATATTTTTTCTCGCATAGCCGTTGTATTTATTTTTTCCAATAAAATCAAAAACAATAGACATAAAATGATAAACATTTACGCTAACATCATGCTAGTGTTAAGAGTATGTTTTTTCCAAGTCTTATCATGTTTGTTAAAACATTTGTTATAAAAACTCTTTTATAACATGACAATGACGTTGTTGTTATATTTTTGTTTGGCAGTATTTTTTTGCAAACAGCATCATCTGTTGCTCAACCGTACTACTAATATCTGTTCAAACAGAAAATTACAGAAAACACGTATTCGCCACCTACAACAACATGCACGCATTAATTCCGTTGCTCAGCCGGCGTCATGTTTATGTTTTGCTTAAATTGATGGCTAGTGAAGACGGCCCCCTAAAAGCAAAAGGTTGTATGTTAACACAGAGTTGCCAGACCGAGCGTACTACTTTGTCTTTAGTTATGGGTGCTATATTTATGAAGCTCTTAATGTTCTTGCCATAAAAATATAGCAGTATTGTTCTATGGCATTAAAGCAATTTTAAAGTCTCTAAAGAAGTTTTAAAGTGACTCGTGCTTTTGAAACGGTGCTTTTGATACTTTAGTTCACAACATTATACATATATTTGTATATACCATCTATGCATTTCTGGCCTAAAATTATATACACATTCCAGGTAAGCGGGGGTTTTACGAACTCTTTTTTTTTGTGTTATTCAACCGTGTGCGAAAGATGACAAAAATTAACATCGATGGTAGTAGAGTATCCAACTCTATTGACTGACTAAGGTGTGCCACTCTACTAAAATTTAATGTGTACTAACAAAATAAGGAATTTGTTCTGGATATCCTTACTGTACTCCTTGCAGCACTTTCTCTATTAAGAGCTCACTCATTTGTCTCTTTTCGTGGTATAACTTATTGTTGAAATAAACTCCCTGCAGAAGCCCTTCTTCCCATTTGCAATAATGAAGAATTTAAATCCAAGTCATTCCCACATCATACTTTCCAAGTCCTTACTAAATGCATTACAAAAGTATGGTTCTTTCCCTGCGGACGCAAAGTTGTGCATCTTGCATTTTTATTTCGAAAATTTACAGAAAATTATTTCAAATTTCGTTTAAAGCCTGGTACAAAGGTATATTAATCAGGTAGCCTCACTACTGAGGGGAAATATTAAGGCGAAAATAATCAATTTTTTTTATATGGATTTTGACAATTAAACTTACAATTTTTTTCCTTAACTGGAAGTTGAACTATCAAACTACATATAAAAAAAATTAAAAAATGTTCGCCTTAATATTTCCCCTTCCTAGTGAGGTTACCTGATGAATGTGCCTGGTACTCTGTTCAGTTTTTCAAACGGAATGGTGTCAAACTACACAAGGCGAATTTATATAAGGTGACATCGCCGCGACACCAAAAAACACCCACATGCATTTTGTTGTTGGTTACTTGTACGACAGACGCCAAAAGCGCCAATTAAAATATCACATCCAACAAATAAAAACACTTCTTCCTTACCTTTTCTGGTAGTATTTTGTATTTTTTTAATATTGAAACATTTTTTTTAAATAATTACAATTTTATTTCTCAAATTTTTCCAATTAAAAAAAAAATAAACGAATTTTTGACAGCTGCCATGCACAAAAAAAGTAAAGCGAAAGTAATTAGCTTCCACCTAGTAAAATAGATTCGCCTTGAAGCTACATAGATTAAAGATTTTAATGAAAAAGTCATGAAAACATGTTGCAGAAGTAGTACTCTGTTTTTACTGTGGAAAAACATTGAAATGTTTCGGGCAACATTTTGTCAAAGCTGTGAAATAAATCAAATGGGCATTATTTCATGTGAAATTTTTTTAATAACAGCTTTTGCTAACAACATTGGTTAAACAATGTAGTATAATTAAAAACAATAAAATCGTAAAATTCTTCAAAATCTCGGAGTAGACTCCATATTTAAAATGTTAAATTTTCCTTGTGAAATATTAAATGTTGCTCAACATTTTCCACAAATTCGAACAGAGTACTAGGCATAAGTAGAAAAAAATCATAACTGGTTGCATATGTACATACATACATATGTATGTGTATAAATATGTATATTTATTTTACTGTGAAAAATTATTACGAAATTTATTTTGAAAATGCTAATATTTTATTCACCTTAAAATGTATTTTTTTTTTCTTTTTTTTTTTGTTAAAAGATATTTGAATGACTCAAATAATTCTTTTTTCTTTTATATGAAGAACATTTTCCATCTATTTAATTTATCACTCTTATTTGTAATAATTTTTTCGAAGCAAAAAATTAAATTTTATTTTGACACTTTTTGGTTTCTAATTTGGTTTCTATTATTTTGTGTTGTTTGTGCGTCGTTCACATACTTACATATTTATGAAATTATTTGCCGTTTATTTTTCTCATTAGAAATGACCCTGTTTTTTGTAAACAAAATGACATTAATATTTAACAACATTTGGATGTTGCTGTACTCAATTGCCGACAACAATTGTTTCTTGTTCATGTTTTTTCTAAATGATAAAATTAAATTTCTTTAATTAATTTATGAAATACTTGCAAACTGAAATTTATTAGTATGTTTTCGAAAGAAAAAAAAATAAAATACTTTAACAAAAGCCAAAGAACATTAATTTCAATAAAAAGTAAACAACTGGGAGGCTGGTCTTAATTCTAAACGCTTTCATTCGCCATGACTTTTTTTCAATGGTGGTTTTACTAGACGTTCAAAGTCCGTTACAAAATTTTATTAATAAAATTCTTCTCTTATTTATTAAAATGTTACGCTTGATAATGGGTAGCTATGCACAACATTCAAAATTCTTAACATTTGTGCAGTCAAGTTTTGACTACCCTAAAAAAACATTTTGACAGCTGTCATATAATAAGAACAATATAACACATTAGGTCAGTTTTATTGTTAAGTAGTGTTTAAAAATAATGAAAATGCTTTTTCGATCAAAATCATCTTAAGCGATAAAGCATGGTGGCTTTGTTATTAAGTTTTAAGTAATTAGTCAAACAAGTATGTTTCAGGTATGGATTGAATACAAATTTTTTAAAGCCCAAAAAATTAGAGTGTGTACAACTTTACAATGTTGTATTATAATACAATAATACGAGTGTTACAACAATACATAGGATTTGTGTTTTACACAGCTTTGTAAAATTGAAAATATATATTTTTTTGGTTATTCTAAATACGATATTTTTTAATATTAATTCGTATCCTTGAATTTATACTGCTATAAAGGTATAAGATTATTGTAAAGCCTAGGTAGTATTTTTATACATCCACTACAAGAGAATTGTGAAGTAAATAATTATTAACACAGCTTTAAAAAATTAAAATTACATTTTTGTGTGTACAGTTCGGCAGCGGTGTATGATTATTTTGAGCACAACACTTTCACTCTGTTGTAGCAGTATAGGATTATTATAAACGTGCTACAACAAAACTTAGATTGTATTTTTGTATTTATTTATGTTGCGGTGGTGCAAGGCATTCGAAAAAGTTATTATTTAGTAATTTCAATGCTGTAGTCGTACATTAGTATTGAGAAGATATTATATTATACAAATCTGTGTCTGCCACTTCGTTAGCGTCCTTATAATATTCTGTTTGATTTCGCTTTGAAAGTAATACAAACCAAATTTTACGATTCTTTCATAATACTTCAGACATGATTTGTGTATTTACTTTATATAAGGGTACCCATCTCCGGGTCAGGAACATAGGCTTTATATGAAATTCTAAAATTTATATACAGTTTTATATTAATTGCAGAATTCTGTAAATAGTGTTGCAAATTTCCTGCTGACAAAAAAGGTGCTGCCAAGTTTGCAGAACAATTGAATCGGTAAAATTGCGTACTTTTACTACTTTTTTTCATTTGGAAATGAGATATTATTAAGGGAAAAAGGTATCCTATATTTGAACCAAGATACTAAGGTACCTCCTCACAAAATTTTTATTAAAATCTATCCAGTAGTTTTTACGTGATGCGAACACAGATAGACATTTCTTTTTTTGTATTGCGATTACTAACTGCACAAGAAAGGAAATTTTCAGAAAATATATCATTTACAGAAATGGTCTTGTTACAGTTTTATTTTATGAATAGACTAGCTGTGCCCACTCACTTTGTGTGCAATTAGAGAATATTTTGTTCGATTTTGCTTTGAGAGAAATCTACACCAAATTTTAAGATTATTACGTTTTTACTTTATATATGGCTGGCTACCTTATCAATCCCTGGATAAAATTCAAAAAAATTATATCAAATTTTAAAATTATTTTAAAGCTTTGTAAAAGACAGACAGGAAATGAGTTATTCATTATTTTAAAATAGCGCCATCTGTTGCGCAAAATTGCTTAAAATATACTGCTTTCAAAAATAAAAGATGCCTGAAAGTATGCAGTACTTTTAAAACGAAAAAATCGGCGTACTTGTACTGCTTTTTCTCCACTTTCAATTGGAAATAAGATATTTTTGCGAAAAAAATGATCCTATATTAGATCATTTGGCTACTAAGGTACCTTCTCGCAAAATTTTGTAAAATTCATCTAGTAGTTTTTACGTGATGCGAACTCAAAGAAAATTTCAGACAGAAATATAAAAAGACGAATTTTGTTGCATTGTTTTGATGGAGTACCTAAAATACTCTAAAGAATAATTTAATTTTTTGTTAAACTGTCTGGTGGAATAACATTAAAAATTTCAAAGTAGACTGGTGAATACCTTTTAACTATAGGAGCAGGGGTTGCTACCTCATTCTTTCCAGATTTAGTGGAATCTTTAAATAAAAACTCTAAAATTAAAAAATTATGCCAATTACCAAGGCATATTAAGTGAGGTAGCCTTTAATATATTTTTAACAGTTAAACGTTCTTTTAAGGGGTAATAAAATGTATAATGAGTCTTTAGCTATCAGACTCATTATAAAAAAATGTTCCCCTTAATATCAAGCTCCTCCTGCTGAGGCTGCCTTGCTTAATATGCATTGCTCATTAGAAATTTATTAAATTAAATTTTTTTTTTTAACTATCACTCTACTGTAAAGAATTTTTGTTTCGGAAATTTATTATCTGATAAAACATGAAAAAAATATGTTTTTGGTACGAGTTCTGCTTCTAAGCAAACGTTCCTAAAATAAACTGAGACTGAAAATAATCTAGATTTTCTTTCATCCGCATCTTATAATCTTATAAAGTACATATATTTAAAAGAATTGTTTTTAATAAAAAAAAAAAATATTAAATCCGCAAAAAAATGTGTCACCATATAAAAAGAAGATAAAAATATTATAAAAAAGGCAAATCTTTTGACGTCAAACCATGCTTAAATTTAAATTAGGAAGCTAAAACATCGTTTTCGAAGCAGTAAAAAATTGTTAAAATTTATGACACATTTAATTTTTTTTTTTTTTTTTTAATGCGAACATTTTATATGATTAAGGTTTTTAGAAACAAACAAAACCTAATAACATAAGTGTGTGCTTATAAGAAGATATGTACATATTTTTAAATTAAATAAACGTCACATTAAGTTAAATTCTTATTATTTTTTCAAAGAAAATATTAGGGATTTTTTATGAAAATTTTAAATTGCCACCAGTTAACGACAATTTTTAAGCATTATTATGTTGTCAGTTTAATAGAAACACATACAGATTTTATTAAATTTTATTAAATATTTTTATTAAAAATATATTTAAAAATAACTGCACTTAAGATTATTATTTTTTTGTAAGAATTTTGTTATAGATTTTTTATTATTTTTTTTTTAATTTAAGTTTAATAATAAACACCACTTAAGCCTGACTTCAAAAATTAATTTGCATGTTATAAACATAGTTCGACGAATAATTAAAAATGTTCTTAATATTAAACATAACAATCAATTTAATTTGTTAAATTGTTAAGTAGGTTTAAGTTCATTTAGTCTCTCTATCCACTCATAAGGATCGAAAGAATATTTTTTTTTTACAAATTAGGTGATCATTAAAAAAACAAGAAAAAATTTTACTTTTAGCCAGTAGTATAATGTAATGGATTTTCTCTATCACTACATCCTTCCTTAGCATTCTTCGCATTTATAGACTTTGGTTGTTTTTACTTGTAAACATCATCTATAAATTCAAACAAAATCAGATAATAGAATATGAGAAATTTTATTCGAATGTTCGATCGTCAGTTGGTGAGAACGAAGTCTACTACTGCCTAAAACTTTCCTCTTGTTTGTTGTGTCTCTCTCCTTAATCTTTACCACCTTATTATATTTGTTGTTACTTCAACCAAACTTTATTTAACAATGAAAGCAGCTTTTGGTTATTTGTTTTTATATTTTTTTTTTAGTTGATATTAAATTAGTATCAAACCAAATATTGTTAAGTAAAAACGTTGATTTTTAAAATTTAACATTTATATTAATTAGTAAAACTATTTACTAACAGTGACTAGGAAAAGAATGGAAAAATTTTAATACAAAACTTTCAGTTTTATTGAAGGTTTTATTTTATATAAAAAAAATATTTAGTTTTTATTTTTAAACTAACTGTGACCTCACACATAGTGTGCGTCCTGACAACATTTTGTTCGATTTTGCTTTGAAAGTAATCCACACGAAATTTTAAGACTCTTACGTATTTAATTTATATATAAAGGTACCCATCCCTGGATAAAATTTTAAAATTTATATGACATTCTAAAAATTATTATAAAGGTCTTTAAAAGACAGACACGAAATGAGTAACTCTTTATTTTAAAACAGCGCCATCTCTTGTGCAACGTTGCTTAAAATATACGGCTTTCAAAAATAAAAGATGCCTTAAAATCCCTTAAATCGGTTTAAAAAAATTGGCATACTTTCACAGCTTTTTCTCCACTTTTTCTTGGAAATAAGATATTTTTTCAGAAAAAAATATCCTATATTGCAATGAGTATACTAAGGTACCTTCTCACAAAATTTTCTTAAAATCCATCTAGCAGTTTTTAAGTGATGCGAACTCAAAAAAAGAAAGACAGACAGGAAATCAGTTACCATTAATAATTTATTAATATTATTATTAATTATAATAAAATTATTAATTTTAATAAAATTTTGCGAGGAGGTACCTTAGTATCTTGATTCAAATATAGGATATTTTTTTTTCCTCAAAAATATCTCATTTCCAAAAGAAAATCGAGAAAAGGAAGTAAATGTATGCAATTTTACCGATTCAATGGTACTGCAAACGTGACAGCACCTTTTATTTTTGTGAGCGAGAAATTTTATAAAATATTTATAGAACTCTACAAAAATATTGAAACTTTATATAAATTTTAGAATTATACTCAGGGATAAAAAAATATTTTTAATATATAAAAATTTATATATTAAAAATATATAAATAATAAAAAAAAATATAAAAAATATATATAAACAAATATATAAATATATATATAAGCACTTTCAAAGCAAAATCGAAAAATATATTGTCAGGACGCCCACGATGTGACGGCATAGGTAGCATACTTGGGATATTTTCATTGGCATTGAATTTTCATTGGCATTATATGAAATAGTTTCAATGAAAAAAAATTTAACTACCATTTAATGCTACTGATTTACTTTTAATTACAATTGTTTTTACCAATGGTAATGGAAATGTAATGAAATCGTATAATTACTAATTATAATTGATGAACAAATCATTGTTTACATAAAACATAAATTTATGATCGCAGTAGGTTTTAATAACTACAAATAAAGTAAACAAACATTAACCCATTTCTAGTGGGGTGAATTTACAAAACTCATAAAAATTCTTTAAAATGTTGCAGATAATGAAAGAAAGTTAAAAAAGTTAACAATTTGCAATGAAATAAACTCAATACAAGTGACAGTTAGTCCATCAGAAAATATTATGTTTTATCTGTTGCGAAAATTTGCAGATACAATGACAAAACACATGTTTAATTCAACACTGCTTATTAACACATTTTTCACTATGATTATATTTGCATAGATTTTTCTTATAATTCTATGGTAACTAATCTAGTAATTATTTGAAGAATAAGCTAAACATATAGAATATTTTAATTTGTCAGTCAAAACACATATTCGTATAACAAGTTGGAACTTCTAAATACTAATTTTAAAGTTTTATGTCTACACCAGTATGGTCAACTATCATATAAATGTGCTTTATTTATTTATTTCTTGACCAAATATAATCTATAGAAATTGAAGTAAAACAGCATGCATGAACAATAGAATACAATAGCATTGTAAATTTAGTCGATATTTTATCATTTATTTATGAACGAGTAAGACGAAAAACTCTAACATGAAAATAAGTTATCAAGGATTTCGTTGTTCGCCTCAGTTAGTGACGTTACTACTTTTATATGAATTTTTTATTAAATACACAACTAAGTCCATGTAGGCCTTTACTATTATTGTATTCACGTTAGTTTTTAAAATTTATACTAAGCTTACAATTTGGTCTTATCGAAGGGAAACAAATAAATAAATAAAAAAGCATTCTCCAACGGATAAATATAAATAAAATTTAATTTTCAGAAATTATTTTTATTTTTTTTTTCTGATTATTATTTGTTTTTATTGGAAAAAATTCACATAATTTGAGAATGAAGGTGGGACTTCTTTGAAAACATAAACAAAATAATACATTTTTCCGCATTTTTTACTGCAAAAAGTTGATTACAAATGTGGGCAACAATAATAATGCTTTTTTATAATTTAATCATTGGTTAATGGTAATGATTTTGCGTTTTCATTAAAAAATCATTACCATTAATTAAAACAATGGTAATGAAAAAAAATTGTTAGCATTACTTACAATTCAATGCTAATGAAAATGCCAATTAATTACTTAATATAATTAATTAGTCCCATGTATGATAGGTAGTAATAAAAAAAAAGTTTAGAGAGTTCCCATTGAAGACATGGTTGTGTCATATATGGGCTTATCTTTTGACCTGTAACAAGCAGCCACTTTAAATTTTTAAAAGTACGTAGAAAATAACCTGAAATTAAAAATTAAAGGGTGCGCCATAAAAGAGTGGGAAAAAAAATAAAAATCTTGTTTTTTAAGTTTAATATTGAACGTGTGAGTCTGACTCGCAATTGAGTAATTTATTTATTATATTTTATTTTTATTATTTTGTAAATATGTTTTTTGTAAAAATGATAATGTTTTAAGCTTCTTAAGATTTCAAAGTGTCAGTATCTATTATGATTAAGAAAATCTTAGTGTATAATAATCAAAAATAATATAAATATAATAATTGTTTGTCATTTTTGCTTATTTGATGTATAAAATCTTATTTCATTGAACATTTTTTTTAAATTTATTTAAACCTCGTCTATATATAATTATTTAATTTTTCTCTTCTTTTTATTTTATAGCCATGGCGAGGATCTCATTGTGACACCATTTGCCCAAATTTTAGCCAGTTTACGTTCTGTGCGCAATAATTTATTAAGTCTGACAAATGTTCCAGCATCCAACAAGTAAGTTTCTGCTTTTATTTTATTTTATTAATTTTTTTATTTTTTTTTCTTAAAATATTCCTTATGTTATTAATTGTTACATAAAAAAAAACAGTTTTATTGTTCTTGAGTGCACCTGGTTTAAATAATTAAAATACCTATTAAAATTAAACAAAAAAATAATAAAAAAATTTTTTTTTTTTTAATTTAGGATGTGATGGATTTCGATTGTAATACAAAAAATTAAATTAAATCGATAAAAAAAATATAATGCATTTATTTTGTTTGTTTAGCTTCTGTTTCAATTTCCATTTTGTTTCCAAGAAAAAGTAATTGATTTTCAATGTGATGCAAATCGATAATATCTATCGTTGCCTGGTAATAATTTTTTTATAGGAAAAATTAAAAAAAAAATTATGTTTTTTAAACTTGTAGTGCCCATCGTAGGCGCCCTGACAATATATTGTTGGATTTTGCTATTTTAAGATTCTTACATTTAATGTGCTTCAGTTATGGTTTATTCATTTTCTTTATATAGAAGTACCCATCCCTGGATAAAATTCTAAAATTTATATAAAATTCTAAAATTATTGTAGAGTTCTGTAAATAAAGTTTAAAATATCCTGCTGACAGAAATAATATGTTCTGTCCAGTTTACAATACCTTTAAATCGTTACCCATCCCTGAATAAAATTCTAAAATTTATATAAAATTCAAAAATTATTGTAGAGTCCCGTAAATAGAGTTTAAAATATCCTGCAGACAGAAATAAAATGTTCTGTCCAGTTTGCAGTACCTTTAAATAGGTAAAATTGCGTACTTTCACTACTTTTTCTCTGATTCCTTTGGGAAATGAAATATTTTTTCCGAAAAAAGTATCCTATATTTGAACCAAGCTACCGAGCTGGCTCCCTACAAAATTTTATTAAAATTCATCTAGTAGTTTTTATGTGATGTCAACACGGACAGACAGAAAAAATTCAAAAAATTTAATGTTTTGTATCCTATTTCGATTACTATCTGCACCAGCAATAAAATGTTCAAAAAATATTCATGTACAGAAATTATCCTGTTACAGTTTTATTATATGCTTAGATTTTTTAAAATGTAATCAAGACAAAGTTTTCCAAATGTTCTTTCTATTTAATTTCTGGCAAAGACTTTTATCTTGAAAACTACTGGACTGGAAGCACTTTTCCAATAGCTTCCAAATTAGGGAATTACTAAAACACATATTTAATCGATAACTGCGAATAAAACTTAAAAATTCCTGTTATCGATAACACTGAATAAAACTTAAAAATGGCTGTTATTAAATTATGAGAAATAAATTTGTGAAGTATGCTTTAAGGCGTTTTTTTTATTAAATAATTTTTATTATATTTTTATTATATATTATATATTTTTGTCTGGGGAGTTAAATGAAAATTGTAAAAAATTTAATTGAAAAAGTAAAATAAAAATTAATAATAAAGTCGGCAGAAATTCATTACACCTTTGACGATATAAAAATTTAATTTTCATTTTAAATAAATCGAATTCCTTCACAATCCTGATTGCAAACATAATAAACAATAAATTAAAATCGTAGTTTAATAAATTAAATTAAAGGATGTTTTTTTAAAGGGTTCATTTTCCGTCCACTACTTAACAAAAATACTTGTGTCAGCTGAGGCAACTCTTCTATTAAATGTGCTCAGTTTTTTTTACATTTTATTGTGAATAAACTAACGTCAATACAGCGAATACATATTAGGTAAATTTGTTTTAAAAATCAAAGATCAGTTCAGGAATATATTATATCAATATCTTGTTTAGTGATGGCTCTCAATTTTGGCTCAAAAGGCGAAATTTCCACACTTGAGAGTCAGAAAATTGCATGAGAGGATCTCTATTAAAGCAATGCATAAGTAACGAAGCTCATAAGACGCTCATTATATTATTTATTATATTATAGTTGCTCGCAACTACTAAGCAAAAGACACTGAGCTATTTGAACATGAGATAAGTAATCACGGCGCACAGTGGTTCAGAAACGTTTTTCATTGGCCAAAACTCTGTAACTTTTTAACTAATAAAGATTTTTTAGTAGTTCTTTTTTTAATCAATAGACAACATCTTAAGCTTTTACCGAGTTTAAGCCTTATTGAAATCGGTGCAGCGGTTGCTGAGAAATTCAAGCCTAAAGATGAACTTTCGATTTGCTTTTCCTAATTCTTGTTTGAAATTCCGTTTCAAATGTGCCAACTCATTTTTGACCCACTTTTCCTTAAACAATTTGGCTCAAATTTGGTCCACGGGTCAATCTTGGATGACAATACAATATTTTGCTATCCTTAGGGTGGCCCCTATTTTCACTGAGATATTTTCCGTATTTTCATTAGGATTGTCCAAATTTCAACTTTATGCCTAACAATACTTACATATTTCCTAGTTTTTGGTCAATTTTAAAACCAAACAGTGTAATTTAATTTTTCTTTAATTATATAAAATTTATTTATAGTTATAAATCGATTCTAGGTAAATAAAATAACATTTAATATTAATGTTTGTATACTTTATTTTATTCAAATACTAAATTCAAATTATAATTATTATTCATTTGGCTGGAATATTTCCTGTAAATATTCTATATTCTGCTCTGTATTACCTGTGTCCTGTAGCAGTGCCTTAGCTTCGGCATTTAGTTCCGAATGATTCAGTTTCCATTGACTTTGAATGCTAGAGATGAAGGGACCTGAAGTTGCCAATAATATATGAAATAAATCTTCATTTGTAGAAATTCGTGATATTTTTCTGGTATTATGATCTCTATAAAACCTGTAATCATTGTTTCTTTTTTCCTGGGCTTCCTCTGACAAATCTCCAATTGGTAATAAATGGTGCTTAATGACCTCTTCTCCATGATAAAGAACTTTATGCACTGTTGCTGACATATTTCTATATTTGTATTTGGATGTATATATAGCAGCGGTTTCCTTGGCGTAATCACCAAATTTTTTAGCATTAATTAGTTCATTGCACGCAAGTACTTCAGTAATTGTTTTAAATCTTGAAATAACAGCTATATCTACACCTTTTATATCAGATGTAGTTTCGGGATCCAAAAAAAATCTTCTTGCGGTGTTGCCATCGTTTGTGTTACCTGATCCTTGTTTTGGTTGATCTATAATCAACCCGTGCTTGAGAAATGCATCTTGAACTTGTTTCTTTTTCAATTTTCTTATCTCTTTGTTGGTGTCATTATTTCTTACTGATCCTGAAGCTCCGAAGTCCAAATCATAGCTTATTTTCAGTATGTGTTCCATAAATCTTATCCTCGTATGTAGCGGTGATAATCCAAATTCAAATGCATCAATACTATCCTCCGACTTTGTTGGTTCTTGGTTTAACTGACTTGATGTTGCTTTACATATAATACAGCTGGATGAAGCTTTTGTATCAGTCAAAACCTGGGCAGTTTTTCCGTCTATCATAGATAGTATTAATTGGTAATTCAATTTAATAGTCTGTTCCTCTATCTCTAACTCTAATGGCCTTAGTGTTGAAATTTGAGCTCTAATGTCACTTACTTCATTCTTAATGGTATCATGAGTTTCCTTTTTAAATTAAAATTTTATTGGTCTGCAGTATTTTGTAGACGATGGAGGTTCGTTTTTCCAAATATAACTTGTTTGCACTGTGCTGGACGAAGGTTCCGAGTCCTCTAAGTTTTTTATCAATCGCAGTGGTACAAATGACACCATGAACATATCTGTGTCAGAAATATCCTCACATAAACATTGTTTATAATGTCTTTGTCCAGAAGACCCATTGAATCCCCATTTTTTATACAAGTTTTTTTATGAGAAAATTTGTCATATACAACTTATACTGGATTTTAAGGAAATTTTACCAAAAATTGTTTTGTGTACTAAAATTCTCAATTTTCGAATAAAATTAACTTTTTAGTTAGATTCCTCTCTTTCCCCTTACGTGTTGCTATCTGCAATTTGTACTTTTGGCAGTGAATGACTTCTAAAGTAAATTTACTAGCAATTTTGATAGAAATTTGTTTGCAAAAATGTTGAGTATTTTCATTAAAATAGAAAAAGTGTTCTACGGGCGGATCCGGGCGGGTGCAAAAGTATATATAGGCTTAAAGAGAACACTTTTGCCTTTCTTTGGGTGGTTTCGGTTTTTTGTCCTTTTTTGTCCTTTAGAAGTTCTATACTACTAAACTTAAAACTTTTCGAATACATTGAGGTTTCCAATTTTAAACATAACACCCTATTTACAAATTATACAGGGTGCGCATATACCATTTCTTAAAAACCACAGTTCACCCAACATAACAAAAAAAACCGCAGCTCAAAATCGATAACAGTTTTTAAGAAATCGCAATTAATATAAGATCAAATATTACAATTTTTATTTTATTTTTAAATTAACATAAATTCTTTGCCGTTAGCAGCATGCCACGCCCACTACTGCGAATATTTTGACCCAATTTTTCGGCTACCTTAGTTTTGATCTGTTTTCTTTCTGGTGACATAAAAATTTTTAAAGAATCTGTGTCAACAAAAAATATAGGTTTTGGCCAATGAAAATTAATTCTGAACCACCGTGCGGCGCTGACTAGTATAGAAAGTTCGTTTTACTCGGTCAGCTCATTGCTTTTATGATGCGAACAAAGGTTTGCTCACTAATAGTATGGTATGATTAGGCATGTGCTTAGTAAACTAGTTTGTGTTCGAGAATGACTACTTGCTCATGAGCTTATGTGCACAACCATTAGATGAGCTTACTCATGCAACAGCTCGTAGCTCATAGCTCTAAGCTCATAGCTCTAAGCTCGTAGCTCATAGCTCTAAGCTCATAGCTCTACGCTCACAGCACATCTATTTGCACTGCTACATTCACAGACATAACTTTTTGATTAGCTTTATTAGCCGATAGAATTACTGATCCGTAATTCATATATAAATTAATGTCGCCTAGATTGAGTCATGATTGGCAATCCTTTGGAGCCACAATGGGGGGCTTACTAAAGAAAAGATTATGCAAACGCATTATTTTTAGTGGGATTTACAGTCCTTGGATTATGTTTTCAAGAGTTTTTTGAAGTCATTCGATTATACGAATAAATCAAAAAACTTTAACTTAAACTTTAAACGAATTTTAGTGCGAAACTAATTTGATTCGTTGCACAAAATACTACCAAAAATTGGTCATGAATTACACTTTTAGAAAACGTTCTGTTCGAACCAGTCGCTTCAGCCGCTGCACCTATATGCCCGAACTTATAATTATAACATCTTTTTAATAAACACATTTAAGTAATCCTTCTTATAAAGCTATTTTTAAATTATGTAGTCCCATTATATCATTTCCATTCAAAGTTATACACCTGTAAAAAAAACATCCTTTAAATGACACATTTCCACTTTGTTTTCAATGTACGAACAAGTATACAAGAACACAAAAGAATTGTACTTTTGTTTTTTAAGTTTACTCTTTCAATCTTAAAAAATATATTCAAATAAAATACTTCAGCTCTCAGCCCTAAAGTATACTTTGATTTTTTTCTTTTGTTTTTTGTAACTTGTTCGCACATTTACGTGTTAACGTTAAGTCAACATTTTTTTCAACAAAGTTTTCTTAAATCTTAATGTTTTACTCCCAGTTTTAATTCAGATAACAGTTTTTATAACATACCTAATTTTACCTTTATTTCTTTTTATCTTTCTCCTTTTCTTCCTCCTTAACAAAATAATAACATTAAATAAACGAAAAAAAATAATTTATTTTGATTTCTTTTATGTATTTTTCTCTTTTGAATTGCTCTCCTTAACTTAACAAATATTCATATTTTTAACACCATTAAATTTAAAAAAAAATTATATCTTTTATTTATTGCCTTTTTTCTTGTTTTTTTTTTCAAACCACTTTTGTTATGCCCGCCCAATACTTCGCTCGCTGGTCTTTTATGCTTTTTAATTTGACAACCGCTTTGTTTGTCTTTTTTCCGTTTCCTTTTCGTTTTATTCGTTAAACTTTAAATTTAATGTAAATGATATTGCTTTACATGTGTGTGCGTGTGTGTGTGTGTGTGTGTGTGTGTGTGTATGTGTGTGGGTGTGTCTGTGTGTGTGACTGTAAATATGCAAACACTTTGTCTGTCTGTATGTTTATTTTGTGTACGGAACACTGTATTAATCAACTAAGATCTAGGCGACCAACACAATCTTCAATGGGACGTTCCTCAACGGCGGGCATACAATTGAATCAGGGCGATGAGGCTTACACTCGATTAGCCACCGACACAATAGAAGAGTTAGACTGGTGTTTAGATCAACTGGAAACAATACAAACACACCGCAGTGTATCCGATATGGCTTCACTAAAGGTGAGTAATTTAACTGACAAAAGGCCTAAAGCTATACTTTAGTTTTCTACAAAAAAATTAATTAAAAATTAATTTTTCTCCTGTTTAATGTTTTTTCTGCAGTTCAAACGCATGCTTAACAAGGAGCTATCTCACTTTAGTGAATCGAGTAGATCAGGAAATCAAATTTCAGAATACATTTGTTCAACATTTTTGGGTAAGTTAATGGAAATTTATTCTCACACAATTATTACTTTTATATTATTAAGCCAAATAGCGTAAAGAAAAATAAAATTATGCTTCAATAAATTTGTGCAACTTTATGTTTGCTTTCTTAAATTGCGTGAAAAATTTCAATCGATTTTCTAATTCGTTTTGAAGCCCTGGAAATAAAACTAAAGCAATAGAGAGCAAATGGAGAATTTAGACAAAAAACAATACAAATAAATTTAATTTCTTTTTTTTTTTTGTTTTTAATTTTGTTCGCATACAAAAATATAATGAAATATAACAAAATCATATATTGCGTATAAGTAATTTTAATAGAAATTAAAACAATTGAAAATCACTCATACGTCATAGGCCATTCGGTCTATTCTTGTAATTTTTCTCGGTTAATGGTGACATTTCAAAATACTTCTTTAAATTGCAATAAAAACAATATTTTCGTGAAAATATTTGATATTTCGAATTTTTCTTAAACTTTCACTTTTTTCGTAACTTTTTCTATTTCTAAAAAATTCTAGAATTTAAATTTTTTTTTTGAAAAAAATATAAAAAATAAAAAACAGCAAAAAACAGCAACACTATTGGAAAAATAAGGGGAAAGTCAGATTTAATCTCCATTTTTTACCCTATCTTTGCAATGTGGTTTTTAGTTATAATAAAGTTCCAATTATTTAACAGATCAGAGATCATGTTATCTATAACATTTTACTATGGACAGAGAGATAGACATTGTCATATCGACTCCCCAACCTGTATAAATAACCTTTATGGAATAGCAAATGATAATCATTTCAAACGGAATAACAAACTTGCCATCTGCTAAAGAGTATGAAAAAAAGTAACTTGAAAAATTGTCAATAATACTATGTTTAATACCCAGTAATTCATGATTAAAACTGCGCTTCCATATACAAAATGGTGATGCACTAGGCTATCATTTTGGGGATAATAGATTCGATTCCCACCCAAGACTATAGGTATAGAACAATCCGGTATTTCAAGGAAGTAAGGGAAACATTGTTAATTTTTTATATGGATTTTTACAGTTAAACTTACTATTTTACCCAAGGCATATTCATCAGGTAACCTTACTAAGAAGGGGAAATATTAAGGCGAAAAATTTTTTTTATATGAAGTTTGATAGTTCAACTTCCATTTAAAAAAATTGTAATTTTAAGTGTCAAAATCCATATAAAAAAAATTGATTATTTTCGCCTTAATATTTCCCCTCTGTAGTGAGGCTACCTGATTAATATGCCTTGATTTTCCGCTTTAAATGGTATTTCCAAAGCGAATTGAATACTAGGTAATCGCAATGTTACAACAACAAAAAACCACATGCAATTTTGTTTGTGTACACCTAGAGTTATCAAAAAACCAAAGAAACATTCAATAGAAAATAAGAAAGTATAAAATTTGTTAGACAAAACACATAAGTTTTGTTAGTTTTTACAAAATATATTATTATTTTTAAAGTAAAAAGTGAAAAAACGTGAAAAATAAAAATAAAAATAAAAGAACGTAAGCTTAGAGTGAAATAAATTTTTATTTTAAAATTTTATTTATTAAAATGTGTCGCAAAGAAAATGTAAACAAATTTTGACATAAGAGGGTAAAAACACTTATAAAAGAAGATATTCACCTGGGCTATAATGTGAAACTCCAAGGCACATTCATCAACTAACCTCACTAAAAAGGGGAAATAATAGGGCGAAAATTTTTTAATTTTTTTATATGGAGTTTGATAGTTCAACTTCGATTTAAGGGGAAAAATTGTAAGTTTAAGTGTCAAAATCCATATAAAAAAATTTATTATTTTCGCCTTAATATTTCCCCTCAGTAGTGCTCCAGGCATATTAATCAGGTAGCCTCACTACTGAGGGGAAATATTGAGGCGAAAATAATCAATTTTTTTTATATGGATTTTGACAATTAAACTTACAATTTTTCCCCTTAAATGGAAGTTGAACTATCAAACTACTAATAAAAAAAATTTTAAAATTTTCGCCTTAATATTTCCCCTTCCTAGTGAGGTTACCTGCTGAATGTGCCTTGGGCTAGCTGATTAATATGCCTTGTGAAACTCCATATAAAAATAAATAAATTAATCAAGTGCGAGACAGACTGACACACGTAGGGTTCCGTACTATGTTGAGTGCAACTTTAAAAATACAAGTTGTTTATTTGTTGATCCTTTAATTTTTAATTATTTTTTATACCATATTATATATATTTTATATTATAAAGCATATAATTAAATACCCGGAGTAAATATCAAGTGTCTGCCTACAACGTTTCGAAAAGAGGATAAAATTACTTAAATTTGCGACATATTTTATTTTAATTAATTTTTTTTTTAATTTCTTGTTGTTACAGTAGATATTGTAAAATATAATCTGTGTAAATTTTAAGTGTTAGCCTATTACTGTTCAAATATAAGGATTTTCTATGAAAATATCAGGAGCCTACCTATTTCGGTTTAAAAAATAAGGCAATATAACACACTTTAATTATTATAGCGGCGATGGCAACACATCTGCTGTAAACATTTCAAGAGTCTACCTATTAAGGTTCAAAAAATGTCCAAATCATGTCACTGTCGCAACTCCCTTTAATTTTATTATTTATTACAGCAGCTATGGTAATTCCCTTTCTATGAATATATTAAGAGTCCACCTATTACGATTAAAAAATAAGGTAATATATGTTTTAAACATGTGACTGTTGGAACACCCTTTTATTTTTAGTAATTGTCATAGCGGCTATGGCAACACATCTTCTGTATGAATTGGAAGAGTCTACCTATTACGGTTCAAAAAATAAGGTCTTATATATGCAAAACCCGTCACTATCGGAACACCCTTTAATTTTTACTATTTGTTATAGTGGTCATAGTAGTATACCTCCTGTAAAACTCTTAAAAGTACCTATTATCGTTCAAAACTTAGGCCATATACATGCAAATCACGTCACTATTAGAACACCCTTTAATTTTTAGGTTTAATTTTGTCTACTTCTGTATAAAGCGAACATAGTTTTAATTATTGTCTGCAAATAAAGACATAAACGCAAATAACACGTCACTCTGGGAAGACCCTATGAGTTTTAGTATTTGTTGATATAGCGGCCACACTTATACACCTTCTATGAAAATTTAGAGTCTACCCTTTATTGGTCAAAACTTAGGCCATATAAAGGCAAATCGCGTCACTTTCCGAACACCCTTTAATTTTTAGGTTTATATTTTATACTTTTTTATATAGCGGACTAAGTTTTTAAGCAATAAACTCATATACGTCTCTATCGGAACACCCTATAAGTTTTAGTAATTTTTGCTATAGCGGCAACAGTTATACATCTTCCGTGAAAATTTCATGAGTCTACCTATTACGCTCCCAGAAATAAAAGGCGCTGACAGACGGTAGGGCGGACAGATATTGTAGCGTCTGCAATAGGGTTACTTTTTTACACTTTGGGTACGGAACCCTAAAATTGTTTTCCCTTATATTTTCCCTCCCTACTGAGGTTACCTTGTTTAACATACATTTTTTTATAATAATCATTTTATTTATAAAAATCAAAAAAAAAATTGTTTTTTTTTTTCTTTCTGTCTTTAGACAAACAACAAGAATTTGACTTGCCATCGATGCGTTTCGAAGAGAACACAGAACAGAATGTACCAGTACCGCAAATAGCACAACAGCAACAACAACGCAGTCGTTCACCAAGAGGCCCACCCATGTCCCAAATATCTGGTGTCAAACGTCCACTATCGCATACAAACTCATTTACAGGCGAACGTTTGCCCACATATGGTGTGGAGACCACACAGGAAGCAGCATTGGGTACACATTTGGCCGAATTGGATACCTGGGGCATTGATATATTCAAAATAGGCGATTTAAGCAGCAATCGTCCACTCACCTGTGTAGCATACACCATATTTCAGGCAAGTTTTATTATGACCCATTACATACATATATTTCAATATTATTCAATGTTTCTTTTTTTTTTTTTTGTTGTTGAACTTACAGAGTAGAGAATTATTGACCAGTCTTATGATACCACCGAAAAACTTTCTTAATTTTATGACTACTCTGGAGGACCATTATGTTAAAGACAATCCGTTTCACAATTCACTGCATGCGGCCGATGTAACACAAAGTACTAATGTTTTATTGAATACTCCAGCACTGGAGGGTGTTTTTACACCACTAGAAGTGGGCGGTGCTCTATTTGCGGCCTGTATTCACGATGTTGATCATCCTGGTCTTACTAATCAATTTTTAGTTAATTCAAGTAAGTCAAAGTTTTAAAATCTTGAATAGACTTTATTTTATTATCAATTTTTTTGTTTTTCGATATTTTAGGTTCCGAATTAGCCTTAATGTATAATGACGAATCTGTTTTGGAAAATCATCATTTAGCTGTTGCTTTTAAATTATTACAAAATCAAGGATGTGATTTATTCTGTAATATGCAAAAGTAAGTAGTAAACAGACTTGGGGGATCTCAATTACATTTTGTAATTAATTACACATGCAATTACTAATTACATGTAATTGTAATTGAAAATTTTCAATTACTAATTACAAGTAATTGTAATTGAAATAGGGACTAAAATCAATTACAATTACTTGTAATTTGTAATTGAAAAATTTCAATTACAGTTACATGTAATTAGTAATTGGAAAAATAAATTACTAATTACATGTAATTGTAATTGAAATTTTTCAATTACAAATTACATGTAATTGAAAATTTTAAGTAATGAAAATTTTTTTTTGTAATTATTGTAAAAAAATATTTAATTACAAAAATGTTCAATTACATATAAATTATAAAAAATAATAACAATCCTATTTGAATAAATAAATTTGGCGCCTTAGTGTTAAAATAATACTAGCGAACAAATATAACCTTTCAACTGGTGCTGAAGATGTTAAGGGAGTATGAGACCCTAAAAAAGCCTTTAGTATTGTAGGATAGTTTTTGAGGTAATTTAGAAACGAATTTAGATCACGCAAGTAAATCTGAAGTGCAAATTTCAAACTATTTTCTTTTTCGCAATGTCAATGTCTACGGAATATTAAATGAAAAACTGTATATTTGACCGCAAAGTTTTCAAAATTATGTAAGCGATAATTACCTTCATGAAGGTGTTCACCGTAATTGAAAATGGATGCAGTTTTCGTATTGCTCGTTTGAATAATACAGTTGATCATGCAACGCAAGATAAGCTTGAAATTTGTAGGGATGTTATTGAATTTCGTTCAATTAGAAGTAATGATTACTGCCTAATTACAATTTCAATTACTTGTAATTTGTAATTGAACTTTTTCAATTACAATTACATGTAATTAGTAATTGCAAAATTAAATTACTAATTACAAGTAATTGTAATTGAAATTTTTCAATTAAAAATTACAAGTAATTGTAATAGATTTTGTGCCTGATTTCAATTACAATTACTTGTAATTAGTAATTGGAAATTTTCAATTACAAATTACCTATAATTGTAATTGAGATGTAATTGAATCCCCCCATGTCTGGTAGTAAAGTTTTTATTTAAAATTATTAAAGTTTTTTAAGGCTTAAGTTCATTGGTAAAAGAGACAAACAAAAATTACATACTAGCAGATTGTAGTATATTTTCTAATCTAATTTTTCCTAATACTGAAAACAAGGTAGATTTATCTTACTAGTGACGTCTCTACAACAAATACAACAATACAAGAACAACATGGCATTTTGTTGTTGCTATGTAGTTCGAAATTTCAAAAAACAGAGTAGAAGGAAGGCTTGTATTTGTTTTATTGCTTTCTCACTTCTGCACTATGACATGTCTAACTACAAAATCAGCAGGGTGGACGACACTACCTAGTAAGATAAATATACTTGTCTGAAAAATTATTAATTTATTTGTAAAAATAGTTCATATAAAATAAAATGATATAAATTCATTTATTACACATTTTTTTAATTAAATATTCAATATTGGAAAATGCTAAAGAATATTTTCTTTTAACAATTGACAAAAATAAAGAAAAAATGGAAATTATAAAACAATTTAATTAAACTGTTATACACAAAATTCTAAAATATAATTTGCATAATTGCATAATTTTTTAGACACCAAAAAAATTAGTAAACAAATTATAAGTCATACACCAAGGCACATTAATCAGGCAGCCTGACTACGCAGGGGAAATATTAAGGCGAAAATAATTAATTTTATATATGGATTTTGACAGTTTTTTCCCTTAAATGGAAGTTGATCTATCAAAATCCATATAAAAAAAATTTTTAAATTTTCGCCTGATATTTCCCCTTCGCAGTGAGGCAGCCTGACTACGCAGGGGAAATATTAAGGCGAAAATAATCAATTTTATATATGGATTTTGACAGTTAAACTTACAATTCTTCCCCTTAAATGGAAGTTGATCTATCAAAATCCATATAAAAAAAAATTTTTAAATTTTCGCCATATATTTCCCCTTCGCAGTGAGGTTACCTGATGAATGTGCCTTGTCATACACTCTTTATTTTATTATCGAAATATTTGATTCATTTTAAAAATTGACAAAACTATAAAAAACATTAATATACAAATAAACAAAACTGTTATACACAAAATTATTATACACAGATAACAATAACCAAAAACAGTAGTTAAAAGAGGAAAATAGCTCATGTTTAATAGACAACCTACAGGACGTTGCCCTTATTTCTTAAGGGCCATCAGCTCTGTACCTGTTTCTTTTCCTTCGAGTGTGTTGGTCCTTGCTCTTGAATCGTTTAATGGTTAGAATTCTATCAACTGTACCGCGTTGCGGGTTTCTTCTAATATTTCAATTACCCAAATGATTACTTTGCGTTTTAGTTATATCTTTGAATAGATTGGAGTACCATTTTACACTCAAATGAAAATAAATAAATTCACCATTGACATTATCCGGCAAATTATTTCGCCTCAACTATAGCTTTTATTTCATTTTCATATTATTATAATTTTTTATTCGACTCTTTAATTTATTATAAAGAAAATATGTTTCAATTTAAAAATTAGCAAAAAAAAACATGAAAACGAAACTGTTATACACAAAAATATTATACACAGATTTGTTAGACACAAAAACCACTAAAATAGTAGAACAGCTCTTATTTGTATGTACTTCTTTTCCTTCCCTTTACTCCCGCACCATTAAAGGGCTAGAATTCGATTAACTGTACCGCGTTAGGGGCTTTTTTGGTATCTCAATTACCCAAATGCTTAATTTGCGTTTTCAAACGCACCAATGAGTGGGGTGGAGCACCATTTAACACTCAGGTGAAAACAAATAATATAATTCAACACTAACATAACCAGGCAGATAAATTCGCCTTAAATATATAGCTTTTATTCCAATTTAGTTTATTATAATTTTTTTCCACTCTTTACTTTATTCAAAATCAATCTATTTACTTTATTTAGAAAAAATCTGTTTCATTGTAAAAATTAGCAAAGCTATAAAAAACGATTGAAACTAAACGATTAATTAATAAACTAAACTGTTATACACAAAATTATTATGCACAGATTTGTAAGACACAAAAAATCTTTAATATAGTAGAAAAGCTCTTGTTTATAAACATATCGTTGTCCTTTGTTATTAAGCACTATCAGCTAGCTCCATAGCTACTGTTACATTTCCTTCACGAGTTTAGGTCTTTACTCTTAAATCTTTTAATATTACAGTTCGAGCAATTGTTTCACGTTATGGATTTTTCTGCAATTTCAATTACCCAAATGATTAATTTGCGTTTTTAACCATACCTTTGAGTAGGGTGGACTACCATTTAACACTCAAATAAAAATAAATAAATTTAACATTGACAAAACCCGGCAGATTAATTCGCCTTGAATATAGCATTTGCACCAATTTCATTTTATTTAAATTTTCTTTTCCACTCTTTTACTCATTACAGGAAACAACGCCAAACTTTAAGAAAAATGGTTATTGATATTGTATTATCAACCGATATGTCCAAACATATGAGCCTTTTGGCTGATTTAAAAACTATGGTAGAAACGAAAAAAGTAGCAGGATCTGGTGTATTACTGCTGGACAATTACACAGATCGTATACAGGTATTTATGACAAAATTTATTCGCTTATTACTATGCATTCAAATTATTTCGTATTGCATAATTTTATAGGTGCTTGAAAATCTTGTCCATTGTGCCGATTTAAGTAATCCAACTAAGCCCTTACCTTTATATAAACGATGGGTGAGCTTACTAATGGAGGAGTTCTTTTTGCAAGGCGATAAAGAGCGAGAATCGGGCATGGATATCAGTCCAATGTGTGATCGTCATAATTCGACGATTGAAAAGTCGCAGGTCGGCTTTATTGATTATATTGTACACCCACTTTGGGAAACTTGGGCCGATTTGGTACATCCAGATGCCCAGGATATATTAGATACGCTTGAAGAGAATAGAGACTATTATCAAAGTATGATACCACCATCACCACCACCATCACAGGCCGACGAACAGCCAGCTAACGAGGACAAAATAAGGTTTCAGGTAGGTCCTTGGCAAAATTATACTGATTCAACAATTAGTTAGCCAATTGCTGCCATTGTTAACAATTAGGTAACCCTTGAAGAGTCCGATCAAGAAAACTTAGCTGAATTAGAAGAAGCTGATGAATTGGCGGCCGAGCGTGGTGACAATGATGCTGATGTCGCCAATAACTCCATGACCACAACGGGTGAAAATAAACCGTCAGGGAGTCAAAATCAATCTCATCACGCTGGAATGTGACGGAGAGTCGCAGGAATATGCCGCAAAATATCCGAAAAGGCGCAAAATTTTTTGCTAATACGTTAGTGACTTCAAAACAAACAAACAAACAAACAAAAAAAAACTACAAAAAAAAACAAAAAAATTTTAAAAAGCTTAAAAATAACAAATTTACTATAAAACCACAAAAAAAAACCTCCAAAAAAATAGAATACAAAGAACATAAAACTAAAATTTATAAAGAAACATACAACACACAAACAAACTCTTTACAAATTTCAAAAACATTTTTAAGACAATGCTAAAATAGCAATAAACAAAACAAATAGAAGAAACAGCTAAGAGACGAGTATGTTGTATTTAATTTTATTTCTTTACCAAAAAACCAACAACAAAAATAATAATAAATAGATTTTCTCCATTTAAGTTTAAAATGGAAAATTGAAAGAACAGACAGAAATACATTTTAATGACACCGACAAGTTGACAAAACAAAAAGAAAACCAGCAAAAATATTAAAACATAAAACCAATAATTGTTTAGGGAATTAATTGAAAAAACAAAAATTTACTTAAAGTTTGCAGAGAAACCAACTCAAAACGAACCACACAGCAACAACATTTCTTTTGTCATTTCAATATGTCATAATTACTTTCCAGGAAATATTTTCGAACTTGTTTTTAGTTCAGCAACTTAATAAAATTCTAGGTAAATTAAATAGCAATTCAAAATTAAATTAATTTTAGCCTAAGGTCAAGGCAAATTAATAAACTTTACGTGACAAATTCATAAAATAAAAATTCTATATTAAGGCGAGTCCATAACAGCTGATTGCAGTGGCGAAAACGCACATCATATGTTTGAAATTGAAATGTTATACTCCATATAAAAAAAAATTATAAACAAGTTTTTTATATATGGAGTTGGATACTTGCAGAGGAAGCGAAAAAGACTGAATTCGCCCCTGCAATTATCTAGTATTAATTCGGCTTAAACTACATTTTTGTTTAAAGCAATATCACAAACATTTATCTAGTCGAATAAAGGTTAAATTTCCCATGAGCAACAAATATCACTTTTCTAATTTCGTGAAAAAGTTTGTACCTTTTCATAAGATTTTTTTAATTTCATAATTTCATGAAATTTGTATTTTATTTTTTTATAAAAATAAAAATAAAAATAATGTCACATGAATATCAATTCGCCTTGGTGCATAGGTCTAAACTAAGGCATATTAATCAGGTAGCCTCACTACAGAAGGGAAATATTAAGGCGAAAATAATCAATTTTTTATATGGATTTTGACAGTTAAAGTTACAATTTTTCCCCTTAAATGGTAGTTGAACTGTCAAACTTCATATAAAAAAAAATTTTAAATTTTCACCTTAATATTTCCCCTTCTTAGTGAGGTTACCTGATGTTAGTTAAGAATCCAATATGAATTAGATTACATGTCAAAATGCAAGGCGAATCAAGGTAACAAAAAATGTTTTTTTTTTTTATTTAAATGTTCGACTTTTTTCCCAACGGAGTAAAAAAATTAACTCGCATTTGCCAACAGCTGGTAGATTGATACAGCTTACCTAAGCCTAATTGATACTCGGTGATTGTACGACCAAATGTCAAATTCGACTTATAAAAAATTGTTTTATTGATTCGCCTTGGTCTTATCCATTTAAATAATTAAAAGAAAACCTATATTTTCTATATAAAAAGTTTGATGCTTCTAGTACAGGCAAAATGTATTCGCCAACCATACCACCTGGTGAATTTGCCTTGCAAGAAACTTTCTTATTTTATATATGGACATTTTGAGCCAAGGCGAATATTATGATTCGACCTAAGAAATATTTTCTTTAATTTGTTTTTTAATAATGTAAGGGAATAAAATTTATTGTTAGTAGTTTAGACCAATATGTAAGTAAAAGCAGCTGATTTGCTTTGGATGCCAGTTTAGTTCGTTTCACACACATATTCACGTACATTCGAGACTTCTGTTTTAGTACCACGATATTGATAATCTATTCAATTTCATATTTAATGATTTTACAAATTAGTAATCTCAGGACAAATTCTTAACAATTTCGCCAGAGTGCTTATTTTTTTATTAAATCAAAGCCAATGCCAAAACCAAGACCAGTTGAAACAGGTGATTGCACGAACAAAAGTTTTTATGAGCTGTTTAGTCTCCAAATGTCAAACTCCAAATAAAAATAAATAAAAAATAATTCAAGACTAATCCATAATGAAAATGGAGAATTCATTCGAAATGTCAAACTCCATATTAAAAAAAAAGAAATGCAATTGTTTTATCATTAGCGGTATTCAGTGTTTGATGCTAAAGGGTGTTGCAAAAGTGCAGAAACATAATATCAATGCTTTTTTGTGAAATCCAACAACAAAATACCTAATTTTTTGAATAATTTGAAAAAAAGCTATACATTTGCACTTCTACTAATGGTGCAAAATAATGAATTCGGCGTTACCACTACCGAGGCGAATTAATACTAGGTGACTGCGCGGGCTATTTCAGACATTTCCACCCCCTTTGCAAATTCCATATATAAAAAATTGATTATTTTTTTATGGAGTTTGAATTTTCGCCTTTAGACATATAATGAGCTTTTTTCTACCAAGGAAGCACCTGTTATAGATTCGCCTTGACCATTACCTAGTAAATAGATTCGCCTTGAAATTAATTTACTTTATGTAGTTTGCCAAAAATGCGAAGAAATTATTGTTTTTAGGAGGTACCTGTTTAGAAATGGCTTGGCCAGAACAAAATTAGTTGTTTTCTTAACTACACTAGGCAACAAAATTCCCTTTTAGAATTGAAATATGCATAAAATTTAAAAAAAAATCAATAAATATTTTTTAAAGGCAAAGAAACAAGGCATATTCATCAGGTAACCTCACTACGAAGGGGAAATATTAAGGCGAACATTTTTATTTTTTTTTTTTTTTTTTTATATGGAGTTTGATAGTTCAACTTCCATTTAAGGGGAAAATTGTAAGTTTAACTGTCAAAATCCATATAAAAAAATTGATTATTTTCGCCTTAATATTTTCCCTCAGTAGTGAGGCTACCTGATTAATATGCCTTGGCTAACAAATAGTTGTTTTCTTAGCTACACTAGGCAACAAAATTCCTATTTAGAATAGAAATATGCATAAAATTTAAAAAAAATCAATAAATATTTTTTAAAGGCAATTGAAATAAAGTGTAAATTATATCGATACTTAATTCATTTAGTAAAATTATTTTTGTTATCCCTGACCTTAACTTACTGACAAAACAAAAAAAAAATAAAAAAACATATTTAGACGACACCCTATAACGTTTGACTTTAAACTGTTATACTAACGGGACTAATTAATTAAAGAAAATTAGACGACGTACTATAACTTTTGACCTTTAACTCACTTAAACTAACGGGACTATAAAATTAAAAAAGGTATTTTTTTTTTTTGTTGTTTAAATAAAAACTTATTTTCAAATTAAAAATGAAACAATGAAATTTGAACCAGCTCTAATTTTATTAAACTATTCTCTTTTTATCAATGATTTTATTGTAAATTTTACTTCTTTTTCTTGCTTAAATTGTAAGTTTTATTTACCACATAATAATTTAATTTATATTATTAATAATTTTAACATTGAATGTGTTTTTGCATGCTGTTTTTTTATTAAGTAAAACAAAAAAGAAAAACAAATGAAAATGATGGTAGTAAAAATGGAAAAAAGTAAATTTTCTTTGTTAATTTTGTTTATTTAACTTAATTATTTTTAATTTATTTTATCGCTTAAACTAAAGTTATTAGAAATAAGTTTTTAAACTAGACCCAAAACAGGTATTAAGCAAAAATTAAACAAAAAATCAAAATAGTAATGGAATATCAAAAAGAAACAAAAAAGGAAAACTTGGGAAATACCTTAAAAGCAAATATTATCTATCATTGAAAAATAATAAAATATTTAAACATAACAATTATAACAATTATACATATGAAATTTATTAACAAAAAGGAAAAAAAGTGTTAAAGAATTTTTTTTTAATTAGAAAGTAACTTTCGAAAATATAAAAATAACTTTTCCAACTCACATTAATTTAGAACTGTTATAGGCAAAACGATTATGTACGAAACTGTTATACAAAACGCATTTAAACAACTATTGTTTTTTACAAAATTATTCGCAAACCTATTGTGCAACAAAACAAAAAAGTTTTAATTGTTATTGTCTTTGAATATACAAATGTACACAAAAATTTGTCGTTTTAAACTCAAATATTATTTTAAGTATCGTTTTCTGTTGTTGTAATAATAGTTTTGAGAAATCGTCACAATCATAAGAACGACACTACAGCTGGTTAAGCAAAAAAAATTTAAACGTATAATTATTTACAAAACTCAAGCCAAAAGTTGATTTTCCTTAAAAATATTAAACTGTTATACGCCGTCATATTTAAAAAATTTAATTGTTTTATGATTAACATTAAACGTTTAAGAGTTTAATATTAAACTATTAAAAGCTCTTAATAAAAAAATGAATTAATTAAATGTATTACAGTTTCTTGTAAAATAATTCAATTTTTAGTCAGTTTAATTTCTTTAAAGATTAAACTACGAAAGCTTTTGATAGTTATATAAACTTAAATATAGCATGTACAATATTTTAAAATTAAACGGTTATACCAGTAACTAAAAACTGTACGAAATATTTTGATACTAACTCAAATACTACTTCATCGTTTAATGTATAGTAGGTTATTTTTTTATTTTGCATATATAATATACATTAATATTAAACTGTTATACCCATTTAAACATGAAAACCTCAAAACTCCTATACGATCTTATTTATAATAGATAATATATTTGAATAATACAAAATTACTACGCTACAAGTAAGAAACTCAATAATTTCAATTAATTATAAAACTGTTATAATATATTTGAATTCTATTTTTTAATAAGCACAAGGTCTTTTTTATAAAAATGTTTTAATAATTTTTATTTTCAATATTTCGCTACACCATTGGGTAGCATTGGTAGATGGTAGACCTTGTGCTTATTAAAAAATAGAATTCAAATATACAAAAAAGGTCAAAAACTACAATAATTACTGTTATAATTTTAAATTTTATAGATTATATTTTATGGTGTATAAAAACAAGTTTAATATAAGATTTTAAGTTGAACTATTTTCTTACTGTGTGGCTCTCGATGTCACGCGAACTCCTTCATTCGCACAATTTCATTTTAAATAAAACAAAATTCATTTTTTTAATCGTATCGCGCGACTGGACGAATTCAAGTGGCATCGTAGGCCAGACAGTTATATTAAGTAAAAAAAACAAGCGTTCAGCAATATGATTATTGATAATTTCTGACAAAAATAAAACTACAATATTTGTAAATTTGATAAATGTAAAGTTTGTATAACAGTTTGCTTTTATGCTTTTTTGCGTTACTACTTTGGCCAATTTTAATAAATTTAATGCGAATACATGATTCATACATCACATAGAGCATTTAGAGATTTTTTTCTTGCAACTTATACATTATGAGCTGATTAAGTCGATATAACAGTTGGTCCTTATTTAAATTTATTTTAAGAAGGTTCAAAAGTTATGTAAATAACAGTTGTTTTAGCTTTTTCAATTGCTTTAACAAACACAACATATCAAAATGTAGCTTTTTAATTGTTTTTGTAATATTAATGTGTATAACAGTTATATTGTAACCAAATAAAAATGTTAATTTTAATTTCACTAAAGGTTGTATATTTGAGGTTAATTTAAAACCGTGTTTTTGAATGCATTATATTTTACCAAAATAATGAGAAAAATTAAATAATATTTTTAACTTTGATATGACAATTATTTTTAAGTTGGTATTAGCTAACTTTTGATATAATTATAAATATTTTAAAAATTATTGTTGTACTCTATATATTAATTTAAATGTTCATGTTTAGTATAACAGTTTCTGTATAAAACAATCTTGCCAACATTTTTTCCTTTTCAGCACAAAAATTTCATATGTATAACAGTTTAAACTATAAACCCATTTTCAAGGCAAATAAAAAAATAATAATAACAAATCCTTGTACTCGAATTTAGTAAACAATTTTAATTATTAATATTTTAAAGTTTTACTTTTTAAGTTGTATAATATATTTCGGAATAAAACTTTGAATAAATTAATGTACTATTAAATTAAATTAAATTAAATGCTTCCTTAAACTCTCTACCATAACAAAACCAAAAAAAAAAAAAACAAGAAAACTAACATCACTAAGTCTTCTTTATAATTGAAAAAAACAAAACTATTAGAAATGCACAATTTTTTAAAAATTATAAAATATTTTTTTTTTGCAAATTATAATTATAAATTTTATCGATTTTAAAATCTTTTTTTTTAACAATTTTACTTATACGACATTTAAACATAAACACAAACATCACGAATTGTTTTAAATTGTATAACAACTTTTCTTAAAAAGAAGTTTTTTTAACTAAAATGACAAAATATGGCCAAATAATATTATAATTGATTGTAGTTTTTTTTTATAATTTTTAATTGATTTTTAGCTTAATTTATTATTTTTTATCTTTATATACAAACATTATAATTTTTATTTTATTTATTAATTCTATTTAATTTTTTAATTCGTTGACAGGGCAGGATCCCGCTCTTTTTTTATATAAAGAAACAAATTAAATATTAATTTTGCTTGAGCAAAATATTTAATATTTATTATATACATAAATACATACATACAAATTAGTAAATATAAAACGGAATAATAAAAGCAAATTTTATGCGAAAGAAAAACCTTGATGGTTAAAAAATATCATTTAAATATAAAAAAATAAACTATTTAAAAAATATAAGAAAAACAAACACTTTAGCATTTTGTAATGCAAAATATGTAATTAAATATTAAAAGCAACAACAACATCAACAAAAACATGTTAAACTAGTAGGTATTAAAACAACAAGAAAAACAACTACTATATAGATATGTTTGATGGTGCGCGTCAAACTGATAAGATCATAGTTTTTACCTAAAATACTTGTTCTTCTATTGTCATTGATAGAAAAATTATTTACGCAAATAACTTTACCTTTAATTTGGTTCATTAATCACATACTATATCTTCGAGCAATTAAAATGAATGAATTGCAGCGTTTTATGCTCAGATGTACTAACAAATGGTTAAACATCATTCGCTAGTACTCTAGACTTACCTTAATAGTAAAAGGAAATACTAAAACCAGAATTCTACGAACCACAAACATTCGCTTCGATATACGCCTGCCTGTATGCCACATGGCTGTACCTCTTGAACCGTTGAGATCTTGGCCGCAATTATGCAAAAAAAATCGTCAAAATTTCCAATTTATAAATAAATTATAAGATGATTTTAATGTAATGTTAACTATTTCGAGGTCCATAAGTGAAGTCCCATAAGTTTTAAATATGAAATTTTGTTATTAGATTTAAGGGACAGAGGTACACATTAGATCCGTTGGGCACAATTTTTGTCTGCATAAGTCGTCGTTTTTAACTTAAGTAAAAAATTCGGAATAATTAAATCATGTCATTATTAGCTCTTAAAATCTCACCTAACAAGGTATTTAAGCCCTATACTATTGCAGTATATTTGTGCAATATTATATATTGTACAATAATAACACCTAAGAGTTATAGCCAAATCGGCTATAATAGTTGATTTATAAGCACTAGTCTTCTCATTTTTCAATATGCAAAAAAAAAAAAATATTTTGTATTATAATTAGAGCTTACGATAAATAAATGTAAGTAAATAATTTATTTATAACCAATGTTTTGAGTAGCAAGTAAGTATTAGCACTCTATCAACACTTTTTTTCTTTTGTTTTGTGGTCACAAACAAAACAAATGGACAGTGATCTTATCATTTCGACGCGCATCTTACAGTAAACATTTTATTGTAATATTGTAAATTAATTAAGCTTAACCAAAATGGAAATAAAAAAATACAACATTGAAAATGTTTGCAAGAAATACTTTAGATTCTTAATTAATTAAGAACAAAATAAATGAAATTTTATTAAATAATAAACATAAAAATAAAATACCCTTAAAAACTTTGAGTGAAAAATTATTAAAATGGAAAAATAAAATATTAAACTAAAACAAAACAAAAAAAAACAAAAACCAAATAGTATGTCTTTTTCTTCTACTTGTAATTGTAATGAATTAAATGAAAAAAAAACTAATAAAGAAATGAATTTATAAATTTATTAACGATAATAAATATTAATACATATACAAGTACATACACACACATATTTAATAACTTTTTTAAATAAATGGAAAACATAAATGCAGCTATTTAAATTTAACCACTATAAATGACAAATACCTAAATGAATAAGTATTACAAAATTAAAATTTTTTTCGAATTCTTGTTGCTTTCAACACGGAAAGTATTGGCTGGAAGGAAGGGTTTCAATAAACAAAATTCAGATAAATAATTTATATTTTGGAAATTTCGGTTACTGGTAAACTACCCTGCAAGTATTTCGAAAATCTTGTTATAAAAAGCAGCTACCTTTATATGTAAGTCCGTTTTAGGAAAAATAAAAATTCTCGTTTAATAAATTTCTTCTTTAATAGTTACTTTTTCAAAAAGTACTTTATTTTAAAATAAAAAATTAAAAAAAATTTTTAAAGCTACTTTTTCAAAGAGTACTTTTTAAAGGTATTTTTTTAAAGGTACTTTTTTAAAGGTACTTTTTTAAAGGTACTTTTTTAAAGGTACTTTTTTAAAGATACTTTTTTAAAGGTACTTTTTTAAAAGTACTTTTTTAAAGGTACTTTTTATGTTAGATATCTTTTTTAAAACTAAACTTTGTACTTTTCAAAGAAAGTAATTTTCAAAAGGTGTATTTTAAAAAGGCTATTTAAATCCTTACTTCTTAAAAGGAACTTCTAAAAAACCCCTTTTTTTAAAGCACCTTTTGTAAAAAATATATATTTAAAAGACACACTTTTATTAAATAGCTTTATTAAAGTATATTATTTTTCTAAAAATTATTTATGTATAAAATTTTATTGTTTAAAAGGTTCATTTCCCGAAAGTATTTTTTAAAAAAAAGTACTTCTTTCAAAAGCAACTTTTTTTTAAAAATGCACTGTTTTTTATACAATGCAATATGCATTGTGCCGGAACTAGGAAATTTAGTAATGGGAGGAAGGATAGAGGGAGTAATGTTTGTAGACAATTTGACTTAAATTTTCCCATATTAAAACTGGCAGAAGAGACATCCGCAGGGATTTTATTCCATAGAGTACAGTTTATTCCAAATACGAATTGTGCGGACAAAAAAAGGAATTTTTCCTCTAATGCTTTCAGTTTCGCGTATTATGTACAGATTTATTTTATGGGCATTTTTCTATTTTTCTTTAAACTAACTTATTTCAATATAATTATTTAACGTCTTATTCGATTTGAATAAGTGAAACACTAAAATATGCTGGCGAAAAAAAAATATTTCTAATAAAAAAATATTTTTAATGAAAAAATTATTTTTTTTTTTTTGTCTCAAAAACTCGCAAAAACTTAATACGCAAAATTTTTTATATTTTTGTCCTAATTCGGTACACTGCTCCCGACTTTGTTTTTATTGCAGACCATTTTTAACATAATAAATACGTATTTTAAATTCCCATATCAGTATTTTATTTAAACTAGACGTGTTAGAAAAAATATGGGAACAGACTTGGATTCAGTACACAAAAGTCGACTAACAAGGTTCGAGCTTCCGAGAATTTTTTTTCTTTTTGACAAGCAGTGTTATTAATTGAATATGAATGTCAAATGCGTAATTCGATTCGATTCGAAAGAAAAAATGTACGAGTTCGAACAATTCGTACTGTATATTACGATTTTCGTATAAATTGTTACGAAAGTGCGGAATATTTTTTTCTCTAACGAAAAATAAAAATCCCTATCTAAAGAGCAACTCTATGTTACGAAAAACAAAAATCCCTTTCGAAAGGTCAACTCTGTGGTACGGAGACAAGCATAAGTTACGCAAAAAGCATTAGGAAATTGTTCAAAAGCTATTTTGCTAGTGACAAATTGAAATAAAATTAAAAATTCAAGTATTTTAACGTTTCAAAATAAATAAAACTGTATAATACATAAATTAAACTTAATAATGTTGGTTTTAATACAATTATGTTAATGTTTAATGTAAATTTAATTTTATTTGAACTTTTTTTTATTAATGAATTAATAATTATTCAGGATTAAGTTCTTTATTATCCATTACATTCTGTGGGTATCTATTATTTCTTTCTTTATAATAAAGAACTTAAGCCTAAATAATTGTTATTTAAAGGAATATTCAGAAAAAAATCTTATAAAAATAAAAAACAGTATGAAGAAATTGTTCAATTCATGTCTAAGCGTTCAGAGTTAGCAAAAGGTCATCCTAATGTTCCAGATCCTAGGAATAAATCAATTAATATGAAGCAGCAATTGTAGAGTGACTGCCTCATTTACCGTAGGTGAATAGCAGCGGATCTTTGTGACCTTTTTAATTCACTTTCTATGCTATTAAGTAAATATATATATACGTAATTGAATCCTTACTGAAAGAAGTTTTTTACAAAACTAAATCATGCATTTTGTTAATATAATTTAGAAAATATTTATGGTCTCTTGCCTTTTATCATTAAGATTAATAATATTTGATGGGACCCTCTTACTATTTTGCTTTGAACTCTTTCTAGAATTAAATTAAATTAATTAATAAATTTTAATCCACAACGAAACACAATCTATTATTCAAAAATATATAGAAAAGTATAATATTTAAACTTTCTTTTTTAACTGCTTTTTGTTTTGGGTTATTTTCACCAAGATTGACAATTGCAGTGCTACCAACTTTTCATCATAATTTTCCATTAGTTTAACAATACAACTCTGTCATCGTTTCGAACGAGTTACGCAGTACGATTAAGCTTTCGATTCGGAAATTGCTTTCGAAAAATGTTATCTTTCGAATCGAATTACGCAATAACCCCGCAGAAAAGGAAGTAGATAGCGCTGAAAGTTGGATAAAGAAGGCCATTTAAAAGCAAGTAATATGGTGGAAAAAAGAACAAAAGTACCTTTTCAAAAAGCATTTTTTGAAAAATTAAGATTTTTTAAAAAGGTCCATGCTTTTTAATCATGTGGTCTTTAATATTATTTCGAAAAAGTACATTTTGCTTAAAAATACAATTTGTTTTAAAAAAGTACTTAAAAAACGTACTTTTTATAGGTATTTTTTGGATAATAAAATTTTTGTAAAAAAACGTTTTTAAAAATAAGATTTTTTCTTCAATTAAGGAAACAATTTAGAAGTGCGTTCTTAAAGGTTGTCTTTGGAAAGGGTACATTTTTGAAAGATTTTTTTAACAGGACATTTTTAATAGTCTTTTAGAGGCATGTTTTCCAAAGGTAATTTTTTAAGTACTTTCTTAAAATGCTACTTTTTAAATTAGTACTATTATACTGTAATTTAAAAAAAAAGTTTTAAGTAGACATCTGAAACTTTCATAGCATAAAGACCTTTAAAACAAGTAACAACAAATTGATGAACCTGAAAGGTAAAAGGCGTCTCCTTACAATATACATGATTTGTATACAAATTTAAAATAAATCCTAAATATTTACATTAGAGTGGTTCAATTTTTTTTTTTTGTTTTTTTTTTTTGACCAACCGGTTGTCAAAATCGTAATCTACGAGGAATTCTAGAAGGTTTACACAAGAAACCATGGGTCTAAGATCAAAATCGAGCTTTCCAATTTTAACGAGAAACTTTGCCATTTTATCATTAATTTAATTAATTCTTTCTTAGAGAGAATAAAAACGAACTTAAGCTTGATTATAAATTTCATTGTAATGAGTGATTTTTTTGAGGTTAGGATTTTCATGCATTAGTATTTGACAGATCACGTGAGATTTCAGACATGGTGCCAAAGAGAAAGATGCTCAGTATGCTTTGACATTTCATCATGAATAGACTTACTAACGAGCAACGCTTGCAAATCATTGAATTTTATTACCAAAATCAGTGTTCGGTTCGAGATGTTCGAAATCGACAAATTTTGTTCAGCGATGAGGCTCATTTCTGGTTGAATGGCTACGTAAATAAGCAAAATTGCCGCATTTGGAGTGAAGAGCAACCAGAAGCCGTTCAAGAACTGCCCATGCATCCCGAAAAATGCACTGTTTGGTGTGGTTTGTACGCTGGTGGAATCATTGGACCGTATTTTTTCAAAGATTCTGTTGGACGCAACGTTACGGTGAATGGCGATCGCTATCGTTCGATGCTAACAAACTTTTTGTTGCCAAAAATGGAACAACTGAACTTGGTTGACATGTGGTTTCAACAAGATGGCGCTACATGCCACACAGCTCGCGATTCTATGGCCATTTTGAGGGAAAACTTCGGAGAACAATTCATCTCAAGAAATGGACCGGTAAGTTGGCCACCAAGATCATGCGATTTGACGCCTTTAGACTATTTTTTGTGGGGCTACGTCAAGTCTAAAGTCTACAGAAATAAGCCAGCAACTATTCCAGCTTTGGAAGACAACATTTCCGAAGAAATTCGGGCTATTCCGGCCGAAATGCTCGAAAAAGTTGCCCAAAATTGGACTTTCCGAATGGACCACCTAAGACGCAGCCGCGGTCAACATTTAAATGAAATTATCTTCAAAAAGTAAATGTCATGGACCAATCTAACGTTTCAAATAAAGAACCGATGAGATTTTGCAAATTTTATGCGTTTTTTTTAAAAAAAAAGTTCTCAAGCTCTTAAAAAATCACTCGTTATATAATACAAAATTATAATTTTATATTGTAGTAACCAATTGTTTAAAACAGATTGGCTTATCTTTTCAGGTTTTATTGTTAAGCAAGGAAAACAACGAGAAAAAACGAGAATAGCCAGCAACAACAGTTTTTATGTGTTCCATGCAAAAGAAAATAGAGTACTTTACAAGGTTATAAGTTACGAATTTTAAATTAGCATTGAGAACAGCTACGAATACGAAAACTCTGCGGCTTCCTCCGAGATGTGGACGGTCACTTTTCAAACTAGACGTGTTAAAGTAAAGAATAGAACAAAACAAACCCACCTTCCCATCCGATTACAATTCCGCAACGAAAGGAAAGGATTAAAGTACGCCTTTGATAAGAGCTAACAGCAACGAATTTTAAAATTTTCTCCCAATATTATAATCATAGATGAGGTAGTCTGCTATCAAACAACAAAATGTATTCAGCTTAATAGATTTCTTACGTGCAAAACTATGTGCTTTTAAATATGAGTATTCCCATATATTTATCACACTTCTATCAGTTTATGTTACTGATTTATGTTATGCTACTGTTATGTTATCAGTAGAATTTTTAAATTGAAAATCGTCTAGTTTTTAATTCAGAAAATATATAACCTCGAAATTTCGCCACAATATTTCAAATTTTGCTTGCTAACTAAGAGAAAAAATTCAAAAATTTACTGAAAATTTTACTCTTTATTTTTAAAAAACTGGACCAGGATATCGAAAAATCAAGGAGTTTAATTTTAAATTAACTCGCTTATTTTAAAACATAATTTATAGATTAATATATCACTGTGTAGGTACTAACTAGACCCTTTAGATCACGTCAAACAAAAATTGAAGAAATGCATTTGCGAGTTATCCAATTTTGAGAATACATAGCGCCACCCCTGGCAAGTGTATGGTGCCCACCGTCAAAACTTAAGCTGAGATACTCCACTGCTACGCTCATTTTAAGCTTTGGATCAATTGGGCCAGCCCTTTAAAAACAGCTGAATTATTTCCGAAATATTTTGATTGACGCTGTGCGACGTTATGAAATTCGAATAATAAAATGTGAACTGAAAACTGTTTTTATTTAGTTTTTTAGTTAAACACTTAACTCTGCTGGCCTCACTAGGGAGAGAAAATATTAAGAAGAAAATTTTTAATTTTATTTTATATTGAGTTAAACTACCATTTAAGACAAAAGCGAGCAAGTTTAACTCTCAAAGAAAAATTAAGAATTTTCCCCTTAATATTCTCCCTCCCTAGTGAGGCCACCAAGGCACATGCATCAGGTAACCTCCCTACGAAGGGGAAATAATAAGGCGAAAAATTTTAAATTTTTTTATATATATTTTAAAAGTTCAGCTTCTATTTAAGGGGAAAAATTGTAAGTTTAATTGTCAAAAGCCATACAAAAAAATTTGATAATTTTCGCCATAATATTTCCCCTCCGTAGTGAAGATGAATGTGTTTGGAGGCCACCATATTGAATATTCATTGATTTAACTTTTATTTTTAATGGTGGTTTTTCAAATTAAAAAAAAAGAAATTTATAAAATTCTAAACTTAAAAATAGGACAAAAAACTATATTAATTATTCAGAAAAAAAATTTAATTTTCAAAATAATGTTTAAATGAATAAAATAAAGGCAATAAAGGCTTTGGAAAAGTTCAAAACACAGATTCTTAGGCATATTAAGCAGGTACCTCACTATGGAGGGGAAACATTAAGGCGAAAACTATTAATTTTTTTGATATGGATTTTGACAGTTGAACTTAAAATTTAAATGTAAGTTGAACTATCAAACTCCCAATAAAAAATATAAAAATTTCGACTCAATATTTCCCCTTTTAGCAATTTCTCGTACATAAGTATTTTAACTTTTCAATAGTTTATTTTTTCCAATTCACAATAAATAATTCTCTTTAAAATTAAGAGGCAACTAATAAGCAATCTTTTGAGGATACCTAAGTAGATGTCAAAGTAAACAAACGTATGTATAGTTGTTGGTTAGTTTAATCAAGGAAAATAAAAAGAATTTACAAATTCATGAAAACACTAAACGTCATAAAACTATGTAAATAAAAAAAAAACTTTAAAAAATATACGCTAAAATGCCCAAAAAAAACAACAACTACACAAAAAATAAATTTAGGACAACATAATTGACATTTTTCTTCAAGAACTCATACAACATTTTTTTTAAATTGAAATAAAACTAATAAAAAGGTTGATATAATTACTTATGTACTTATTTATAACTAAAGAAGTTAAAGAAAAAAAGGAAAATTAAAAACATTAAAATACAGTGTAACACATAGAAAACAAAATTAAAGTATTAAAGTACACTGTAAAAAAAAGTATATACATTTAGCAAATATTACAACCAAATTATTTATTATTCCAAACTAAACGTGTAAATAAATTCGAAGCAAAAACATCTAATTATTTCTTAAATAAATGTAAATGGTATCATAAATAATAACACAGTGCAACACGGAAAAAATAACCATATACGGACACCACTACGTGATAAAAGACCAAAAAAAAAGACCCCTGTCTCTTTGCCCAAAGTCCTCCAGGTTTTTTTTTTATGGGCCCTCAAAGATGTGGGGCCTCGATGTCATTTTTGCAAAAAAATGATCATTTACTCAAGCTCATATTTTGCAAACCGTTTGAAATTTTGATATACTCTTTGAGGCAAAGTTGTAGCTCTTGTCATAAAGAACAAAAGTTGTTAACATATAAAATCAAAAAAACTTCATCTTCAAGGTCAAAATCGCAAAAAACTTTAAAAAATTCAATTTTTTTACCTTTTTTCCCCTGTTCCGGTCCATAGGTAGCAAACCGTTCAAAATTCAAGGAAACAATCAACAATCAGAAATAAACCTAAGATCTCAATAAACAACTTTCTAGAACATATGAACTTCCTACGAATGATTTTTAACACCGTTTAGGTAGCGCTTATGTAGCCGAAATGAATTTAAAAATTTTCGGGAAATTTTTCACTTTTGCGATTTTGACCTTGAAGATGAAGTTTTTTTGATTTTATATCTTAACAATTTTTGTTCTTTATGACAAGAGCTACAACTTTGCCTCAGAGAGTATATCAAAATTTCAATAAATGATCATTTTTTGCAAAAATGACATCGAGGCCCCACATCTTTGAGGGCCCATAAAAAAAACCTGGAGGACTTTGGGCAAAACTGGGAGACAGGGGTCTATTTTTTATCTTTTATCACGTAGTGGTGTCCGTATATGATTATTTTGCCATGACTTAAAAAATTACACAGTGTGTAACTAAAGTTCTGTTTCTATGTTAAGGGCAAGCGTTGACATCATCTAGAAAATTTAGTTAAAAAACAATAAATTATTCGAGTTGTTTCTTTACTAATTCTCTATATGAATAGCTAGCTTGTCGTGTAGGAACAGTACATAAGCGACAAAATAAAAATGTCCAAAAACTGGTAAATAAACAAACACAAAAACAAACAAATAAGGTGCGCGTCATAGTGATAAGGCTACTAATTTTGTAAAAAGACTATTGACTGCTTCTGTTAGCTATTAAAACTATACTTTTCTATTTTTCCCATTTTGTTTCCTTTTCTAACCAAAATAATAAAATTGATATGTTTTAAAGATGGTCCATAACATATATTTATGATTTGTATACGCTTCACTGCAGATGGAATGGGTATACATATAAGTTAGTCATTCCATTCTTGCAATACAGATTAAACCAAGGCTTCTTTCTGGTTTTAATCGATATTTGCTTGGATCAGAGGTTTTACAAGAAATTTTATTATTTTAAAAATGTATATTATTTTTCAACAAAGATTCAAGCAACTAGTTCTGCAATATATTTCGTACTAGCTGTGCCCGCAACGTTATAGGCGTCCTGACAATATTTTTGTCGATTTTTCTTTGAAAGTAATCCACACCAAATTTTAAGACTCTTACTTTTATAGTGCTTTAGTTATGGTTAATGTATTTACTTTGTACAGAGGTTCCCATCCCTGGGTAATTACTCAGAGAGGCTTTATAAAAATTTCTAAAATTTCTATAAAATTCTAAAATTATTGTAGAGTTCTGAAAATAGTTGTTAAAATATCCCGTTGACAAAAATAAAAGGTACTGCCAAATTTGCAGTATCAAACTTGATCCAGCTCGCATCAGGAGCTTTCTAAAATTCCAACGGAAATGACTGTATTAGCTCATAGATATTTTTTCTGAACATTCTAGTTTTGACAATCACGCCAGCTAATTGTGTTGGAAACGTCTATGACAGAATTTGCCATATCGATCAGATCTTGTTTTTAAAAAAGCCATTAGTGTTGTCTTGTACCTTTTACAATGTACTTACCCTCTGTCTACATTAGACATAAAATGATAAACATTAGCACCAACTAATGTTTTTCTAAGTCTTCAAGTTATAAAAAAATCTTTTATAACATGACAATGTTCTTGTTCTATTTTAGTTTGACAGTTTTATTTTTAAACAGGGCCACCTGCGTAACCCTACTACTATTATCTGATGTGCAATAAGCACATCACAGAAAATGACATAAACACGTATCGCCACCTATAACAACATGCAAAAATTAATTTCGTTGCTCTGCCGGCGTCATGTTTATGTTTTGTCTAAATAGATGGTTAGTGAAGACGAGGTGTTACATTAAGTTACAGTGAACATTTTAACCGCACCCACTGTCTTGATTATCCATTGTTTTGTTTAAACATAAACAAAACCTCGACAAAATAGGGAACAAAATTTTGTTTAATTTCTTCTGTGTGGAAAATGCGTGTCGTGTTCCATCTAAACATAATTTTCGGTTAGTCGTCGATGTTCTTTGAATGCTTACAGCAATGCAAAGGAGATTTGCATGCTTGGTCAACAGATGGCGCTATTTAAAAATCAAAAGTTTCATACTAAACAACATTTGATAACAGACCTCGTTGTGCGAACAAATATTCTAATAATGATGTTTGAACAAGAACATTACATCGAAAACGATGATGTTCACAAGACGTTTTAATGTACGCACATGAAATTGTCTAATAGTTAAATCAATGGCTTGTCAAAACGTAGTGTAATGAAAAATAAGCTTCTTCAGAAAATATCGCTTGAATACTGCCGAAAACTGGCTAAAATAATGCCAAATCGTCAGGAACTAGACCTGTGGTAAGACCACGGTGGTCAGGCTTAGTCATGCCCAAATGTTTAATATGTTTATAAAAGAAATTGTGACTAAATTGTCTGGGGATCAAAAAAGTACGATTTGAAAATATTATTGATACCGAAAAAATACTTTCGCCAACCCTGCCATTTAATCATGTCATAATCTATCGTTTTACTTTCGCTAATATAACAATGTGCTAGTCGCAAATTTTAACAAGCTAGGCACCCTACAATGTTATTTTTTCGTAATTTAACTGTTTCACGTTGAGGCCACTCATGTTTGTTGTACTGATCACCAATATGGTCACAACAGTATAAAAATATCGTTTATATAGTAGTTTAGCGTACAAATTTTAATCGCGAATATCGCGAATACGAGCGCTAACTTCTAAAAACGGCTAATTCCATTGAATTCAGCATACTCGAATTAGCTTAGCCAGTAGGGTGTCCAGCTTGTTAAAAAAAAGTGTCAAATTCGAGCACAGTGTAATTAATGAAATAATACCGTTTTTTTCTTAAGACTGCTAGCAAGTCTCTTGTTGATAGTCTTCTAAAGAAGTCATATTGACGAACGTGTCTCAGTTTGTTTTAAAATAAAAATTACTTACTGCGAAAATTGTATTCATTGAACCAGAGTCGGGTTACTCCACCTTAACATTTTGACTTAATTTCTATATTTTGGTTAATAAATACAGCTAATAAAATTGTATGGCAAAAATTATTAGCTAAACAAAACTACGTATTTAATTATTTTTAATTGAACAATATTTAAGTAACCTTAACATTTTGATGCACACCCTACACTAAACAAACATTGTGCTAGTTTGTAACAATAACAACAACATATTTAAAAAAAAAACATAAAAACATAAATATAACAAAAAAAAATTTTAAAAAATAATAATAAACTGTGACGCTGGCGTTACATACATACAGTTATTAAATATTCACTTCCTACAATTTATTTTTTTTTTTCCAAAAAATTATTTCCAAATTTAAATTTTCTTACACACTTTTAATTATTTATTTATTTATTCGAACTAATTTTTACCTCTCATAATTAACAAATGTCTCCAAGAACATTTAAAATCCAAAACATTAACTGAAAGATATTTATATATATTACATACTAATCTATACATACTTACACACTCACACTCATACACACACATACATGAAATATCTTTGTATTTAGTTAACAATTTAAGTTAAACAGCATATTGGTGGTTAAAAACAAAAATATATAAATTAAAAAATCCTTAAGAATTAATTAACAAATTTAGAAAGCAAAAAAGAAAGAAAGAAAGAAAGAAAGTGTGAGGCATAATTATTTAGTATAAACCAACCAATAAAAGTGAAAAAAGAACAACAAATAATTTAATTATATAAATATATTTAACTAATAAATGGTAAAAATAAAATAAGAAGTCTAAGAATAACTGAATAATAAAGAGAAAAAATTTTAAAAAAGTACTGAAAATTTATTTACTTATTTGGGAAATGTTTATATTTATATTCAAATTAAAAGGTTAGGGCTGGTATGATTGTATTTGTCAACTTTGATGCAGATAAGCTTGTGAAAAGAAAGGCAATACTTAATGCTGTGGCATTCAACACATTATGTTACATTCCTCTCTTGGCCAAAGAACAGCAATATACTATATTGTGGACTTGTTTAACGGTTAATGCCAACACAAATACAACAATACCCAACCGTACACCAATACAAAAATAACCCAACAAACCAATCCATAAGCGAAAGAAAATTGAATTAAAGAATAAACTTCCCAGCAAAAAAAATTGGGGTTTTGGAAGCAGTAAAATCTTTTCCTGCCATACAAAATCTCGTAATAGGAAGCACAAATATTTTGCATAAATAAATGCAATTTTGTATATGACATAAATGTTAAGTTTTCAAAAAAACAACGAATTTTTTACATTTCGCCTTACAGTAGTGCATACTAAAAAGCACAACTGTAAGGCAGAGATAAACAAATTTGAATTTACGAGGAGTTACGAACTTAATACCGTATGATTTTAGAACATCTATACTGCGCTGCATTGAACGCTTAAAAGGAAATGCTACTAAGTGGGACATCGCGAACAAAAATCATGTCATACGTAAGCGGGTTCGGAAGCGATAACAACTCGTCTTTCCTTTACAAATCTGCATACGACGAAGCAGTATTTTTTGCTGGGTTACCATAAAAATGTTCTAAAACTTTTCATAAGCATACTTGTGATAAGTTCATTATAGATATGCCTGTCACTTCGTCAGCGTTCTTGCAATATTTTGTTCGATTTTGCTTTGAAGGTAATCCACACCAAATTATAAGATTCTTTCATACTTCAGATATGGTTAGTGTATTTACTTTATCTAAAGGTACCCATTCCTAGGTAATTAATCGGGAACATAGGCTTTATATAAAATTCTAAAATTTATATGAAATTCTAAAATTTATATTAAATTCTAAAATTATTGTAGACTTCTGTAAGTAGTCTTTAAAACTTTCGCTGAAAAAATTAAAAAGTGCTGCCAAGTTTGCGGTGAATCGGAAATTACGTACTTTCATTACTTTTTTTTATTTTCTGTTGAAAATGAGATATTTTTACGGGAAAAGTATCCTATATTTGAATCGATATGCTAACATGCCTTTCAGCAAATTTTTTGAAGCACGTTGAGTACTTATTGATTTCAAAAACCGTCGAGACCAAAAACCGTCACCGTCGTCAAACCATTATTGATTATTATTGAAGTTAAAACTTCTTTCGGAAAGTTGAGCACTTTTTGGTTGAAGAAAAATTATTGAACTCAAGAACCGTCGTCACGGTCTGAATGTCCGACGACCTGACTGCCTGACGGTCTGACTCACTATCTGACGGTCTGAAGAACTAACGCTCTGACTCTAAAAAATTTATATTTTATATTCCATTTTGATTACTATCTGCACTAGCAAAAATATTTCATATAGAGAAATGGTTCTGAAACAGTTTTATTATATGTATAGGCTAACGAGAGAGCTCGGCCCACCCGTCCTAACCACCAAGCTTTAACGTTATTCGCAGAGTAAAAGATCTCAACACCTTACCTATTATAGTTTCCTATGTCCAAAATATGCACCCATTTTTTTGCTTGACTATGCACAATAATTCAGAAGTTCCTCCTAGATGATTTCAAAACTCTAACTAATAGAGTTCCCTAGTTACAGAATGTTAAATAATCTTTTTGTATGGGAAATAATACATTTAGTGTTTCGATCTAGTAAAATTTTTTAGTAAATTTTTGCTAGACTATGCAAAATATTAAATATCGGTTATTTGAAAAGAGCTCCCCACTTAATATGGAAGATACCATGCCAATCCAACCAGTCTGTCATTTCGGAACCGATTTTGATAGCTTTTTATTTTATTTGAAAGGTTATGCTTACAGATTGGTCTCAATTAAAAAAAAGTTCATATTTAAAATTTCATATTTAAAATTTTAATAAAGTGCGTATCACTTCAGCTCCCAATAACAAAAAGTAATAAAAAGGGTGTCTCCAAAGGAAAAGTAATTTGACTTATATGGTCCTATACTTTGAACAGTTGTAGACAAACGTTGGAAAATTAGACAAAATGTGTATTACCATGTTCATTATAAAAACAAGTATAAATATTTAAAATGAAAAAATTTTATGTGTATGGCCAAACGCCAAAAAACCGTTACAGAAAGACAGTTGAAATTTGCAAAAAGCTTTATCACTATCATACCAAGCAAGGCGAATTGAATACTAGGTAAAACTGATAGGTGAACATCTTCTTCTATATGTGTTTTTTACCGTCTTATGTCAAAATTTATTTACATTTTCTTTGTGACACATTTTAATAAATAAAATTTTAAAATAACAATTTTTTCACTCTAAGATTATGTTCATTTATTTTTATTTTTCACGTTTTTTCACTTTTTCCTTTAAATATTATAATATATATTGCAAAAACTAAAACAACTTTTCTTCTTTTTTATTTTCTTTTGAATTTTTCTTTGAGTTTTTGACAACTGTGAGCGTTTTTACACAAACAAAATTGCCTGTGGTTATTTTTGTTGTAACATTGCGATTACATAGTATTCAATTCGCCTTGATAGCAAGTATAAAACTTAAAATGGATAACTATTAAAGGGTGTCGAAACAGGTTATGTCATTTAATGTATATGGCTTTATATTTTCATCCAATACAGACAGACAGCTGATATTTATACAGAACGTATATTACTATAACAACAAATATAAAATGGGAATTGAAAGGGCATTTCTATAGTTAATGAAATTCGATGTTTATGGCCAAAGTGGATATTACTATGAAAACAATAACATGTTCAAAAAAATTAAAGGGTGAAACGTGTGCGTATGCTGTAATTTTATGGGACACCCTTTATTTTTTTTTACATGTTTTTGCTTTCATAGTAATATCCACTTTGATAACACAGTCTTTACTTCTATGCCTGCTATAATAAATGGAAAACAAAACATAAAAAGAACAACTAAAGGGTGACCCATACTATTTGTAATTTTGGCGTATATTATTTATCTTTTATTTTGTTTGAATACTAATGCTTGCAGATTTGTTCCTTTTAAAATTTTTATTTTAGAGTTGATGTCCGTAGTTTGGTTTTGTAGTCGTTTTTTTTTTATTTCAAAAATTATTAATCATAAAAATATTACGACTTCAATTAGAGATATAACAAAATACAAAAATTATTTATTAATTGTTTATTTAATTTATATTTATTTTACTATTGAAACTTTTTTTTTTTAATTTTTAATTGTGAGAATTTACAAATATTATTATAAAATTGGTTTAAATATAAAATAGCAATATTTACAAAAAATGCTCGTTAATAAATACTTAATAACTAAAAATATCTGCTAGCACTATTAAAAAAAAACATAAAAAACCATTTTGGAAATTATTTTCGCTGTGGAGCTCTGACGCAACATTTGAAAAATAATTTCCTTGAAATAAAATCTAAATAACTCCAACAAATTCTTAAATATCACATATCATTATATACAGCTGAGCAGTAATTAAAATTTTAAAATATCTCCGTTCTTATAAACAAAATCAACTAAGGATGTCTTATAATAATTTTTGTTGAGGCCGAAGCTAAGGCAGAACGCACAGATCTTGCTTTAGGTGGCTTAAATGTTGGCAAATCTATAAATACCGGTTCATATTCCGGATCTAGCGGTTTTAAAGAACGCGAGTCTGTCAGTAAGACATTCGTATAGTAAGTTATTTCATTTTTAGATTCTTCAACTTCTTGTTCGTTATTTTCCGTCCGTAAAGTGGATAAAGTGGTGGTGGTGGTGGTGCTGGGTCGTAAGAAATGAAAAATATTTCTTTCTTCTCTACTTTCCGATGCTGTTAAATCAGCTGTTTTCTTTTTGACCGCCGGTCTGTCTTGATCTTTTGGTTTGCTCGTATATAAAATCTCCTCGAATCTTGGAATATAACGAGGTTTTCTAGTTTCACTTTTAGCATTTCCTTCATTTGGAGTAAAATTAAAACCAAAAAATCTTGGCGCTTGTACAGATATTAGCGGCAAAATCGTTTCTCTTGCATAACGTTCAGCTCTTTGTAGGAGTTCTCCTAAGCGAAATGGTAACAATTGAACTGTAATTATTTGCTCCTCTGTTTGAGGTTTTGGCTTCTCGGTTTTGGTTATTGTGGTTATTTTCATAATTTCTGGTGTTTTTGGCTTTTCAGTGACCATAGAATCAGTCAGTATTATTTCCTTGCCTTTTTTGACACGTGGTGTTGTGGCTTTTAATACCGGTTCCACAATTTCTTCGTCTAAATTACGTCCACTATTTACATTAGAACGCTTGTCATTTAATATTGGTTCAAAAATTTCATCTGGTTGTGTAGAAAAGCTGCGACTAGTTTCTGAGACATCTTTATCCAAAGAGTTTCCTTCCAGTATGGGCTGCCAGGGTAAGTCGCCGCCCGAGTCGTCTAGGGAATATGATTGATTTTCTCCAAGTTTAAAACTTGTTCCTAAATTTAGAAAATTTTTACGCTTCTTAATAGTTTCAATGGCATCCGACTCTGGCAAATTAACACTTTCTTGTCCTGTTGAATCGGGTACCTCAGTGGTTGGTCTGCTTGTAAATGCCCCGTATTCATCTTGATTAGCCAATTCACAGTTTCCTGGCTTAAGTTTAATACGAACAGGCGTTCCGTTAGATAATTTGGTATTTGTTTTGCATAACGAATAGCTTTGTCCATAACTATCGGTTAGAACGACTTTATCGATGTCCCAGTGTGGTAATCCTTTCGATAGCCAACCACTATAAGATTTGTAATTAAGACTAAGAGTTGTTGGAAATCCTAAGGCCGGGTGAGGCACAATAATTTTTGAAACAATATCACCGGCGAAAAACTCGGAGTCATCTTTTCTGTAAAAACAAAAAGTCGTAAATAACAAGTTTAAAATTCCCGTATACTTTTTGTAAAAACTTACTCCGACATTTTGAAAGTTTCATTAAGACCGCCTTCACCTTCCAAAATGGCCTCCAAACGCCCTATAGTTCTTAATGGCAAATCGTTAAATGAGTTGAAAATTTGCAGTTGAAATTGATGAGCACAAAATGGTTCTTCTTCATGGGTCACCAAATACAACTGACCTCTCCCTGAAGAGCGATCAGCATAATACGAAGCACGCCTTCGGCCAAGTCTTTATCATCTTGAGCGCAAGAAAAACATTTTCCTTTTAGAAAGTCATCGTAATTGGCACAAGGAAATGCGGGAAACAAGCAGCGAGGGGCAACAGAATCTATAAAGAATTTATAAGCACGACGATGGTTACACAATGATCGACCTTCCTCCTCTTCGGCAGTTTGGGACGCTGCAATTAAAACAAATTAATCAGATACTCATTTTGAGATACCAGACATCACTTACACCATATAAAATCTGTTACTGCTCCCACAAACAAATTAGAGCAGCCATGTTGTACTCTACCGCCGTTGGGATAATAATCAACATCTCCCATGGGCTGCCAAGATCCCAAACCGCCCAATATTAAGTTCTCCCCATTTGAATGTATGACATCTACAAATTCTGCATCAGTATTATCTAAACGAACTTTAGGATGTTGAGCCTCGAAGAGAGGACCAGCCGGATCCAGGCCTGTTATACGCGATAAACCCGGTAATTCAGCACCAGCAAAGCCCGACGCATGAGCCCCCAAACTAAAGCCTATTATATGAGTACGTGTCAAATTGAGTCCCTTATAATCTTGCAAATTCTTGATCAACATGGCCAATTGTTTGCCAACTAAACGAGTATTTGTAGCTGCCCGCACATAATTAGGAAAAGTAGCTCCATTTTCCCAATCCACACAGATGACTATGCAATCTTCCTAGAATTATAAATAAATTAATGGACTTTCTCCATGATATACAATTTATCTTTTCCAACTTACCACTGCCATTAAGGCCGTCTTCATTTCGTAGATCCATACATGAGGACAGGCAGAACCAAAACCATGAACTATAATTCTTACAGACATTTCATCAAAACCACTTAGATCATCTAGAGTAATAGGCGTTTTTCGAAAACTCGTCTTTCTTGATGGCAATGCGGTAGTTTGTGGAATTTCAGTGGTCACATCTGGAACTTCGGAATTATTTACACTTCTTTTATTGTAGGTCTTGGAATTTTTAAAGGCTTCGGTCATATTGAGAAAGGGCAATTCCATTAATGGTCTGTCCGATCTGTTTTTAGTCGAGTAGAAAAAGAATTTGGTATTGATTTCCTCGGGAGGAGAGGGTAACATTTCCAAATAAGCAAACGGACCGGAATCTTCGAAACAACCCAATTCGCCATAGCATACACGTTTGACGGCACGTTTTATCCTATAAAAAGATAATAACATAAAGTTTATTTTAATTATGTTTTTTTTTCTATCGCATATATGTATGTACCTTGAAGGTTTAACTCTTCTATGATAAAGCTCATATTCCTTAATAGACTCCCTAACAGCTCTTACGTACTCTGTTTGATTTGCTGAGCTGTTGGCAAATATGATTTATAGTTATTGGGCCCATTAAGCAAATCAATCGAAAAAATCACTTTTGGCGCCTTTTTTCTTATTCGAGTCATATCGAAACTGTTCTCTGCCCATTCGAAATCTTGCTCTGGCAACGTTTCCTTGCACTAGATGTCTCTTTCGCTTGATTCAAGGATATTCATTTTAATAATTAACTTAACCTATTTCGATACAAAATCATTTATAAAATACCCAGGATAAGCTTATGTTATGGTAGAATGTGCTAGAATATGTGCACCTAACATCACCTTTTCCAAAATAACTATGTTCCGAGGTGTATGTCGGAGTTCTGAACATTTGGAAACCAATGTGACCATTATATTTTAGGTATATATTTATTTATATTATATTTATGTCGGCGTTTTGAAAGTTTGGAAAACCAAGTGACCATTATATTTTAGGTAAAGGATGTGTTCAGTATATTTTTATAATAAACACCTCCTCCTAAATCATTTTAACCCTCTTGCACTTCTTTTTTGTCTCTCATGTGAAAAAGAGAAAAGGTATCCTTTAAAGAGGGATGCTAAGAGTTAAAATGTCCCAAAAAATTTCAATATTAAAGTCCCACTATATGTTTTTGAATACACCAAGGCTCAAAATTGAACATGAAGGTCAAAAATAACTGAAAAGATAAAATGTGTTTAAATCTAATTTATGAAACTACTTTGTATAAAAAAAAATTTGTATAAAAATTCCGACGGAATAAATACTATTGCCTTAAGAGATATATGATTATGTCCTCCATTTTCAAGAGGGAATTTGAAAATATTAATTTTTGTTGGCATACGAACGAACACCTATCTGCGAACCTTTGTGTACTTTTCTTCATATCAAGCGCTGTTGCTGTCGAACATTTCAAGCAGACGAACAACGCTTCCTGCTCATTTTTATCGCTTTTTAATAAATTTTAAATTGTTTTCGTTTAAAAAAATATTTTCTCGATGTCATTTTTGCAAAAATTATCATTTCCTCAAGCTCATATTTTGCAAACCGTTTGAAATTTTGATATACTCTCTGAGGTAGCTAAAAAATTTTCGGAAAATTTTTCACTTTTGCGGCCACCTAAGCGCTACCTAAACGGTATTAAGAATCATTCATTACTTTTTTTTATTTTCTGTTGAAAATGAGATATTTTTACGGGAAAAGTATCCTATATTTGAATCGATATACTAACGTGCATTTCAGCAAATTTTTTTGAAGCACGTTGAGCACTTATTGATTTCAAAAACCGTCGTGACCAAAAACCGTCACTGTCGTCAAACCATTATTGATTATTATTGAAGTTAAAACTTCTTTCGGCAAGTTGAGCATTTTTTGGTTGAAGAAAAGTTATTGAACTCAAAAACCGTCGTCACGGTCTGGATGTCCGACAACCTGACTGCCTGACGGTCTGACTCACTATCTGACGGTCTGAAGAACTAACGCTCTGACTCTAAAAAATTTATATTTTGTATTCCATTTTGATTACTATCTGCACTAGCAAAAATATTTCATGTACAGAAATGGTTTTGATACAGTTTTATTATATGTATAGGCTAACGAGAGAGCTCGGCCCTCCCGTCCTATCCATCAAGCTTTAACGTTATTCGCAGAGTAAAAGATCTCAACACCTTACCTATTATAGTTTCCTATGTTCACAATAACAAATTTTCTTTGTATGCACCCATTTTTTTGCGTGACTATGCACAATAATTCAGATAATTTCCTAGATAATTTCAAAACTCTAACTAATTTACATAGTTCCTAAGTTACAGAATATTAAATAATCTTTTTGTATGGGAGATAATACATTTAGTGTTTCGATCTAGTACATTTTTTATTCGACTATTCAGCCTATTATTTGCTAGACTATACAAAATATTACATTTCGGTTATTTGAGCAATAGCTCCCCACTTAGTATGAGAGATACCATGCCAATCCAACCAGTCTGTCATTTCGGAACCGATTTTGATAGCTTTTTGTTTTATTTAAAAGATTATGCTCTCAATTAAAAAAAAAAAGTTCATAAAAATTAAAGGGTGTCGCCATACAACATAAATGATTTTTATGTGTCTTTTGAACCTTAGAAGGCACTTATTTAAAATTTTAATAAAGTGCGTATCACTTTAGCTCCCAATAGCAAAAATTAATAAAAAGGGTGTCCCCAAAGGAAAATTAATTTGACTTATATTGTCCTATACTTTGAACCGTTGTAGACAAACGCTGGAAAATTAGACAAAATGTGTATTACCATGTTCATTATAAAAACAAGTATAAATATTTAAAATGAAAAAATTTTATGTGTATGGCCAAACGCCAAAAAACCGTTACAGAAAGACAGTTGAAATTTGCAAAAAGCTTTATCACTGTCATAGCAAGCAAGGCGAATTGAATACTAGGTAAAACTGATAGGTGAACATCTTCTTCTATATGTGTTTTTTACCGTCTTATGTCAAAATTTATTTACATTTTCTTTGTGACACATTTTAATAAATAAAATTTTAAAATAACAATTTTTTCACTCTAAGATTATGTTCATTTATTTTTATTTTTCACGTTTTTTCACTTTTTCCTTTAAATATTATAATATATATTGCAAAAACTAAAACAACTTTTCTTCTTTTTTATTTTCTTTTGAATTTTTCTTTGAGTTTTTGACAACTGTGAGCGTTTTTACACAAACAAAATTGCCTGTGGTTATTTTTGTTGTAACATTGCGATTACATAGTATTCAATTCGCCTTGATAGCAAGTATAAAACTTAAAATGGATAACTATTAAAGGGTGTCGAAACAGGTTATGTCATTTAATGTATATGGCTTTATATTTTCATCCAATACAGACAGACAGCTGATATTTATACAGAACGTATATTACTATAACAACAAATATAAAATGGGAATTGAAAGGGCATTTCTATAGTTAATGAAATTCGATGTTTATGGCCAAAGTGGATATTACTATGAAAACAATAACATGTTCAAAAAAATTAAAGGGTGAAACGTGTGCGTATGCTGTAATTTTATGGGACACCCTTTATTTTTTTTTACATGTTTTTGCTTTCATAGTAATATCCACTTTGATAACACAGTCTTTACTTCTATGCCTGCTATAATAAATGGAAAACAAAACATAAAAAGAACAACTAAAGGGTGACCCATACTATTTGTAATTTTGGCGTATATTATTTATCTTTTATTTTGTTTGAATACTAATGCTTGCAGATTTGTTCCTTTTAAAATTTTTATTTTAGAGTTGATGTCCGTAGTTTGGTTTTGTAGTCGTTTTTTTTTATTTCAAAAATTATTAATCATAAAAATATTACGACTTCAATTAGAGATATAACAAAATACAAAAATTATTTATTAATTGTTTATTTAATTTATATTTATTTTACTATTGAAACTTTTTTTTTTTTAATTTTTAATTGTGAGAATTTACAAATATTATTATAAAATTGGTTTAAATATAAAATAGCAATATTTACAAAAAATGCTCGTTAATAAATACTTAATAACTAAAAATATCTGCTAGCACTATTAAAAAAAAACATAAAAAACCATTTTGGAAATTATTTTCGCTGTGGAGCTCTGACGCAACATTTGAAAAATAATTTCCTTGAAATAAAATCTAAATAACTCCAACAAATTCTTAAATATCACATATCATTATATACAGCTGAGCAGTAATTAAAATTTTAAAATATCTCCGTTCTTATAAACAAAATCAACTAAGGATGTCTTATAATAATTTTTGTTGAGGCCGAAGCTAAGGCAGAACGCACAGATCTTGCTTTAGGTGGCTTAAATGTTGGCAAATCTATAAATACCGGTTCATATTCCGGATCTAGCGGTTTTAAAGAACGCGAGTCTGTCAGTAAGACATTCGTATAGTAAGTTATTTCATTTTTTGATTCTTCAACTTCTTGTTCGTTATTTTCCGTCCGTAAAGTGGATAAAGTGGTGGTGGTGGTGGTGCTGGGTCGTAAGAAATGAAAAATATTTCTTTCTTCTCTACTTTCCGATGCTGTTAAATCAGCTGTTTTCTTTTTGACCGCCGGTCTGTCTTGATCTTTTGGTTTGCTCGTATATAAAATCTCCTCGAATCTTGGAATATAACGAGGTTTTCTAGTTTCACTTTTAGCATTTCCTTCATTTGGAGTAAAATTAAAACCAAAAAATCTTGGCGCTTGTACAGATATTAGCGGCAAAATCGTTTCTCTTGCATAACGTTCAGCTCTTTGTAGGAGTTCTCCTAAGCGAAATGGTAACAATTGAACTGTAATTATTTGCTCCTCTGTTTGAGGTTTTGGCTTCTCGGTTTTGGTTATTGTGGTTATTTTCATAATTTCTGGTGTTTTTGGCTTTTCAGTGACCATAGAATCAGTCAGCATTATTTCCTTGCCTTTTTTGACACGTGGTGTTGTGGCTTTTAATACCGGTTCCACAATTTCTTCGTCTAAATTACGTCCACTATTTACATTAGAACGCTTGTCATTTAATATGGGTTCAAAAATTTCATCTGGTTGTGTAGAAAAGCTGCGACTAGTTTCTGAGACATCTTTATCCAAAGAGTTTCCTTCCAGTATGGGCTGCCAGGGTAAGTCGCCGCCCGAGTCGTCTAGGGAATATGATTGATTTTCTCCAAGTTTAAAACTTGTTCCTAAATTTAGAAAATTTTTACGCTTCTTAATAGTTTCAATGGCATCCGACTCTGGCAAATTAACACTTTCTTGTCCTGTTGAATCGGGTACCTCAGTGGTTGGTCTGCTTGTAAATGCCCCGTATTCATCTTGATTAGCCAATTCACAGTTTCCTGGCTTAAGTTTAATACGAACAGGCGTTCCGTTAGATAATTTGGTATTTGTTTTGCATAACGAATAGCTTTGTCCATAACTATCGGTTAGAACGACTTTATCGATGTCCCAGTGTGGTAATCCTTTCGATAGCCAACCACTATAAGATTTGTAATTAAGACTAAGAGTTGTTGGAAATCCTAAGGCCGGGTGAGGCACAATAATTTTTGAAACAATATCACCGGCGAAAAACTCGGAGTCATCTTTTCTGTAAAAACAAAAAGTCGTAAATAACAAGTTTAAAATTCCCGTATACTTTTTGTAAAAACTTACTCCGACATTTTGAAAGTTTCATTAAGACCGCCTTCACCTTCCAAAATGGCCTCCAAACGCCCTATAGTTCTTAATGGCAAATCGTTAAATGAGTTGAAAATTTGCAGTTGAAACTGATGAGCACAAAATGGTTCTTCTTCACGGGTCACCAAATACAACTGACCTCTCCCTGAAGAGCGATCAGCATAATAGCCCATATTACCACAACGAAGCACGCCTTCGGCCAAGTCTTTATCATCTTGAGCGCAAGAAAAACATTTTCCTTTTAGAAAGTCATCGTAATTGGCACAAGGAAATGCGGGAAACAAGCAGCGAGGGGCAACAGAATCTATAAAGAATTTATAAGCACGACGATGGTTACACAATGATCGACCTTCCTCCTCTTCGGCAGTTTGGGACGCTGCAATTAAAACAAATTAATCAGATACTCATTTTGAGATACCAGACATCACTTACACCATATAAAATCTGTTACTGCTCCCACAAACAAATTAGAGCAGCCATGTTGTACTCTACCGCCGTTGGGATAATAATCAACATCTCCCATGGGCTGCCAAGATCCCAAACCGCCCAATATTAAGTTCTCCCCATTTGAATGTATGACATCTACAAATTCTGCATCAGTATTATCTAAACGAACTTTAGGATGTTGAGCCTCGAAGAGAGGACCAGCCGGATCCAGGCCTGTTATACGCGATAAACCCGGTAATTCAGCACCAGCAAAGCCCGACGCATGAGCCCCCAAACTAAAGCCTATTATATGAGTACGTGTCAAATTGAGTCCCTTATAATCTTGCAAATTCTTGATCAACATGGCCAATTGTTTGCCAACTAAACGAGTATTTGTAGCTGCCCGCACATAATTAGGAAAAGTAGCTCCATTTTCCCAATCCACACAGATGACTATGCAATCTTCCTAGAATTATAAATAAATTAATGGACTTTCTCCATGATATACAATTTATCTTTTCCAACTTACCACTGCCATTAAGGCCGTCTTCATTTCGTAGATCCATACATGAGGACAGGCAGAACCAAAACCATGAACTATAATTCTTACAGACATTTCATCAAAACCACTTAGATCATCTAGAGTAATAGGCGTTTTTCGAAAACTCGTCTTTCTTGACGGCAATGCGGTAGTTTGTGGAATTTCAGTGGTCACATCTGGAACTTCGGAATTATTTACACTTCTTTTATTGTAGGTCTTGGAATTTTTAAAGGCTTCGGTCATATTGAGAAAGGGCAATTCCATTAATGGTCTGTCCGATCTGTTTTTAGTCGAGTAGAAAAAGAATTTGGTATTGATTTCCTCGGGAGGAGAGGGTAACATTTCCAAATAAGCAAACGGACCGGAATCTTCGAAACAACCCAATTCGCCATAGCATATACGTTTGACGGCACGTTTTATCCTATAAAAAGATAATAACATAAAGTTTATTTTAATTATGTTTTTTTTTCTATCGCATATATGTATGTACCTTGAAGGTTTAACTCTTCTATGATAAAGCTCATATTCCTTAATAGACTCCCTAACAGCTCTTACGTACTCTGTTTGATTTGCTGAGCTGTTGGCAAATTTACAACTTAGCGATTCTTCGGGTGTTAAATAGTTCACATTGTTTGGAGATGTTTGTGTATCTACAAAAAAAAGTAGAAAATTAATGACAGTGAACTGTAATAAGTGAATAGTAATAATTAGAGACGACACTATGGGTCAAATTGATAAAAAAATATTTTGGACTTGAAATTTCAAAACCCTACGCAAAATCCCTTTAATAAACCTTTTGTAAATGTGTACAGAAATCAAGATCAGGAAAGCCTTAAATAAAAATATGATTTATAGTTATTGGGCCCATTAAGCAAATCAATCGAAAAAATCACTTTTGGCGCCTTTTTTCTTATTCGAGTCATATCGAAACTGTTCTCTGCCCATTCGAAATCTTGCTCTGGCAACGTTTCCTTGCACTAGATGTCTCTTTCGCTTGATTCAAGGATATTCATTTTAATAATTAACTTAACCTATTTCGATACAAAATCATTTATAAAATACCCAGGATAAGCTTATGTTATGGTAGAATGTGCTAGAATATGTGCACCTAACATCACCTTTTCCAAAATAACTATGTTCCGAGGTGTATGTCGGAGTTCTGAACATTTGGAAACCAATGTGACCATTATATTTTAGGTATATATTTATTTATATTATATTTATGTCGGCGTTTTGAAAGTTTGGAAAACCAAGTGTAATGTGTCGTCCGTGTAGACACTGTGGCAGTACTGATAAAAGCGGTAATATGGCAACATTGTACTACTAAAAAATTGCGACTCTGCGTATTGCATGCAACCAAGAAACTGTCATGATTGAAGGGTAAAGTATTTCCGGCCTTTATGAACGAGAACGTGAAGCTGTATGGTCGTGGAGGCGGAGAAAAATAGAAAAACCAAATTAGCAGAAAGAAAAAGAATAGAAAGGAGAAAAATAAAGGGTGGTAGAAGTGCAGAAAGATTAAAAAAAAGAAGACAAAAAAAGATTAAGGCTGGTGGGGATTGCTATGCAAAGCAATTGAACACCAGAAACAGCCTTAAACCGCCTTAGAGTCGGCGTCAAAGTATACCCCCAATTAATTATGTTTTTCTGCCTGGCACAACGAACATCAGTGCCAAAAGCAAGTGTAAATCCATGACAACTGCCACCGTTATCCACGGCCACACGTAAAAAAACAAATACGCCCAACGGACACCTGGTGCGTGAAGATCGTCATCAAAAGCACGTGTATAGCATCAGCTATGTAGACTTCGGTTACATAGCGATCGCCATAGACGACATTAATACCACGCCATTTTCAAAAAAAATTAGACTTTTAATTATTATCACCACAAATTCATCCAGCATCTCAATAAATAGATAATCCTGCATCTCAATAAATAAAGTTATCCAGCATTTCAGCAATAAATAAATTCGTCCAGCATTTCTTCAATAAATAAATTCGTCCAGCCTTTCATCAATAAATAAATTCATCCAGCATCTCTTCAATAAATAAATTCGTCCAGCCTTTCATCAATAAATAAATTCATCCAGCATCTCACCAAACAAATTCATTCAGAATCACAATAAATAAATTCATTCAGCATTTCATCAAATAGATCATTCACATCACCAAACAAAGTCCCAAGTACACCTCATCCTCAGGGCATCTGTATGGACCCATCACTCCGAAATCCTCAGGTACTGTATTTAATGAGTGTATATATATATATAAGTAAAAGATAATCCAGTGTCAAACAGTGGTTAGGCATGTCCCATAGACTGAACAGCGCGGTTCATCGTCGTGTATATTAGCGCGTTTGTATAAGTTTCTCGTTCAATTTAACGTACTTTTATTTACCTGTATAATTATTTACCTGAAATTAAGACCCCAAATTTTACTTACTTGAAAGTAATACCTACATAAATACTTACCTAAATTTTTACTTGTCCGAAATTATACTTACCTGAAAAGATATTTACCTGTCATTTTACTTAAAATATAAAATTTTACTTACCCATTTATTTAACCATAAATGAGTTTAAATACTCACCAAAAATTTCAGTCCTACTCGGAAATTAAAATATACTTACCTTGGTATATCGATAGCTGCCTACAGCTATGCTTATAAGATGTTTGTGTCAGAATAAGTAAAGTAAAATACCTAAAGTGAACAAAAACATTAGTATTAAACAAAATTACAAAATATATGAACATAGCGAATAGTATTGTTAAGCGAAATTATAAGAGAACTAAACAAAAATCTCGCAAGTAACATATTTACAATGTAAATAGCAAAAAAAAAAAAAAAAAATTGAATATAAATAGATATAAACACAACTCATTTACAATATAAGTGAATAAAAACAATCCTATGGTATAAACAAAACAATTTACAACAAAATAAGAAAAGAAGAAGGTTAAGTCATTTGGAGTAGGACTGGGTTAGAAACCACTCCAGATGAGTCAATCTTATCGCTAGATAAACAATACCAAGATTTGTACAAAAACTAGATTTAAGAAATAATATAGTGATTTTGAAATTAAACATAAACAAAGAAATATATCTTCTGTATAACTAAAAAAAATATGAAAGCATAGTCTATCATGAGTCTATTGATTGAATAAATAAACAAAGAGGTAAGTGGAGTGTGGTGATGCGTTTTAGGGGTATTCTAATAATAATATTTTCACTACCAGAATACCACGGTTAGGGGTGGGAATAGTGAGGGCCATTCCAACTGAGCCCTGGTGATGATCTGGTCTTCCAACACTGGTACAAACTTATTTGTCCCCGGTCGTCTGCACTGCAACGAACCACCGCCCATGCCCGTGAGCCTTAGTCGTGCCAATTTAACAAGTTGCCAGTGTGCGGTGTAGAGGAAAGGGTAGGTTTTAGGGAATCGTCCGTCCATTCGGAAACTAAGTCTGTCTGCAAAGTTTACAAGTGAACGGTTTGCCAGCTCGAAGAGATTGATAGGATATGTCCCTACAAAATCCAGTAAAGTATTATGAGTGTGTTGATTTCGTTTATAAAACTAATCCAACACTTAAAATAATTTGCTGAGAAACAAAACCTATTAAAATCATGACAATTAAATGGCGCCCAACGTGGGGCACGAAAACCGATAACTATTGAATATATTTTTGAGTAATTTTAACAGCAAGAAGCCTGACATTTGGAAGGCATACTTCGTCAGTAGAGTTTGAGACAATTCGAAGAGATGCAAAGTTGAGAAGAAAGTTTAAAGAAATAATAAAGAAATAAAAGTAGTCTAGATTAAAGTTGAGTAAGTCACGGAATGAAGCGTATAGCAGAACGTCCGTTTGCGACTAGCTTTAATCAGATGAAGGCTATTCCAGCTAATCAATGTAAGTCTTAGTGACCTAATAAATAGGTACTCTAATCGCGACAGGGTTTGTTGGAAGAGCGCAGCATACTTCGAGTCAGTGAGTCCAGATAGTATTTGATAAATACTCCTGCTGCCACTAATCACTAGATGCGAAACATAAACATTCTGATTAATTAGCATCGTTTAAAAGTTGTCTGAGTTTTGGCTCGTTTAGTAGAAGACAGATTATCACTCATTTGTTTCATCACCACTCGTCACACCTCATCTTTGTTTTAAATACTAACATTTTTATTTTAATTTGAACTAACAGCATATCAACAGAATTTGTTGAAGAAAAAAAATTCTTATTTACTTTACATTCATTATTTGTGTATTTTTGTTTATTGATTTGAATTAACAAAACAAAATCCGCAGAATTTGTTGGATAAAGTCATTAAAATTTTTCTTTGGTTTACTTTATGGTTTGGTATAAAGCTATACCAAAAACTATTTATAAAATTTTATATTTTTATTATCCTTTTTGTCTTTTGCACTAACAATACAATATCACCAGAATTTGGTAGATACATTCATTTAATTTTTGCAGATTGATTTAACGGTTTGGTATAAAACTATACCAAAACATTAACTCATTTTATATTTGTATTTTGATTATTCACTATTTTGTTTCGAGTAAGCGAAAAATTTTCAGGTTTTGGTAAGTTTAAAAGCTTTTGTTTAGAATTTGGCGTTTCGATTTCGCACATTGTTTTCAGGTTTTAGTATAGTTTGTTTTAGTAGGTTTTGTTTTGGTATTAAGGGTCATTAAGGCGAATAAGCTAATTTCGGAAATGTTTGGTACACGATCTAAAAGTAGAATGGAAGGTGAAGCTTCAGCAGCTAAACCAACCACTTCAATTACAACAGTGACCACAGATACTACAACAACAACAACAAGTAGCACAGGAGCGATTCCGAAACAAACCAACGTTAATACAGGATTACCAGCAAATCAAATGGAAGATGTTTTAGATTCAAGCGGGGAGAGTATGGCAGGAAATAGCACCATAGTCACACCACCTTTCAGTAGTATAAGTGCAAGAGGAGTTATCGACGCATTTCGTCAAGTCGATGAACCATTGAGACCGCCCCAAAACCATAATAATTTTTCAAGAGAAGGTAGAGGAGGAAGAGTTATGACACATGACGACTTAAGGAATTTTGAGGATAGACTTTTAAGTCTAGTGCCGCGGATAATTCAACAAAGTCTAAGCCAACAAACAAATCCAAGTCAACAAAGTGGCTTTACTGCACAACCTCGAATTAGCAACGTGTCGTTACCAGGCATAAGCCAGCCACCACCGTCAATGCCAAATGCACCAAGACAACAGCTGCAAATCCAACCAATGCCTACTCATTTCTACAATCCGATAAATAACAATTTCAATTTTCAAGACAACTATAGAACTGAAGATCCAGCCACAACACCACGATACCAGCAGAATCCAAATTCAAACTCAAGTGCTGCATTTCGAATCGATAAATGGGGGATAATATTCGACGGAACTAATAAGACTACTAGCATTGAAGACTTTGTTTTTCGAGTGGAGACCCTACAGGCAGACTATGGATGTGGATGGAATGAAGTTCTTCGATCATTTCATCATTTACTAAGTGGATCGGCAAGGGATTGGTTCTGGGATCATAGACGATTCAATAATATCACGAGATGGAGAGACCTTAAAGCCGCTTTGATCAGCCAGTTCCACCGATATGACAGTGATTTTGATATCCAACGAAAAATTTTAGACAGACGGCAACAAAGCATGGAGACGTTTGACGATTTTTACAACTCTGTTATAAAACTTAGGAACCAACTGAGGAGTCCTATAGGAGAAAAAGATTTAGTCAGCATAATGCGAAGCAACCTGAGAGCTCCAATGGCTCAGTTGTTATTTTCAGTTTCAGTAAATAGTTTAGCTCAATTCGTAAGGGAGTGCCGAAGGGCCGAAAACTTGTTGAATAGCCAGCGTCAATATAGTGGGAGACTACCCCCTAGGAATATTCACGAACTGGAATACGTGTCAGTAGATACAACGGAATCGGTTGAAGTAGATGCACTAGCCGAAGTGAAAAAACTTACTTGTTGGAACTGTAAGGAGGAAGGACATACATTTTTTGATTGCTTGGAAGAGAAAAGGAGGCTATTTTGTTTTAAATGTGGACGTGAGGACACCGTGACACCCCGTTGCCCAATCTGTCAGGGAAACCGGATCCCGAACGTGACTCGAGGTGGGATGGAGACTCGTTCGCTGAATCAACGTCCCAGGAATCAATAAACTCTTACTTAGCACCAGCCAAGATAACCTTTAAAGAAACCCAACTTGACCAGAGAGTTGAAAGTGAGCACAAAGTATCACCAATTAAGAAAATATTGAAAAACGAGAATAGAAAGACCAGGATTACGGAAACAGTGTTGAATGGACAAGTTAAACCACTACATATGCGAGAGCAAGAATACCAGGAGGCGAGAAATAGAATTTTTGGAACTACCAATAGAATTTTAAAGGCACGTGAAAGATACAAAATAAGGAAGGGAATTCGATTCGATATCGCGGAAGCCAGTATTTATGAGGGACCAGACACCAGAATATACACAACTCTTGAATTGAATGGACAGCCGATACAGGGTCTACTCGACAGTGGAGCCACGGTATGTTGCATTGGCAAAAATTGCCTAGATTTCGTAGAGAAGGCGAAACTCGTGATTTATCCTTTTCGGGCGGAAATAAAGACAGCAGATGGAAAGCTGAACCCGATAATAGGCCGTGTTAGGATAAACATCACATTTAATAAAATTTCCGAACCGATTGATTTCTTTCTAGTCCCGTCACTTAAGCTACCTCTATTTCTCGGTATTGACTTCTTAAAGAAATTTAAATTACTACGACTTGAAGTAAACACACTATCAGCCCAAGGTGTTAATTCGGATGAGCCGGAGGATAACTCGTTTCCACGTATGCATAGTTTCGATGTTAGGCAGCAACGACGCCTTGAGGAGGTTATTGAACTGTTTCCATGTTTTTCGCGTAAAGGTTTAGGCAAGACGTCCCTTGAGATACACCAGATAGACACTGGAGATTCAGTGCCTGTTAAGGAAAAACACTATCCAATATCGCCCGCGGTACAAAAGCTAATGTATGGGGAGTTGGATAGAATGCTATCGTTGGGAGTCATTGAGCCGAGCGAAAGTCCATGGAACAATCGTGTCACATTTGTACAGAAAGGGGAGAAGGTAAGAATTTGCCTTGATGCGCGTCGGCTCAATGAACTGACCGTTAAGGATGCCTATCCACTTCCCCATATTGAAGGACTTTTAAGCCGTTTGGGCGATACGCACTACATTTCCAGCATAGATCTCAAGGATGCGTTCTGGCAGATACCACTGGCAGAACATAGCCGAGAGAAAACTGCCTTTACTGTGCCTGGAAGACCCTTGTACCATTTCACGGTCATGCCTTTTGGGTTGTGTAATGCAGCCCAAAGGTTATGCCGTTTAATGGACAAGGTGATTCCAGCACGACTAAGAGAGAAGGTTTTTGTCTATTTGGATGATCTGTTGGTGGTATCGCCAGAGGTTGAAGAGCATCTCAGTGTATTAAAAGAAGTTGCATTTTGTCTAGAGCGCGCAGGTTTAACGATCAATGTGAGCAAGTCAAAGTTTGGCTGTCGAGAGTTGAAGTATTTAGGGTATATTGTTGGAGAAGGGAAGCTGAAACCAGACCCCGAAAAAATTCTAGCTATAAATCAGTTGAAATACCCAACAACACCGAAACAAGTCAGAAGCTTCATGGGAACTACTGGATGGTACCGGAGATTCATTCTCGACTATGCAACAATTACAGCACCCATTTGTGAGACCTTGAAGAAAAGTAAGAAATTTGTATTCACCGATGAAGCCAAGAAAGCATTTGACAAATTAAAGGAGAAATTAACGGCAAGCCCTGTATTGATTCACCCCGATTTCAACAAAACATTTTTCGTTCAGTGTGATGCATCGAATGTAGGAATAGGAGCGGTTCTGTTCCAAGAAGACGCAGATGGAGGAGAACACCCGATAGCGTACTTCTCAAAGAAATTATCAACAGCGCAAAAAAATTATTCCGTCACGGAAAGAGAATGTCTCGCAGTAGTGTCAGCGGTCAAACGTTTTCGCCCATACATCGAGTTGATGGAGTTTGTGATCATCACCGATCATTCCAGCTTGAAATGGTTGATGTCCCAGCGTGATTTAGGAGGAAGATTGGCAAGATGGAGCCTCCAGTTACAGACATATTCGTTCACAATTAAGCATCGAAAAGGCACCCAAAACGTTGTACCAGATACCTTGTCCAGATACGATATGGATGGAATAAAAGTGTCCCGGGAAAAGCTAGTTGACCTGGAATCTACAGAGTTTCAGTCGGAGGACTATAAGGAATTGCAGAAAACCGTAAAATTCAACCAGGAGAGGCTACCGGACATCAAGGTTGTCGACGGACTTGTATACAAAAGAACACAGTTATGTGATGAGGACCTAGCAAGGGAGGAGCACGCATGGAAACTATGGATACCCACCGGGTTAACGAGGGAAATAATTGAACAGGCACATAGCCCACCAGCAGCCGCCCACGGCGGGATAGGGAAAACAATCAGACGTGTTCGCGAATGGTTTTACTGGCCGCATATGAACGTTCAAATAAGAGAGTTTGTCAATAGTTGCGATACCTGCAAGGAATCAAAACCTTCAAACCTGGTATTAAAACCACCGATGGGGCAAGAACCAACGGCGAGCCGACCATTTCAGAGAATCTATATAGACTTTTTAGGGCCATACGTAAGATCGAAAAAGGGAAACTGTTTCATTTTCATAGTTCTGGACTATTTCTCTAAGTTCGTTCTCCTTAAAGCCATGTCCAAAGCAAACACGAAAAACGTAGTCAACTTTTTAATCCAGGAAGTGTTTTACAAATTTGGTTGTCCTGAAACATTAGTCTCCGACAATGGAAAACAATTCATTAGCAAGGATTTCACAGAATTAATAGACAGCTTCGGCATCGAGCACATGAAAACGGCGATCTATGCACCGCAGGCGAACGCATCAGAGCGCGTAAATCAGTCAATTTTAGCAGCGATTAGGTCATATCTGGACGAAAGTCAAAGCGACTGGGACGTGCATCTGTGTGAGATAGAATGCGCCTTAAGGTCGGCGGTACATTCAGCAACAGGCGTAACGCCATACTTTTTGTTGTTCGGCACTAACATGATTACTCACGCATCAGCGTACAAACTGGCGAGGAAGCTTGACTTAATAGAAGATTCAGAAAACAGAATCGAAAACCGAAATGAATTTTTAGAACTGATTGCATAAAAACTATGAGGTCAATGCCAAGAAATATAACACAAGATGCCGAGAGACAAAATTCAAGGTGGGTCAGGAAGTATTTCGGAGAAATTTTCAACTATCAGATTTCAGCAAGCAACTTTCAGCCAAGTTGTGTAAACGATTCATCAAATGTAGAATTGCCAAGTTAGTCGGAAATCACTTATACGAAATAGAAAACATGCAAGGCAAAACTATTGGGGTCTTCCACGCGAAGGATCTCAAAGCCTAACGTACTCGACTCAGGTCCTGAGACTTTTATCATATTAGCAAATATGATTTGCTAATATGATAAAAATCTCTAACCCAGGTTGGTGGGTGTGTAATGTGTCGTCCGTGTAGACACTGTGGCAGTACTGATAAAAGCGGTAATATGGCAACATTGTACTACTAAAAAATTGCGACTCTGCGTATTGCATGCAACCAAGAAACTGTCATGATTGAAGGGTAAAGTATTTCCGGCCTTTATGAACGAGAACGTGAAGCTGTATGGTCGTGGAGGCGGAGAAAAATAGAAAAACCAAATTAGCAGAAAGAAAAAGAATAGAAAGGAGAAAAATAAAGGGTGGTAGAAGTGCAGAAAGATTAAAAAAAAGAAGACAAAAAAAGATTAAGGCTGGTGGGGATTGCTATGCAAAGCAATTGAACACCAGAAACAGCCTTAAACCGCCTTAGAGTCGGCGTCAAAGTATACCCCCAATTAATTATGTTTTTCTGCCTGGCACAACGAACATCAGTGCCAAAAGCAAGTGTAAATCCATGACAACTGCCACCGTTATCCACGGCCACACGTAAAAAAACAAATACGCCCAACGGACACCTGGTGCGTGAAGATCGTCATCAAAAGCACGTGTATAGCATCAGCTATGTAGACTTCGGTTACATAGCGATCGCCATAGACGACATTAATACCACGCCATTTTCAAAAAAAATTAGACTTTTAATTATTATCACCACAAATTCATCCAGCATCTCAATAAATAGATAATCCTGCATCTCAATAAATAAAGTTATCCAGCATTTCAGCAATAAATAAATTCGTCCAGCATTTCTTCAATAAATAAATTCGTCCAGCCTTTCATCAATAAATAAATTCATCCAGCATCTCTTCAATAAATAAATTCGTCCAGCCTTTCATCAATAAATAAATTCATCCAGCATCTCACCAAACAAATTCATTCAGAATCACAATAAATAAATTCATTCAGCATTTCATCAAATAGATCATTCACATCAGCAAACAAAGTCCCAAGTACACCTCATCCTCAGGGCATCTGTATGGACCCATCACTCCGAAATCCTCAGGTACTGTATTTAATGAGTGTATATATATATATAAGTAAAAGATAATCCAGTGTCAAACAGTGGTTAGGCATGTCCCATAGACTGAACAGCGCGGTTCATCGTCGTGTATATTAGCGCGTTTGTATAAGTTTCTCGTTCAATTTAACGTACTTTTATTTACCTGTATAATTATTTACCTGAAATTAAGACCCCAAATTTTACTTACTTGAAAGTAATACCTACATAAATACTTACCTAAATTTTTACTTGTCCGAAATTATACTTACCTGAAAAGATATTTACCTGTCATTTTACTTAAAATATAAAATTTTACTTACCCATTTATTTAACCATAAATGAGTTTAAATACTCACCAAAAATTTCAGTCCTACTCGGAAATTAAAATATACTTACCTTGGTATATCGATAGCTGCCTACAGCTATGCTTATAAGATGTTTGTGTCAGAATAAGTAAAGTAAAATACCTAAAGTGAACAAAAACATTAGTATTAAACAAAATTACAAAATATATGAACAGAGCGAATAGTATTGTTAAGCGAAATTATAAGAGAACTAAACAAAAATCTCGCAAGTAACATATTTACAATGTAAATAGCAAAAAAAAAAAAAAAATTGAATATAAATAGATATAAACACAACTCATTTACAATATAAGTGAATAAAAACAATCCTATGGTATAAACAAAACAATTTACAACAAAATAAGAAAAGAAGAAGGTTAAGTCATTTGGAGTAGGACTGGGTTAGAAACCACTCCAGATGAGTCAATCTTATCGCTAGATAAACAATACCAAGATTTGTACAAAAACTAGATTTAAGAAATAATATAGTGATTTTGAAATTAAACATAAACAAAGAAATATATCTTCTGTATAACTAAAAAAAATATGAAAGCATAGTCTATCATGAGTCTATTGATTGAATAAATAAACAAAGAGGTAAGTGGAGTGTGGTGATGCGTTTTAGGGGTATTCTAATAATAATATTTTCACTACCAGAATACCACGGTTAGGGGTGGGAATAGTGAGGGCCATTCCAACTGAGCCCTGGTGATGATCTGGTCTTCCAACACTGGTACAAACTTATTTGTCCCCGGTCGTCTGCACTGCAACGAACCACCGCCCATGCCCGTGAGCCTTAGTCGTGCCAATTTAACAAGTTGCCAGTGTGCGGTGTAGAGGAAAGGGTAGGTTTTAGGGAATCGTCCGTCCATTCGGAAACTAAGTCTGTCTGCAAAGTTTACAAGTGAACGGTTTGCCAGCTCGAAGAGATTGATAGGATATGTCCCTACAAAATCCAGTAAAGTATTATGAGTGTGTTGATTTCGTTTATAAAACTAATCCAACACTTAAAATAATTTGCTGAGAAACAAAACCTATTATAAACATGACACAAGTGACCATTATATTTTAGGTAAAGGATGTGTTCAGTATATTTTTATAATAAACACCTCCTCCTAAATCATTTTAACCCTCTTGCACTTCTTTTTTGTCTCTCATGTGAAAAAGAGAAAAGGTATCCTTTAAAGAGGGATGCTAAGAGTTAAAATGTCCCAAAAAATTTCAATATTAAAGTCCCACTATATGTTTTTGAATACACCAAGGCTCAAAATTGAACATGAAGGTCAAAAATAACTGAAAAGATAAAATGTGTTTAAATCTAATTTATGAAACTACTTTGTATAAAAAAAAGTTTGTATAAAAATTCCGACGGAATAAATACTATTGCCTTAAGAGATATATGATTATGTCCTCCATTTTCAAGAGGGAATTTGAAAATATTAATTTTTGTTGGCATACGAACGAACACCTATCTGCGAACCTTTGTGTACTTTTCTTCATATCAAGCGCTGTTGCTGTCGAACATTTCAAGCAGACGAACAACGCTTCCTGCTCATTTTTATCGCTTTTTAATAAATTTTAAATTGTTTTCGTTTAAAAAAATATTTTCTCGATGTCATTTTTGCAAAAATTATCATTTCCTCAAGCTCATATTTTGCAAACCGTTTGAAATTTTGATATACTCTCTGAGGTAGCTAAAAAATTTTCGGAAAATTTTTCACTTTTGCGGCCACCTAAGCGCTACCTAAACGGTATTAAGAATCATTCATTTGGTCTTTTATGACGCAGTGGTGTCCGTATATGGTTATTTTGCCATGACTTAAAAAATTACACAGTGTATAATTATGTTTATTTTTTAATTTATTTAATTTCTTAGTGTTTGTATATAACAGATGAGATCATATAGGTTTAATTAATTTTATGAGACACCCTTTAAATTATGTATTTTATACATGTTCTTGTTGACATAGTTAATATATACTCTGTGTTAATATTTAATTGTCTTTCCAAACGGTTCAAATTACACTTCACACCAATTAATCACCTATTTCCTCTTCTTCTTAGTTATTCCCAGTAAGGCATAGGGACTCATAAATTCCATTGTAGGTACATTAATTTCTAAACATAAGTTTTGCACCTCCAAATCAGATGTGCATGCTACCTGTGATGAATCAAAGGTTGGTGGATTAAGCGCCGACCACTTGGAGAGGACCAATATTTTGCTGGTTTAAACTCATGACATAGAAAGTAGTATTAAATAAGGCTGCATTCCAACGATATGCTGCACACATAAACTGGGTTTAACCAATTCAACTATAACGTGGTTAGACACACTATAGACAGGTCGTTCCTCAGGAAACAGGCGACTTCTGTAACAGCTCGATACGAGTACAGACGCTACGTTTGAAAATTTTCTAGATTCGCCCTGCATATTTTATTTTTACAGTATCTGACATATCTCTCGAACGTTCCCCAATTCATCACCCGGGAAGGCACCCTATGGGAGAGAAATAGCAAAACTCCGCCCTTAATAGTTCAAATAAAACGTATGAGAACAGACTTTAATTTTTAAAATTGTAAAAAAACATAAATAAAAATTCAAACCGGTTCATTAATTTCGTCGCGAACACAAACATACAAAAAACAAATTGACAATTTGGTGCTAGGTATTCTCAATTTTTCCGCCAAAAAAGCTTGCTATTGGGAAAATGCTGTTGGATTTAAAATATATATTTTTTTTAAACTTTTAGACCAAGAATTCCTATTATTACAATCAACAGTTTATTTATAACATTGCTTTTCAAAAATGTTAAAATTGGAAAACTTATGTACGACACTGTATATTGTTTTATTTAGGCCTAATTAGGAGCTTTTCTTATTAATTTCTGAAATCAATTTAATTTAATATTTCTATCACGTGCAAATACCTGCTAATTTTTAAAGCACCAAATTTTTTTTATTGAAATAAAATATTTATTACCAAGAATAAAATAAAAATAAAATTTGATCATTTGCATTGCTAATAATATTTTTTTCTAATCAAAATGGTGAACATTTAGTTCCCAAAGTGTAATAAAAATAAAAATGACTTCCTCTTTAAAAAAAAGAGATTAATTTGAAATTGAAAAACTATAAAGCAATTCGTATAATGCAGCATCGGTAATTAAAATAAATATTTTAAAGTCATAAACAATTAAGAAGTAAATTTTTTACAAGAAAAAGACTTGTGATGAATTTGAAATTTAACACATTTAATTTTTTAAATTAAAAAAAAAAAAAAAACAGAAAATGTTAAATAAACCGACTGTTGACAATCAATAGAAGCTTTGTTTTTTTGTTCATGCACTAGGACTAATTCACAAACGTTTAGTATTAGATAATTAGGTGGTAAAATAATTTCATTGATCGACGTCAGTGATAAAGTCAGTTACTTAAAACTACACACTGTGTAATTTTTTAAGTCATGGCAAAATAACCATATACGGACACCACTACGTCATAAAAGACCAAAAAAAAAGACCCCCAAACCGTTCAAAATTCAAGGAAACAATTAACTACAAAAATGAACCTAAGATCTCTCTTAACACCGTTTAGGTAGCGCTTCGGTAATGTTGATGGCCCTGGACTTTTTCGGCTACCTAAGCGCTACCTAAACGGTGTTAAGAATCATTCCTAGGAAGTTCATATGTTCTAGAAAGTTGTTTATTGAGATCTTGATTGTAGTTGATTATTTCCTTGAATTTTGAACGGTTTGCTACCTATGGACCTGAACAGGGGAAGAAAAAAGGTAAAAAATTTAATTTTTTAACGTTTTTTGCGATTTTGACCTTGAAAATGATTTTTTTTAGATTTTATAGATTTTTAGATTTTATAAGTTCACAATTTTTGTTCTTTATGACAAGAGCTACAACTTTGCCTCCGAGAGTATATCAAAATTTCAAACGGTTTGCAAAATATGAGCTTGAGTAAATGATCATTTTTTTCAAAAATGACATCGACGCCCCACATCTTTGAGGGCCCATAAAAAAAACCTGGAGGACTTTGGACAAAACTGGGAGACAGGGGTCTTTTTTTTTGGTCTTTTATGACGTAGTGGTTTCCGTATATGGTTATTTTTTTCCGTGTTGCACTGTGCTATATTTTCATTTGAAAATTTTTTAGTTTCATTTGAAATTCTCTTTTTAGAAAGAACAAAAGACAAAACAATTGATTTGTCTATTCGACGATTCTGGTACTTGGTACTTAGTAATGGAAAAGACAAACTGCCATTTTTTATAGCCTTCACCACAGGTATAAAGGGTATATATAAGATTGTCATACCGTATGTAATTTCTACAATATTCATTTCCGACCCCATAAGGTATACATATTTTGATTTAGTGATATCGGTCTGTGTTCGGCTTTGCCATGGCAGCAGAAGAGATACAGAAAATTTATGCCCACCAATCTACTAGGCATAGTTTCAGTACTGCAATTCAGCAACATCAGACCATTCCATTCGAGGCTGCGGGGGAAAAACCACACCCACATATATTTTTTACACTGTTTTAATTTTTTTTTCCTGTTGTAATGATTCTATCAACTTACAACTTAGGTGATTAATATTAAAGAAAAATTGGAAAAATTAAATTTTAGATACCAGGAGAAAGGAATGCATTTTCTAGACAGCTACGTCCGTCATCAGCACTCTTTGTATCAATCTACTTTAGGTAGTGTTTAGTTGTAAGCATCATCTATTTAACCAACCAAACTCAGATAAAGGAATACGAGAAAAACTGTAGTCAATCATCAACAAATAAAATAGTTCGACTAATAAAAATTTTCAAAATATTCAATATAATATTAGAACTTTATATACATTTTAGAATAGTATCCAGCAATGGGTACTTCTATATAAAGAATGTATATAAACCATAACTTATGCCCTATAAAATTTGGTATGGTATACTTTCAAATGAAATCGAACCAACTATTGTCGGAACGGACACTCCGTGGCAGGTACAGCTAGTAAAAGAATAAAAGAAATAATTCTTGCAAAAAAAACGACTTCAAAACAGAACAGAAGGGCAGCAATTCTAAACTAAAAATGTAAGAAGTAATCTGTAAGAATTAGATTTAAACCAAATAAAAGATGCGCCAAAATTAGAGGGAAAAAAGTAAAGACTATGTGAAAGTTAAGCTATTTTCACCAGCATATCCGTCTTTTAAGGGGACACCATTCAAGCCTCTGTCTATAACGGTTTCAAAGATAGAGTCACATAAAACAAATAACATCACCTATTGGGACACCCTTTAATTTACAATTTTAAATCAAAGACTTGTTGTTATAGACGACTTGGCCACAAAGATTCTTTGTAAATTTCAACTATCTATCTATAACGGTTCAAAAGTTTGGCCATATATATCAAATTAAATGAACTATTGGCACACCCTTTGCACTATAATTCCAAATATTTATACTTGTTATTATGCCTAATTTTTAAGTGTTTGTGTTTAACGGTTCAAAAGATAGGGCCATATAGATCAAATTACATAATTTATGGGGACACCCTTTAATTTTTTAAACTCAAATTGTATACTTGCTATAGTGAACTTTGCAATACACGTTCCTTGTAAATTTCAGCTATCTGTCCATAACAGTTCAAATGTTTGGCCACATACATAGAATTGCATTAACTGTTGGGAACACCATTTTATTTCCAAATTCAAATTTTATACTTTTAGTTAAAGCGGACTTAGCAATACAGGTTACAGGTTCTTTGTAAATTTCAGCGGTCTGTGTACAACTGTTCAAAAGTATGGCCATATACATCAAATTAAATGAACTATTGGGGCACCCTTTAATTTAAAATTTTGAATATTTATACATTTTATTATAACGGTCATAGTAATGGACATTCTGTCAAATTTTCAAGGTTTTGTCTAGAACGGTTCAAAAGATAGACCCATATGGGTCAAATTACGTCCCCTATGGGGACACCCTTTAAATTTTTAATTTATGTTTTTTTTGTTAATTTCTGCTGTTAGGAGCTATAGCGACATGCATTTTTTTAAATTTTAATTTGGTGCTCTTTACGGTTCTTAATACACGTAAAAACATGTATGTTGTATGGGGACACCCTTTAATTTTTAAAATAACGAACTGTTTTTAAAATGGGACCAAACTGAAAGCATAACCTTTCAAATAAAGAAAAAAAATTTAAATCGTTTCAGAAATGGCTGAGTTCTGCGGTTACATTCAGACGAATTGATACCTCCTTCAGGAAAAAGGTTTCCTGATGATCTGGCCTGAGCAACCAGTGAAATACGTATAGGGACTAACTCTTTTCCCCCAATAACTAAAATGGCTTTTTTATTATAAAACGTTATTGGTAATTAGCATAATATTAAATACATAATTAATACCTCCTTCTTTTTTGAAGTCGGTTAAAAGAGTGATATTGCAGTCCTAATTTGATCGTGTTAGTAATCAGTAGTCTTGTTTCGTTAAACAGTGCTAAATAGTGTGTATTTAAACCGTGTGATTACTAAAAGTAATACAGAGCTGGATATTCTTAGGCTTTTGAGAATTTTTAATACATCAAAAAAATTATAATATAATTCCATCTTGTTTTCAACAATAAAAAAAAAACATTAGTAACGATTTAATGCGTCTCAGTTTATTTTAAATATCCCCCACCTTCAATTGATTTCTTTATCGTTTTTACAATTTGTTATAAAATTTAATAATAAACATTTGCCCACAAGTGCATAAAATAAAAAAGAAATTAAGGTAAACATTTCTCTGATTGTTTTTTTATTCGCAGTGACAAAACGTTAAATTATGTAACATTTTATTTTGTGATTTTCTATTTCTGTTCATTTATTTTTATTTACTCACTCTAGATTATGAAATATTAACGAATACACTTTAGTTGTTGAATCTATAAGCAATATTATTTATTTAAATCGTTATTAGAGTTTTGTACTGAAGTAGTTTTGTTAAGTATGACGATATAATTCATGGTTAGAGAATGTGTTAATTTGTTCGAAAACGAGTACGTGTAAAACGTTAACACCAATTTGTATTAAGGCAATAAAGGAGAGTAGACCAGAGATGGTAGAGTTGATACGATCGTACTCTTTTGATACTATTTGACATCCAAAAGTATCGTGGTACTAATTTGATACTCTAAACATCATAATAAAAAAAGTCGTATATAAAAGAAATTCAACCAAAAGTTCCCATTTTTAATTTCAATTTAATGTGCTGGTGTAAAAATTCATCAGGGTGCCCCGGTAGTCTAGTAGGTAGTGTCACACTGAGCATAAAACGTCTTGTTAGACTAACTTCATAATGCTCAATAATGAATTGGTCTCTTTTTCCTTGCACTCGATTTCATGTGTTCACAAATATTGCTGTGCTCCTAAATAAAAAACATACAATAGCATTTGCTCTTCTTCCAACCATGCAATATTTGTTGTTGTTTGAAATAAAATTTCAGTAGTGAATATTTTGTTTCAATAGTGTCTCTTGTTACTGTTATAGCAGACAAGATGTATGTAAATGTATGATGTTAAAAGCAAGGGTTTGTTCTTTGTATTTTAGTTAATTCGCGCGTTGAGTGGTTGAATATAGAAAAAAATAGTTTAATATCTAGAAAGTAAGAAAGACTTTGGGCGGTAATGAACTCTTAGTTGGAAAAGTTATGTTTCTATATTCAAATATTGATGAAAAATGTATTAATCACGTTTTAGAAAAAGAACTGTAATTTCAAATCATTTTTTTATTATTACATATTAATATTTTTAGTTTTAATCAACTAGTAAAAACAGAGAAATTTAAAAAATATTCTCAAAATAAAAACTTTCATAAAAAATTCACAAAAACGCGAAAATAGTAAAAATCAACTTCCTTTAATACAATTCAAAAAATTTCATTTGAAAAAAATTTAATTACAAAAGCAAAAATTAAAAACACATTTTACTATTTTTGCTCGAAGAAATTTTAAAAGCAAAAACTAGCAAAAGAGAAAATTTTTTTTTCAAATAAATTCTCTTGAATTTCTTACTACCAAGGCATATTTAACCAGGTGACTGCACAAGGCGGAGCTAATATTAAAGAGAAATTTTATCAAATTTTTTTATATGGAGTTTGACATTAATCAGGTTTTTCAAGAGAGAATAATATCTATTTTACTGTCAAAATCCATATAAAAAAAATTCAAAAAATTTTTTGCTCAAATTTCCTCTCCCTTACGCTATCACCTTGTTTAATATGCCTTGCTTACTACTTTAGAATTTTTTTTGAATATTCGAACGACTTTCAATTAAAAAAATTATAAAAATTTCAATAAAAATATGAGGCATTCGAACAAACCAAATACATTTTATGTTATTCATAAGTTTTTGTTTCATTTGTTCTCATTCCAGAAACTGTAGTGGCTGTTGAATTTTTTAACTTTTATTGATGAATAAAAAAATCTAATTTAATTTTTTCTCTCAATTAAGATAGAATATAATTTGTAATTGTATTGTAACATTTAATAAATAAATAGAAATTAATAAAAATCCATCATTATTTCCTTTTTATCCGTTCTTGCTTGTATGTATGCAAAACACTTTTCTGAGAGCAGATTTTTATAATCAGGCAATTAAGATACTTGTAAAGGCAAAGTCGCTGGACACAGTTCTAAAATTTATATAAAGTTCTAAAATTGTTTTATCTGTTTGAGATATTTTGGAAAAAAAAGTATCCTATAATTGAACCTGGCTACTAAGATATCTTCTCACAAAATTTATATCAAAATTAATCCTATAGTTTTTACGTTATTCCATTTCGATTAATAACTTCACCAGCAAGAAAATTTAAAAAAAATATTTTATGTAAAGAACTTGTCCAGTTACTGTTTTATTATATGCTTAGACTAGCTGTGCCCGCCACTTCGTCAGCGTCCTTACAATATTTTGTTCAATTTTGCTTTGAAACCAATCCACACCAAAGACCCTTACCTTTTTTAGTTCATCAGTTGTGGTTTATGTATTTACTTTATATATCATTCCTACTAAAAAAATGCCGCCTTAAAGTATGCATATCGGTAAAACTGCGTACTTTCACTGCTTTTTCTCCACTTTCTCTTTGAAAGTTTCCTCTTTTGGAATCAGGATACTAAGGTACCTCCCAACTTTGTTAAAATCCATCAAGTAGTTTTCACGTGATGTGAACGCAGACAGAAAGATAGACAGACAGACAGGAAAAAATTAGTAAGTCCCACGACTATGTATATGTCCTCACAATATTTTGTTTGAAAACAAATCAACTCTTCATATATTATAAAGCTTTTCGAAAAGCTAATTACCTAGGCGTTACTCTGGATAAGGAACTTACCTGGAATGAACACATTAAAATGAAGATAAGGAAAGCGAAAATAATCTTTCTTCGATGTAAACGGGTTTGTCGCCATAAGTGAGGAATCTCGCCTAAGGCTGCATACTGGATTTACACAGTGATGGTGCGAACCATAAAAACTTATAATCTGTGGTTTGGTGGCCAAAAGCCTCTCAAAGTACAATTAAGCGTAAGTTGGATGGGGTTCAAAGTGTTGCTTATATGAGTATATGTATTGCAACGCGCACGGCTCCAACACAAGCAATTCAGGCAATGTTGGACTCGCTGCCATTAGACTTTTTCATTTGGTCAATGGCTTAAATTTCAGCTGTGCATATGAAAAGCGTTGCCAGTTGGCACAGCTTTGGGCTGAACATCGGGCATAGGATCATTCTGGAGCTAGTCAATAAGGAGGTTCAGGTAGAAAAATACTCGATCTCTTATGAATGATAGAGCAGAAGAAGTAGTCTACGTTTGGTGGAGTACGTCTCTATCTACAAGGCAGAATTGCTTGGAGTGCTGGATGAGTTGGATCACCTGCTGGTAAGTCGGGTGCATGAAAGAAAGGTTCTCAAAGCACTTGACAACCAGTCGGTTATAAAAAGCATTAGGCACGTGCCCGTGTACTCTAATTAAGTACTGGAATTTGTTTTAAAACTTAACAGGTGTTGCTTCGTTAATGAGGTAACGGTGATGTGGGTTAAAGGACATATAGGCACAGCTGAGAATGAAGCAGCAGACCAACTAGCAAAAATTAGATCTGCTGTCAATTTCTGTGGATCAAAATCTAGAGGGTAATGGCATAATGCTAGCAAAGGAACCACAATGGATAAACTTCTTGGAGGGAGGCTTCTACATGTAGCTAGGCTCGAATGGTGGCCAGGAAGGCCACCATTCCATGATGAGCAGGAAAGCCAGTAAGGTGCTTACATATGATGGAAGTACCTTAAGCTGGATAACTGCATTAGTGACAGATTATGAAAACTTCAAGTATCACCTAGATGATACTTGCAGACTATGCTTAAAAGACGCTGTGACGGTAGCAGACATTGTGTGTGAATGTTTAGCACTGGCAAGCATAAGATTTAGGACCACGGGCTGAAACTTATTAAATGTGAATACCATGGGGTAACTAACCCTTAGACAAATTCTAGCAATTACTAGAGACTTCGTTAAAAGAAAGAGAAGGCCTACAGTTACCAGCCGACAATCTGAAATCACTAAGTTCTTTTGAAAATTAGATATTTTAACGGGGAAATATCTTTATTTTCTCACAAAATTTTATTAAAATATATCTAGTAGTTCTTACGTAATGCGTATACAAATAGACAGACGGACAGACAGAAAAGTATTTTTAAAAAATGGCATATCGGTTACTAATGGGTGATTTTTTTGAGGTTAGGATTTTCATGCATTAGTATTTGACAGATCACGTGAGATTTCAGACATGGTGCCAAAGAGAAAGATGCTCAGTATGCTTTGACATTTCATCATGAATAGACTTACTAACGAGCAACGCTTGCAAATCATTGAATTTTATTACCAAAATCAGTGTTCGGTTCGAAATGTTCGAAATCGACAAATTTTGTTCAGCGATGAGGCTCATTTCTGGTTGAATGGCTACGTAAATAAGCAAAATTGCCGCATTTGGAGTGAAGAGCAACCAGAAGCCGTTCAAGAACTGCCCATGCATCCCGAAAAATGCACTGTTTGGTGTGGTTTGTACGCTGGTGGAATCATTGGACCGTATTTTTTCAAAGATGCTGTTGGACGCAACGTTACGGTGAATGGCGATCGCTATCGTTCGATGCTAACAAACTTTTTGTTGCCAAAAATGGAACAACTGAACTTGGTTGACATGTGGTTTCAACAAGATGGCGCTACATGCCACACAGCTCGCGATTCTATGGCCATTTTGAGGGAAAACTTCGGAGAACAATTCATCTCAAGAAATGGACCGGTAAGTTGGCCACCAAGATCATGCGATTTGACGCCTTTAGACTATTTTTTGTGGGGCTACGTCAAGTCTAAAGTCTACAGAAATAAGCCAGCAACTATTCCAGCTTTGGAAGACAACATTTCCGAAGAAATTCGGGCTATTCCGGCCGAAATGCTCGAAAAAGTTGCCCAAAATTGGACTTTCCGAATGGACCACCTAAGACGCAGCCGCGGTCAACATTTAAATGAAATTATCTTCAAAAAGTAAATGTCATGGACCAATCTAACGTTTCAAATAAAGAACCGATGGGATTTTGCAAATTTTATGCGTTTTTTTTTTTTTAAAAAGTTCTCAAGCTCTTAAAAAATCACTCGTTATAAGCAATTTAAAAATATATATTTCACGTACAGACACGGTCCTGTACAGTTTTTTTTTATTGATATAAATTACCGCTGGTATTTAAACCTGTTTTAACTTTAGTAAAAATTAAATTTCAACTAAAATTCATTGCAGAGCTGGAAGAAATAGTCATAAATAGTCAAATGGAATAAAAGCATAGAAAAATTTACGAATCTAGGACTTTATCGATTAAGTTTTCGAACGAATTTTAATGAGTTTTTTTTTTTAATAAATAATTTTTTAATTTAAAAAGTAAAATAATTTTGGTTCCATTCTCTTGGGATTAAAAAAGTGCTATTTAAAATTATTTACAAAATTTAATTTTCCATTCCTGCATTAGACATTTATTACTATTTTTAATAACAATTTAAATAGCAGTCATCGTATAAATCGTAATTATACAAGTAAAAATAATTTGAATTTTTATTGGGCATAAAAATTGATTCGAAAAGCCATTTATGAGTTTTGGCTCAAACTTTAAATGCAAACTATTTATTAAAGAAGGGAAAACAGTTTTAAGCATATAAGAGATAAATAATTTTAAAGCTGGTGTTTTTTTATAAAAATAATAGAAGGTTTTGTTAAGGTCATTAAACAATAAATATGAGTTTCTAAGCTAAATTTTTAGCAGCCAATAAATCGTAATTGCTACTGGAAAGACTCGGGCAGTAGTAAGGTTAAGTTGCTAATAATAAAAAAAAATTCTTAAGAAATCACCGAAAAATTTGTTGCACCAATTAAAGGTTTTAATTAGTTTTTAATTAAAGTTCAATTAATTTTTTAATTTATTCAAATATATATTTTTTTAAATAGAACAAAAAAATCCTTATTAATCAAGTACTTGAATCAATTAATTATTTAATTAAATTTTAATCAGAAACCTATTAAAACCTTTAATTGGTGAAAAATTTTTTTCTCTGTCTTTTTTTTAATTTTTTTTTTTTTTGTGATATCTATTAGCCACAAAAAGTCAATGACATAAAATTACAATTCAATTTAAAATTTAACAATAAGTTTCAAGAATGTGGTTCACTAAAATAAATTTTTTCAATTAAATTTGAATATTGGACGAATTTTGAGCAATCGGCGTCTATTAGTTTGGTTTAACGGTCATACAAAGCAGTCAACCACGTTAATTTAAAAAGTGAAAAAAAGTGAATTTCTTGGGCTGATAACTTAATTTTTTACGTAAAAACATCGATAACACGGTGCAACAAATAAAAACTTTTTGAAAATACATGTACTTAAACAATATAGGTTCGATTCTACTATCAAAGGGTAGTAAAACCATAGACTAAATTTGGCGAAATTGGTTCCTAGTTTTTATTTATGGGCCTTGAAAAATTCGGATAAGCAGTGAGCCCTTCGAAAAAGATATCATCAATTTTTTATAATATCTCATTCAAACTAAGTGGTACCGCTTAACATTGTTTGGCAATAATGTAGCTGAGTCTTCGCTTAATAAATGCTATTAACATTTTATGCCAAAAAAATAAATTATTCCTGCACTTTTTTTGAACAGAAAATTAAAAAATATTTTTCTTTTACTTTTTTACAGTATTTCTTACAGGGGCTCGTAAGTTTTTACGAACAATATATGGGAAATTGCAGCTACGGTAAAACTGAGCAACTTTCGTCAACATACCAAAACAATCTAAACATGTCTAGACACCCTAAATTGCTCATTAAAATCACTTTTTATCTTAAAACTTAAATTTACTGAGAATTTTATTTGAAAAACAACAAAACAACAAAAAAATCCAAGAAATACAACAACAACAAACAAGGTTCAAATACAAAAAATGTATATATTAGATATTAAACAAAAACTGATGACAATTTTTATGAAAGGCCCACTAATTTTCCGAATATTTCGATACCCCTTAATTAAAAATTTCGCCAAACCGATTATAAAGTTTAACTACCTTTTGATAACATATACTGTTACTTCCTTGTATTTTTTCACTGTTGCACTGTGTAAATAGGGATGGTTATAGGTAGTCTATTAAGTTGCGTTCAAATCGCCCAAAACAAGTCATCACGCTTGAAATAGACGGTAAAATTTATGAAACGATCTTGAACGATCGGAGTATAAAAGTGCGTGGTGTGGCAGAGGTTATAGAGTTAGTCAGTTACCAAAGTAACGTTCTCTAAAGCAGTGAGTGTCTTTGGGAGAACGTGGACCATAGGAGACGAAGGTAGATATGTCGACCAACCAAGTCAAAACTAATTTTGTTTTCGATTCACGCACTGTATTTAAATCGAGTACTTTACAAAGAGTAAAACGTTGGCAAGCGTTTTTTGATATATTTTTGGACTTTAAGCGAAAACAACCTCAACCGGCAAAGAAAAAGGTGCTGTCACATCAAAATAATACATGAATGGGTATCACGAGTGTAGTCACAATGGCAAAAAAAACATGAATTGGCCTATTAATAGCTCTTCTTGAGACTTTGAAGAATGGCTGGGTGTTAAGAGATTTGGTTCAAACAAAGAGGTCATCATTAAAGCACAAACTTATTTTAAGGCTTTGAGTCTTAGGTAGTTAGCACATTGCTTACTAAGCATGTAATGTGGAACAAGATTAACGTGAGTACCTGCCTACTCGGCCTAACCTCACGGTGGTCTTACCACCGAGTGAAACTTAGGCGTAGACTGGCGCCCCCATTGTGTAGTATAACAACACTTTACGATTGCCACCAATCGCTTTTTGTATGTGATACAGTCACAATGAGTAGCAATTTCCAAGGCAAGCCTAGATCCACATTATAAGCTCTTGCTTAGGGGTTTGGAGACTATCCAAACTCCGTCTGTTGAGAATGCAACAGCACACTTGATCGACCTTGCACCTTACCTACTTAATCGATCTTAAACCACAACCACCACGTGTACCCCCGAAGGGGACCTCACCAATAACCGGTCACAGAGAGGATAGGCTCTCTGTGGGGCCACCGATTCCCGTGGTACCAGTCCTTTGGGCACTGATCGGGCCTCGAAGAGGACCCGCGATTTTTCTTCCAGATTTAGGCTCTAGGAACCCTAGCGTCTCGTGCCCCTATTTTCCCCGAGTGAGCCGCGTCAAAGCATTTGCCATTCCTGCAGTGACAATTGGAACCCCCGGGGGGAACTAAGCATGTATGTTGGCTTGAGTCGCCGGGTTCGTATCCCAGCTGCGATAAACCAATAACATAATTTTTGCTGTTTCTATTCTTACTAGTATCGTCGCCCTCCTTCGCCGGAATTACTCTATTACACTAAATTGATGGCAAAGTAAATTATTAATCAAATAGCTATATAGCTTCAAAACTAATGAGCCTACTTGACACCAGAGGCGCTGCTTAATTGTTCTAAAAACAAATACGAATTTCATTTATTTCATTTACATTTCATTTCTCTATTTATTTATTAAAAACTTTTGTCGTTGTAATTTTTCTGTTTTCTTTTTTAAAATTGCATTAGTGTTTACATTGTGAAATTTTTATTGCAGCATATTAATATTAATTCAACGTTTTAAAACTACGAATGAGGGGACAAAATGAATTTCAAGAGTACATTCACTTCCAATTTCCCTCTTTCCTTTCTCCATCAAAGCAAGCATTACAGCGACAAAACTTGTGGCATAATGTAAAACGGGACTGAATGTTTAATGTTAAATTAAAAGAAATTTCTCTAAATAATATCTAAATCATAAATTTGTAAATAATAATTTTAAATATTTCCTAAATCGTGTTTTACTGAATAAATTCTAATTAAAATAAATTGATATGGACATCTTTTATACTTACCGGTTAATTGCCATGTGGTTAACGATAAAGTTGATGATGGTGATAATGACAGCAAACCAAATATTGACAGCAGCAAAGTAGTTGACTGCTGCATTTTATATTTAAATCGCACTGATTAAGGCCAACAAAACGTGAGTATTTTATATTTTTTTTTCGGTTTCTTGATTGAGTAAAGTCTTATTTATGTGACACAAATAATGTTCGATTAAAAGAGAAATAATTTTAAAAGAAATCTTTTCAAACCACCAACTCCAAACGAATATTGATAGATGAACATGCATGCGGTAAACATGGAAAATTATGGAAAAACTAAATAAATTTTTCTTCACTCAAAATTGCTTATAAAGCAAATTAATCATAAATTTTTTTCTTTTTGTTTTTGCAAACACTTTCACTGGTTATTTATGTATTGCTCTCTTCTCTTCTTTCCTTTTCGCTTCTTTTCTTTTTGAAAGATATCTCATTTTTGTTTTATTAATATTTTGTTAAAATGTGTTACTGAGTTATTTAGAATGATGAACTGAAATAGGCTTTGAATTGATTTAAATGTTAATAACTGTTTTTTTATTCCAATTTTTAATCGTATAATCGTACGAAGGCAGTCCCAAAACTACCCGACTTGTCGCAAAGTTTAAGGCAATTAAAAATAACTTATATTTGTGATGATAATAAAGAAATAAAGAAATTCATTTAACCCTTAATCAGTTGATTATCGGTTATATTTTAATTATTTGTTTAATGGAATATATTAAAATTTCGTAAACGCCAATCTCAAAATTCGTTTCACGAGTGTTGCTTTAAGAAGAAAGCAAAGATGAATTAATATACTTTTCCAGCCTATAGATGGCGCTAATCTCGATATCTAATTTTTTAGATTTCTCAAGATATAAAAATTCGTAATTTGTGTGGTAAATAAAAATATGAAAAATAACACGAAAACTATATTTTAAAAATAATATAAGTTTGGCGTATTTTACTCCAGCAAAATCATCATAACCGCCGAAGCACATTTGTCCCTTGATGGCTTTGTTAGAAAAACAAATATATCTACAATGGTCTGTAGTCATTATTGGACCATACTTCTTGGGGGCTAATTTAATTTGAAGGCGCACTTGTTACTAGTGCTCGATATCACAATATAATAACAAATTGTATTCTGCCAAAATTAAATTATATTTATGTATAAAAAACGGTGACACAGCCCGCAAAACCATTCACAACCAACAACTCTTTAGTCACGGTGAACAGGGTTGGCCTCCTAGATCGTTTAAATCAGTTTTCAGCAATTTGTTTTTAAATTTTTTTTTTTTCTCGTAGTTAGCAAGCAATATATTAAATATTGTGGAAAAATTTCAAGATTTTATCTATCCTGAGTTAAAAACTAGATGATTTTCAATATAAAAACTCCAAATTAAATTTTTGTGCATATTAGCCTGAAAAGGGTCATAATTTTTTTTTTTTATACCGTTCACCACAAATGGAATGGTATATATAAATTTGTCATTCCGTTTGTAATTCCTACAATTTTCATACCCCATACCCGACCCCATAAAGAATATATTCTGGATCATTATACATAGACAAGTTGATAAAGCGATGATCGTCTATCCGTCTGTCTGTGTTGACGTTGAAGTGTCATTTGCTGAGGCACCACCAAGCATGGCATATTTTCGAAAATTTTAGGATTGCAATTCAGCAACATCAGACCATCTCATTAGAGGCTGCGAGCAAAAAAACCGCCCCCACCTATATTTTTTCACGTTGTTATAATTTTTTAGTTTTAAACGATTTGTTTTGTTAAATAAATATTAGATCGTGACAGGTAGATCGTGAGGAGAGCATACAGATCTCGGGGGATCTGTAACCCCCTGTGAGGGCCGATATTGCGTTTATATTTAGGTTGGTAAGGTTTTTATAACTGTTTTGCTTTAGTCTGTCCCTTCTAACACAATATAGATTGCAGTAAGGTTCTACTTTTTACAAAAAATTTACAAAAAAAATATTTTTACAAAAAAACATTTATACAAAAACAAAAATTTTCAAAAAGTTTTCAAAAAATATTTTACAAAAAATTTTACAAAAATTTTTGATCAAAAATTTTTACAAACAATTTTCAAAGAAAAATATAAAAAAATCCAAAAAAATGTTCCGAAAAATTTTTCCAAAAAATTTTCAAAAAAAATTTTATAAAAAATTTTTACAAAAGTTTATAAAAAATTACAAAAAATATTTAAAAAAATTTTACTAAAAATTTTCCAAAACATTTTTATACAATATTTTTACAAAAAATGTTCAAGCAAATTTTCAAAGAAATATAAGAGCGTAGCACAATATTTGGCATTACTATGGTGAAGGGTATATAAAATCCGGCATGGCCGAATATAGCACTATTACCAAAAATAAAATAAAAAGGCAGTTTTAAAACAGAAAATTTAATTTATAAAAAAATGTATACGACTAAAGAAGAGTAAAGTCAAGGTTAAATTTTGGGGGGAAGTGACGAAAAAAATGGAATTTAATCTGCAATTTCGAATGTTTAGGGGATTTCTTTGAAACTAAAACTAAAATCTATTTTGCTTTTAAAAGCTGTGTTAAATTCTTCAATATGTTTTTTAATACCAAGCAAATGGATATTCTCTCCTAGCTTTTTGTCATACTTGGGATTTTTTCATTGGCATTGAATTTTCATTGGCATTATTTCAAATAGTTACAATGAAAAAAATTTGAACTACCTTTTAATGCTACTGATATATTTTTAATTACAATTGTTTTTGCCAATGACAATGAAAATGTAATGAAATCGTATAATTACTAATTATAATTGATGAAAAAATCATTGTTTTGTTAAACACAAATTTATGATCGCAGAAGTTTTATTAACTACGAATGAAGTATCAATTTTATGGTTATGCTTTTTCTAAATCTGAAACTTTTTATTCAATCTAGTGAGGCACTATCATTGCATTCAATCTAGTTTTGCAAATATGTACTATGCAATAGCCAACAGGTTAAAAATAAGTCATAAAAATTATATTTTCAGAAATTTTTTATATATTTTTTCTGATTTTTGTTTGTTTTTATATGAAAGAATGAACATAATAGAAGAGCAGAGAATGGAGGTGGGTCTTCTTTAAAAGCACCACTAAAAAGCACTGTTTGTCGCAAGATTATGTTGACAAAAAAAGTAGATTTCTTCTATGGTTACGGCATTTTGATACCGACTTCGTATATTAATTTTGTTTTGTTATCAATATAATTGCTTTGTTTTTTTTTTTTTTTGTTTGTTTCTCTTTATCAGATTATTTAAGACAAAATACTTTTCAACACCTTTCACATGGCTAATAAATCACTTTAAAGAAGTTGTTGTATTTAACGCGCCACTTTAATGAGCTCTAGATTTGATTTTACGTCTTTAGCGTTAAAACTTTTTATGTCTACTGATTTTAAAAAATCTGTAAAATTACAAAAAAGCATGCGCGCGCTCAGCTATTTTAACGAATTGATCATAAAATATACACTTTCACGATTACTCAAAATGTTAATGTTTTAGTTAGTGCTCTTGCTCTTGTTATTGGTAAGTAGTTGTAAACTATTGTTGTTGTAAAAAACCATAATGCGTTGGCGTAAAATATTAACTAAATAGATGGATAGATAAATGACATTTGTTATTTCTTGAAAATGAAAGAAAAAAACCTTTTAAATGGACACATTTGCTTGATATGCTGTTGTAATTTTTTTCTATACCTTTTTTTTTTGTATTTATGTACATAAAATATACACCGGCGGCTTTCACTTATTTATCTTAAGTTTTTGCAAAAACTCCAAATCTTACAATCAAGACATAACAGAGAGGTTTTTTCTTAGCATTATTTCCTTTATGTCATAAATGTTCAGTTTGATTTTTTATTTAGCTTTTTATTAAACTATAAACAAGTCACTCTAATTGAAGTGACGAAACACTTGGCAAGAGTTGTTCATCCATATCGTGTCTCTTGTCTCTCGAACAGCGACATCAAATAACCACAACTACTTTATGCAGCTTAAAATAGCAATGGTTGTTTGTACATGTGTTTGATTTGCTGTCTTGACATTAATTTGGGAATTCGGCCAAAATATTTTTATAAATTGTCTACTTTCAGTTAACTGTTAGCAAAACGTGCTCAAGTTTTTAATGTTCCGCCTTTATCTGCAAAGATACATACAAACATAAAACTATAAAATTAAAAAAGTTAAATTTTTTAATTTTCTTTAAACATAAAAATAAATCAATTAAAACCCTTCACTTTTTAATGCAAAGAGTGCCCCAAAATGCCTGAACGGTAAATGTTGCCAACCACAAAAGAAAGGAAAATTAGAACACTTTAATTTTTCAACAATAAAATAAAAATGAACGAAAGCTATCTGCCACGATTAGCAAATTTTGCCTAAAATGTATACGAAATATAAACTTTATTGCATTAACTTTTATGTAAATGGCAAGATTATAGAAGAAATTCCGTAAGTTCTGCATAAAGTCAGTGTTCAAAAAGCTTTTAATATTTTAGCAAAAACAACGAAATATTAGCTAATTATGACTCCTAAAATAATAATAAAAATATAATACCTAAACAATGCTAAATATAAAATAGCTGACACGTTTCAAAAGCAAAAGCAAAAATAGCATACTGCTTTTTAAATGTGACAATTTGAAGAGCTCTAGCTCTAGTAAAAATTTTCAATTTAACAAAAGCCATAGCATTCATCTGTATTCCCTACAAAAAAGTATCGAGAATAAAACAAAGAAATCTTGTTAAGTAGTTAATAAAAATGTGAACAGCAAAAAAGAAAAAGCTAAAATAAAAATTGTGTGCTATTGCTATTTATATAGCTGCTGATTTTTGCTGCTATCTATGAAATGATGATGATAAATCAGTTTTTAAAAAAAGTAAAAATACGCGAATATGTAGCAATAGCAAAAATGTAAACCAACATATTAGCTTTTGTTTCGAATTTATAATTTTCTGGTAGCAATGGCAATAGCCAAATTAAAAAATAAATAATTTCTAAATGCTGAGGTGAAAGCTTCACTTTTTATCACAACTCTTAAAGAGCACTTCATGTTTACTTTTAGATAAGTATTAGAGCTGCTCTGGTGTTAAGTAGGCGAAAAGAATTATTAAATTAATTATATTGTTATGTATGGAATCGTAAAGCAACTTCGCTTTGATAAACTAATTGCACGTCGTCGTCATTAGTTCTTAAGAGCGATCAGGGCTTTTTTTGTTTCTTTCAACTCGAGAGTTTTAAGTTGCCTTTATATATATTATCTATAGCGATCTACGGTTTTTAGTGTTTTTTCCATTGACAGCGTGTACGGCGGCTGAGTTCTTAGCCAGATTCTAAGGCACCACCATTGTAGCACTCTATGAGCGTGAATGAAAAAGTAGAGGAAGAAGAATAAAAAGATTCCTGTAGGTATTGACGAATCAGAGTGCTTTGATACAAAGTAGTGTGAATAGAAAATAATATTGTCAAAATATGTCTTGTTAATTGGCAATGATTGGGATACGAACCTAAGAATGCCAAATCAATTACATACTTAGTAGCCTACCGACTAAGCTACAGACTAAACGGGATTTAAACGATAATATATATTTTTGTTCAGGGTAGAGAAAAAGGTATGATTTTTGTTTTGATTCCGATTCTTTTTTCTCTACCCTGACCAAAAAATCACCGTCTAAATGCCGTCTTAGCTTTGTAGAGTAATTGAAGAATTCAGCAAAACTAAATTTAATGAAAATATGCGTGAGAGTGAAAATTTTAAAAATTCAACGCGTATGCCAGCAATGGTGTTCAGCTTATCGTATTTCTGTTTTAATCAGTTAATCGAGCTAATAATTACTGTTGAGATTTAATCGGTTAATATTGGATTCAATTAAAAGAGGTGAACCAATGAGCTGAAGTGAACTAAGGAGCTGAAATGAACTAAGGAACTGACGGAAGTAGTGAGGTGAAGTAAGCTAAGGAGCTGAACTCAACTAAGGAGCTGACTAAACTAGTGAGCTGAAATGAACTAAGGAGCTTAACTCAACTAAGGAGCTGACTGGACTAGTAAGCTGAAACTACTAAGAAACAACTAAGGAGGTGACTGAGCTAGTGAGCTAAAGTTAACTATGAGCTGAACTGATGGAAATAGTGAGCTGAATTGAACCAAGGAGCTTAACTCAACTAAGGAGCTGACTGAACTAGTGAGCTGAAATGAACTAAGGAGCTGAGCAGAACTAAGGAACTGACGAAAGTAGTGAGCCAAAGTGAACTAAGGAGCTGAACTCAACTAACAGACTGAACTATTGAGCTGAAATGAACTATGAGCTGAAATTAACTAAGGAGCTGAAATTAACTAAGGGGCAGAACTGAACTGAACTAAGGAACTGACGGAAGTAGTGAGCTGAATTGAACTAAGGAGCTGAACTCAACTAAGGAGCTGACTGAACTAGGGAGTTGAAGATAACTATGAGCTGAAATGAACTTAGGAGCTGACTGAACTAGTAAGCTAAAGTGAATTATAAGCTAAAATATACTAAGAAGCTGAACTACACTAACAACCTGATATAAAATCAGTGTAGTAATCAGCTCACTTAGGTCAATTGGGTTATTAGTTCAACTGAACTAGGCCGCTCATGAACTACGCAACTGTAATATTTTTATAAAATTTAATAAAATTAATGTTTCAGCATTATTTTAGACATTATTTACATATTTTTTAAGCGGAAATAAATGAATTTGCTTTGATTTAACAATACCTGGCTTACATCATGTCAATATTGTTATCAGAATCATTGTCTCTCATCACATTATCTCTAAACACGCAACATTTTTTAATATCTTAGCATGATAAATAACTCGTTGTGATTTCAACAATCAAATATATAGAGTATTAAGTTTAAAATAATTATGTTGTTGCTGCCTCCACTTCTTTAAACAATCTGTGGAATTAGTCTTTTGTTTTTCAGCATTTTTAAAATAAATTTTTAATAATAAATTATTAAAAAAATTATGAATAAATTATGATTTATTTTTTGGATAAATGATATTTTTTAGCAAGTTACTTACTATCCCCAAACAATGCTTTGAAGTGATTATGAAAAACCATTTATAAAAAATGTAATGAACCCCCGGACTTTAAATGCCCTAAGGCCTCAGCCACATCACAAACTCTCATTCTCCCATCGTCTAATATTATTCCATTGGTTTAATGGACTATTTTTTATGTGCCCGCCACATCCCTTTGAGCGACCTGAACGTTTAGCGTTGATGATAAAGATCTTATAAAAAGAAAAAAAATTAACTAATAATTTTATTTTATTTATCTCATTTTTATCATGTTTACACCCTATTGAATAAGGAAAAGAAAATAGTCATATTGAAGAAATTTCTTCAATATAAAAAATATAATCAAATAATTTTTGTTTAATGAAAATCGTCTGTAGATTTGACTGAAAAGTTCGCTGTATAATAACCTACTTTTCTTCAATTCTACACCCCATTTTACAGTATTTAGATTCAGTGTAATTATCAGACTGCCCTCTATCTATTATACGAGAGAGCAGTTCAATAATCAACTTCAACGCGATGATATTTTAATCTCTTTTCAAATTTTTTAGTTGACTATTCGGCATCTGTGGAGGCCGAATAGTCCGGGGTATATAGTGGCCATTGTTTTTTATATGCCTTCACAATTTGCTCAACAGAAACCAGAAGTGAAAGTCTTGAGGCAGCCAGAGCAGACGAAAGCATCACAGTATCTATATAATCGGGTTTAGATTTTATTCGAGCAAACAATTAATCGTTTTTTTAATTTAAATTTTCGTCGATTAATCGATTAAGGTTTATAAATTACTCTAATTATTAATTAAATAGAAATGACAACCATACAAAATAATAATACATAACTTACACCATGAAATCGCTTCAGGAAATCTCTTCAATTCTCTTTTGAGCTTTCTTGTTTTTCCTTTGCCTACACATCTTCTATATATACCTCTTGCCGTCACAAAACCGGTTTCATGCAACGGATTTCATAAAAAATGTCATCGTGTAATTTAGCTTAAATAAATATTTTTCATTAATGACAACTTGTAGATAATTTTTAAAAATATTTTATTAATTTGTTTATTTCAGTTAAAAGTTTTATTTTTTTTTTTTATTTGTCGATTAACCGATTTAATATATTCGAGTTATTTTTTAATCGAAATTTGTAATTTTTCTTACTGTACCTCAAAATTCTACGATTAATCGAGCGATGAATGTTCGAGTGGATACTCTAGTTTTAACTCCTTTGCTCTTGCTTGGCAGTCTGACTTTTGTGTGGGCCTCCACCTGCTGACTGCTGGACTAGGGCACTAACTACCAAACAGTCTATGAAGGCACATCTGCCAATCTGTATATTTCGAGTTGTGACAAAGATTTAAGTTCCTCAGAAGAGATTTGAGAATGTTTTAATTAAGTTTAACAAAAATTTTATTTTCCCGTTTAATTGTGTAAAAAACATTAATTTTTTATGATTACAATTGTTGTTTATTGTTTAATTAATATTTTCCAGTTTTTTTTTTTTTTTTAGATAATCTTAATACTTCCAGCGTTCTTTTCTCAACTACAGCTAAAGTTCAACAACCTTTAGAAAGAAGATGCAACCATGTTAACATGTAACAGTTTTTTAAAGTATGACATACTTATAACGGTTCAGTTCATGATAACTTGTGATGTTTGCATGCACTGGCAGTAAGAATTTAATTTATTTAGACAATAAATGAATAAATAAATAAATTTGAGTTTATGCATGTACATTCATATATTTTTATGTATGTGAGAGTTATGTACGATAATGAAAAATGCCGTAAAGACAAACTAACCGTATAAAGTTTATATCAAATTTAATTTATGATAGAAGTAGAAAAAGCCTAAAATAATAAAAATTAAAATGCAACAATCATATGTACATACATACATACATGCACACTTTAATCTTAACTTAACTAACAGCAAAAACAGTAAATATACATACATACACAAATAGCAAGTGCCATGCAGCATATGTAAAAAAAAGTCTTAAATAATTGTTAAAACATTGTTGCTTTTAAGGCATAAATGCATAAATGCAACATGCTAAACATTTCATGTAAAAAAATATTTTTAATGTTGCATTTTTTTTTTTAATTAAAAATAGCGCATTAAAGTTTCTAGTGCGGCTAAAATGAGCCACAGACTTCCTAAGAGTAGATTTAATTTATTATTATTTCCTTTTATACGAGATTTTTTCAACTCTAGTATATTTTTCAAATTGGCTGTAGCTATAACTCGATAACATTATATGCGACCTATTTAATTTTTTAATAGACTTTTTAAAATTAAATTTGTCCATATCTAAGATTAAACAAAAACTTTCGAAAACAAACAAAACTTTTCGCAAACGTTTCATGCAAAGTTACAAACTTTTTAAATTTTTTTTAACCATTTATATATACACTCGTGCATGAGTAAAACAGACACTTTTTGTATGACAAAAATAGCAAACAAAACAAATGGTTTTTGCTTGCGCATCCTTTTAGACATAAAATCTGGCATCAAGAAAACACAAAAAAAAGTTTGGAGATTACGAACGCTGTTAAATGTAAAAGTACACATTTCATCCTGTCATTGCTTTTTACTCCACGAGTCCTAGTTATGCAAGCAAATACATCAACTTTGAGCTTAAAATCACGTTTTTCCTTTCTCTAGGTCCTAGTATATAGCCTGTTGAATCTCCTTGAAAAGAATCATTGCTTTTCTACTCCCCGAGTCCTAGTTATGCAAACAATTACATCATCTTTGAGCTTAAAATCACGTTTTTCCTTTCTCTAGGTCCTAGTATATAGCCTGTTGAATCTCCTTGAAAAGAATCTACATATGTTTTAAATTTTATTTAATTCGGTTCTGGATCCTGGTTTTAAAAACAGGCATATTCCAATCAACCTTCTTTTTTTAAAAATTCATTAAAATCGGTTTAGTCGCGTAAATGGCCTACTTTCCCTCTTTCCTTCCCCTGGAAACTAGTATTGAAAAAAGTTTATTGATTATTCTCGATGAGGAACTATCAATGAATTAAATTTTCTCAAAATTGAGTCAAAAAGATAAAAATGGGACCTCCTTATTGGACCTTCTAGATATTGAAAACTTTGTTAAAATCGATGCAGCCGCATATAATATCCATTTTCCCTCTTTTCCCCCTTCAGGGTCCTAATTTTATAAACTTTTTGAATCTTCTAGACTAAGACCTTCATATGTTTCAAACCGGTTCAGCATTATAAAAATTAACCTTCTCCACAATATCTACCTATACATGCCTTAATTATGAAATACAAGTCTTATTAGGTTTTAGAAATCAGAATATCTACAGTTGACATATAAAATCATTACAACATAAAACAGAAAAATTTTTAATTGAGCCAAGTGAATCCAAAACCAAATCATTGTACTTTTCGGGTTAAATATATTTTAAAAATAGTACAACTGTTTTTATTATATCGTGTTAGATCGCTCTATTTAGAGGGCCTTGAGAAATGTGATTATTTGGAGGGAATACAAAAACCAGAAAGAGAGTAGACTAAATTTACCGAGCTTAAAGAAGATTATATTGAAAAGTTTCTTTTATACCGCACGACCGAACTGTTCGGCGTTCTATCATCTAATACATTAAAGGTGATGGCATCTGATAGGAGTTTTTTTGTTTTGACCTATTTTGCGTAATCAGAAATAAATAAGTTTACCAATTAAAGGTTTTAATTGGTTTCAGTTTAAAATTTAATTAAATAATATTATTTATTTCTTATAACGCGTAATTCCTTTTTTAAATTTATTATTATATAGCAATCCAAACAGATTACTATTGGAAAGCATATCCATACAGCATATAGCTATTTCACTGGTGCTTACCCAGATCGTCAGTGGACTTTTTTAAATTTTCTGTTTGGATTACTATATAATAAATTTAAAAAAGCAATTATGCGTTATAAGAAATAAATAATATTATAAAAAAGAAATTCCAAATATAATTTTTAAAAATTTAATTAAATAATTAATTGATCCAATTATGTGTTTTTTTTTTCTTTTTTTTCTGTTTTAAACAAATATATATGAATAAATTACAAAATTAATTGAACTTTAATTTAAAACTAATTAAAACCTTTAATTGGTGCAAACATTTTTTTGTGTACTTTTAATAGCAAAATTAAAAATTAAATAAAAACTATAAGAAAAACTTTGGATCACCTGAAATTTTTTCAATTTTAATTTCAACCTGAACGCGGCAAAACATACATCGTTCAATAAAATTTTCTACTTCTACATAACGAGTGATTTTTTAAGAGCTTGAGAACTTTTTTTTAAAAAAAAACGCATAAAATTTGCAAAATCTCTTCGGTTCTTTATTTTAAACGTTAGATTGGTCCATGACATTTACTTTTTGAAGATAATTTCATTTAAATGTTGACCGCGGCTGCGTCTTAGGTGGTCCATTCGGAAAGTCCAATTTTGGGCAACTTTTTCGAGCATTCCGGCCGGAATAGCCCGAATTTCTTCGGTAATGTTGTCTTCCAAAGCTGGAATAGTTGCTGGCTTATTTCTGTAGACTTTAGACTTGACGTAGCCCCACAAAAAATAGTCTAAAGGCGTCAAATCGCATGATCTTGGTGGCCAACTTACCGGTCCATTTCTTGAGATGAATTGTTCTCCGAAGTTTTCCCTCAAAATGGCCATAGAATCGCGAGCTGTGTGGCATGTAGCGCCATCTTGTTGAAACCACATGTCAACCAAGTTCAGTTGTTCCATTTTTGGCAACAAAAAGTTTGTTAGCATCGAACGATAGCGATCGCCATTCACCGTAACGTTGCGTCCAACAGCATCTTTGAAAAAATACGGTCCAATGATTCCACCAGCGTACAAACCACACCAAACAGTGCATTTTTCGGGATGCATGGGCAGTTCTTGAACGGCTTCTGGTTGCTCTTCACTCCAAATGCGGCAATTTTGCTTATTTACGTAGCCATTCAACCAGAAATGAGCCTCATCGCTGAACAAAATTTGTCGATAAACACATTTCGAACCGAACACTGATTTTGGTAATAAAATTCAATGATTTGCAAGCGTTGCTCGTTAGTAAGTCTATTCATGATGAAATGTCAAAGCATACTGAGCATCTTTCTCTTTGGCACCATGTCTGAAATCTCACGAGATCTGTCAAATACTAATGCATGAAAATCCTAACCTCAAAAAAATCACCCATTAATATTTGTATACAAGAAAGTATTGGAAAAATTATGCAGAAAAAATATCAAATCTCAACTCGACTCGACTTAAGCTGTCAGAATACCACAGATATACTTTTTATGGTTAAAAAAGATTCTTATTCCACTTGTAATGAAGAATAAATAAAATATTATGAATCTGCTAATATTTTTAATGATTCTTTTAACATCCACCGAAGTTCAATTTAATATGATTTGGAACCATTAACGTTTCAGGTGACGAAATATTTTTATTATACTTTAAAATTATGTAACCTTTTTATACATAAATTATGTTTACAACAAAAAAAAACTTTATTTGTAAAAGCCAATGTATTTTTTCCTCAACGAATTTTAATCCAATTTTGTATTTAATACAAAATCATGGAAGTATAAAATTTTAAAAACTTCCTCAATATAATTTGAACTAGTTTTATTTTATTTTATTTTTTTATTCGACTTTCAGTCAGTCTTGCAATAAGAAAAACTAATTTTGACTGCAAATTAAAGCCAAAGTGGTGAAGCGTAATAAAGTCTAAAATACCAAGAGCAAAATTATAAACACTTGAGTAAATTTTGATAGTAATTAATTAATTAATTATATTTTTTTGGCTCACTGCAATATCACTATTATACCGTTAAGTTTTTATTATTTGCAGGTTTTGTACACGTACATATGTTCATACATATGTATGTATTTTGTTAAAGACAAATAAAAAACCCCAAACAACATTGAATTCTATTGTTTTATAAATGAATATTTCATGACATTTAAAATTACGACAAACATAAGCCAAATTGAATAAATGAAGAAAAATGAAGAAAAAACCATAAATTCGTCTAAGGTTTTTTTAAGAAAAACAAAATTGAATGTCTTTTCCCCGCAATAGTGTGGCCAATTCTTTTATTCGTTTTTTTTTTTTTTTTGTTGCTGTTGCTGTTACGTGCCAAGCATCGATAATTAATCACGTTTGTTGCTTCAGTCTTTTGTTTTTTTGTTTTAATTTTTTATTTCTTCTTTCGCTCTGTTTTATTTTGTTTGAGTTTTTGAATAATTCAACCAATAGCTTTTTATTTTGCAAACATTTTCAAAATTGTGGAATAAAAACAAATCTAATTTGTTTTATACCCACTATATTTAGACAAAAATAATTACAAATAATTTCTTAGAGCAACTTCGAAAAGTGGGTCAATTTTGTATGTACTTGCTTAAGAATTATTGTTGCTGCTAAGACCACTCTAACTACAACTGCAACAACTCAGGCATATCGTCAGATATATTTTTATTTTATTTCTTTTTACTTTTAAACGCCAGGGTCTTGTTTGTAAGTCTGTAAATATTAATGTCAGCATCAAATAAATTACCACAAATGTTTTAATGTGAAAAAAATAATCTAAGAAATATAATCAAAGTGTGTCTGTTAAGTGTTCTGACGATGAAGGCATTTACCTACATATTTTGAGAAATGAAATAAATATTTATGAAATATGTAACGACAATCAACATACGATTTTTGTATGTTGATTTCAATGTAAGAAAATACTTATTTTAATACTCCAGTTCTAAAAATCCCTAAGACTACTGTATGGTTTAGTATTGATGGTATTTTATTTGTAACCACTAAGGCCCATTATTATAATTTGTTAATAGCTAAAGTTAGGAAGTTAGATCGAAGAAATAACTAGCTTTTAGTTATTATAAGTAAACTAAAATTAACCTGTAACAATTACTTTCTTTAAGGGCAAATTATAGTAACGAGCCTTATCCTCGTTATTATAACGATAACCTATTTATCAAGCCTGTTCTGATAATCACGTGTATTCAAATCACGAAGCATTTTGAAATCACCAATTTGATTTTACCCTGTTCTGTAAATCACAAAATTTTAATTTTTTATGTGATTTTAAAGTTGTAAAGCCACAAGAAAATCGCTTTATATTTTATTGTTTTTATACCCTTCAATACAGGTGGAAAGGCTATATATATATTCATTTCCAATCCCATAAAGTATATATACTCTGGATCCTTAACATAGAAATGTTGATTAAGCGATTAAGCGTGTTCGAGTAGTAATGTAATTTGCTAAGGCACCAGACGAGATACAGAAGATCTTAGCTCACCAATCTGCCAGGCAGAGCGTATACAGATCTGGAGGCATCAATAAGCCCCTGCAAGGGCCGATTTCATGCTTATTTTTAGGTTGATAAGGTTTTTCTGCTTTGATTTGTATTTAAGGCCTTTATAGAAAGCTTTACATATGGAGGTAGCCAATAGACCCACAGGATGCCCACTGGCAATCAGGAGTAGTCAATAGGCCCCCTAGGGGTTGATAGGGGGGATTCGATATGAGGAAATTTTTTAAAAGGATTTTTTGCTTTAGTCTGACCACTCTAACGCAATATATCGGGTGGTTAAATTTTAATGGCCGATGTTGAATGTGAAATACACCTAAACGTCAAGTTTTTTTTCGGCCTTTAATTTGACATTTCTTATCGGGCCTATTGAATTGAAGTGAATGGTGTTCGCTATCTTGATGATAACGAACTTTTTATGGCCCGAATTAGAAGATATGAATGTGGACGATATGTGGTTTCAACAGGACAGTGCCAGTCAATTATGCCTCAGCGTCATCGAAAATTTGGAGCATCGGATGTCTGTGTAAAAAAAAATGACAATAACTTTCTAAATAATTTGTATTTTATTCAAAATCAACATCGGCCCTGACAAATTTAACCACCCTTTAGATTGCAGGAAGTTCCTAAGTTTTACAAAAAAATTTTATAAACAATTTAAAAAAAAAAAATTAAAAAATTTGGCCCAAAAATTTTCAAGAAAAAATTAAAAAAAAAAATTACTAAAAATTTTAACAAAAAAATTTTTATAAAACATTTTCAAAGAAACATAAGAGGGTAACACAATATCTAGCATTACTATGGTGAAGGATATATAAAATTCGGTATGTCCGAATAAAACACTCCTACTTCTTTTTCATTAAATTTACTTAATACTTCGAATAAAAGCAACGAAGAGCATATTGTAACATTGTTTAAAATGAAAACAGTGTAAGTAATTGGCATTTTAAGATGTGGTACGGGTGTTGGTTGATTTTTCACTAAACCAGTGGACCCAAAATTATTTCCAAGCTGCGAAAAGCCGTTGTTGTCTTAAAATAAAAGATACTCTAAAAGAACTACTACACAGGTGCAAGTTAAAATTATATTTTCAGAAAGTTGATTTACTGAAAAACGACATTGTTTGGCCTTGGGCCAATTAAATCGATGTTCTTAAAAATATGATTAATGATCATATATTTTTTATTGTTATTCTTTTTTAGCTCTACTGATGTAAATAATTGTTCGTTTAAAAACCGGACGCTTTAACTTTTGTTTTAAAGTTGCTTAATGAATTCTACATGTGTATTTTTAAATTTAGCTCTTATAAAATAAATACTTACATATAACAAAAACAAATTAAAATGGCGGAAATCGATATTGATAGGAATTTTTTTTTATAAAAAAATAATGTGAGCATCATTGTAGTCGTATTGTCAATATTACTTGCTGACCTTTGGTTACATTTATGAAGAGTTGTATAGTTTGTATTTAATTGTTATTGAAAACTTAATAGATTAAATTTAAAAAAAAAAAAAAACATTACAAAAAACAAATATAGGTAGTAATGAATAGCAAAAATCAAAAACAAAAATTTAAAAAACGGAGAGCTGTAGGCTTCGTTGCAACTAATTTATGACGAACAATTGCATTAGTATTTCTCTTTTTCTGTTATCTAAATTTGGTTGGTTAAATAGATGATGTTTATAACTAAACACTCTCCGCTCTATGAAGTAGTTCGAAAAATATGCGAACTTTAGCCTACTTAAGTAATTAATTTGTAAGACATCTAAAGAACAAAACCTAAAACTTTGGAAAAATTTCTATGCGAATGCGATATTGTATATTCATACAACCGACTATGAGCAGCTGCGAATCACACACATCGAACGCACATATATTCATCCACTGCTCTAAGATCATTGTAAAAAGAGTAGCAAGAAAATTGTCTTGTATAAACAATATCTCCCCAGAGTTGTTAAAAATTTAAGCATCAACGAGTGCCCATTTACTTACGCCTATTATAAACCGATTTTCCCGTAAGGAGCTCCTCCCAGAGGAAATTGCTGAAGGTGTCATCGTAGATTTACCAAAAATCAGAACACCATATATAACATATCGCAAAAAAAGGAGAGACACTACGCATCTAAGTTTAAACAACAAGGTGATATCACACATATTAAGTAAAAGACTGTCAACTTCTCTTCTTCCAGAGCTTAGGACGGAACAAGCCAACCTTCGCCTATATAAATATCACCTTTGTACCAAATATTTCTATACTTCGGGTATGCTTTCCATACCCTGAGTCACGCAGCCATATGGAACACAGTGGAGTGCAAATATGTACCTGAAAAGCTCATAAGGCTCATTAGAGGGGTATATTGAGGTCTCCAAGGCAGATTCCAAGACCTTGACTACGCTAATGTCTACTTTACCATACCTTGTCAGACATTGTCGACAAAGCAATAATAATGCGAGTAAATGTAAACAAAGGGCAAATATTAATCGTCCATAATTAACCGTTTAATGAAATAGAATCATCCTGCTAACTGGGAAGCATTTTTGACAAAAGTCTTGAATTCAAGGCCAAAAACTCTGGCCGTATACACGGGAACTGGATCAGGGGTTTTCTCTTAGGATCTTGATCTTTCAGTTTCACTAAAGCTTCCTGATACCTGTACCGTGTTTTAGGCTGAAATATATGCTATATTGGTAGCGGAAAGGCTAATTGGGGAACTTACGACGGAGGCGTTGGCTGTTAATATTTTTGTAGATAGTCTAGCCGCCATTAAGGCCCTTGATACGAAAGTAGTGAAGTCAAGATGTGTGAAGACATACATACAATCTTTAGCCCTAATTGGACCGACATCGTATAAGGATAGTGTGGCACGCAGGGCATGAAGGCATTCGTGGAAACGAAATGTCTGATCAATGTGCGAGGAACGGTTCGAGTCTGAATGTGGTAGACGCTTAAGGAGACGACGTCAACATTCCCTTGGCCGAAATATCTAACACATTACGGGAATGGCCGCTAAAGGAAACGGCTCGCAGGTGATCTACATTAACCATAATTCTTTGGCCTTCAACTGAAAAGTACAAAAGCACTACTGACCCTCGACAAAAACTTGTTATCACTTTATGTAGGCACCATAACGGGGCACTGTATGATTGGACGTATTTGGGAGTGTATGGGAATCTATTGTGGCGGATGCTGCAGAAGATGTATGAATGAATGAGGAGGAATGAGTTCAATGCCTTATCTGCGACTTTCCGGCTCTTCAAGAAAGCATTCTCAAATTTTTGGACCACAGAATCTTTTAAGACCTGGACTGTCTCAGAGACGCGACACTGATTAGCCTATTAGGCCTTGTTAAAAGCTTCAGATAGTTCTTTCGAACCAGCGTTATTGGAGTTCTATAGGGAATAGTGGGGGTATATGGGCCTTATGGGCCTCCGTGTGAACTCGCCTTTGCGGGGGAGGCCATATAACCTAACCTAATATCAAATTTATTACAATCGAAAAACAAATCGCTAAAAAAAATTCTCTAGTGCGGTCGAATTTTAAATGAACACTTCTTGAATAGTAGAATAAGTCAGTGCCTTTAAAGTTATCTTCTAGATGACATTGACATCGATTAACAGATTTTGTTGCAATTTTTTTTTTCTCGAACTTAATAAATGCTTAAGCGAATTTAAATCAATGCCAACGCAACAAAGAAATAAAAACACATATTTTAGCTAAACTTAGACATAAACATAATCACTGATATAATTGATGTATTTGCTACATTGTAACATTTGCAACAATGTCACAATCTTGATACAATTTAATAGATACAAGTGCCGATATTTGTATTTATTATCTAAGTACCAATCATGTATGACTTTCTTTTTGTCTTGCAATAATAAAAGAAAATTTGGTAAAAGTATTTGCTGGACAAATATGTAAACTCTGTTTTCTAATATTTAAATACCGGATATATTTTTCTCAATACTACAACTTTTTCTCAATACTTATCTTTTAGTATGTGAACGTAAACATGACTTTTGCATTTCAGCGGTCACAAAAGTGAACGTAACATTAGAAATTTACTGTTTGGGAATAAAACTAGAAAAAAATCATAAATTATTAGCATTTTTATGCTCTTGACCAATAGAGCTTCCAACGTAAATATATAATAAATAAAATCATTTTTTTTTTTTCAACCGTACAGACAAAAGGCAGACAAACAGACTAGACTCACGAACGGCTTGTATTTATTTAAGACATTATTATACACACTTTACAACAGTTAATCTTTCTTAGCCGGCAGTTTAGGCCATTGTGTCAGTGGTAAGAAATATTATGTAACAGTCGCTGACATTTTTTCACTTTTTTTCTCTTTTTAACAAATACTTTTTTTAAAGACATTATAATAATGAAAAAGAAGAAAAAATAATATTTGTGTATGATTTTCGTTTCTTTTATTTTTTTTTTTTTTTTTTTTGTTTTTTATTTGTGTTTAATGTTAGCAACACTTCAATATGATTTACTATACTTCCGTAATCACAAATATTATACATTGAATAGCTGAACTTAGCCTAAACATTGGTTGGAAAAACTCGTAAAAAATTTTTTATGCTATAAACACAACTGGAACGAAAGACGATTTTTTCGCTCCGAATATTCGTCGTAAAAAATTAGGTCAATTTAGGGCCATTTAGGTCAAATAACATCACCTATTGGGACACCCTTTAATGTCCGTTTTTTTTTTTTTTAAATTAAACACTTGTTATAAAAAACTTAGCGATATATGTAGATGCTTTGTAAATTTCAACTGTCTGTCTAATAGTTCAAAAATTTGGCCATATACAACGAATTACATCAACTATTGGGACACTCTTTAAATATTATTATTTTAAATATTTATACTTGTTATTATACTGGATATGGAAGTGGACATTCTGTCTAATTTGAAAGTGTTTGTAACGAGTGATTTTTTAAGAGCTTGAGAACTTTTTTTTAAAAAAAAACGCATAAAATTTGCAAAATCTCATCGGTTCTTTATTTGAAACGTTAGATTGGTCCATGACATTTACTTGAAGATAATTTCATTTAAATGTTGACCGCGGCTGCGTCTTAGGTGGTCCATTCGGAAAGTCCAATTTTGGGCAACTTTTTCGAGCATTTCGGCCGGAATAGACCGAATTTCTTCGGAAATGTTGTCTTCCAAAGCTGGAATAGTTGCTGGCTTATTTCTGTAGACTTTAGACTTGACGTAGCCCCACAAAAAATAGTCTAAAGGCGTCAAATCGCATGATCTTGGTGGCCAACTTACCGGTCCATTTCTTGAGATGAATTGTTCTCCGAAGTTTTCCCTCAAAATGGCCATAGAATCGCGAGCTGTGTGGCATGTAGCGCCATCTTGAGGAAACCACATGTCAACCAAGTTCAGTTGTTCCATTTTTGGCAACAAAAAGTTTGTTAGCATCGAACGATAGCGATCGCCATTCACCGTAACGTTGCGTCCAACAGCATCTTTGAAAAAATACGGTCCAATGATTCCACCAGCGTACAAACCACACCAAACAGTGCATTTTTCGGGATGCATGGGCAGTTCTTGAACGGCTTCTGGTTGCTCTTCACTCCAAATGCGGCAATTTTGCTTATTTACGTAGCCATTCAACCAGAAATGAGCCTCATCGCTGAACAAAATTTGTCGATAAAACACATTTCGAACCGAACACTGATTTTGGTAATAAAATTCAATGATTTGCAAGCGTTGCTCGTTAGTAAGTCTATTCATGATGAAATGTCAAAGCATACTGAGCATCTTTCTCTTTGGCACCATGTCTGAAATCTCACGTGATCTGTCAAATACTAATGCATGAAAATCCTAACCTCAAAAAAATCACCCATTATATAAGGGTTAAAAAGATAGGGCCATATAGGTCAAACTACATCCATTATGGGGACACCCTTTAATTTACAAATTTTTATAGCAGACTTAGCAATACAGGTTCTGTGTAAATTACATCTGTCTTTCTATAGCGCTTCAAAAGTTTCGTCATCTACATCAAATTATATTAACTTTTGCGACACCCTTTAATTTCTTATTTTAAAGATTTGTACTTATTATAACGGATATTTGTCGATGAATTCCTCGTACTGTGCGAAGTTTGTTTAATTTCCGACCCCATAAAGTATATATATTCTGGATCCTTATAGTGAAAGTGATATAGCGATGTCCGTCTGTGTTCGAATTGAAACCAACTTTTTCAAGGCACCAGATGAGATACAGAAAATTTAAGCCCACCAACCTACTAGACATAGTTTCGAAAATTTTACTAATGAAATTCAGCAACACCAGACCACTCAATTCGAGGCAGAGGGCAAAAAACCACGCCTACCTATATTTTTTTAACATTTTTTTAGGTTCTTTTTATTTCTGTTGTAATAATGACGTTTTGCTTGTTTTTATTAAAAAAATATTAGACCATGACCGCGGGGGATCAATAACCCCCTGCGAGGAACGATTTTTGTTTGTTTTTAGGTTAGTTTTTCTGCTTTGGTTTGTATTAAAGACCTTTATAGAAAGCAATACGCAAAGAGTTAGCCAATGGACCCACAGGGTGCCCACTGGTAACCAGGAGCAGTTAAAAGGCACATGGGGAGGTCAATATGAGGTAATTATTTTAAAGGATTTTTTTTTTGGCTTTACTCTGACCATTCCAACTTAATATAGATTAAACTTAAATTAAATTAAAAACAATATATCAAAAAAAATTTTTTAAAAAATTTTAAAATTAAAAAAAAATTTAAAAAATTTAAATATTTACAAAAAAAAATTACTAAACATTTTCAAAAAGATATTTTTACAGACACATTTCCGAAAAAAACTTAGAAAAAATATTTTTACATACAATTTTCGAAATATTTAACAAAAAAAAACATTTTAATATTTCTATGAAAATCATTAGTGTAACATAACATATTTTTAATATTAAGAATATGTATATCGTTACCTTAATATAGAAAGGCCCTAACTCGTTTTTTTTTAAATCGATTTTTTTTTTTTTTGCATATGTATTTGGATAGATGATCAATATTATAAAAAATTTAAAGTAAAAAAATTGTTACAGCATTAAAACGCTAAGACGATTTAATAAAAAATTGAGTTAAAAAATAATTCGCGACTACAAAACTATAATTTTTATTAAGTTTTTTCCTTCTCCTGTAAAGTAGGAAAAACGTTAGTAAGGGGCTTTCTATATTAAGGTATCGATATGTATATAGAGTAATATATTTTTTTAAAAGCGTTTGATTCTTAAATAGATGAGATCTCTGTTTTAAAAGCTAGATGCATTAATAAAATACATACACAGACTTTATTAAAAAATATAAAATAATCAACTCAAAGAAATGCTATTTCTTATGTTTTCATTAACTCTTATTGATTTACCCTCGTAAGTAGTCCACATTAAAATAAACTTTTTTGTTTTGCATTAATTTTTAAAAAGCCTACAGATTGTGATACAAAACGTAAATTATCTAGGTCAAAAATATTAGCTTCTCGAGTGTTACCATTTGTGAAGATTTATCTTTTTTTTAGGTTTTTAGAGATTTATAAAGTGTGATATTTAGTCATTTTAATCTGTAAAAAATGAATATATTCGAATTGAAAAGTTTAACAAAAATGTAAATATTTGAGTAAATATTTGTACATATCTTAAAGATCATAAATACCAGAGTACAGAAATTCTTACTCAATGCTCAATCATGAGTGAGTATGTACATTTTTGTTTTTTTTTTCTACTTCTTTTTATACATGTATGAGAGACTAGAAAATACTTTGTGTTTGCCCATTTATGAGTGAGATAATTTAATTTTTCCTTTCTATTCAAAAGTGAATAAATAAAAAAATTATTTGTTTTCCACGCAATGGCTCATGTATGAGAATTTACAATTTTGTTAATTTTTCATAAATAGAAAAATGTTAGGTAATGTATGTGTGTATGTATATGTACATATTTTGTAATGTGCAACTGCCGGGGTATGTAGTAACAAAGTGTTTTAGAAATCTCGTTTTCATAAATGAGCACTCATAAATGAAAACGTTCATAAATGAAAAAAAAAATTACATATATTTATATAAAAGATTCTTTACTTATAACCAACCCACGCAAACCCCTACGGGTTTGTGAGTACATAAACAATCTCAACGAGAATCTCATAAAGAGAACAAAACATGTAAAAATAATAAATCAGTACCATACCAGCTTTCAACAAGGTAGGTTTGTGTCACTTTGCTCAATATTTAGCAAGCGAATGCATTTTCATTTTAACTACTTTTTTTTTGGTTGGGGGCCTTTGCTTATAACATATCAATAATACGGATATTCTACGTTTTTCACCGTTCACTTATGTATGTATGCTAAAACATCAATTTTTTATTGTTCATTTCTGATTTCTTATTTATGAGAAATATCATAAATGTTGAATTTTTAACGCTCATTAATAACAATTCTGAACCCTGCTAAATACACAGATTTTTTTTGTTTACTTTAAGATTTTGTTAAAAAAAAATAATAATTAGGGTAACAAGGGCTTCAACTGAAATAAAACGAAAGCAATGGAAGTAAAAGCTTTTATACTTAAATGACAAATAATTTCTGTTGAAAACAAAACCTTTTTATTTTCTTTGAACCCACTGCTTAACAAACAGGAAATACAAATAGATATTTGTAGCTATGATATGAATCTTTCTTTTTAAATAAAATTATAGGGCATTGTTAAAAATACCAACTGCAAACGTGAGAAATTTGTAAAAGTAAATAAGTAATTTTTGAATAGTTTTTCTTTGAATGCTGCTCTAGTGTTAAAATAACATAAAGGGTGATTTTTTAAGTCAGGTCTTTTTATGTTTTTAATGTTTTTTACAGTTGAGTAATATTGCTTGCAAAGAAAGCTGATTATTAAAATTCTTAAGTTGTTCAATCAGATGATAATATTCGCTATTACTACAGTGACCAACCATCCACTATTACAGTGGACAGTACACTATTTAAGCCTTTTGTATATTATTTTTTTGCGTTCGCTCTTTGTCCACTTTTTTAATTAATGCCACTTTTATATATTACTTTTCTCACAATTATTGACTTTTGTTCACTTTTTTATTATTTCCACAATATCTAGAAGAAAAAACTCAATAAGAGGTAAAATTGCATAAAAATCCTGTTAAAAAATCATTTTTTATTTTTTTATTATTACCGAAAAGAAATACTTGATTTATGTAAATGTAGTCCTGTTCATATGTTAATGCAGTCCTGTTCTTTAAGTTTATTTGGATCATTTAAATGGTTAAATGTAGTGCATTGTTTGGTTTTCCGAAAAATCTCAAATGAGATTGGAATCTTCAGCATTTTTCCCAAATAATAAAAAACAATTTTGATGTGCTACAAAACATCTAAAGTAGCCTACACTCAACTTTGTCCCGAATTACATTAAGGAACTTTTGTCGCTGCAATCTTTCTCGGTTCTTCTTTAATATTGCTTTTATGTATATATCGTGCAATTTTTTTTGCAGCATTTTTGTTTACATTTTAAACTTTAAAATTAAAGCTACGAGGACAAAACGAATTTCAACCTTTTTTAATTCATCTCTCCCCTCTCGCCTACTAATGAGATATTGCACCGACAAAAGTTGCATAATGTAAATCAGCACTTTACCATACCTCGTAGAAGCAGATATACATACAATAAAACTGTAACAGGACCATTTCTGTAAATGAAATATTTTTTGAAAATTTTATTGCTCGTAACTGCATTGTGCACTGCACTGTGAAATACAAAACATCAAGCTTTAGAATTTTTATCTGTCTGTCTGTCTGTCTGTCTGTCTGTCTGTGGTCGCATCACGTAAAAGCGACTAGATGAATTTTTATAAAACTTTGTGAGGAGGTATCCTAGTATCTAGATTTAAATATAAGATACTTTTCTCGCAACAATAGCTCATTTCAAAGAGAAAATAAAGAGATTTAAAGATACTGCAAATATACACGTTTTATTTTTATCAGTGTTATATTTTAAATACTATTTACAGAACTCTACAATATTTTTAGAATTTTATATAAATTTTAGAATTTTATTTAGGGATGGGTACCTCAATATAATGAAAATACATAAACCATATTAGAAGCACTATAAAAGTAAGAGTCTTAGAATTGGTGTGGGTTACTTTCAAAGCAAACTCGAACAAAATATTGTCAGTACGCCCATGACGTGCTAGTATTACTTACATAATAATGCCCCAATGCAAAAATACAGTTTACTTCAAGTCTACTTTATGACAAATTTTATATCAAAAATTTTTCATATAAAATTTTTCATATAAAATTTTTCATATAAAATTTTTCATATAAAATGAAAAATTTTTTATATAAATTTTTTCATATAAAATTTGTCTTAAAGTATACTTTAAGTCGACTTTATTTCTTTTGCATAAAGGCATAAAAATTCCAAATATTTTCGTATTGATAAAATAATTATTTTCTATCTCTTATGTCAAGTAAGCTACCTCTCCCCCTCCTTATTTTGCCGAAAAACAATACATCCCCACATCTCCGTATACCAAAGGCACATATTGGATTTAATTTTGATATGTCAATAATGGTATACACGATTTGGGGTGTCAAGTAAACTTCCCGATTATGGCCAAAAACTATAAACTATAAAATGTTGCTCCAATTAAAGGTTTTATTTAGTTATAAATTAAAAAGTTCAATTAATTTTTTAAGTGATTAAATCATATATTTGTTTAAAACAGAACAAAAAAATTCTAATTAAAAAAATAATTGAATTAATTAATTATTTAATTAAACTTTAATCTAAAACTAACAAAAACCCTTAATTGGTGCAAATAATAAACCAAAGGCACATACTGAATTTCATTTTGATATATCAAACTCATTGGCGTAGGAAGACACATTTTCTAAGCGGGGCAAAAGCATTCTTATTCGAAAAAAATAATTCTAGGGGGCAACAGCAAATCTTGCACCCCTCAGAATGGCTTTTCTACGACAATGGTCAAACGGTATCACTTGTAGAGCCTTCACAAAAATAGTGGCATACACATGCACACACATTATCGCGCAAATAGTACAATTGGGTTCAGGGGACCCCAAAACGTAAAAATCCGTTGAAATCCCGACATTTAATTTCTTCATGACACTATATTTTATTTATACAACGTATGATTCAGTAAAAATGCCTTCAATGGGGAAATATCAGATGTAATAAATATGTATTAACTTGTGTGAATATTAGAAACTGCATATCGCACCCTAAATACAAAAGGGTCACAACTCAAAATTTTTCAAAACTGACTTTTTTCCATAAATTAATTCAGAGTACATATCTCTAACTACTGCAAAAATTTCTTTCACATCACTATCTTCTTTAACTGGAAAAATACAGTTATGTCTATTTTTATCTTAAGTGTGTTGCTTCTGCACATAAACAGTTTTTTGTGTCTCCTAAAAATTTTAGTATTTTGAGTTGTGACCCTTTTGTATTTTGGGGTGCGATATGTATTTTTAATACCCTTTGAAAAAAATATTTATTAATGAATTTTGCTATTTTATCAAATCCATTATATTTGTTCACTATCTTTTCATACAAATAATGGTCATCGTAGCTATAACTGAAAACATTTCACAAATTATACACTAAAAAACCAAACTGCAAAAATTTACCCTTTACATGTACTAACGTAAAGATATGTATAAATACCTATAAATTTTCTTTGGAATCCGAGATGATGGTATTGTTGACGGTAAAGATTTAGGTTACCAAAGAGTGTCAGTTTGCTAAAATTGTTTAAACTAATGTTAAAATAAACTCGTATTGTGAGAAAATATATTTTTTATATATATTTTTATAATATTTTTTTCTTCTTCTTCTTCTTCAGCTGTTTTGTACTTTTACCTTTGTGCAAATTTTTGCAAATATTGTTTTCAAATAACCTTTAAAACTCAAAGGTTTTTATGCCAAAACCTTGAAATCGAATAAAAAAAATATATATAAATATTTGCCATATTAACCTGGCTTAGAAAATTAGCGAGTTAATTTAGTTTTTTTGACCAAAACTTAATAGGCCCTTTAAAAAATAAATAATTTGATTGATTTTAAGTAAAACAAGTAAGAGTGCTATATTCGGCCATGTCGAGTCATATATACCCTTCACCATTGTAATGATAGATATTGTGTTACCCTCTTATGTTTCTTAGAAAATTTTTTGGAGAATTTTTTTGTAAATATTTTTTGAGAATTTTTTTGTAAAATTTTTAGTGAAAATTTTTTGGTATAAAAATTTTTTGTTTTAACTTTTTGTAAAAATTTTGTTGGTAAATTTATTTTAAAAATATTTTAAAATTTTTGAAAATTTTTTGTTATTTTTTATATTTATTTATTTAACAAAAAAAAGCAAAAGAGAATCATTAAAACCGAAAAAAATTATAAGAACGTGAAAAAATATAGGTGGGCGTGGTTTTCGAAACTATACCTGGCAGATTGGTGGGCTTAAATCTTCTGTACCTTGGCAAATGATATTACTAACCGAACACGGGCAGATCCAGAATATATGTATATACTTTATGGGTCGGAAATGAATATTATGGAAATTACATGCGGAATGACAAACTTATATAGCATACCCTTTCCACTTGTGGTGGAGGGTATAACAAGTAAAAGTACTATATATTTGACATACAGACAGATGAATTTTTGACGTTTTAAAGAAGTAAAAAGAAGGATTATGGAGGCCTTCTAGAAGGCCTCTTTACTTCTTCTTTTGGAGGCACAAGGCATTCCATTCTCATATCTTTTTTATACAGGTTGTCATTGCGGATCAGGCCTTTCACTTTCGCTTCTGCCGGCAAGCGTTCCGGAAGGTCTTCCGAAAATAGAACCCTTTGAATTAAATGCCTTTTAGAAGACTTTTCGTAGCAAAAACTATGAAAAAATGTTCTAATTAAATTTTTTTTATTGAAATATTTAAATTTTTACTTAACTTTCTGGGAATCTAACCCTCAAACCTCAAAGCTGATAGACAAGCAGCAGGTAGCAGTTATATAAAGGCCAATTAACTTTTGTGTTTTATAAATGAGAAATCTAAAATTAGAAAATTATGTATTTGCCATATAAAATGATTACACAGCATGCCTTATAGAAGGCCTGAAGTTATAAGGCCTGTTTAGTTTTACCACTAGGAAGTTTTGTCGATTTAGACCAGAGATCCACAAACAAACACCATTGCAATTTTCTTCTATAGGATTTTACATGCGTTCTTGTCTTAACGTTTGTTTATTCTTTTTTAGGGTTCAGTACCCAAAGGGTAAAAACATAATCCTATTGTTTTCGCTGCAATGTCTGTTCGTTTGTCCGTTTGTCAGCGCCTTCGACCTCTGGAACGAACCGTAAAAGGTTGACTCTTGACATTTTCACACAAGTTGCATTACTATGATCGCTATAAAAAGAAATACTAAAACTTATAGGGTTTTTCGAAAGTAATGTGTTATTCGCGTATATATCTTTATTTCTTGAACCGTAACAGCAGACATTTAAAATGCTGTTATAACAACAATTACTAAAAATTAAAGGGTGTTCCGATAGTGACGCAATTATCGCGTATATAATTTAATTTTTTAATCGTAAATTTATAAAAATTAAAGGGTGTTGCAAAAGTGACACAAATTAACGTATTTAGCTTTATTGAGAAACTATATATTTGTCCCCTATAACAAGAGCAAAAAATTAAAATTAAAGGGTTTTTCGATAGTGACAGCATTTTGCGTATACTTATGTCATTATATTAGAACAGTAATAAAGCTGACACATAAAATTTACACAGTTTATATTTTACAATATCTACTGTAACAAGGAGTATAAAAAAAGCAAAAAAATAATAAAAATGAGAGGGTTTCCATAGACGTTGCAAATTTTGTCTTCTCTTCTAAACGTTAGAGGCAGACACTTAAAATTTACACAGGATATTTAAAACTATGCTCTAGTATAAAAAATAATTAATAAATAAAGGGTGCCCCTTAAGAGTGAGAAAAAAACTTAAAACTTGTTCTCTTAAAATTATACAGTGAAGGTAAGGTAAGGAACCCTACTTATGTGACTCTGACTCGCACTTGGCTGATTGTTTATTTTTTGTAGCGGCCATAGTAATACAGCTTCAGTGTTTTTTTTAGCAAATTTTCGATTATTAATATTTTTTTAATTAAAATAACCTCCTTTTTTTAAAACTATTGTTGGTGAAATTTATAAAAAATTGGTTATGAAAAATATGATTTTTTATTAAATTTGTTAGTGCAATAAATTTTGATGAAAACGTGATATTCCTTTAGTGAAGTTTCGATTTTTTAGTGAATTTTTTTTTTCTCAATTTAAGTTTTTTCGAAATTTCGTTTTCCAAAACCTAAAAGCAAATACAATGCAATGCAACACAACATGGGAAAAAATGTAGAAAATAGAGGCAGGCAGCCATCGTGTTTTGCTCGTATTTTCTCTTGCGGATATTGAATATGAACATTTCAAAAACTATTTCAGATGAATATGGTAAACTGGACTCAGTTTCTAAAAGGATATAGTATACGCAAAGGTATATACATACTTGTGGTAAATGGTAAAAACTACAAATGATTCTAATCGATAATTATTTGTTTTTTTTTTGCTTTACCAAAATTTAGTATGGCATATTGCTTTTAAGAAAACATATTTTCAGGTTATTGCACATTTTAAATGATGCTTTTCGCCTGCTTCAGGATTTCCAGCCCGATATAAATTCAGTTTTATTAATTAACTTAATTTGAGTTTTAAATGGTACTCCACCATTGAACGACTAAGCTTATAAACGATTATAATACGTACGCACGTGACAGATTCAAGCAATGGCTAATAACTGTATCGCAATACAGCTATTCAAGGCAGTTCACCTAGTCAACAGAAATTCACGGTAAACAAGAACGACTTTACTGCCCTTAAACGATAATAAAAAAAGGCGCGCGCGTGTTGTTTATGCACCCAGAGCAACTTTACAACTGCAATTAGATATTTAGACAATAACAATTGAAAAAACAATAAGAAACATTTAACTTACTATCTCTTCTTGTTACTTTGAAATGTCTTTAAGTCATCTTAATAAAAACAGTTCAACAGAGGTGAAAAGAGGTGAAATGAAATGAAATGAAATGAAAAGAAAAAATTAAAAAGACCAAACAAAACAGCACGAACCATTGCAACGACCGCTATTATATTCAAGCAATAAAAGTAATAAATAAAATAATGATAAAATAAAAACTTTGCCTTAAAATATCAACAACAAGCATAAAACATAAAACAAATGTAAAAAAATAATAAAAATAAGTGCATGTAGAGGACAGACCAAATTGGATGTCTGTTCAAAAAATGAAAATAAAAACAAAAACAAAAAATCCAGCAGTTTGGCTTCATGCCTTACTGGAATTTTGTTTATTTTTTATTTTAACATAAAATTCAGAATATTAAAAGAATTAAAAAAAGAAATTATACATTGAATAAAACAAGTGTTTTGATGGAATACCATTATTAGAATTTGCTTTTAACCCTGTTGACAGCTTTATAGATTTTTGTTAGCTAGAAGCCAGTACTCTTTTCGAATGTGCATAAAAATGTTGAACAAAATTTATTATTTTACAAGGAAAATTTGACATTTAAAATGTAGTGTCTGTATCGCGATTTGGAAGAATTTTACGATTTTATTGCTTTTAAATGTACCAGATTGCTTTACAAAATTTTCCACAAAAAAAAAATTTTCTAAAAATTCCACATGAAATAATGCACATGTGCTTTTTTCACGTCTTTGGTAAAATGTTGCCAGAAACATTTCAATGTTTTTCCACAGTAAAAACAGAGTACTACTTCTGCAACATTTTTTGATGACTTTTTCATACACATTTTTTATGTATGTAGTTTGACAGCATTCCGCATGAAAAACTGAACAGAGTACCAGGCTTAGGATTGAATTTTATTTTATTTTTTATTTTTAATATCTTTTATTTAAAGAAGTTTGGCAACCATGCCAGATATCTGGCATTGCTATAAAAATGTTTATTGGAAAATAAAGTTATACTCGACTTTTTAGTCTGCAGGCTGTATAAAATCATTTATCAAGAGTTGTAACCGATTTCGAAAGGCTCAACAGGAACTGATCTACTCTCAATAGCTTTTTCCTTATTTTTTAAATTTTTTCCACCAGCCATTCGAATCCGAGCCCTAGTTTTCTTCCCTTTTTGACATAAGAAAATACATTTAGTAATTTCTAGACTGACTTTGAAAGTTGGTTGCAGACAGGTAGCGTATCTTTGCGGTATAAGGATTCCTTAATTATAATATCTTTAAGTCAAGCAAACTTGCTGGTAATAAAAGATGGATTCGGTGAAAGCAGTAAAATTGGTTTTCATGGCAGTTCTACGGCGTTTCTCTTAAAAAACAAAGTATTAAACAAAACGAACAACACATAATACAAAATTCTTTATCCCCGATACTTTTACACTTGTATTTTTGACAAGATATTAGCAAAAAAAAAGAAGATCAAAAAACAGTCAGCTGGGGTAAAGCCTCCACCTGGTATGTATTCGCCTTGGTCGCCACTTATTTATACACAAAAAAAAATATTTTCACCAATTAAAGGTGTTAATTAGTTTAAGATTAAAACTTAATTATAAATTAAATTAATAAAAATATTAATTTAAATTCGAAAATATTTTTTTCTTCTGTGTTAAACAAATTTATAATTGAATCAATTAATAAATTAATTGAACTTTAACTGAAAACTAATTAAAACCTTTAATTTGAAAAAAAAAATATTTTCTGTGTACGCAGTATTTACAAGTTTAAAACCCTGGTTTTATATTAGTTTTGGTGGTTTCTTTGGTGTGAGCATACAAGTTTATTGGAAAGGCAGTTAGTATTTTACATTTTTTTTTTTTTGAAAGATACAAAAATTACCTTCAAAACAACTTAAAAATGAAAGAAATACAAATGAATGAGATGCAATAAGTATAAACAAAAACATAGTCGTCGCTTACATATTCTGTAAGTAATCGACAAGCCCAGGCGTAGACATTGTGACACATACGCACAATACAAACGCACACATTTTAATGACAGTTTTTTTTCCCAGCAAACACAAAGTCAAACGTTTGAAAATAAAATGATTTTCATGCCATATCAAGGGCAACTCCGAAGCTTTTTTCCAACATATTGCCAAAGCAATTAAGTTTAATATTCAAAACCAAAAATATAGCTGATAATATGTGGTTTTCTTAACCGTAGGCTATCAAAGAGTAAGACAATTTGAAGATACACCTTCATTTATTTAACTCATTAAAAACAATTGAAAAAGTATCATTTGACTATCAAGAGTCTCTTTAGGACTCAATAAAATAACTCATTGTAAATTATAAATAAATGTGGCTATAAAAATAGTTAATATTAAATATTGAATTAATACATTTTTAGCTAAAATTTCTTATCAAATTTTTTGGAAAATTATGCTAAAAAATACCGTTACTTTTAAGTTTTTTTTTATACACAGAAAAAAAGTTAGTACCAATTACACTTTTAATAAGTTTCAGAGACAAATCTAATTAATTTTTTAATTAATTCAATGATATACTTTTAGAGGTCGATTATGGATGCCAACCGAACTTTATATTCCTTCTCAAAAGGCAATGCAACTGGCAAACAAATTGGTATTACGTACGGCAACTCTTTTCAATTGTCAAAAAGTTATCGAATATGCTATATTGACAGTGTAGACAAACTCTTCTTAATAAATATGCAAGAAAAATAATTTAAAGTAAAAAAAATATAAATAATTAAAATGAGTATTTCGAAAATGCAACTTGTCAATTGTTTTCCTTTTATTATATTAAATGCTGAAAGTTTTTATATTATAAAAATTTTGTTCAAAATATATAAACTATAAAATATTCACAATTTTATGAAAAATAAACCTACTTTTCTGCAGTTTTACCACCATTTTTACTTTATAATCTGTAAAAAAAAAATATCAACAGCAACCACAAATTTATGGTTGCCAATTTGGCAACTGAAAATTAAACCTCGTCTTCATTAGCCATCATGTCTTAACAAAAGTCAAACTTCATATAAAAAACTTTGTTTTTAATACTTTTTTTTTATATGAAGTTTGACTTTTGTTATTACATGTTAATGACTAAGGTAGATGTGGGGTAACAACTTTAGTTGCCAGTTGCCATACATAACACCATTTCGGCAACTGGCAACTCAACTCATTAATTAAAAAAGAAAAAAAAATATTTGTATTTAGTAAGTGATTGAATCAATTTAATATTTAACTAAATTTGTATTTTCTGAAAGTGATTAAAAACTTTAATTGGTGAACACTTTTTTATGTATTCTTCTAAACAGGCATCGAAAATATTTTAGATTTAAAAATCAAATATAAAAGAAAACGTTGATTTTAAATATTTATTAAAACAAATTAAATTATTTAAAATAAAGTTGTTTTTAACTTATATTTTGTAAGAAGAAATAAATTTTATTTTTAATTTTTGTTTTTTTATTTCTTTGGAGCAGAAATAAAAGCTACTTTAACTTTCATTTTTCTTTCGCCAAAACATTAAAGTTATATTTAACTTTTATTTTAATTAAAACTTATTTTTAACTGTTATATAAAAATATAAAAGTTATTTTTAACTTTTATTTTCTTTAAATAAAAAGGTTTTAGTAAGTTTTTTAAGCAAAATTAAAAGTAGCCGAAATGAATTTAAAAATTTTCGGGAAATTTTTCACTTTTGCGGCTACCTAAGCGCTACCTAAACGGTGTTAAGAATCATTCCAAGGAAGTTCATATGTTCTAGAAAGTTGTTTACCGAGATCTTAGGTTCATTTTTGTAGTTAATTGTTTCCTTGAATTTTGAACGGTTTGCTACCTATGGACCTGAACAGGGGAAAAAAGGTAAAAAAAATTAAATTTTTTTCAAGTTTTTTTGTTTTTTATGTTCTTTATGACAAGAGCTACAACTTTGCCTCAGAGAGTATATCAAAATTCCAAACGGTTTGCAAAATATGAGCTTGAGTAAATGATCATTTTTTTCAAAAATATCATCCAGGGCCCATAAAAAAAACCTGGAGGACTTTGGGCAAAACTGGGAGACAGGGGTCTTTTTTTTTGGTCTTTTATCACGTAGTGGTGTCCGTATATGGTTATTTTTTTCCGTGTTGCACTGTGCTATCAAAAATAGATCAGATGTTTCGTAGCAGACGCAAAGTAAAAACTAATTATATGTACCTTTAAGGTGGTCTTCTTTAATAATAGAGAATAAAACATGAGCATTTTTCTCTTGTAGCCACAGATGTGTTTCTATTGCTTTTTTTTGGAATTTACGGTCATAAAATGGCTTATTTTTAATAAAGAAGTGCAAAAGTAAGCCAGAAATTCAAAAATCAAGTTTAACAAATTTTTTAGTTACGTTGTTTTGCATTTCAGCTAACGATAACTTTTTCTGTCACTGTAAACCTATTCAAATAACTTTTAATTTTGCTTAAATAATAAAAATCAAAAAGAACTTTTTGTTTTGCCGCAAAAATATAAAATTTAAAATAGCTTCTATTTTTGCTGGATAAAAACAAAAGTTAAAAATAAATTTTATTTATATACGAAAAAAATAAAATTCAAAAGTAACTGTTGTCTGATTTTTTTTTTTTCATTATAAAATTTTAAAATATAAAGCTTAATAATTAGGAATTTTGTTTCAAATTATTCTCAGCTTAAGATCAAAATTATATGTTTGCTGGGAAAACACAAAACAAACACCACCACTTGTATTGAAAAAACTAAACAGTAATCGGGTTTTTTGTAGAGTTTAAATAAAAACGTTTAGACCTTATTAGTTCCCTTTAGGGTTAAATAATGATTTAATTTTTATTTTTACCAATTAAGACAAGTCTTTCAAAAAGATTCAAGGTTCAATGGATTTTCGTAACTTATTGAAAATATCTTTATTTGAAGTTGGTTTACAATACCATTAACACTTTTTTGTTTACATTTTTAAATTTCTATTAAATTTTTAAAACTTTTATTTTATATTATACATTTTTATTTATTTGCATACTTTTTTTTCCTTATTTTTACTTTTTAACCTTTTCTATTTAACTTTCCAAAACAAACATTTTACACAGTTGTGTTTTATTTGGTTTTCGGCTTTTGTTTTTGCGCTTTTAACTTTTTCTCAACCGTTAACGCTCCGCACAAGACCAAGTTTAAGTTGCAACTAATTGCGTTTAAAGCAAACATCTCGCAAAAGAGCTTAAAGTTAAAATTAAACCAAAAATGAAAATACTAATTTTAAAGAGCGCGATTTTATTTTACGTTTTTAAGATGAAGAGTTTTTAATATGCTGACCTTTGTCAATAAAAGTCACCCTTTAAGCATTTGGAACTTTTTCTTAAATTTTTTTAAACCCGTTTTCGTTCAGAATCCCGGCAAACGAATACTAAGATCGGTGGGTAATCTCAAAAATTTTATAATTTGAACATCTGTATATTGTATTAAAAACCGGATATTTCATGAAACCGGTTTTCGGTGTAAACGAGAAAAAATTTTTTTAGCTGTTTTCTAAAAGTCTTTACTGTTTTTGTTTAGACAAACTAATACTGAATAGAGATGCCGTTTTCGCATACTAAAATATCGAGGTAATCTCGAAAATTGTATAAACTGAACATGTACTTGTAATATAGAGTATTAAAAACATGGTAATTTCATTAAACCAGTTTTCGGTTTAAACGAAGAATAATTTTTTTAAACCGGTTTTGGTTTTTTCAAAAAACCGGTTAACCGGTTTTAGTATATTTTCTTATTTTTCTTATTTTATTTTTGTACATAATTTTGCTGAAAAAAAAACATTAATACGAACAAAGAAATTCATATTCGGGTATATTCTGTAATCCGAAACCGAGTGAAATTGAATCCGAATGAAATTTTGAATTGTCATAACTTTTAAATCTTACAACATTTTGATATTTTTCTTATACATTTGATTAAAGACCATTCACATAACTTTCTTGATTGCTAATGTTTTAAAATAATAGGCGCAACCAAGTTATATTTTTCTTTAAAAATTTATTCGATTTCAATTTCACTCGGTTTCGGATTACAGAACATACCCGATTTTATGACAAAATAAAGACAGACTTCTTACTGTAAAACACGTGTTTTTCTCTCAGGTTCGTTAAGAAAATAATAACCAAATAACATGATTTCAAATTTTATTGATTTATTATTATCATTTAAATTATGAAACTATAGTTTATAGCAATTAAAATTAAATTAGTAATTAAAATAAAAAAATCATTCAAAATCGAATGTAAATAAAATTTTATTTAATTTTTTTTACTGTTTCGTTAACAGTAATAAAATTAAACAAACAAACTTATTGCAAACACCTTGTTCAAAATTTATGAAACACCTTTCTGGAAAAGCACTGTATTAAAAAATAAATCAGTCAAGTGCGAGTTAGTCTCACACACGTAGGGTTCCGTACTATGTTTAGTACAACTTGAAAAATTCAAGTTGTTAATTTTTTAATGTCTTATGGGACACCCTTTAATTTTAAAATTAAAGTCATATTGCCGAAAATTGCATCACTGTTGGAACACCCTTTAAATTTTAGTAATTGTTTTTATAGCGGCCATGGTAATACACTTTCTATAATAATATTAGGCGCCTAACTATTGCGGTTCAAAAAATAATGTAATATAGAAAAAAAAACATGTCACTGATGGAACACACTTTAGTTATAAGTAATTGTTACAGCGGCCTAAGTACAACAACTACTGTAAACATTCCAAGAGTCTACCTATTACATTTTTAAGTACAAATCATGTATCTGTCGGAACACCCTTTAATTTTATTGTTTGTTATAGCGGCCATGCCAATTCTCTTTCTATGAATATATCAAGAGTCCAAATATGTATTACGGTAAAAAAATAAGACATGTCACTGTCGGAACACCATTTAATTTTCAGTAATTGTCATAGCGGTCATGGTAACACATCTTCTGTACGAATTGGAAGAGTCTAACCTATTACGGTTCAAAAAATAAGGCGTTATTCATGCAAATCACGGTACTGTAGGAAAACCCTTTACTGTTTTAATAGGGGTCATAGTAATATACCATTTGTGAAAATTTCACGAGTCTATCTATTATGGTTAAAAAATTAGGCCATATTCATGCAAATAATGTCAGAACACCCTTTAATTTTTAGGTTTAATTTTGTATACTCGCTTATAAAGCAAACATAGTTTTAATTACTGTCTGCAAATTTTAAGTGGTTGTCTCGTATAGCTCAAGGAATAAAGACATACACGTTAATAACACGTCACTTTCGGAACACCCTACTAGTTTTAGTATTTTTTGCTATTGCGGCCACAGATATACACCTTCTGTGAAAATTTCAAGAGTGTACCTATTATGGTTCAAAACTTAGGCCATATACATGTAAATCACGTCACTATAGGAACACCCTTTAATTTTAGGAGTATTTTTTATACTTCTTTTTATAGCGAACTAAGTTTTAATTACTGTTTGTAAATTTTAAGTGAATACCTCCTACAGTTCAAGAAATAAATACGTATACGTGAAGAATACGTCTCTATCGGAACTCCCTATAAGTTTTAGTATTTTTTGCTATAGCGGCAACAGTTATACATCTTCTGTGAAAATTTCAAGAGTCTACCTATTACTATAGCCGCTATAACAACACATACTAAAAATTAATAGATGATCCGACAGTGTAGTAAGTTTTAAGTATATCGTTCGCTAAAATGCAAAAAGGCGCAACTAATAAAAATATAATTTTACTATATATTCCTTTGATTTTGGTTAATAAAAAAATAGATAGCAGAAGTGTAAAATTTTGTGACGACTGGCATTCATACTAATCAATCAAAAAGCCGATTTTGAATTTTTTGTTTTGCATTATGGGTGAGTTTTGTAAATAGTGTCTTAAATTTCCTGTTTATAAATAAAAGGTGCTGTCAAGTTTTCAGTATTATTTAATCGGTAAAATTAGGCATTTATGATTTTTCTATTGGAAATTTTGTCTTGGAAATGAGATATTTTTATGTTCAAGAAAGAGTGAAAGTTTTGTTATACTTATTGATATAAGTAGATAACGCACGCTATCATTTGATATTTTAAAATCCCAAGTAATAAAACTGCTAAAAAAAATGATTTTTCCTATTATCACATGCAACAATTTTAAATTTAAAAGGTGGAGTTTAGTACGACTAGCAATTTTTGTTTGATAGCAGTGGATCTAGGATAGTGCTTGCAAAGTATTGCGTAGTGGTTACTGGTATCTATACATATAATAAAACAGTAACTTATTTCCTGTTTGTCTGTATTTCTGTCTGTCTGCGTTCCCATCACGTAAAAACTACTGGATGGATTTTAACAAAATTTTGTGAGGAGGTACCTTAGTATCCTTATTCCGCAAAAATATCTTATTTCCAAGAGAAAGTACACAATTTTACCGTTATGTATACTTTAAGGCGGCATATTTTAATAGGGATGAGACCTTTATATAAAGTAAATACATAAACCATAGCTTAAGTGGTTAGCACGTTAACTACTAAAGCTATGATCACGATTTCAATACTCAGCGGTGGCAACATCAATTTTTCGGATATGTATATATTTCTCTTTATAATAATAGGGTTATTCCACGTCAAATCAACAAGGCATATGCGCTCGAGGATTAAATATATTCTAATTCCTGTTCTATAAGCCCTAGGAATATAACTTCTGATCCCACCATGGTCCCACTCTGAAATTTTTGTGGTGTATATTCATCATGCCACATTTAAAAACATATGTAAATTTATAAAAAAAATTATATTTGGCTTCAGAAAGTCAAGGAATATAAACAAGAAAAGTTTCAATAAAATCGGAAGTGGTAAATTTAAAAACAATTTTTTTTCTGGTTGATTTGACATGGAATTAACCAATACATTATTGTATCAAAATGGAAATAGATCCAGAATAATCATTAAAAAATTAATAATTGAATTAAATGTAGATTACTATTGCATATCGCTTCCTTTTTACAATAAATTATTAAAAAAAAAAAAACTTTTGAGCCACATTTTGAACAGTATAGGATAAAGCGACAATAACGAGCAATGTGCTATTTTATATTGATGAGGGCACAGTTGTAGGCTATAAGTAAAACATCTTGTAGCAAGGCACAATATTATTAAAACAAGGTGGGGAACCCTTCTTCGCTCAGATGTAGAAAAAAGTTTCAAACGGACCACAATAAACCAGCAATCCACAACATTCCTGTATCCTGAAATATTCATCAGTAGCTTAAAATGTTTCCTGAATTATCAATTCTGGAATGCTTTGGAATACTTTTGAATGTTCTTGACTGTTCTGGCCGATTTTATGGGGCGAAACTTTGATAAGTGAACTATATACATACATATGTATGTAACTCCTTTATCGTATCGGGACTTATTTTTTTGCCTTTATTTCTACAGAAGTAAAATTCATCTTGTGGTCGTTTGTAGAAATAAAAATCATGTAGTCGTGTTTTAAAATTTTATTGTATATTTTACACAATAACAATTTATCAACACAGAAATGAAAAAAATAATATTTTAAAAGTGTAAAAAACATGAAATGTCATAAATTCCTTTACCAAAAAATTCCCTGAACATTAATTTTTGTTTCAGTTAAAGGAAAAAAGTCTACACTTTTTGTTTTAACATCCCTGTAATAGTTAGTTGCGTACTACCAAACTGAAAGTCGATTGAAAATTTTTAAACCTGAATTTCAGGCTGTTTTTTATACTTATTAAGGCAAACTGAAATTCAGTCGAGCTGCGTACCGGCCTGTACTGCCAAACGGAAAGTAGCCTGAAAATTTTAAAACCTGAAATTCAGGGGGGTTACTGCGTATTTCGATTCGAAAGATAAATCATTCGAATTTGTATGTCCTTTACATTGTGTTTCGAACAATTTTTCTTTCGAATCGAAATACGCAGTAACCCCCTAGGCTGTTTTTTAACATACTTCTTATGGGAAACTGAAATTTAGGCGAGGTGCGTACTGGCCTTTAATAATAAAAAATTTGTTATTAACACTTTGAGCCCCGCGTGCCCCACCGGTGGACATTTATATTTTGACGATTTGGGACAATATGACCACCCGTGGGCATTAGTGGATTTACTTTATGGGACATCTTGACCACCCGTGGTCATACGTCGTGTTTCATTTACTGATATTGTGATCACCGGTGGAAACGCTCTGCATACATCTACCATTGAAATAAAATTAGTTCGGTCTCAGGATGTAAACATTTTTGACTTGGACTTTTTAATTTGGTCTGCCAAAGCTTAAAAAAATGTGAACTAAATTTAAGCTTGTCAACTAAAGCACAACCCTTCGTCAGCACGCGGTCTACCGCTGCAGAAAAAAAATGACCACGGGTGGGCACGTGGGGCTCAAAGTGTTAAAAACCAAAATTTTTAATAAATAGTTTTCAAGAAAAGGTTCGCTTCAATTGTCAGCCACTGTATGTCGTTTAGACAAGAGTTTCAATGAAAATACACACCCCAAACAAACAAAAAAAATTTATTTGCTTAAATAATAGTGATTTAAAGATTTTATTCCAACGACAACAAAAACTATTGTATAAAATTAAAATTTTTGAAGAAAGTTTTTAGAAAAAATAATTTTTTTACCTTTAGAAAAAGTTTAAACTAAATTAGGTAAAAAATGTTATTTACATATTTGTAAAAACGTTTTTTTTTAAGAATGATAGCCAATGCTGTAAAGATGTGCGATATCTGATAATTATTTTATTTATCGATAAAATTAAATAAGTCAGCATGTTTTCTTAATCGACTTACATATTGTTAAATATTTTACATCTGGCAACACTTTGGTGTAACATAAAAAGGAAAACAAAACAAACGCGCTTTAATTTTGTTTACTGATTTCTATTAATTTTTGTTTTAACACAATAATTTAATAACAATAAAATGAATAATTGTTCCCAGTATGGAGATCGAAAACAACGCTATAAACTGTTATTGGATGAAACAAATCAGCTGCGTAAGTAAACTACATTCGTCCAGGACTAGTGTTTTAAATTTATAAAAATCAACTTTAGATCAAGGCATTGGCCACCAATTGCCAAGTGAGACATGTCGAGCTGTTCAAAATATTGTGCAGCATTGCGACAGAATTCATAAAGAGACGCCAATAACGGAAAAAGTTGAAAATACCAGCGAAATAGTTATGGATGCACAATTAATGAAAAGCGTCCATGAGTCCGTATCAAAGTTGTTGTTAGCAAATGCAGAATTTAACGATGGCACGTACAGTAATGCGATAGTAAGTATGGTAATAGAAATTGCGTTTCCTTTTATGTAATAATCTTTCATTTATTTTTAAGAATGCTTTAATATCACAAAACGAATCGGACAACTGGCAGATTATAACCGAAATTGCCTTAAGTGTAGCATGTCCCGCCTGCACTAAATCTAGTATGTTGGGAGCTATTGATGTTGAACCCAAAGAGCGAACGATCAAAGAAAGACAACAACGCCGACGTACTGTGTTATCACAAGAAAAACGACCGGAAACTATAAAGCAATTAAAACGTGATGATCGCGGCGCTGAAAAGGTGAATATTATTCTCAAACAAGTTAGTGATTTGTTTCGGGCAAATAATCGTCAACCTATACCTTACTATCGCCTGATTATTGATCCTGATAATTTTATGAATACTGTGGAAAATGCATTTCAAATGGCATTTTTGGTACGTGATGGAAATATTGCTATAGAGGCAGGCGACGATGGTTATCCGCAAGTCCGTTTAGTATCTAAGGATGAAATTGAAAAGCATGTCGATACTTCACAAGCTATATGTTCATTAGATATGGAACTATGTAAGGTGAGTCTTAAAACGTCGTTTACGCGCACTTTTTATTCTTTTCATTGGAAAATTAAGTGATCTTAATAAAGATTGAATTTTTAATAAACAATACAATAAATGTTTTTTAGGATATGATGGAATTCTATGAAATTGCGGAACCATTGCTCGATGTACCTGTTGATATTGAAGAAACCGATAGTACACAAATTAATGACGTTTAACATTATTAGGCGCATAACAAATTTTACCAAATTCCATTTTTTTGAGTATTTTAAAAATGTATTTTTATTTTTAAGATATTTGTGGTTAATTAATGTTAATTTTTAAAATATAATAAAATAAATAACAAAAATCTTAATTACTTACACTTGATCCTTAATAACCAATTGAAATAACAGCAATAGGATTTTAAATATATATCTTATTATAACATACATTATTTGAAAATTAATTTTGTTTTAAGAAATCTTGTTTGTTGTTTTTAATTTTTAAAGGCCTGTTTGTGGTATTTTTAAGAAAAAAACCCTGACAACTACAAAATCAAAGCTTAGTTACATATTTGAAGAAAAACAATTTTGTAAATATAAACACTCCTACAATTTTTCATTTACTTAAAACGATGTATTGCAAGTACAAAAATATAAATATATTTGTTTTGCCATTCAAACATTCTGAGTTTCATTTGTTTTATTTAATTATTGAAAAATGCTTTTTTATATATTTTTGTTGTAGAACAAATAAAATATTAATATAAAAAATATAAATTGAACATAAAAAGATTTTAATTAAAAAAAAGTCTAGATATAAAACATAAAAAACAAAGTTTGTATTTGAAATATATAAAGTGCCTAATTTAAATATTTATTTAAATAGTATCAGTTGATCTCTTCTTACAAGAATAATATTCATTTACTTTTAACCTTCCTGCCCAAAGTCTTCTGTAAATTTACGCAGTTTAATTAGGTCGTCATCATTTACTGTGGGCTTGGTGCGTGACAAAGATTTTAACATATCACGCTTAAATATGTGGAAAAGACAGAAAACTTAATTATATATATGATTAAAAAAATTATTTATAATTTTACCATTGTTACGGGTGGCTCGAACAGTTTATCCCCTGGGACATCCATCCAGGACATTTCAATGGCTCCTTCATCGCCAGGGGAACATGCTACTAATAAATCATCAACTATTTCATCTTTATTAACAGGCGAAGGACCAGTAACTCGCTAGATTATTTAAAATAAGTTATTATATTCTGTTCATCAGAAATATTAACACTTTACACTCACTTTAAAATGGGTAGCGGTTTGCACCTTACGTACAGGTTCCATTAAGGCATCACGCACAACAATTGAGATATCTGCACCGGAATACCTAGGAAGACATATTTTTTGCATTACTCCTCTTGCTGACTATAAGTAAATGCACATTGTGATTTTTTGAAAATATTTAAGTCTTACTAAGTTTCTTAGAATCATCTTTAAAATTCGACTCAAAACAACCATTTTGTCGATTCATTATTCAGAATTTGTTCCTATTAAAAACATTATTTAGTAAAGCTGAATAACAGGAAATCCTGTTTTGATAACTCTTCAAAAAACTATAGCAAACTATCAATAAAAACTAATTCTTCTAAAAAGCCTCTTATATCCAGTAAATCTAACATACATTTCTTCTCAATTTGCTATAGTAGTTTCACAGTTTCCCGATTGCGAAAGTACAAATTGTATAAACAAGATTTTTTTATAAGAACTTACCCTTCAGTTTTATTAGACAACTCCTTAAGATCGGCTTCCGTTAAAACATGCACCGTATTACCCAAGTGAATCTTAAACATAATTAAGCGAGCATGTTGCTCTGGTAAAGGTATATAAATACGTTTTTCAAAACGACGTCTAATAGCGGAGTCCAACACCCAAGGTATATTTGTGGCTCCCAGTACTAAAATGCCATCAGTATCATTACCAACACCTTGCATTTGTACCAGAAATTCCGTTTTTATACGACGTACGCTGTCGTTTTCATTATCAGAACGAGTCGAACACATGGAATCAATTTCATCAATAAAGATAATTGATGGCTTATGTTGACGGGCCAACTCAAAGAGATTCTTGACCAGTTTTTCAGATTCGCCAAGCCATTTTGACATAAGATCCGAACTGGATACCGAGAAGAATGTGGAATTGTTTGCTTCGGTAGCCACCGCCTTGGCTAAGTATGATTTACCCGTACCAGGTGGACCAAACAACAAAATACCCTTCCAAGGAATGCGTTTGCCGGTGAAGAGATGAGGAAATTTAATAGGTAAAATGACTGCTTCCTTAAGAGCTTCTTTGGCAGCATCTAAACCAGCCACATCGGACCATTTCACTTTGGGTTTTTCTATAACAATGGCTCCCTCAAGCTTACTTTGTAATTTTTTCTTTTCAGGGTCCTCGCCATCTGAATCACTATCACTTTTTTTATCCTTATCATCTCTGTAAGAAAATATCCACATAAAAACATTTAAGAAAAAAATATAAATCTACCAATTAACTTACTTTGAACTAGATTCACCTTCTTTAACCGGTTTTTTCTTGCCCTTCTTCAAGTATTCCTTAAGCTTTTCAGCACGGTCTAAATACTGCAGGCATTTAGCTCTTATAGAATCCTTTGCTTTCTCTCCTTGAGCCTCATCTGAGATAAATCATCACAAATATAATTGTAAATTATTGTAAATAAAGTTATAATTGAAATGAACTCCAAATTCATACATTTAATTGCATGCAGAAAATATTCTACTCCATGTTCATACAAGCGCAAAGCCTCTGCATAGTTCTTGTTCCGGTCCTCTTCCGTAGCTTTAGTCACTAAATCGATGGCCTTTTGCAATGTTGTCCCCGAAGCCATTGTTCAGTTTATTTACTGCATATGTATATGAAAACAATATTAACAAAATCGATAATGTAATATATGGTAATACTCCACCAAGAAGTTTGTATTTTGATAAAAAGCTCTTTACGAATAGAAGTTATATGGTTCTATTAAAATATTTACATTCCTTTAAGAAAAAGGAATGCAAAAATAAAGTTTTCAAAAACTATTGTATGACTAATGCAATCATGCTGCACCGATATTTTTATTTTACACTATTTTTAAATTTATTTTTATTACTGTTTTATCACACTTTGCTTACCTATTGCTGCAAAACAACTTGTTGTTGAAGATAAATATTTAAATTTACGATTATTGATTTGTTAGTGAGTATTTAACTTTTATTTTATTGCAAATCAAGACGTAAATTTTTGTTTCAACAACAAAAAAATAAATATGATGATGCGCTCATCTATTGACGTTTTCTCTTAATTTTTCTTTTCTTATTGTTTATATGGGACTGACATTTGGGGTTACTAGAAAAGAAAAAGAAGCAGGGTTGTGTTTTAACACAGGACAACAAAATGTACTTTAAATTTTCATTAAACATTTTTTCACATACAATTTATAAATTTACGATATCAATTTAGGTTCGCATTGTCAAATTTACTTACTAAATATTTAAAATATTTTTTAGACGTTAGTTTTTTCGTCGAACAGTAGAAAGGATTGGAACAGTTGGCTTGCAATATACATAAACATATATGTAAATATTTTATAAACACATACATACATGATTATGAATTACCACTTAAAGGCCAGTATGCAGCTCGCCTGAATTTCAGGTTTGAAAATTACCTGCAGCACTGAGGAAATGTATATCAAATATGTCTTGAACTAAGTTCCTGAAAACTAAAGACGCCTAAAGACATATCACCTTATCCAAAATAAATAAAGTCTTCTTCAAGTCTACTTTATTTGGAATTGTATATGCAAATTTTGTCTTAAAGTACACTTCAAGTAGACTTTACTTTTTTGCATATTATTTATTCAGATAATAACAGTAGCTATGTGTGAACTTTAAAATAACTTTTTTATATGGAGCTTAAAAAAGACTGTCTTACTAGCATTATCCTACAAGGCATGTGTGTATTTAGCGTTGACTAGTAATCTGTCTTATCTGCCTATAGTTGGGAGTAAGGAAGCTAATCGAAATCGATTTTTCAAAAGCACGGAATTCCAATCAAGAAATATCAATTTGTATCGCTTTACCATTTGCGAAAAACAAAAATACAAAATCGTTCAATATAGTATTTTAAAAATTAGCCTGGAAATTATCTATCAGCCAAAATTAGTTTTTAGGGCATAAATTAATGTTCAGGGTGTTATTTATTTACTTTTTTACAATTAAATATACAATAAATAATTTAATCTTAGCCACGGGATCTGGAAAATCTTATTTATGTATATGAATCCCTGGGAAAAAACGAAACTTCTGTATTTGGAATATCCTAATTTGTTGTATTTTGTCAATAATTTATTTGGTGTTGATATCAATACAACAAATACAACTTTACAAGAACTTTGGTAATTGAGTTGGATAAACGGAATACATAAATATTATAAACTTACGGCAAGGTACTTGTATAAAATAAGAAGTCAAAACACAATCAGCTACTTAACAGCATCTTCCTGATAGTTAATTCGCCTTGAGGTTAATGATTACAATCAAAGTTCAAAGAAGAATTGAATTTACGAGGTGGAAGCGATAGAGCAGCTAATTATTGTATGCTCTTCTTTTCTGTCCTAACGTCTTAAGGCCATGATTCACTGGCATAAAAAAGTATGATTGTGTGGATTAAAAATGTATGTGTCTGACAGATTTTTTGACAGGTCTGTACGATTTAATCTTTTGATAAAAACCATAAAATATTTTTTATCATTGCGATCAGAGTTGCAAAATCTTTTTTTTATATATGATAGTGTCGTACCTAGGACGCCATTTTCAAACGATTTTTTGAGTAGGACAGAATGTCCTGGCCTTCAGCAAAACAGTTATTTTGATGTGTTTGTAGTCGTAGTTCTCTCACCTGGTAATATAAATTAAATATATTTAGAAATTATTTTAGAACAAATTTTTTATACAAAATTAGTTCATTTGAATATGTCCATAAGAAATTAGTTAAAACATTCAAAACTACTGGCAACCCCACAAAACACAAACGAAAATGACATTTATCACACAAGTTTTTTATTATTAAGTTTTGTATGTAGTAGTAGTGTAATGAAAACAAAAACAAAATAAATAATCATATCCGCCTATTATTAACGGTTTTTGGGTGAATATGCAAAGCAACTCATAACAAAATCATTAGTTGGTACCGGAAAAACATAAAGCTGAAAAAATCCTTCGTATGACAATCTCAATTCATAAAATTTTTCTTTTAATTTAAACACAGTAAATTACGTAATAAAAAGCAAAAAAATCCCTGCAGTATTTTTAGGAAGTTCTTTACACATTTATAACACTACACATGTATAATGGAAAAACAAACTGATTTATATCGTGATACTTGGGTGCGTTATTTAGGTACGTTTTTTATGGGTATTATTCTATAATTTATTTATTTAAAAGTATTTCATAAATAAATTTTTAATTTAACTTAAAGGTTATGCCAATGAAGTGGGTGAATCTTTTCGACATTTAGTTCCGAAATATATTGTTAAAGCCAGTTATGTTGTTGCAACTAGTTATGCTGTAGCCGATACTATTGATAAGTCTTATAAAGATTTTAAACAAAAACACTCGTTTAGAAATGCAGGTATAACAGCATCAGATGTCTTCCTCTGGCAAATTTTAGCTTCTGTCGCGATACCGGGATTTACGATAAATAGGTATGTATGTATGTATGACATTTTTTTAATGTTTTTAACTCTCGCATATATACGTAATAATATTAAAGCAAGATTATTTATTAATCTATAATTTATCGCTATTACGTAAGCATGTTCCTTTTTAAAATTACTTATTTTCAAAAATCGAGAGAATAACAAATTAAATTTGAAACCTTCAAATGTATGAAGATTTCTTTTTAAAAGTAAACAGTTTCTCAAATATAATAGAGACCTATTAATATAAAACTGCTTTATGATAAGTATAGTTACTTATTTCGTGTAGCCATTATGGCAATTTATTGAGCTAGAAATATTTAAATTTATCCTTATTAACTGAAAAGAATCTACATTTACAATTTGTTTTTTTTTTTTTAATTAAGTTGCCCATTTAAATGTATCTTTTTATTTTTGAGTGAACAAATCTGGTTAAAAGTAAATCGATTGTCCTTTCTTAATTCAATTAATTATAGAATGATTTAAATTTGATTTCTTTTTTTATTAGTTCTTTTTTAATAATACACAGATTCAGAAAGCTTATAATACAACCAACTTTTTATTTTTTGAATTCAGTTTCTTGTAAGTAAAAATAAATATATTTTAGGTTGTACCTTTTACGTATTAAATCATTATTTATTTTAAATACGCGTAATTCATTCTTTTAAAAAGTATTGAATTTGTACACTACATCCTTCTTAAGAATTTATTCCATCTATCTTTTTTGGGTAATGTTTAGTTGTAAACATCGTATATTTAACCAACCAATGCAGATCATAATATAAGAGAAAATTTTATTCAATCATCATATACAGTCTGTTGGTGAGAATGAAGTCCACCACCACCTAAATCTTCCCATTTGTTTGATGTATTTTTTTCTTTAATATTTACCACCTTGTTTTTGGTTGGTACAGCTGTTACTGAGTTGACAATCTTTGGCCTAATTGTCGTGGGAATGTCCTTGTTTTTGTTGTTGTTTCACGATTCAAATTGTTTTTGTTTTACTTGTGTTTTGTTTTATAAATATTAAATGCAAAATGCAGCGTATTTAAATCGTGTTTAGTACACATTGTTGCTGTTTGAACAGCAAGTAAATGTCTTGAAACGCTCTTTTAAGCTTCTTTATGCAGACCTCTATTTATCAATTCAAATTTTTAGAAATAATTTTAATCATGTTTATTTATGTATCTCCTTACAGAATCTCCTATTTTAGCAGAAGATATCTACGCAAAATAAATGCTAAGAAAGCTGTCGTGAAATTTCTACCCGTTGCTATTGGCTTGTGTTCCATACCAATTATTATTCACCCCATTGATAAATTTACCGATTATTTATTGGATCATACTTATCGCAAATTTATTAAATAATCTTTTTTCCAACTTAAATTAATTAAAATAATTAACACTATAAGTATGTATGTGCAATTAACACACCAAAACAAAGAGACACGTAAACTTAATTTTGGGTCTTGAAATCTAGTGACATACTTAGTTTTGACAGATCAGTGATCCTGTTCTGATCTTTCAAATCGGAATATGGAAAATACAGAGATGTGGGTTAAATTAGGGAGATATTGCTTTGTTAGGTTTGTATTGTCTATGAAGCGATTTTTGATTTTACATCTTAAAAAAAACTCTTCGAAAACTGTTTTAAAATAATAAAAAAAAACAATAATATAGTTTGATAAGTCCTAAAAGTATGCTTTGGCTATCAATTTGCTGTCAAACAAAAATATATAAAAGTTGAAAGTTTAAATTGACTGCTAGCCCACGATATCACACGAATTTATTAAAAAATGTTAATTTGTTTTTGTTATAAATGTAATTGTGCGAAATAATGAATTCGTGTAACATCGTGGGCCAGGCAGTTTCAATACATAAATAATAATATTATTAATTTCAAGTCTTTCTAAAGATATAATCACAAATTGCTTCATAGGAAATACAAACCTAAAACTGCAATGTCTAACTTATTTTGACCTGATACCGAGTAGGTATACACTAGATATTACGACCTAAAATTAAGTTTACATGTCTCGGCATTTTCTGTGAATTTCAAAGTTATAAAGTACATTACATTAAAGCAAATACATAGATCAAGTGCACTTTAGCCAAAGACGTAGTTAAAATAGTATTAAAAAAAATTAAATTTAGAACAAAGCTATGTAATTTCTAATAATAAATTCCTAGTAATAAAAGACATATTGAATACAAAAAGAGATGAGTAAGCTATCATTCTATTATGGCGTATAAAAACCACACAATAATCTACTCACAGTAATTTGATATATGAAAAAATTAATAAAAACAGAAGATAAAAATAACTAATGCTCGCGAGGTTTTGATTAGTTTGAGAAAAAATCCCACGAATTAGAGTAAACTTAAACCTAGGTCCAACAAATTCTGGCGAATTTTTAATTTATGGTGAAACTTTTATATTGTTGTGAAATGTAGAATTTTTAGTGAAATCACAATTTTTAAGAAAAATTTTGTATACATTTGTAAAGTAAAAACGCATTTTGATCTAATTTCATTATGCCTGCTACATTACACACATATAACGTAAAAAAACTTTACTCTGGGTATAACGATAATTTTAAATAAATACATATGTATATGTAATACTATCAATTCGGCATTGTCCAGAATATGTAGGTTTTTTGAGAAATCTAAGATTTTATATGCCTGGCTGGCAAAATGATACGGGTGCTTTCTAAATGATTATTCTAATATTGAAAATGTTAACCGATATCAAGTTTCGTAGTTGCTTTTCTTGAAGCTTCGTCTATTTTCCGCATTATGTGTCAAAAATTGTATACAGATATTGAATACAATGTCTATCTCAAGGTATATTTATTTTACAAGGTAGTGGCGTCCCTACAACAAATACAACAATACAAGAACAACATGGCATTTTGTTGTTGCTTTGTAGTTCGAAATGTCAAAAAACATAAGAAAATTGAGAAGGCGTGTATGTGTTTTATTGCTTTCTCACTTCTACACTATAAAATTTCTGAACACATACAACTTTTGACATGTCGAACTACTAAATCAGCTGGGCGGACGACACTACCTAGTAAGATAAATATACCTTGGTCTACCTATTGGATGCCGATATAATTTTATTTAAGGTTAATACATGTATTTGTTTTTTCGTTTGTTATCTGGTCTTAAGTAATGTAATGCTAGATATTTTTTTTGGAGTAATATATACATACCCATAATGCCACTTAACACTGGTTTTTAACAGTAAATACCAGAGTACCGAAATGTACACTCACTGTTCATTTATGTATGAATATGTACATTTTATTTTTTAGCTGTTTCTTATCATACATGTGTGAGAGACTACAGGAATTTTTTTGTGTTTACATTTATGAATGCGATAATTTATTTTTTTTTCTTTCTGTACAAAAGTGAATAAATGACAACATACTTCGTTTTTCATATTTGTGTATATACAATTTTGATAATTTTTCAAAAATGAAAAGATCGTAGAAAAATATGCGCAAGCATTCACGCAAGGCGAATTAATACTAGGTGATTGCACGGGCGAATTCAGGTTTTTTCGCCTCCTTTACAGTTGTCAAATTTCATATAAAAAATTCTGTTGTCATACCTTTCGGTGAAGACCGTCGTCACTGGCTGTTGTTTTGGTACGTTTGGCGAGCGCTTTCGATGTAAAGACATAATTTTCAAGCCGCGTTTAAAATGGTACTGGAGAGTTAGTATTATCTGCTTTAGTATAAATAGTAATGAGTTTAGGTAATTGTTCATTATGGTGGTGTTTATTTAAATGGTCTTGTACAGGTAGATTGCTTGCTACCTGATATATTTATATGAGGTCAGTTGATAATTTAGTATTTTCGTCCTTTATTGTTAGCTAGGTAAGTGTGTCCGTCTGCAGGTGTTTTTCGTTTGTTAGAATGTTTTAGAAGTTTAAGTGGTGTGAAAATTGTATCTGAGGTTGTGTTTACCTGTTCGTTAATAATATCTCCGTTAAAAGTTCGCGTTTTGTAGATTTCCATGTTTTCAAGAATGTCTAGTCTTCGTCCTTTTTTGCTAGGATGTAGCAATGTCATACATTCATCTATTTTCCTTGGTATATGCTCGTGAGTTTCAAGGTGTAGTGCAAAGTTGGAGTCCTCTCTTTTTCGTTTGTACGAGCGCATGTGTTCTGTATATCTTGTTTTTAGTGTTCGTCCCGTTTGTCCTATATATGTATGGTTGCAGGTGCAAGTAAGTCTGTATACTCCGCTATTGTTAAATTTGTCGGTTGTTTCTGTTGATGTCTTGAGATTATGTCGTAGAGTGTTGCTGGTTTTCAATGCTATAAGTAGTCCCTCCTTCTGAAAGAGGTTAGTTAACCTATATATTTCTGGTCCTGTGTCTGTGAAAACGTGTCGACGTGGTGTTGTATTAGTTGACTCTTCGTCTTTTCTCCCTCCGTTCCTAGTGCTGTATTGTCTTAGTAGTTTGTCGATAGTTGTAACCGTTATTTTTAGCTATAGCGTAAATTAGGCTAAGTTCTTTGTTGTACTTATCCGGACTGAGTGGGATTATTTTAAGTCTGTGTATCATATGTCTAAATGCTGCGAGTTTATGTTGCATAGGATGGTTTGATGTGAGTAGTGTCTGTTGTGGTTGGTTTTCTATAAATGTCAAAGGCTAAAGAGTTAGTTCCTCTTGTTATTGTAATGTCAAGATAATGTAAAGATTTGTCTTTTTCCTCTTCCATTGTGAAGGTAATGTTTTTATGAAAAGTGTTTAAGTCTGTCAGGATCTCTTCGGCATTGTCCTGTTCAAGAATGCATATGATGTCGTCAACGTATCTATGATAGTTAGTTATTTTATGTTTATCCATTAGTGTTTTCACGTGTGTTGATTCAAAGTGTTGCATGAAAATTTCCATAAAGATTGCGGATGTTGGGTTTCCCATACCAAGTCCGTCTGGTAATTTGTAGAAGGAGTTATTAAATCTGAAATAGTTTTGTTTTATTATCGTCCTTGCGATGACCATAATTTCATTGGCGTATTGGATGTTGTTTATAATTTTTTTTTAATTATTATGTCTAAAAGTATGCTTAAGTCTTTATTACTCTTTAATGATTAAAGTTTTTATGTACCTTTTTTTCTGTAAAGAATTTTTTTATTTCCAGTTGAATTTATGTTTAATAAAAAAATAATTTTTTGGTATATGTAAGCTTTGTTTGTTTAATTTATTGTAATACAAGTGGTAGGAAAATGTTTAAAGCAATGCTAATCCATACAGGTGATTACCGGGGCGAAGAAAATCATCATATGATTGAAATCGAAATATCAAACTCCATATAAAAAAAATTATAAACATGTTTTTATATATTGAGTTTGACACTTGCAAAGAAGCGAAAATGGCAAATCTGTTGTATTCGCGTTGAATAATACTTTGAGCCAAGGTGAATTAATACTAAAAAAACTGAACCTGAATATCGAAAAATTCAAAACTTTTAATCAAGGTAGATTATCTTACTAGGTAGTGGCGTCTCCACAACAAATACAATAATACAAGAACCACACGGCAAAATTGAAGAAATCTAAGGTCTAAAAAGAAATTAAAGGCACGATGTACCCAACTTTGAGACTACATAGCACCGGCCGTGGCAAGGTGATCGTGTCCAGCGCTAAAACTCAAGGTTAGATACTCCTGCGCTATTCCAATTTTAAATTTTGGATCATTGGGACTAGATGAATTATTTCCAAAACATTTTAGTTCTGCCCCACTGTGCAGTGTAATTTAACATTTTAAGGATTAATATTACTAATGATCTTATAAAAATGTGTGAAAACACAAGTCACAATCCAATAATATATTGACCGCGTTTTCAGAAGTAGCAGCAGAATAATCATCTGTTAATGTGTTTAGTCTCTTAACTAAATATAAATATTATTCAATACAGAACTCTATATTAAGTTTTTTAAAATACATATGTATCTGAAACAATGTCGGATTTTATTTTAATCTTTTAATTTATCTATATAAATTTGCATTAAAAATCCAAAACTGAAAAAGACAAGCAAAATCGTTCTGACATATTCATTGTGGTCACACTGATCAGGAGTCTTAAAAACTCAGAAAATCAAATTAATGCTCTTCACCTGAAAATTGTTGCAAATATTTTTTCTTATCTTAGCAACACAAAAACACAATCAACACAAAAATATCATTTTAACAGAACTCCAGGAAAGAGCAAAATAAAGTTTCCATATAAAAACAAAATATTTATCTACTGGAAATAATTTGATTAAAATATTTTTGTTTAATAGGCTTTGCACAAATTTGAAAAGTAGTCAAAATTTTATTTCAATTTTACTACAATTTTTTTAACGCAAAATAATATTTTTTTATTACAAAAATTTTACACAAATATATTTAAATCAAAAGAAAAATAATGTTCCCTGTGCGATTTGCAAGGCCGTTAACTAGAACCCTAAAAAAATTCAAAGATGCTCTAAAAGTTGGAAGCATTCGACATTATGGAGCAGATGATCCGCGAGTATCGGTATAAAAAATAATTTCTCCAATGTTTTTTTTTTGGTTTTGTAAATTATTTTTTACTGTTTGAATAACAGAAAGGACTTGTCATTGGTGTTTACCAAAAGGAAGGCGATAAGGAACCGAAATTAACTACAAGTGGTGAAAAATTTGACGATCGCGTACAAGGCAGAGTAACAGAATTAATCAAAGAGTAAGCATTGATAACCAAAAAGAGTGAGAATTTCAAGAAAAATATTATTTTTCAAATAGATGTGGTATTACCGGAGCATTAGGTAAAGGCAAAGCCTTCAATAACATCGATCAAGAATATCGATCGGTCGCTGTAGTTGGTCTGGGGAGAGAAGGAGCTGGCTTTAACGAGTTAGAAATGATCGATGAAGGAATGGTATGTTTAATGTCACATTCATGCATTATGTTTTATGATGTGATGCCAAGGCAATAATTATTACATATTATTGGAGTGCCAGATCGATTCAACAAAAAAAAATAATTTAAACAATCCATTTTGTTTGAATTTAAAAAAGTCAAAAAAAATGGTTTTTCGAAGAAAATTTAAGTAATTCTTTTTAAGGCGAATTAATACTAGGGATTGCACCAATGTACATTAATCGAGTAGCAAGGTACATGCATAAGGTAACCTCACTACGAAAGGGAAATATTAAGGCGAAAATTTTTATTTTTTTTTTATATGGAGTTTAATAGTTCAACTTCCATTTAAGGGGAAAAATTGTAAGTTTAACTGTCAAAATACATATAAAAAAATTTATTATTTTCGCCTTAATATTTCCCCTCAGTAGTGAGGCTACTTGATTAATATGCCTTGTCGGGTAGCTTCACTACGGAGGGGTAATATTAAGGCGAAAATTAACAAAATTTTTATATGGATTTTGACAGTTAAACTTACAATTTTTCGCCTTAAATGGAAGTTGAACTATCAAACTCCATACAAAAAAATTAAAAATTTTCGCCTTAATATTTCCCCATCGTAGTGAAGTTACCTGATTAATGTGCCTTGGGATTGCACTAGTGAATTCAAGCATTCATGTTTTTTGTTTGCTTGTTCGGAACTCTATATGCCAACAAATTTTTTATATTTGTTTTATGTAGTTTGACGGGTGATTGACATTTGAATTTAAAGCATAAGATAGGCTATTTCGCCACTGCCAAGGCATATTAATCAGGTAGCCTCATTACGAAGGGGAAATATTAAGGCGAAAATTACCAATTTTTTATATGGATTTTGACAGTTAAACTTACAATTTTTCCCCTTAAATGGAAGTTGAACTATGAAACCAAGGCATATTAAACAGGTAGCCTCACTACGGAGGGGAAATATTAAGGCGAAAATAATCAATTTTTTTTATATGGATTTTGAAAGTTTAACTTACGTTTTTTCCCCTTAAATGGAAATTGAACTATCAAACTCCATATAAAAAATTAAAAATTTTCGCCTTAATATTTCCCCTTCGCAGTGAGGTTACCTGATGAATGTGCCTTGTATCAAACTCTATACAAAAAAAATTAAAAATTTTCGCCTTAATATTTCCCCTTCGTAGTGAAGTTACCTGATTAATGTGCCTTGGTCACTGCATTTACCTGTTATGGATGCGACCAATGCAAATTTATCAGGTAGCCTCACTACGGAGGGTAAATATTTTTTAAATTTTTTTATATGGAGTTAGACAGTTAAACTTCCATCCCCATATACAAAAATGAAAAATGTTTGCCTTAATATTCAAAGTAGTAAAGCTACCTGGTAAATGTGCCTTGGATTCGACTTTTTTTAAAGCAATGTGAATCAGTCCAAGACGAATCCAATTGCGAGGCGGCAATGGCAAAATCAATAAGCTTCCCCATTGCTTAAAACATTAAAAACCGCCATCATTTGGTTAATAGATTTACCTAGCTCATAGTTTTTAAATTCAACGATCCATATATGTAGTTTGACACGTGCACAGGTGGCGAAAATGGCTGAATTCGCCCCTGGAATCTCCTAGTAGTAATTCAACTTAAATCAGTTTACCAGGTAGTAGCAATGGTGAGTCATTCTATTTCACATGAAGCTTTACATTCCAAAATTAATTCGAAATAGTCGCCATTTCCATTTGCTAGTTGCTTCATAAACAATTTTAGATTACGTGCATAACACCAATAATCAGTCTTATTAAATAAATTTTACAAATAAATTCATATTTTTGCTGTTCCAAATCTAAATCAAAATTTCGTTTTTTACCTACAGCTCTATGACTATTAAAAGCAGGTCGCATGCAATTTTTTTCGATCTTGATTTTAAATGTAACAATTCGCTTGATAAACAGAACACCAATACTTTATTATTAAAAATAATTAGATTTTGGAATCAACACCCATCTTGGAACTATAATAGATATTTTGACCTCTAACTAGTTTTTGAGAAGCTGTCATCAATAGATTCCTAATAAAAATTGTTTGTTGTTTTTAATTTTGTATTAATTCTTGTTTTAATTTTAAAAATCGTTTTGAATAACCTTCAAAACTAAATTTAATTTTTTCGGCGATTATTTTAAAAATAAAACAAACACGTCCTTATATTTCTTTCTTGACTAAAAAAAAGGAATATGCACGTGTCGCTGCTGGTATTGGAGCACGCACATTACAAATGCAAGGTTGTTCAGAGGTATTTGTTGACTCTATGGAATATCCTGAACAAGCCGCTGAGGGCAGTGCTTTGGCTGTTTGGCGTTATAATGATAACAAGCAGAAAAAGAATCGTACAGCAATACCAAAATTGGAATTATACGACTCGCCAGACATTGATGCGTGGACCCGTGGCCTTTTCAAAGCGGAAGCACAAAATTTAGCTCGCCGTCTATGCGATGCTCCCGCTAATCAAATGACTCCAACAACATTTGCCCAAGCCACAGTTGATGCTTTATGTCCATGCGGCGTCACCGTTGAAATACGTACCATGGAGTGGATAGAACAGCAGCATTTGAATTCATTCCTCACCATAGCTAAAGGGTCATGTGAACCACCAGTGTTGTTGGAAATAAGCTATTGTGGTACAGCACCAGAGGACAAGCCAATTTTGTTGTTGGGAAAAGGAATGACCTTTAATAGGTTTGTATTGGAAATTAATGTACAAGAAAAAATCTGTTTTATTTAATTTCCAGTGGTGGTGTTTGCTTACGTCCCTGCAAAGATATGGATTTATATCGTGGTGCTATGGCTGGCGCAGCCGTATGCGTTGCGGCAATACGTGCGGCCGCTGCTCTTTCATTGCCTATTAATATTTCCGCTGTTATACCTTTATGCGAAAATATGCCCTCCGGCATGGCTTGTAAGCCCGGTGATGTTGTTACTTTACTTAATGGACGAACACTTGCTATACGTGTAAGTTAGGCCTGCATTAAAATGGAAGTAGAAATTTAATTAAAGAAATTTGTTAAAACAGGATACAGACAAAGCCGGTGTTGTGGTAATGGCTGATCCCTTACTTTACGCTCAAACTGCTTATAAGCCCCGTTTAGTTGTGGATATCGCTACTTTGGGTAAGGGCGTTGTAAAGGGTTTAGGCGGTGGTGCTACGGGTATATTTTCCAACTCTCATTATATTTGGAAACAATTTCAAAAGGCTGGATCCCTTACGGGCGATCGCATGTGGCGTTTACCATTATGGTACTATTACAAAAAACTTGTTACAGGTACGCTAAGTTTTCTGTATCAGATAGATCTAAGTTACAATTTTTAATTACTGCATTTTAATAGATAATATTAGTTACGATATAAGTAACGATGGTGTTGGTCCGGCTTCAAGTTGCGTGGGTGCTGCTATTTTACATGTAAGCTATATGCTATGGCATTTAGGGCCTGTATCACAATGTCGACGGAATTTATTCCTTCGAATTCTCTCGACATTGTGAAACTGTCAGTTAGACTATAACTTTTTCTTGATTACTTCTATATACATATATTTTGCAGGAATTTGTTCCTTGTGTAGATTGGGCGCACTTGGATATACGTGGCGTTGGTATGTTGACCCGTTTTGGAACGGTACCTTATCTGTTAAAAGATCGCATGACTGGGCGGCCCACGAGAACTTTGATACAATTTCTATATCAAATGGCTTGTCCAGATGCCCAGTCCAAGTAGTAAATATATATATACAAAAATGCCAATGCAAAACGAGTGTCGAATCTAGGGAATTAAATGAATTGTGTCTTTTTCGTTGTGATGTCTTGTTTGGAGCAAGTGTTTCGTAGTCTAATAATCTAAATTGATATAAGTGCGTTTAACATTTTTATTTTGTGAGTTCTATTTGTTCTTCCATATATTTCAAATCACTTTCTTTAATGTGCATTTTTTGAATATAAATTGTTATCATCATTCTTATGTACATTTTTTATACTTTGGAGCCACAAAGGCTTTGGGGGTCTTTGAAAACTTTGAAATTGCTAATGGTTATGGTCTAATGGTAAGTTCTCTAGGTTCCTCAAAAACAAATTTTTTTTACGCCAGCACGGACCGAAATGACCATTAGGTCAAATGCAAAACTACGAAAGCTCTATCAGGATTGTACATTCACCCCCATTCTGCGTTTCGATTCAAGCCGAAATTTTCTCCGTTTGTCAACTTTATTTATTTTTTTACGATTGTATGTATTCAGGGGGGTTATTACGTATTTCGATTCGAAATAAATCTTTTTCGAAACACAATGTTAAAGTCTTACAAATTCGAATGATTTCCGTTTCGAATCGAAATACGTAATAACCCCCCTGCACTACGATCATAGCTACGTTTTTGTAAGTTGTGAATTTGTTAACGGAAAGATTTCTGATTTTGGTTTGTTCTTACGTAATTGAATGCGAGAACGTAATCGAAATGCAGAATAGGTGTAATTACACATTAGTTTTATTCGAAACAAATTAGACAAAAAATGTATAAAGAAAATTAAAAGTAATTAAAAACGAGTTTTCGTGCAGTAAAGAACCAGTTCACAATAACAAGGAGAATTTTCGAAGCTAATCCAAAGGATACATCTACTGACAATCACCGTGGCATTTAAGAAAAACTGTATACCACAATATGCAAGTGAACTATTTCATGAGTTTTGGTAGCAGCCAGGTAAAATGCAATAAAGTTATCGATAATGCTATTTTGACAGTCTAGCAACTGGAAATAATCCATTGCCAGTTTTGTCCAATGAATTCTTTTTGAAATTAATATCCAATCTCTTTAAAAATTAGCTTTTAAAACATGTTTGAAAAGATGCAGATATAGGAAAATAATTTTCTTATATCTGCATGACTGAAATAACAAGGTACCCTAAATTGAATGAGGTTAGTTCTTAGAACAAACTGCATGTTTGAATAAAATGTTGCAAGTATACAAGAGGGGAAAAAGGTACCAACTAGAGTATCCACTCAATCAATCATCGTTCGATTAATCGTAAACTTTTAAGTCGATTAATTGTTTGAGTAAAAAAAGTTGCAATTCTCGATTAAAAAATAAATCGCACAAATTATTTTGGTTAATCGACTAATCGACTAAAATTGATTTTTATTAAGATCTCCATTTTTTTACTAATTTTTAACTTCTTATTTGTTCGTTAAAGCACAAGACTTGTTTAGTAAACATGCAAAGAAAAAATAATTCATGAATTTTTTTTATAAATCGAATATGGGTTTTTTTTTTATTTATTCAAGTTACACTACGTCTTGAGGAGCCATTGTTTTGTTGGCACATGAACAAAGCGTCGGCAGAATATGGAACAATAATTTCCCTACAAGCAAAATGGTAGTCGACTACGAAAATAACACACTTTAAGTTAACTTTTATGGCCTAACTATAATGTACGAGTAAATGTAAAACCTCCCCAAAATCAAAAATAAAATTATTTCTGACAATTTTGTTTTAAATATTTTTCATTTCTTTTTTTTGGATTCTGCCCAAAAAAATTGGTAAATGGCAAAGGTACTAAACCAAAGCGCCAGGGTGTGATTGCCTTAGCTTCCTCCAAAACTTGCAGCGCGACCTATACCTTCGTATAGGAAGTGAAACTTCAAATTCAGCTAGGTTAAATTAAAAAGGGTTTAATGGTGCTCCTCCAGTGAAAATCTGTTAACCTCCAGTTAACAGTTGAGTTATTAAAAATGGTGCTCCACCAATGCCCAACTTATAGAAATTAAAATTTCTAGGTTATATACGATAACCAAACGATTACACGTGGCTGATTAAGCAACCACCAATAACAGTACCGTAGTACAGCTATTCGAGGACGCCAATCAGCCAGTGTGAGAATGAGACGCAAACCATTCGAAGACCGAACAACAAGGACGGCCTGATTGACTTTAAGCGTTAATGACAATGACGCACGCACGTGTTCCCCGACCCAGAGCTACTTTACGAGTACATTTCTTTTTTAAAATTATAAAATGAAAATTTATGTCACATCCCTTGCGTTCTTTTGTGTTCTTAAATTATGATCTTAATGTTATTTGGTAGGAAATATCTTACTGACTATCGAGCATTTCATTAATAATATTTTTAGTTAAGAAGCCTTCAATCAAAGATGCAGGAAATAATAATAAACAGGGAAAAAATTTATTGCATATTTTTACAAATTCCTTTATAGCTAACTGATATACATATCGTCACCTAAAATGCCGTAACTACTCAAAAATTCAAAATTTACTTTTTGATTGATTATGACGAACTTAACCGAAACACATCTACACAGCAAATTTTACATGTATACGTCCAAAAATAACGACTTTATTGGTGAAAAACAAAAGGCCGTAACTGCAACGTCAACTAAACCAAAAAGCCGTAACTGCACTTTTCCAAAAAAAAAAAAAAATCAAAACAAAGTTGGCTTTGATTATCTTTCAATGTGTGTTATGTTTGTTTTCTAAGTTTGAATCTAAAATGTGGATATTAAGTTTTAAGTAGTCTTTAATTTATAACGTTTATTCCTTCTCCTGTAAAAAACTAAAAAGTGTAGTTACGGCCTTTTGCATTTTAGGTGACGATATGTATGTGTATTCAGTTTATATCTAACTACAAATTGACTAACTTTAAACTAACTTCTGAATAGTCAGTAAGACAACTGACTTACAAGGTATATTTATCTTACTAGGTAGTGTCGCCCGTCCAGCTGATTTAGAAGTTCGACATGTCAAAAGTTGTATGTGTTCAGAAATTTTATAGTGTAAAAGTGAGAAAGCAATAAAACACACATGCCTTCACAATTTTCTTATATGTTTTTCGACATTTCCAACTACAAAGCAACAACAAAATGCCACATTGTTCTTGTATTGTTGTATGAAGGCAGAGAAGGTGTTGAACTGATTCCTCCTCTTCCTCATCCATACAATTTCTTCGACGGTCTTTACGAGAGGTTTCAATGGCTGAACAAATCAATGCCTCGTCAAGACGTAGTGTTATGAACACCTTGATAATTAATATGAACATACTTAACGTTTGTTTTTCGAAAGTTTAATATTTATATACATATGTACATACGTATGTATATGCTACATAATTCAAATCTTCTTAGTAGTGTATAGTTTATCTTAATAGATAAACTGTAAACTGCCCCGTGTCTAATTATCAGTTAACGCATGTTACAGAATTCCTCTTACTACGATTTCTTACATGTCCAATAATCTAACATATTTACATAAGTGTTTTTGAAGTACGAAAGTAAACAATTAGTATGCACTTCATGAAAAATGGTATGTTTAAAACGTATAAGGAACACGTTAACGACAAAATCATAATAGTTACATACATACTTGTTTATAAAATAATTCATGTTTTTGTTTTAATGTCACAATAACGAAGACCTTCCTTGACTCGTTGCAGTCACACACTTTTTGGGAATCGAACTCCTAGACTCATAGCATACTTCCCACTAGCCTACTTGGGCACCTTATTCATATTTATGCCTAAAATTTGTTCTGCATATTAGAAGAAGAAATGAAAATGATTTTCTAACTTAAATAAACAAATCAATACAACATTTTTAAAAATCATCTACAAGTTATGATTTATAAAATATATTATCAAGTCTAATCCATTTTACTAGGTGGTAGCAGGGCGAAGTTAAATATTTTTAGCTTTACCTTTTTATGTGTATGGCAGCTGTCAAAAATTCGTTTATTTTTTTAAAACTTGAAAAAAAAGGAAATAAAATTGTAAATATTTTTAAAAATATTTCAAGTTTATTTCAATTTTAAATATTTTTTTCTTGACCTTTTTATGTGTATGGCAGCTGTCAAAAATTCGTTTATTTTTTTAAAACTTGAAAAAAAAGAAATAAAATTTTAAATATTTTTAAAAATATTTCAAGTTTTAAAATTACTACAAAATACTACCAGAAAAGGAAATGAAGAAGTGTTTTTAGTTGTTGGATATAAAATTTTAATTAGTGCTTTTGGCGCCTACTGTACATTTAACCAACAAAATGCATGTGGGTGTTTTTTGTGTTGTATTTGTTGTCGCGGCGATGCCACCTTATATATATTCGCCTTGTCATTAATCAAATTTGTATGGTATTTTCTCATCAGAAAAAACTTTTTGAAATATGCCCGATTAATTTAAGTTATTCGAGTAATTTAAAACCCTTAATCGACGAAAATTTAATTTGCAAAATCGATTAATTATTTATTCGTATAAAATCAAAACCCGATTAAATGGATCATAATTAATCATAATTAACCTACATATATCTGCACTTTTACCTATGTATATAATTTACGTATGTATATAAATATCTACTTTTAGAGCAAACTACATATTTACTTTGTTTATTGTTTATTGGCGTTAGTAAGAACTTGATAATCGTATTAAGGCCTAGTTAGTCAACCATAAGCTAACGGAATGTAACACATGAAAATTGTTGTTGTTTGAGATCGTAGCACATGTAAATTGTTGTCGTTTGATATTCTCTGGCTCTCTTTGCGCTCTTTAAAGCTTTAAAAAATACAAATCTTTCCAAATCGATGCAGTATTATGGACTTAAAAGGGATTACAAAAAAGTGTTTGCTGGAAAATTATATATGTATATAATAGTAATGATTTTTTTAGTGTATAGGTAGATACAAAGAATACTGAAGAAGGATATAGCGATGCAGAAACTGCATTACGTTCTGTAGTGTCTATGTTTTTTTATTTATTAATTATAATGAATTTAAACCTGAAAAATTATTAATTAATTAGTTTTTGAAAATATCATTCACTGTAAACATATCAGTATAATTTTTATTTCAATAGGCTATGCAAAAGCGAACAAAGTTGTGAAAATTTATTTGTAACAGAAAAAAAAATCTATAAAACTTTATTTATTTTTTTAATGAAAATTTTCACAAAGCGACAAAATGTTTACATTTTATTTAACAAAATCAATAACAAAGTCTTTTAATAAATTTAGTCGATTTTCAAAAATTTTTAGCTCTAGTCGCTATGCATCAACGGATAATGCGCGAGTAACGGTAATAAATAATTCAAATATCACTGATGTACAACAAATGTGAACCTATATGTATGTAATTTTAGAAAGGACTTATTATTGGTATTTACCAAAAAGAAGGGGAAAAAGATCCCAAAATGACCTCAAGTGGAGAAAAGTTTGACGATCGCGTACAAGGAAAAATTGGAGAATTAGTCAAAGAGTAAGTTCAGTAAGTGTCAATTGACTACGGAAAATAAAATGAAATTTTTACTTATTGTAAAATAGATGCAACCTCTCCGGAAAATTGGGTAAAGGCAAAATATTTAACAACGTAGATCAAGAATATCGATCAATTGCTGTAATTGGATTAGGGCCCGAGGGTGTTGGTTTCAATGAACGGGAAGTGATTGATGAAGGAATGGTAGGTTAACATTATATTTATTATCATAAAATGGTCTTTTTAAGAATCGTATTCTGATCGTTATCGGTATGTGTTAGTTGATTTAAAAAACTGATTTGAAAAAGTACAATTTAAAAAAATTAACAAATGCGATTTTTTGTTCTTGAAAAAGTGTTTTATGAAAACATTTGTTTTTAATAAAAATATAAATTTTGATACGATTTTTTCATAAAAAAAAATACATTTTTGAACTCACCACATTTTTATCGATGAATTTTTATGAAAGGAAAATGTTCGTGTGGCTGCTGGCGTTGGGGCACGCATGTTACAAATGCAAGGTTGCTCAGAGGTATATGTCGATTCCATGGAATATCCTGAACAAGCAGCCGAGGGCAGTGCCTTGGCTATTTGGCGTTATCACGATAATAAGCAGAAGCATAGACGTACACAGACACCAAAATTGGAATTATTTGAATCTCCAGATGTTGATGCCTGGACTCGAGGACTTTTTAAAGCAGAAGCACAAAATTTAGCACGTCGGCTAAGTGATGCTCCCGCTAATCAAATGACTCCAACAACATTTGCCCAAGCCACGGTAGATGCTTTATGTCCATGTGGTGTCACTGTTGAAATACGTACAATGGAATGGATAGAACAGCAGCATTTAAATTCATTCCTGACAGTCGCTAAGGGATCATGTGAACCACCAGTATTTTTAGAGATAAGCTATTGTGGTACAGCGCCTGAAGATAAACCCATTTTGTTGTTGGGCAAAGGGATGACTTTTAATAGGTTGGTTCTTGAATATCGTTGGATTTAATAAGAAAATAATCCAACACTTCATTTTCAGCGGTGGTATTTGCTTGCGCCCCTGTAAAGATATGGATATATATCGTGGTTCTCTGGCCGGAGCAGCCGTATGTGTAGCTGCCATACGTGCAGCCGCTGCCCTTTCACTACCTATAAATATTTCAGCCGTTATTCCTTTATGTGAAAATATGCCTTCGGGTATGGCTTGTAAGCCTGGAGATGTTGTTACTCTACTAAATGGTCGGACATTGGCTATTAAGGTTAAAAGGTTTGCTTTGTTAAAAAGATTTTTAATTGCAAAGAAACATTTTTAAAACAGAGCACTGACAAGGCCGGTGTGGTAGTAATGGCTGATCCCTTACTTTATGCTCAAACAACTTTCAAGCCACGCTTAGTTATTGATATTGCAACAATAGGTAATGGTGTAGTAAAAGGATTAGGTGGTGCTGCCACGGGCATATTTTCCAATTCTGAATATATTTGGAAGCAATTCCAAAAGGCTGGTAGTCTTACAGGTGATCGTATGTGGCGTTTACCATTGTGGAGATATTACAAAAAGCTTGTTACAGGTATGATTAAATGTTCAATATCAGATATCTTGTAAAAACCTAAAAAAATAAATTCTCTGTTTGTGTTATTAGATAATGTAAGTTATGATTTAAGTAATACCGGTGTTGGTCCGGCCTCAAGTTGTTTAGCAGCTGCAGTTTTACATGTACGTGATACAGTTTCTGAAATTTTAACTTAAATCATGGCTTATACATATATGAATTGCTCTATTGTTGCAGGAATTTGTACCTTGTGTTGATTGGGCTCACTTGGACATACGAGGCGTTGGCTTATTAACACGCCATAACACGTTACCATATCTCTTATCAAATAGAATGACCGGTCGGCCAACCAGAACTTTAATACAATTTCTATACCAAATGGGTTGTCCTGATGTTAAATAGTTTAAAATTTCTGCACCAGTAAGAACAACAATTTTAAATTGCTTTTCGTAGTGCTTACTAGTAATTTTCTGTCTGATGTAATGTAGTGTATCGTTTAGTGAGAGTGTTTTCGTTGTTTAAACAAAATTGTACAAGTGTTTTTTTCCCAATTTTATTTGTGTAATTTTTATATGTAATATATTTATGCAAATATACATACTTTTTGATTGAAAACAGTTTTATCTCTTTGTTACTGTGTTTATTACTAGATCTTTGATTTACCGCTTACGTAAATATACATGATATACAAGATTAAAAAAAAAAAACGGAATATAAAATACAATGTACAAGTTTTGATATATTATGTAGAAAACAATGTCTAATCTACTAAATAAGGACTGTCCAATGCACCTAAGCCAGCTGCAACACCACCTTCATTTGCAGTTGATAATTTAGTTCGCAGCATATGGCCAGCTTGGTAGTTACAAATAATATTATCAACATCTCCAATAACGACACCGAAAATGCCCAATTCAGATACAACGTCAACCAAAGGCGGGGGCATACTTCCACCTGGGCGTATCATATAACCTTTCGTAATCGGCGGATGTATAAGATCCATTAGAATCCAAGCAGAACGTTCTACTCTTGTCATTTTCTATGTCAAGTATTAAATTGTTACTTTTGCTTAGAAGCAATTGAAAAAAAAAACCTACCCGTAAAACATCTGGAATGTCCAATCCGTAAATGTTATTGCCGCCACCTTCACGTTGAGGTTTTAAAACAAATCGCTCTGCTTCTTTTAAAGCCATTTCATATGTTGCATTACCAACATCGTTATCTTCCAAAGAGTAAAGGCCTGTAAATATTTTTCCAATAGCTTTAATCTCTTCGGGATCATTGATAAATCTTTCCAACATTTCAGGTTCTGCTAAAGCCTGTTGCACTTTCTTGGTGCCAGCCAAGTGATAATGTATAGAAGGACACTTAATAGCGGTAGAGCATTCCATCATATAACGTGCGTCCCATTCGTCTTGTGAGTGATAGTGACCAGGTTCATAGCCAGCACGAAAATATATGACAGCGACCTTATAGTCTTCTCTAAAATTAGATACAAAGCGCATATATAAAGTATGTACGTTTAAATAATACAAATACATATCGCACTTGTTCCTCAAAAGAGTAACAACTCAAAATTCATGAATTTTCAGTAGAGGCCAAAATCTGTTTCCGTTAATTCAGACTAAAGTAGTTATTCTAAAAACACAAAGAGGGTAATAACGGTTTTTTTCACCGAAGAGGAGACAAATCAAAGAGAGATTTTTACAGTGGGTTTTTTTTTGTTAGGCTTTTGAGGAACAAGTTCGATATGTTAACTTACATGATAAGTTCTTTATTTAAACTTAATTTTCCGGTATTATGGACTTGGGTTAAAGTGCGTCTTAGCACTTTAATATGAGGGCACTGTTCACGTATGTAAAATTCGTGAAATCTCTGGAAACAAAAAAGGCACACAATTGGATTAAAGTTTAAATATTTTACAAAAAAAGTGCATATTTAAATTTGATTATTTGCAAAGCCTGTATTTTAACAAAAAGGTTTTACGAGTCAAAAATACCTAACAATTCACATCTTATTCAGGTGTGTGATGGAAAACGATGGATTTGAAAATTATTGTTTTGAAATGGTGTGATAAATTTTAATAATCGTTTTCGAAACTATGGAATGCATACCACAAGATGAAACTCTAAACATTAATCAAGAATTAAGATAAAAAGATTTTAAAAAATATTTAATACAAATACAAAACTGAAATAAAAGTTTATCACAACCTTTTTCGTTTTTAAATTCTTTTGTTTTTAAAATTTATTTTCAGCACATACCTGATTAACTGTACGGATTATCTTAGTTATGCAATCAAAGCATATCAAAACGCAGTTTTTTTTTTTTTTTTATTTAAATGTGATGTTTTGTCAACATTTCAAGAGTAATTCTTCCTATGTCAAGAATTGCCCACTTTTTTATACCTTCGTATAGGAGGAAATAGCCCTGATATTCTGAGTTTGGTGTGGTATTCCACCAGTCATCAATGATTGTTCTAATTTTACGTCTGTCCCCACTAAGATTTCTAACAATTTCGAATATTTATTGCATTATCCTCCAGACCTTTTTTGGTCTCCTCCTCCTAGACATACAACACAATAAAAAAAACACACCGTCTTACAGTTAATCGAAACCAACTACGGCGCTAATGCGAACGTGCGACACAAAACTTTTAAATGCAGAAAAACAAAAACACGTCTGACGCCTGCAAGAAGTAATGGCGAGCGTTGACTCGTAAATAGTTCATCAACCCATAAACACTTTGCAAGTGCGAAAAACTGGTTTAAAAAATTGACGTAAACGTTTTAGTACAAGAAAATATGTTTTGTGGGATTTTCTTACACTTTTTGTTACCTATCCTGATATAGATATGCTGGATATATCATAATTGATTACAGGAATCAAAAAGGACCGACATTTTAATTATTTTTTTTAACGTTTATGTTACACAATAATATAAGAAGTCTAAAAAGTCATGTTGGTTTTAGAAATCAGAATAACAATAGTTATTAAAGAAAACTGATAGAAAATTCGAATTGTGCCAAAGGAGTCATTGGTATACCATTGTAATTTTTAGGTTCGAAATTTACCAATACTATTACAATCGCATCAACTTTTCCATCCATGATAAGCAAATATAAAAAGAGATAATTAAAACTAATTAAGAGAATAAAATCCTACATTCTCTTTCACCGCTGCTTTTTCCTAATGTTATGTGGGTACTAAAATAAGTGTTGTTAACTATCTAAATACAAATAGGAAAACTTGCACCTTACTTTGGACTCATTTATTTTAAAGTTAAATATTATAACCTTCTTGTGTATTATTGGAATAAATATTAGGCACTTGCAGCTGATATAACGTATATTTCGACATATGTATGTATTTTTTGTTTTGAAAATTTCGATTTATTTTTTTCTTATTTTTCCGTTATAAAACTTTTACTGCCCTTCACCAAATTATACAAAAACAGAGACCACTTTCTCTTTTGTGTAGGTCAACATGTCAATCAGTAATAATATTACATTTTAAAAATTAATAGAATTTGCCCCAAAACATTTAGTTAAATAATACCAAGAAAAAGACAGAAGTATTAGGAGTATTTAAAAAGTATAAATTAATAACATTATTACTTTTATTATACTCGTACATATTAAATATTTATAATAATTAATTAAAACATGTTCTTAAACAAAAACGAAATGAAATTAATTTGAAAGTACACACCTGATCGCAAATATTATAGGAAACATCCTCAATGATAAACAATATAACAGCCTTTGGGTTAGAAAAGATCTCCCAAGCACGTATAATGCCACCGCAAATACCCGATAAAGCCTTATTTTCCGGCATCTAAAAAACATGAAATATTAAGCTAGAAACTTGGAAAATCGTTAAATAAAAATCTTACATTTTTCAGTTTATCTGAGTGGCCCAGCTCACCCAAAACGTAGCTACAAAATAAAAAACAAATTTAATTAGTTTAAAATCAGTGCAAATTTTAAAGGACACACACACCACACACACAGAAATAAATAGTTATACAAATAAAATAAATACACATATGTATGTGTGTACATGCAATCTCTATATATAAATCCAAAATAAAACCATGCAATGATAGAAATTAATTCTAATAAAGAAAATAAGAAATATAGCAGTTGCAATTAATTAATTAAACCAATTCTTTTTCGCACAATATCAATGATGTCCAACATAAACTTTTTTTTTTAGTAGACCGTGAAATAGAATGTAAAGAATAAATATTGGAAAGTACCTCTGCAGAGGCAACATGTGTGTGGATATGCCACCAAAACTAGAGGCAATGGTGTTGATTTCAACTTGTTTAATAGCATTGTCTTCAGACATGTGAGCCAAATAGTCGGAACGTAAGATACCAAGGGATAAATCCTGTAATTGTACATATAACAAAAACAAAAAACAAAAAGAAACAGAAACAGAAAACAACGACATGAAAAGAAAGTTTTATTATAATATTAAATTATTTTATTTTATTTGGTAAATAAGAATTAAACGTATTTAGCTAAGTGATGGATAGATAGATGAGGAATTGCAGTGGGAGAAGTAATTTGATTTTTTCCTTGCATATTGATTGCATTAGAGAAAAATTGAAAACGGCTTACTTTTGTTGAAATTGTTATCGTACATTATTTTGCGAAAAAGAATCCCTGGCCAAACTGTATGCCATATCAAAAACTTATAAAAAATAGGGTACATTAGAGTTTTAACTTTTTTACGACATGCATGCATGGAGTTACTGTTAAAGCACTATTATAAGAAATAACGTTGTATAAAATTTAAAGTATTTTTAAAAACTATTTTTTTTTTTTATTTTAATAATAAAAAATTTAAAAATAAGTCAAAATGTATAAGAATAAATTTCAAGGTATATTTATCTTACTAGGTAGTGTCGTCCGCCCAGCTGATTTAGTAGTTCGACATGTCAAAAGTTGTATGTGTTCAGAAATTTTATAGTGTACAAGTGAAAAGGCAATAAAACACATACAGGCCTTCTCAATTTTCTCCTATGTTTTTTGACATTTCGAACTACAAAGCAACAACAAAATGCCATGTTGTTCTTGCATTGTTGTATTTGTTGTAGGGACGCCATTACCTAGTAAAATAAATATACCTTTATAAATTTCATTACTACGACGGATTTATAATTTACAATCTTTTAAAAAATCCTGCAACATTAAAAAAATAATCATAAACTCACACAAAAAATCAACATAAACGGTCGTCCAAATACAAGTATCTTTTTAAAACATATATTATTTTGACACTGATAGATTATTATATCCAAAATTTTGACAATAAGTCAGTCCCATATCTTTACTAACATAAACTGGGCCGTTTCTTAGGATCGGAAAAACCGCACTTCGTTGTCGAAGAGCCAATGCACAGAGACAGTGCAGTGTGCTTTTTTAACTAGTGGCATCATTATCCCGTTTTTTCGAAAATGCTGCTGGAAACTAAAATGAAAGATATGAACTTAGATAATCTTTGGTTTCAGTAGGACGGAACACCATATTACACAGCTTATCAAAAATCCGATATTTTGCGCACTAAGTTTGGCAATAGTGTTATCAGACGTCTTGGCGATATCAATTGTCGCCTCGGAGCTGCTTTTAGCCGTAAACGACTAATACTATACGAATAATTCGAAAACGATTCACTCCCTTTTAACTAAAATCATGTGTTATTCGTGAGATAAGACTTAAAACCGTCAACATAATCCCCGCTGCATAGCCATCAACGGCAGTCAAATGATTAAAATTGTGCCCAAAAATAATAGGAATATTTTTTCATTTTAATAAAGCCAAAAGAAATTAGATTTAGTTTTTTATTTAATATACTTTTTTTATTGAACGAGCGAATCTAGGCATTTCCGCCTCCTTTGCATGTTTGACACATTCCTTATTTAAAACGAGGTCAAGGCGAATTCATACCAGGTAAACTCAATAGCGTATTCGACCGTGAGTGCCCCGATAGACCGGTTCGATTACTGCCAAAGACTCTGGGTGTTTTCTGCAGACAAGCAAAAAGCTTCGCAGGTTGTTTTGTCTTAAAAAAAAACATATCATCTGGTTTTTACTTGAATGTCAAAATTATATTCGCTTTGTTAATAATTTGTTTTGTAGTATCGATTAAATTTTTACAAAAATTCGGCCACAGGACATTGGAATTTTTTTGCAGTCTCTCCTTGTATCATTTAATGTTTTAGAAATTTTTGAAATTGTTCAGAAAAAAATAATAAATTCTATATTTTTTACCACGTTCATGATCCATGGACCTGATAAATGGATTCGCCTTAATTAATTAGCTTAATGAATTTTTGATTCATGGTAAAAATATTTATTTTTGTTCCATTTTTTTTTTAAGTTTAGGATTTTTCGATTTTCTGCAATTTTTTTTAATGGAGTTAGAAAATATATCGCCGTTCTTTTTTTATATATACCTATAGTCAGTCCAGTACATATAGACGTGTTGCTATAGCAGACATTTTTTTCCCTATACTCGTGAGTATAGAAATTAGATAACTAGCAGAACTGCTATAGACTTTTGATAAAACAATTTAAGTCATTTTTTTTATTTTTTCAGGGAAGTGAAAGTGATTTCGTAAGCAATAAATTATCGTAAATATTATTTTAACAACAAAGAATCGTATAAACTTTTTAGGATAAAAATCTATCCAATTTCCTAACTCGCCTTAAGTTGTTTTGTCAAAAGTTCACAGATTTTTTTCAACGAATTTATTGTAAACCCTTTAGAATATTAAGCTATTAAATATTGCCTCAAATATGTAAATATATTGAAAGAAACATTTTAATTACCGCACAGTTGTTATATTTATTTTACTTTGAAAAAGAAATGTACACATGTATCCGATAAATTATTGAATTTTATTAAGACGTGAAGCAAAATTATAAAAAAAATTAATATTAAGTTTCGATATTATATTGATCTTTACATGTGAGAAAATGACTGTTGCACGGTGTAATAGAAAAAAATTAAAATACGATAACAACACTAATCTCAATATAGCGACTAAAACTTCAAACCACACTATTTATTTACAAGAAATAAACATAAGTTATATTAGCACCTTTGTATGGCTTTACTGACTGGTCCTAAATGGCCAAAACCAGACGCTATTGTATTAATTTCAACTTGTTTCCAGCAACAGAAGGCACAGGGCTTTTCACTTTTTCTTATTTCTAAGTCTTTACATCTTGATTCCAACATCAAATCACTTCGAAAAATTCCCAACGATATGCGCTTTATTTTTAAGTGAACAAAAAATGAAAATTAAAAAATTATTTACAGTAATTAGAAATAAATAAATATGGTAACTTAAACTTAAGATTTATTAATTTACTTTAATTTTTTTACCACTCACTCTTTGTGTTTTATATTAATTTTGAGTTGGTCAATATTAATTAAATTTGTTAAATTTGTGTCTAAACAGGATTTGGGATTCTAATTACGCAAAATTGTATGCATTTATTTAATTTTTTAATGGAAGCCCACATACGTCCTTGCTCTCTTATTTTGTGCGTTCTTCGAAATACATAAGCAGCTTAAATATTACTATTTTGTTATGCAAACAATTTACAGTTATCAGCATTAGTAAGGTAGACTGACTGCAATTCAAAATCCGTATTAAAAGAACCAGAGTATAATATGGTAACTCTCAATTGATGTATATATACATTAATATAATTTGTTAAACACTACTTCAATACAGAAGTAAAGGATAGTTTTTTATGTCTTTCATATTAAATTCTATATGAAAAACACATTTTTTTAAGAAGAACTGCCTCGACTCTTGTGACACGACATAATGTGATTGTCAATGTTGGTTATTTTACGTTCTATTTCCTGTTTTCGGGGGAAAGGAAAAATCTTTTAACTCATACAAGTTCGAATGATTTTTATTTCGAATCGAAATTCGCGGCAAAACCACAGTGCTCCTACTCTACTCTTCAAACTGATACCTCGACATAGATAGAATAAACATCAAACAGTTACGTTGTGAAAATGCAATTCCTATAAGAAAATCTGTTTTGAATGTTACTGTTCCCAAATGCGGTAAGTTTGCTTGCTTCCAAATCTGTTAAGTGAAAATGTACCTAATTACTAAACAAATTTTTCTTTAAAACCCGCATTTCTTGTTTACGAATTCATTCGACAAAAACACATTGCTATTGATAGTCTCCGGTTTCTAATAATTATTTCGAAAGACCCAGTTGCTGCTGTTGCGACGGTTATAATTTCACAATTTTTACAGAATTCGTCTTGGATCGAACAGCGCTCACTATTGAATTATGCGAATACAGTGTTCACGTGAATTACCAACTACTTCAAAAAACTTGCCAAGAATAAAAAACACTAAAAATCTTTAAGCTTTATTTTAAAGTCAGATTAGAATATTTAACATTTGTTTTAAAGAACTTGCAAAACCGCATTTGCTGTCACGATGACCTCAGCTTTACAGGAGATTTCAACTATGTACATACATATATGCAACTTATTGTATAACGCCTCTTAATACTAAAGTGACCATCTTTCCAGAACGTTTTTAACTAGGATTTTAAATATTTTTGGGGCATAGTTGCAATTCAGTAACGATATTTTTTCAGCATTCCTGACAAAAGATCACGTTATTCGGGAAATTAGAAAAAAAGGACATGATTTTTGCCCTAAAAATTTCCGGGTAAAAAACCAACCATTGACACGAAATATAATATTTTTAAATAAACTAGATATCATTGGAGCGCTTTGCTGCCCCCATCCTAAAAAATAAAATAAACACTTGGAGGCAAAGGTATGGCCATGTTTAAACACCAAGCATAAACTTACGTAATTCTCTTGAAATTAACTTGTGTTTTCGACTTGCATCTAAGAAAAAACATGTATTTGTTTATTGGTGTTAGTAAGAACTTAATAGTCGTATTACTCCGAAAGTACTGAACCGATTTAAATAAAATTAAGCTTATAAATCTTTCAAAAATTGGTGCAGTATTACGAAAGTAAAAGGGATTACAAAAAACGTGTTTGCTATTAATATAGATTATAATATGCCATTCTGCTTATTTCCAAAAAAAGATCATCAATAATCAACATAAGGCGAAATTTTCGATCTTTTCACCCCCTTACAAGTAACAAACCGTAAACAATTTTTACTCCCCTCTCCTAAGGTCTAATGCTGGCAATTTCTACTACTTTCAATTACTCGGTACAATTATATATTTCTCAATTGGGTACACAATATTTCCGTTTACATATTAGCAAGGGAAATTAAGCGTCGGAGTCGTGAAAAATTCTATTAAATTTATTTCGAAAAATACTATCCTAAAAATATCAAACTTACAAATACTCGGTACCCACTACTCAATACTTTGCCAACAATACTAAGGTCGTTTCATATTTCTTGTACTGTCCCAAATGCCAATTAATAATTTCATAAATAAGAATCACAATATAATTCCAATTTAATTAGGAAATACATTACTTTTTTCTCAAGTTGGTTGATATTTATAAAAGTGATGAGTTTTATAAATGCTGCTTATTAAAGAATTACCTGACCAAAGCCATTGGATAACACTTTCTTATAGATGTTGAATAAATTACTAGTAAATTCATCAACTTTAATGGTTTCCGCCAAGGTAGTTGTTAAAAATTCTTCGTCATGTGCCACATTATGCATAAGACGATTAATTATTGTCTGTAAATCCACAGCCTTTTCAAATTCTTTGCGTGGAAATGAAGAGGGTATCAATAAAAACGGTGCAAACTGCAAACATTAAAAACACATTTAAAAATTAATGTTGAACAGATAAAATAGGCTCATTTCATACATTTAAGGCATCTGGATCGAAATTATTTTTTGAACGTATACCAGCACCATGCATTATTGCCCAATCCTTAGCTTTTTCCGTAACTTCCAACAATTCTGCCTCTGGTATAGGAAATGGTACGCATTGTTCCAAAGTAGTATTTTCAGACATTATGAAGGCAGTAGTTCTTATTTTGCTGTGTGGTTGTACGTATATTTTTCTTTTTCCTCCAATGTACTGTTACTGCGTCAGCACCATGATTAAGCAGTTAAAATGTGATAAAATTGTTATACAATTTTAAGATAATTCCAGTTTTATTTTGTTTACTTACATACATGTACTTCGTAAACGTGTTTTTTCTCTGGTTTTTTGCCAAAATTGCGTGTTTCTATTGAGATCTAACTGCACATTAATTTATTTTGAATTAAACTTTTAGAGGAATGTTTTACTTAAAATTTAAAAATTTTGTAAAAATAAAAATAGATTGTAAAATAGGCAGAAATGAAACAATGTAAAATATAAATTTTTGGATTTCGATTATATCTAATCAGATGATTTCAATGGGCTGCCAGATTATTTTTAGTAATAAGTTTTAGTACAAAATAGGTGTGTTCGTTTATTTAATTTGTTTAGCAATTAATTCAATACATTAAAACCGTTATAGTAAATATAGTTCTACTGTTAGTTTAAAAACGAAGTCGCTGTTATCTTAAAAATAAGTTTTTAACTATTAAACGAAAAAATTGTCGAAAAGTCGTAGCAAAATAACTACAATCCAGAGTTAATTACTCTAGATTTTATAACGAGGTTACCAAAGATCTTCTGATAAGCGCTAATAGAGACAGAAGCGGTTGCTACAACTGGACAACCAGTGGTCCTCAGTCTTATGCTAGCCTGTGCTGGAAATTCACACACAATGTGCGCTGTGCAATGTCTGCATGTATTTCCTTGACTTTCGTCTCGGCTTGTGGCATGACCTGTCACTAACGTAGTTTTGCAGCTTAAGGTACTTCTATTATATCTGGGCACCTTACTGGTATTCTTATCAATGGACTCTTTGAGCACCGTTCGAGCGTGTCTACATCAGTGCTACTCCGGGTTCTGGTCCGCAGAAATTCACAGCAGATCTACTTTTTCTAGTTAGCCTGCTTCTTCATTTCCAGCTATGCCTGGGACTGACTTTCCGGGCAGGTGGTCCAACGCAACAATCTAAGTTATTCTGCCTGGTAATCGGATACGTACTCTCCCAAACGCAGACTAACGGACAGGTTGCGATCAGATGAGTATACACCTACTCCTGATCGAACGTCCATAAGAGAATCATCAGTAAAAATACTGCTGTCGTTCTCTATATACATTGTGTATAACGCCTTCCTAAATGAGTTTCATGTGAGTGCCGATGCGTTTCATCGGCATTTGAGCTTTCGTAACCTTACTAGGTCCAGAATACTCTTTTGCTCGATGTTTGGCCTAAAGCTATGACACATACGCAAAGCTGACATTTAAGCCGTCGAGCTAATGAATAAGTCCAACGGTAGCAATCCCAACATTGCCTGTGTTGCACCACATGTACCCCTGAACCCCATCCAACTTACGCTTAATTGTACTCTAAGAGGCTTTTGGCCATCAAACCACAGAAGCAAAAGTTATTATGGGTCGCACCATCATTGTGTAAATCCAGTGTTCAGCCTACGGCCACTCACTCGTTTACATTGATCCAAGATCTAGAGTAACGCCTAGATAATTATCTTTCTTTGACCTACTGATGTAGGACCATAAAAGCATTAAAGATCCAACCTCTATATCCATTCTTCTTTGAGTAAAGACCATAGCGTCGGATTTGCTAGCATTTATGATCATTGCAGTATACACCGCTACAATAAAAATTGCACAAGTGTATAATTTTGAACATCAGTTTTTTATTATGGATGTTTAGCTTTCAAGATTTTTTTCGGGTTGATAGAACCTTCCGGTTTACAAAATACTCTTTCCTTAAAGTAGATGTTTATAAAATTTAAAAATTATAATAAAAAGAATTTTTTTTTAATTTAGTGCGAATTACATTATGCAACTTTCGTCGCTGCAGACTTTTTCTTTTCTTCTTTAATATTGCATTTGTTTATACATATATCGGGCAAATTTGTATTGCAGCAATTTATATGGATGTATACATTTGTTGACATTTTAAACTTCAAAATTAAAACTAGGAATAAGAGGAAGAGTACGTGCATACCCCCTCTCGCCTATTAATGAAGAATCGCAGCTACAAAAGTTGCATAATATAAAAGGAGACTTACTACATAAGAACTTTTTTAATGCTTCAGTTCCCAAAGAGTAATGCCCCTATTACGGTTTACAACTCAACTCAGTTGAGTGTCTAAAAGACAACTGCTACTGACGAGTTGTAATTTGAAACAACTGCTACTGATGAGTTATAATTTGAAACAACTGCTACTGATGAGTTGTGATTTTTAAACATTTTTTTTAACCGAACTAACATTGGGTTGTAAACGGTGAAACTACAACAGAGTTGTAACACAATTTAAATTTAATTTAAAAACTTTTAACAAGTTGAGTTGTAATTTATAATACCAAATTGTAAAATTTCAACTGAAGTAGAGTTGAGTTGTAAACCGTAATAGGGGCTTAAAAAGTAACCCTTAAGTGTTCGCTATAATGTAGGTCTGTCTGTTACATCTCTCTATCACTGAAACCGTACTAGTTACTCTATTTAAATTTTATTTCAGGGGCCTAAAACGTAGAAATTTTCAATTACCTTTGTATTTCGAGATTTTTCAATTACACATTACATGTAATTTGTAATTGAAAGGGAAGGACAACCATGCAATTCTCTAAATATAGGAAAATTACTTCGAAAACACGTTATTCTCAGAGTACAAAACACTATACCTATTATAGACCCATAATTTCACGACAATATATTTCCACTTAGTATGAGAGGTACGACGTCCATGCATAATAATGCGGGGGTTAGGAGTATATAATTTCAAAGCCTTACCTGTTATATTTACTAAGTAACATAATGATAAATTTTTACTTTAATACACCTAGTCTTCCAATATAGACATTTTTTTGCAGTATTAATAAGAGAGTTCTTCGTACAAAATTTCAAGACTCTTTTTGTATGGACATTAATATTTCAAGACTATACCTATGTAAAGGATAATGTAAAGGATAATAATTTTTCACTTAGTATGGTAGCTATCAAGCCCACTGTTCTAATCGTCTTTTTTTTTTGCTAGACTCTGCATATTAATAAGTGGACTACTTGAAAAAAAAATTTAATACTCTAGCTATTACAGTTCCTGATATACACGATAATAATTGTTCACTTCGTACGGGAGCTATCAAGTCTACTATTCCAATTCAATCTATTAAGGTTGACTGACCAAAGCCATAAAAATATTTACTTCTCTAAGCGGTAAAAGAAAAACAGTCATTATTTTTAAATAATTTTTCAGTTTTTATTTTACTTCATCAAATTTCGTATGTAGTTACAGAAAAATCTTTCTGATTGCATTACTAAATATTTATATTATTTTCTTTTTATCAAATTCAATGATTCGGTTATTTCCTTCGTTTGTTTTTTTTTACATTTTGCAGTGAATAAAAAAAGATTTATGGCTGCGCAATTTTCAAACTCAAAAAACATTAAAATATTCTTGCAATTTAGTTTTGATTTATTGAATCTAGCTTGATATTAATAATGTATTTGCATTTAAGATAAAAATAACAAGGAAAACCATTATTTTGTTAAATATTTGTTTTTGTTTTATAGTTAGTTTTTAAGAGTTGTTGATCGATCCAACTTCAAATGGAAATTACACATAGTTTTTATTTATTTTATTTATACTTAAATATTTAAGTTGTTCTTTTATTTCTTTTAATATTAAAAAAATGTAACTTGAATGAGAAAATTAAAAAATTTACATATTTATTTATGCCAAACAGGCAGAAGATAATATGAGAAAAATTATAACTACAAACAGACGCTTGAATTTGGACTTACACCGTGTTAATTTTAAATAAAATAATTTCCATTTGCGTTTACATATATTAATTTTATTTATTTAATTTGTTCGGTTAACGTCCAGCAGCGTCAGTGTAAAAAAAAAAAAATAAGAATCTATTGTGAAATGCAAACCAAATTTATAAATTAAAGTACGATACAAAAAAATAAATAAAACAAACCCTAGTGTTTTAAAAAGATAATAATAAACTTAATACTAAACAAAAAATCAATAAAAACAAGATAAAAAATTAATCTTACAAACCATCTGGATACTTTTAAAAAGAAGTGTTAATACATGAACTAACCATTTTGCTTCTGTAAATTGTTAAATGGAAATATTAAATTATTAGTTGTAGCTCAAAACTTTTTAAAGACTATAATGTTTAATTAAAAAATATTCCAAACTCACATCTTCCTACCAAATGTATAAGCTCTAGTTGATGAGGAGTTTTCATTTTTAATGATTATCTGTAACTATTAAATGCGAACTAACGATGAAAATAAAATTAATTTTAATAGAGGAGTTGAAGAGCGCTTAGACAAAAACAAGTGAAAGCACTAATTGAAGTTTTTTTTTTCTTATAAATAAATAGTTTTGTATCGAAAATGAAAGATAAACAATATTAAGTAATTATTTAAAAAGAAACTAAATATTTGTTTTCTTTACACTCTTAACTAGATAAATTGATTTTGTTTATTATATGAGTTTATTATTTTTTTATTTTACGTTTCTGTCATGAAATATATGCTGCTCTTCTCTCGCGGATATAAGTTAGTTTTTTTATTTTGAATTTACTGATTTTTTATTTCTGAATTTTGTTTTTTTTTTTTTGCAAATTTGTTTACTTAAATTTTTTCTTTCTGTAACATGTAGATGTTTATTTTTTAACTGCTAGCAAAACACAAAAAAACATAACACTCATTTTTGTTTCTGCATCTTTTAGTTAGATGTTCAGAGTAAAAATTTTCCAAATATAATACCAAAAATTACAGCAGCAATAGCAATCGCTATATAAAACATTGGAATTTGGTTTTCAGCCATAACAGGAGTATAAGGTTCTCCCATGGGGGGTTTAGAAGGTGCAGATCGATTTCTGATTATTTCCTCCTGTAAAGAAATATTTTTAAACGTTTGAAGATGTTAATAAATGTAAAACAGAATACAAAAATAAATTTATAGTATTAATAAACTTAAGCTAAACTAAAAACTTTTAACGTTAAAAGCTTTTTAGATTTTTTCACCCGTTGTCTGTAACATGGCAGCATCTATTAAAACGGAATATGTAAAAACAAAAATATTAAAATATCAAGAAAAACTGTTTGCTTGGCAGTAAGGGCAAATAGCTTCTGAGCCAGTGTGGTTAAAAAATGAAACGATGTGTATTATTAAAATTTAGAAACGAGTCTTGTTACGATCAAGTGTAAAGTTGTAAAGTGTAGTAGCCATCTATCCCCCTAGCCATGAAGAAGATTCCCGTTATTATGTGAATGGCATACCTTTGAAGATGTACAGTTTCTACCAAGAAGCATAAACAACTATTCACTTTAAACAATAGGTTTAAAATTGATTTCGAAATTGCGATAGATCCAAAAATTGTTGTAAGTGTGAGTGCTTCAGTGAAATCTTTGTATAGTAAAATGTGCGTCTTTTTCAAAAAAAGATTTTGGCTACTGAATGCAGCCAAAGTAATCAGTTTATGTTATATGCAATATATTAAACTGTAACTAAAAAATTTGTGCAAATGCAAAAAACTAGTAAAACTCGTGAGGGTGCTACACTTCCAGCAACATTTTTTAGAATTTTCGTAAGTTCGATATCCATTTTAGGCCGGCCTATGATTTCCAGAGCAAAGTTACTCAGAATTATTCGTAGAATTATTTCTCCCCTAAGATTTTTAATCAAAAAATCGACCCATCCTAGAGTACATACAGTGGTGGACACTAGCTAAGCACATTGTCGTATGAGCGCTTTTCCTAACCAAAAATGTAAATATGTATGTATACAATAACAGCAGTTTACTTTACATTCCCCAAACCGATAACATTGTGATGAAAAGCTGCGTCGTTTAAGTACTTATTTTTGTTTTCTTTTTTATATACACAGGTAGCGTCATATACGGTTATTTAAACTAATCGGAAACTAAATCTGTGTCTAGACAAAAATAATGCATGTTATTACTAACAAGTAAGTCAAGATGGTTTTTTTAAATAAAATCAATGCATAATTTCATCAATAAATCAGAATTAAAAAAATGAATATCCAATTTTTAAAGAAACATTAGCGGAATTCACGGTTTGTAACCTTTCACATCTTGTAGCTGTGGTAAGTCTTGATAAAACAACAAAATGACCACCTTTTTATGTTTACAAAATCTACAATACTAAAAACTGTAGTAGCATTTATATAACTGAATTTATTTACAAGTGTGAAACAGCTGGCATATTTGGCACCATACTGTTTTTTCTGCTAATAAAGTATAAACATTTCTTAAACTAAAAATGGAAACTATCAAAAAGATAGAAAATATTAATAAAATTAAAAAAGTACACTCACACTTAGATGTTTTAAATCGTCGTTTTTTTTATATATAAAAGGGTTTTAAATTTAATATGAATCGTGAATTCCGCTATTATTTAAACTAATCAAATTTACCAATAAAACATTCCAGAGATTAATATAATATGTTTAAATACCTTTATTTTCAGTAATTCTTTTCTCAAAGTACTGTTCTCTTCCCGCAACTGTCTTATCTCAGTTGTCTGCCATTCAGATTGATCTGAGTTGTCTAAATTAAGGACCTAAGACAAAAAGCACAAACAAAATTGAAAAAATATTAACAAAATTTCTGAAAATAATATGGCTTATTCTTAGAAATAAAACTTACATTTACCTTTTCTTCATTCTTAACTTTTGGAGGTACTGAAGCCTCGCTTTTAACAGCTTTAACAATGTTTCCTGGCTCTTCACGATGACCCTCTGGCATTTCAAAAACACACTTCAGCTTGGCATCCATAAAGTTTTCTGGTGGCAATTCCTTCCACTAAAAGACAACATTAAAACCTTCAAAATAACAAATACCAACTAATTAATTCAGAAATATTTACAATGTTGTATGTGTCTGGGTCACGTATATCACTTGAGCGACTCACAATACTTTGCACCATAAACTTGTGCTTATTTTTTTCGAAAGGATCAAAATTAAAGGGTTGCAAACAAACTGTAAATGAAGCAGAGTTGTAAGTAAATTACAGCAATCAGTTTTATTAACAAATGATTTTCATACTCACTTTCAACAGAGACGGTTTCATTTGGAGCAACGCTACCAAAATTTGGACGTACACAATAACGTTTGGGAGCGGTAGTTTTAATTTTAAACAAAACTATTTCATCCGATGGATTTGTTAGTTTTAGTTTTGTAATCACTGGAGTAGTAAATGGACCTTGAAAGAGTTGTACATAAAAAAGCGTTTTAGTTTTTTGGTATAATGTTTTAAAGTAAGTTGTACTTGTTGTATACAGATTAACAAGTAAAGTATTAAGTATACATTGAATTAAAAACTGCACTTCGTTTTATTAAATTTATGTTAGTTTTCGATATATACGACGTTTTTAGCATAACTTTTTAACGGTTTACCCTTTTTCGTTAAAAATATATCGAGAAAGTTTTTAATTGTGTTAAGCTATGCATACAACAATAACACATTTTTGCTAGAATGATAAGAACAGTAATTTTGCTTAACAACATCAACAACTAGAGTATTGTTTTATCAAAATCCATATAATAAAATACAAGAGTAATATTGTTGTATGTATATGGAAAGTTTTCACAATAAAATACCGTCACTTCATCTATACGTTTTCGTAATAATCGGAAATATTTTTTGGATATTTTGTTGCTGGTTCAGATATACATATGTAAGTCAATGTGTAATGCAAAATACCAATTTATGGAAAAACCACTAAATTATTTAAAAAAAATATGGGAAGTTATTTAAAAAAATATATAATACCTTTTCTTTCCGTAAAAATACTATATACAATTGTGGAACAAGATTAACGTGAGTACCTGCCTACTCGGCCCAACCTCACGGTGGTCTTTCCACCGAGTGAAACTTAGGCGTAGACTAGCGCCCCCATTGTGTAGTATAACAACACTTCACGATTGCCACCAATCGCTTTTGGTGTGTGATACAGTCACAATGAGTAGCAATTTATATAATATGGCAAGCCTTTCCAAGGCAAGCCTAGATCCACACCATAACCTCTTGCTTAGGGGTTTGGAGACTATCCAAACTCCGTCTGTTGAGAGTGCAACAGCACACTTGATCGACTTTGCACCTTACCTACATAAATCGATCTTAAATCACAACCACCACGTGTACCCCCGAAGGGGACCTCACCAATAACCGGTCACAGAGAGGATAGGCTCTCTGTGGGGCCACCGATTCCCGTGGTACCAGTCCTTTGGGCACTGGTCGGGCCTCGAAGAGGACCCGTATGTTTTAACACACAGACCTTTTCTTCCAGATTTAGGCTCTAGGAACCCTAGCGTCTGGTGCCCCTATTTTCCCCGAGTGAACCGCGTCAAAGCATTTGCCATATTCCTGCAGTGACAATTGGAACCCCCGGGGGTAATACTGTATACATAATACTATATACATATCTCAATTCGAAAAGAAAAAAAGGTATAAAAGTAAAAGTATTCCAGTGTTAAATACTCATTATTTACATATACTAGCTGTGCCCGCCACGTAGTGCTCGTCTTGAAAATATTTTGCTCGATTTTGCTTTGAAAATATTCCACACCAACTGTAAGACTATTACTTTTATAGTACTTCAGTTAAGTTTTATGCATTTACTTTATATAAAGGTACCCATCCCTGGATAAAATTCTAAAATTCAAAAAATTATTGTTATTGCAAAGGTTTTTAAAATATTTTAATAACAATGCAATTCCACAAAGTAAAAGTACAAATCAAATTTTATTCAATTGGCTATTTGACAGTAATTAAATTCTGTTCTTAATTTAAAACAGCGCCATCTGTAGCGCAACCGTGTTTAAAATATCCCGCTTTCAAAAATAAAAGATGCTTTAAAATATGCAGTACCTAAAATCGGTAAAAAAAAGTCGACGTTTTTTACTGCTTTCTCTCTTTATTATATCTTGAAGTATCCTATATTGGAATCAGGATGCTAAGGTACCTCCTCACAAAATTTTGTTAAAATCCATCTAGTAGTTTTTACGTGATGCGACCGCAAAAGAAAAGCAGATAGAAAGCACTTTTTTAATTAAAACGCAGTTTATATTTGAACGCGTAGCAGTAAATTATAAAAATCCAGCAAGTAAATATAAATTAGTTAATTATTGGGAAATGGAAATATTTTTTTAATAATTTAAAATGTTCTTTCTCTAATAATAGTTTATATAATAAGTAAAATAAATAAAAATGTGTATATGAATAATATAAATGTATAACATTATTTTATGCTTTAGAAATAATGAATTCTAAAATTCGTTGCAACATCCTGAGTAATTACTCAAAGATGGGTGCCTCCGTATAAAATATATAGAAAAACAATATCCGCAACATTATAAAACTAAAGAGTCTTAAAATTTGGAGTCGATTTCAACAGACATCAAATTTCTGCATCGACTAATGAATTCTTAAGGCTTTTGTTCGAATTTTGTCGTTTTGGGACACTGTTAAAATCAGGAAAGTTTAGTAAATTACATACATTTTTATTGACTTTTTGCGATTTTGAGAGGTTTCATTTAAAAAAAATATTTTTTTGTTCGTTTTTGTAAAAAAAAAAGTGAAAAGGTTTTTGAGAGCGATCTCCATTGCGATCCTAAAATTGTTATACATATACTACTATAAAATTTGGAATCTCTACTTTTATACTGTAGAAAAAAAAAACGTTCTGCGAGTTACAGAACTCTACAATAATTTTAGAATTTTAAATAATTACCCAGGAATGGGTACTTTTATATAAAGTAAATACATAACCCATATCTGAAGCACTATAAAAGTAAGAACAATTAAAAGGGGCGGGGCACACATATTCATATACTCTTGAAATTCGTTTTGTTCCCTAATTCGGAGTTATAATATTGAAGTTTAAAATTTAAACAAATGCGTCCATGCGATATAAGTTGCATAATGTAATTGGGCTCCTTCGAAGCTAAAAGGAACAAAATAAGGTAAGGAAGCTGACAAAGTGACGGCCACTTCTAGTTACGTAAAAATTATTTTTATATAAATTAAATACTATAAAGAAATAAATTACGAAAATGTATTTTTATTAATATTCTTGGGTGGTGGGGATTGATTAGAAATTAGGAAGGCACCTTCTCTTCGACATAAAAGGTTTAAAATTAATATTTTTTGGAAATTACAAAATAAAATTAAAAAAATTTACATTTTCACTTTTCGGGGGTGGGATTGTAGGGATACCTCCCCCCGCTTATTAAAAATTTTAAACTTTTATTTTTATGGTATTAAGGCGTATGTAAGTCATTACTTTTAGTTGCACTTACTTAACGAAAGTGTGAGAAAATTTCAAACAAAATTGAATTTTTTAGAGGTAGGATTAGTTCTTGTAAGGGGAACTTTTTTCTCTTTGGTCCGATTTTTTATAATAATATATAATATATTTTTCTGCCAAGTTTGATTGATATAGGATTACTCAATAACTTTTGAGAGCCAATATAAATTAAAAACAAAGTAATGTCCGGCTAGATTGCCAAAATACCCCTACTTATGTGCGACGTCGAAGGCACGGCTAAATAAATGATTGAATTAGATATTATACACGAAAAAATTTAATCGCAAAATTAGACAAAATTTTTTTCTAGTGACTATGCCATTGATAAACTAATCATCAAATTGTTGATAACACAAACTGTTTTGACATAAAAAACTATAAATTATTAATTTAAAGTTAAATTAATTTTTTTTGGAAGGATGTGTCACACTTAAACCACCAAAAAAAAAAAAAAAATAGATTAAGTGCTATTTGAAATCACACCTAATAAATGTTCGAAATATTCTCAATAGAATACAAGAGGATTGTGTACTAAAGTAGAACAATTTTAAAATCAATGAATGAATTGTTTGTTGGTTATAGAAAATAAAACAAAAAACTTATCAAGGAGTATTGTCTTACACTATATTTTACTACCAGACAAAAATACCAAAATAGATTTGCTAAAATAACAACAAAAATTACATATATGACATGCATATTTTTACGTTTGAAAAGAGCCCCAGTGAGTGTCTTTTTGTTGCCAAAGACGTCATATTTTACGGCGTCATGAACTATAAAAGGAATCAATTACATGTTAACCTCATTATACGGCGGATTAAAATGCTACATTGAAATAGGTTTTTGTAATAATGTTTTTTGTTTCTAATTTAGTGGACATTGTTACTTATACGTACATTTTCCTGTGTTATTGCCAAACGATTGTTGTTTATTAAAAGTACTAACAACAACCACAAAACGAGAGACCATATATCAAATTCTGATATTCTCTAAATACTAACGATTTATCGATATATCTATCGCTTTCACGATATATGTAACTAACACTACCTTTTAGTATACTTCTGTAAAAACAGTAGCGTATTGAGCATTTTATTAAATTGGTAAAAAAAATAAAAATATATTCTTTTAGTAGCTAGTCTACATACTATATTCTACAGTTTTACTTACCGTTTACCTAATAAAATTTGGGTGATGGTTTCTAATACGCAGACTTGAGCAATATGGCAATGAAAGTTAGCTCACCCCATTGTAACAATTTCAATGAATTTATAATAGAAAGTTTCTTTATATATAAATTTTCTATAGGAAATTCTTGTTTTCTATTTTTTCTATAGAAAATTTTTTATTATCTATTAATGTTCTATAGAAAATTGTTATCTGTTGTTATTATTTTCTGTAGAAAACTTTTGCTATCTATTGACTTAATATAGAACATGTTTGTTTGCTATTATTTTTCTATAGAAATTTTCCTATGAAATATAATGTAAAATTAAAATTTCTCATATTCTATTTCTTTGATAAGTTTGTTTAAATAGAAAATTAATAACAATTGTAACTACCGGCTAGATCGATACGAAGAGAACTGATGACGGACGTGGCTGTCTAGAAAATGCATTCTGTTTTGCTGGTATCTACTTTTTCTTTATCTCTTTATAATTAAGAACTTAAGCCTAAATAATTAATTTATTAATTCAAAAATAGTCAAATAAAATTCATATAATTTTTATCTTTTCTATAGAAAATTAATCGATAACAAAAATTTTCTATAGAAGATTAATCAACAACAAAAATTTTCTATAGAAAATTAATCGACAACAAAAAAAAATTTTTCATCTATTAATTTTCTATAGTTTTTTTTTATGTATTAATTTCCTATAAAAATTTTTTGTTAAACAAATTTTTTATAAAAACCGACAACAAAAATAGAAAATTAATAGGTAACAAAAATTTTCTATAGAAAATTTTTATACACACTTATTTATATTATCTATAAATTTTCTAAAGGAATTTTTTCTCCTATAAATTTTCTATAGGAAATTTTGGTTATCTATAAATTTTCTATATAAAAGTTTTATGTATTAAATTTTTAATAGAAAATTGTTATTATCTATTATTTTACTATTGAAAAATTTTTTATATATTAATATTCTATAGAAAAATTTGTATCTATTAATTGTCTAATGAAAATTTTTTAACTATAAATTTCTATAGAAAATAATTTTTATCTGTTAATTTTTTTTTAGAAAACTTTTCTTGTCTATTATTTTCTATAGAAAATTGTTATCTATATCTTTCTGTAGAAAATGTTTGCCATATATTAACTTAATATAGAAAATTTTCGTTTTCTATTAATTTTCTATAGAAATTATTTGTTGTCGGTTTATTTTTCTATCGAATTTTTTTATCGAATTATTTTCTTTAAAAAATTTATTAATAACAACAATTTTTTATAGGAAATTAATAAATAAAAAAATTCTATAGTAATTATTAGATGAAAAAAATTTCTATAGAAAATTGAAAAATTTAAAAATTTTTTTGTTGTCGAGTAATTTTTTTTAGAAAACTTGTGTTGTCGATTAATTTTCTATAAAAAATTTTTCTGTTGATTAATTTTCTATAGAAAATTTTTGTTGTCAATTAATTTTCTATAGAAAATATAAAAAAGTTATATAGAAAATTAATATATAACATTTTTTTTTTATATATATAAAAAATATATATATATATATTAATTTTATTATATTAATAAATTAATAGATAACAAAATTCTATAGAAAATTTATAGATAACAAAATTTTTTTATATACAATTAATTAACATATAAAAAAAGTTATATAAAAAATTAATATATTAATTTTATATATAAAAATATATATATAAAATTAAAATAAATTAATCGATAACAAAAATTCTATAAAAAATTAATCGACAACGAAAATTTTTTATAGAAAATTAATATTATGTATGTATTATCTATATGATCTATAATTTTTTTAATGAATATTTTTTTCCTATAAAGTTTCTACAAAAAAGTTTTATTATCTTTATAATTTTTAACAGGAAATTTTTGGTATTTATTATTTTTCTATAGAAATTTTTTTATCTATTAATATTCTATAGAAAAATTTGTATCTATTAATTTTCTAATGAAAATTTTTTATCTATAATTTTCTATAGAAAATTATTTTTATCTATTAATTTTTTACATAAAATTTCTTTTATCTATTAATTTTTTACGGAAAATTTATTTTATTATCAATTTTCTATAAAAAAATGTTTGTTAACTATTAATTTTATATAGAAAATTTTTGTTATTTATTAATTTTCTAAACAAAAAATTTTGGTCTACTAACTTTCTATTGAAAATTATTTTTATCTATTAATTTTCTATAGAAAATTCTGCTATCTATTAGTGTTCTATAGAAAATTATTGTTATCTATTAATTTTCTATAGACAATTGATCGATAACAAAATATTTATAGAAGATTTGATGATAAAAAATAACTAGAGAAAAAATATTTTCTTTTTATAATTAATAAAAAACAAATATCTGCAGAAAAAAAATATAAGATATTAAAATCCAAAAAATAAGTGTTTGGTTGCGATTAAATAGTTTCATAAGCCTTACAATAGTGGCAAAATAAAAACTAAATATGTACCCAAATACATATATAATTTGAAAAAAATTTGTGCGACAAACATTGAGTTTGTTTAAGAGACACCCAAACGCTAACACGCTAATGAAGTTACAGGTGTAAGTACGAACACGCAAAATAAGCCCCAAAGAAAAACTGAAAAAAGCAATGCAAACACTTGAATGAATGAATTATTATTTTTTTTTAAATATTTGTCGACCTTAAAAGAAGAATATAATATAATACACAAATTGAGAGGCAATTTCATTTCTTAAGCGTGTCTCCTATAGTTCTGAAAGGTAAAATTGAAATGTTTGTATGTATTTTATTCCTTAAGTTTTTTTTTTCTGTGTGAATCTCTTTCCTTTCACCGCAAAAAATACCCATATGTACTCGTATACCAACACTTCACATACAAATAAAACTAAAAGACAAAACTTTAAGCAACACAACACTAAAGGATTTATATCTATGTTTACTACATATAAATTTCATATTTGTCTCAGCCTTTGTGGAAAAACAAATTTGGGTGAGTGGGTGGCTGGTTTAATAATATATTAAGGTAGATAAGGTGGAAAACAAACGCTGTATAAAATTAGTCATAAATGTAGCAATAATTCCACAGGGTTACAAAAGAAAGTTTATTTATGTGTTGTGATATTTTGAGATCAATTAAGATACAATTCAGATTCTCAGGCTATAAGTAAGCTTATTTTTGTCAAAATTGAAGAAGGTTGGCACCACATGCTATATGTATGAGTAGGCCTAATAGTTTTTCCAATTTCGTTATTTGAAAAATCCGAAAATTAGCCTTAAAATTCTTAAATCATTCAGACATAAAAAATCTAAAACGGTGGATATCCACTCTTTACTCTTAATAAATAAAGTCACATATGTTACAACCAAAACGAACAACGCTTTATTAAAGTCGTTATTTTAAGAAAAATTTAAAGCAGCAGTTACACTTTAAGCTGTGTTCACACAATGTGTAATTGTCATATGGAATATCAAATTTTAAGAAAATTTGTACACACCGTTTGAACACCTTTAAACAATCTATATATATTATAAAACAGTAACTCATTTCCTGTCTGACTGTCTGTCTTTCTTTTTCCTTCTTCGCATCATGTATAAACTGCTTGATGGATTTTAACAAAATTTTGTAAGGAGGTACCTTAGTATCCTGATTTCAATATAGGATAATTTGTTCCCGCAAAAATATCTTATTTACAAGAATAAGTGGAGAGGAAGCAGTAAAAATACATTGATTTAAAGGAACTGTATACTTTAATGCATCTTTTATTTTCGAAAGCATATTTTAAGCAAGGTTGCGCAGCAGATGGTGCTGTTTTAAAATATTGAGTAACTCATTTTTCGACAAAATTAATTTTTCTCTATAATATCTTTATGTTTTGTGACAAAAAAATCCATTTTATTGCTAATGAAGTTAAAAGAGTATTTATTTTAATGTGTAAACACAGTCTTGAAAATTGTATGTATGAGGTGCAACATAATTAATTTTTTACATAACGGTTTATCCCGAGAACCAAATTCAACTCAAAAAATTTTATTTATAGGCTAAGAACTACATGAATAGGTATATGTATACAATATTGACTAATAATCCATTGCCACAGAATTATTGTTGCCCTGTGTTATTAAAAACATTCGCGAAAACTGACAAAAAAAAAACACTAAAATATAGATTAAAAAAAAAATATGGTGGAAAATAAGCAAAATGAAAAATAATACATTCTATATTGTGATAATTGTATAAATTAGGAACAAAATTAAATTTTCAAATCAAATAAAAATTTAACACGACGTGTTGCATAAACGATGACAACATTATTTGTGTGGTACAAAAACAAAACTATAAGACAAATCATAACAGAAAAAAAAACAGAAAATCAAATGTAAATGACCTAAGATTTAATATTTGTGCAAATGTATGTCCACATAATATTTTGTGTACAAATGTTATATTTCAAAACTTATATGCGACTTTTTTGTCGCAAGTTTTAATATAAAAATTGTAGTTTTAGGAATATTTAAAGCTTTTCCAGATATTATTAAAGTTTTTATTTTATAAAACACTACATTATTTTTTAAGGCTTCTTTTCTTAGTTTATATTTGTGGCGAAAAGAAAAAAGTCGCATAGCAAATAAAAGTATGTTTATTGATTTTTTTATATTGTTTCTTTGCTTCATCCAGAAAAACTTAACACCTGCAAAACATGAAAAATTGTTTTAAAAATAGATTCTTTAAAAAATATACATATGTATATTATAAACAAAGTTAATCTATTTAGCCTTTTAATAGGGAACTGTGAAATTCATTTTTAATTATTGTATAGACTAGTGTTGACAAATATCAGTTTATAAAAGGCATGGATCATACAATAACCAAGTTATGAGATGTTTTTAGTAGTATACAGTAATTTGTATATCATTGTATCGTGCATATACAGCTAACTAACAAACAAACTGTATAAACTTTAACCTCAATTAAAAAGAATTAAAAAATTGAGCATTGCCATTTATTTTATAACAACGCAACATATTTTTCTATTTTAGTTTTTATAATTCATTTATTAGTATTTTATAATTTATTAGTAGGTATTAGTACAAAATAATACATAGTTTATTTCTCACGTAAACATAGTCTCAGTCACATTTTTTATGTGATACTTTTATGGTGTATCAAAGTTGCTATATACAGTTGTGAGCATAAAAATAGGAGTGCCTATAATAAAAAAGTCTGAAAATTAAATGTAATGATTTTGTAATAAATAAATAATACTGTTGGGTAACGCAGCTTAAATCTAATTTAGCGAAGCTTCTCCACCAAAAATAGTATATAGGGTGATAGAGAATCAAAAAGACAAAAAGACAAAAAGAAAATAAAAAATGGCGTTGTCCAATTTCACAGTTTTATCTAAAAAATTCAGAGGTCCATAACTCCAAACGACGGCGAATTTTTTTACTTTATATTTTAATTTTTTGTTTGGAGAAGCTTTGTTCCGGTAACGCCACTGCTATTACAATACATACAGCATTTATATCCAACTTAAATTTGAGATATTTCTTAGAGATTTCTGTCAGACGTGTCTGGGAAATTTCATTTACGAAATGTCTGATCGCTTTCTGAGAGATTTTGTATTAACATGCTGGAAGGATTTTATTTGTTTTAATATTTAAAATTTTATTGCTTTATTATCGTGGGCTGCACAAATCGAGGATACACAATAAATCATTTTATTCACAGATATATGTTAATATACTCGTACAAACCTTGATAAATACTAGACTAGCTTCAATAATCCAAGATGCATCCCGAAATGTTTTTTTGAAAATTTTTTATAGGTATTATAAAAATGTAGTTTTTATTTGTTTTTAAACTATTTTATTAAAAATTAATTAAAAATATTTTAAAATTGTATTCGCAAAAAAGAACGAAATTACAGCGATTAATGTAAAACTTTACATAGCAGTCGTAGTATAGCGCCTCGTAACATCATCAGCATCAGTTCCAGTTTTTTTTATGTATAGTTTTTATGAATACAAAAAATGTATAATCGTTGTGTAAACTTTTGTTTTTTCAACAATTATATTAAGTAATTTTGATTTAAACTAAATCCGTCAATTACCAGTGTAATTTACTTCCTAAAATACGAATGTAAATTCTATGCCAGTGAACTAATCCAAAGCAAGATCGTATTCTATTTCTCTGTAAAAGTTTTTTTTTAATTGAAAATGTTTACAATTTTGTATATCGTCGCGTTTATTCTTAAACCACGTAAGCGCCAAGAAATCGTTTTTCAGAAAACGAAAAAAAACTTAATAACTTCTTTAATACGGATTTCAAAACAATTTTTTTGCAAAACATGACTGTGCACGTCTCTGAAGAGTATAGAAAATTTAAAAAAAAAAAATTGATACTTACAATTAACTGTAGCCAAATCTTTCGCTTACGTGGTTTTGGCACAAACAGCAAAATGCAAATTTCTATGCGTTTATTTTATATTTATTAAGAAAAAAAAACCTTTTACTTTACCAAAAATGACTCAATTGGTCTGAAACTTTCCGAATTTTTTTAATCTCAAATACAAAAAATTTTGTGGTTGAGACTTTAACATTTCCAACTTAAAATATAAAAACCATTATATTTTTCATGCGAATGTCATTTGTATGGCGCTTACGAGGTTTTGAAAATGGATTTATTTATTTTTCATACAAACTTGTTAAGATGAGAATGTAGTCTGGTGGCAACTGTTATTTTCTACTATAAAAACCTAAAAAGTCAATTACGAAAAAATGACGCTTACGTGGTTTAAGAAGAAACGCGACGATATCTAATATCTAGCTAGTCATACAGAAGTTTATAGTACAATGGTGAAAGAAATCGTAATCGTATCCGCAATGAATTCAAAGAGATAGAAAATTAAATATTATTTATATCTAAAAAAGAAAAAAAACCTTAAGGGAAATCGGTGATATGGTAGGAGTAAATTCTTTCTAAATTCTTTAATCCAAGAGTAATTAACAACTTCAAAGAGACATGAGTTTTTGTATCTAAGCCTCGTTCTGGACACCCATCAAAATTAAGAATCAGGTAAAAAATGAAAATTTTAGTTCAGTGCTGCAAGATCCTAAGGTTTGAAAATGTTAAAGCCAAATTTAATAAAAGTATCGCCAATGATACTGTTCAAAAAATTTAAAAAAAAAAATTGTATTTTAATTATTTATTTCAATTTGTTTACAAAGCAATACATGAGTAAGTCAGCAGCGTTTTGGGAAAGGGTTGTATTCTCAGTAAAAATTTTATTTTTTTAATAAAAAGACGGAATATTGTGTGAAGAAATCCCGGTACAGATTTAGAAAAATTTAACTTGTGCGGCACCGTTAAACACGGAGGTGTTGGTGTTATGGTATGGGAATGTATCACGACTAATTGGATTGGCTTAAGGTTTATTGATTCTATAATGGATAATCAACTCATATATTTAAAAAGAAAAGTTAAAATTTAAAGTGCCACGGAATTGGGCCTAAAGTCCCATTATTTGTTTCTAAAAGATAATGACCCCAAGCACATAGCTGATATTGTAATGCTTTGGCTGCTCTTTAATGTGTTAAAACAAATGCGTACGCCATCCCAGTCACCAGATTTCAATCCCATTGAGCATTTGTGGGAGTTTTGGAAAGAAAAATACGGCAGCTTGGTATAACATAGAAAAATATGTTAAATTAAGTTTTTATAACTGAATGGGAAACAATTTCAAGTGAATATACAACAAAATTTCACTCAATGCAATAAAGGTTGACAGAGGCTCTTAAAAGAAAAGGCTATCCAACAGGTTACTAATTTTTGAAATTCAATGGAAATTCCAAGTTCCAATAATACATTTGTACGCAGACTTTGTCTTGAATCCTTTTTGACATTAATTTTGTTTCACTTTTTTTATTTACATTTTTGTTTTTTTATATTAATAATGAATTAATAAACTATGTAGGTATGTCTAATCAATATAAATAAAATCAAATGTCTTTCGTTGGTAATCGCAAAACTTAGAACGGCTGCACTGTTTTTGCAAATTTTTTTTGTTAAGTCTTTATCTTAACCCAACTTATGTTTGTATGTTAAGATCCCTGAAATTTTGCACAAATAACGCCCTTATAAATTTATCTACATAGCGTAACGAAACACTGGCTACATTGGATTAGTGGGCATGGTACCTCCCATACAAAGTGAATAATTATTATCGTCTACCTGGATATCTGCAATAAGTCTTGAAACTTTACAGAAGTAACACAGACTGGATTGGGACAGTAGGCGTGGTGAAAAGTTATGATCGTCCAACTAAAGAACTACAATAGGTAGAGTCATGAAATTTTGCACAATGTGAAAAGTTATAATCGTCCAACTAAAGAACTACAATAGGTAGAGTCATTAAACTTTACACAAGTAAACCTCCGAGTAATAGTAAACACAAGAAACCCCGATACTAATGTACACAATCTAACAAATTAGGGATAGTTAGAATGGTACATCCCATACAAAGTCAAAAATTATTATCGTGCTAATACGCAGAGTCTAGCAAAAACAGATTGGACGGGAACAGTGGGCGTCGTACCTTGCATATAAACTAAAACTTTTTTGACGTGAGAATAGCGTACGTTTTCGTGTTGAAGGTTGGCAATATTTTTTTTTATGGGTGTCGCGAAAAACGCTAGGGAGAGCTAGTAAAAAAATAAATTTTAAATTCATGAATATTATTCTTATATATATCGTTTTTGAGAATTTAATTAATGGTTAGATATTTGTACACTTGCTAAAGCTAGTGAACATACCAACATAGGTATATAAAAAAAAATTAAATCTTATTTATGTATTTATTTATAAATCCAAATATTAAAGAAAATTCTTCAATTAAAATAATATGAATTTAGTTAAAATTACGTGAAATAAAAGAATCCCCTAAACAATATGCACATGATAACAACCATATAAGAACGGATGCAAACTAAGCACACGCAAATTTTTTGTATTTAATTTTCATTCTAGTAATTAATTGGTAACAACAGTTTATTGAGTTTTGATTCATTTTCAATGGCACAGAGTTTGCTGTCCTCTACAGTTTTGTATTCTTTTATTTTTTCACTAGACTAGTTTTCTTAACATGCACGTTCCTTTTTCTACTTACCAACAAAGCGCAACTCGCTTGGTGGGTCAATGATTAGCTTGGCTTTAAGTTGGGCCTCAGTTAGAAGGGCCATATTGTTTATTTTAAATATAGTTTTTCAAATATACCAAAAAAAGTTAAAATTTTTGCAAAAATTCAATTAAGTAGCTTTTTTTTTGGTTTCTCCCTTTTGCTTTCGTTTTTATTCGCTGTGTATGATGACTGCACGGGAATTTTTTATGCTTCAAATTAACAAAAAAAAGTAATGGAACTCGTTGTCTTTTTACACGCCGGGTGTTTTCGTCACTTAATTTCTTTATCGCATTTAAAAAAAAGAGTACAACTCTTCCTTTATTAATTTTATAATGCAAATTATATAAAAGAAAATTTGTCCAGTAAATTTTTATTTCTTAAACGCACAAAATAGTTTTTTTCCAGTTTACTGTAATCCGTTTTACGTTTTCACACAAAATTTTTCAGTTTTCCTTTTTGCTTCAATTATTTTTGGCAAATTCGCATGCGTCACTAAGACGTTACCAGATTATTTAAAAACTAAATATCTAAATGATTTATTGAAATAAATTGTCACTAAAAGTTACTATGAAATAAATTTTAACAATAATATTGTATTTATAAATCTTAATTGATTTATTTGATTATATGTCTTTTATTATTTAAATGGCAATTTAATTTAATCTCACTATAATTCATATGGCATCTTGGAAAATTAAAAATATTCGCTGTAAATTACATTATTTTGCCGTCTTAGGAAGTGTTTGGAAACAAACTGAGTGAAATTACAGAGTTGCCAACACCTGATAAACATTAGAAGGATTGATGACAATGGTATATTTGGTTGTTTGTTTAAAAATATTTGCTTATTGGAATAGGGGTTTAAAAATTTATATATCATATCTTGTTTGTAACCGTCCACAATACGTTACGTAATTTATTTTAAACATATGAAAGAGGTATTTAAGCTTTGAGATATACATACATACATGTAAAAGGTATTAAATTAGTTAATTCAATACAAATATAAAGCCCTAATATAAAAATTATTTGATTTTATTTTCAATTCTTTTATTATTATTTTGTTTTCTCTTGGACCAAAAGGTTTTAAATTATGTGTTATTTTGAGCTTAGTTGAAATATTATAATTTAAAATTTTAATGCAAAAAACTTTATAAAATTCTGAGATTCTAAAAAAAAAAAATTGGTTTAAATAGTATAAATTCATATCGGATAGTTTTTTAGTGTTTTATTTCTGGTTGAAAATTTGAATTTGCACAGAGTAAGAAACTTCTGTGCAAAACCACGTAACTATTATATCACATACATATATACATTTTTTTATAAATGAAACATACGACGTATAATGGTAACATTCTTTTGATTTTTCTCAACTAAATAGCAGTTATTTTAGATATCTAAAAAATTAGTTATGACGTATGTCAGTAGCACCCCTTGAGTTGTTGATATGCAGCATAACTAACATTTTAGCGCCAACATAATTAGCACTATCAGGGGTGCTGATGTCAATACAAAAACAATTTTAGAATTATATGTACATATAAAGCATAATTATGTGTTCAAGAAGATCAAGATGTCGTTTTATGCAGTAAGGTCGATTTTTTAAAGCGAAAATTTAAAAAATAAAACATCTCACAATTTTTATAACAAACAATTTTCAGTACTTTATTATGAAAGTAATATAAATACCCTAGGGTACCATAAACACTACGTTTAATATTAAATTCCTTATAGGTATTAAAAAAAATAAAAAAAGAAACAAAACAGAGTTTAAATACTGGAATAGCGATTCCTGTAATTACTTTGAAATTTTTAAGCCAATTCAGTTATTAGTCCTTGAAATTTTTCCAAAAATATTTGTTTAGCACTGCAATCCTTCATATTCCCAACAAATTTACGAATATTTTTTGTTGTATTCTCTTCCAATGGATGTCCAAGTTTTTTTATTATCTCCAGCAGTAACGGTTCAAAACTCATAAAAGTTTCTTCATAGATTTGTTCTGGCGCTGATGAAATTATTTTTAATACTTTTATTTCCAATTTTTCAATTTTCTTGTTGTCATCTTCAATCTGTGGCAAGAGGAATTTCTGCACTATATTTGCATAGTTCGACAAACAATGGCGGTAGTTGTTAATAGAATTAGGATTTTCAGTTTCGTTTACAACGCCGCTTAAAATGATCATAACATCGGATATATGGGGTAGAAGACGCTCACTGCGTGCTAACCATTCAGTTTCTTTCATTGTACAGCGAACATAGTTCTAAAGAAATACAAAAATATGTAAACATGTTTAATACGTATGCACAAGTATTTTTTTTTTATCAAAGACTTACAATTATTAAAAACATTTCCGCTTCAGATTTGTCTTCAATATCGAGACGTATTAAAAATCTGTCAAATTCAATAGGTATTTGATCGGAAGTTAAGGAAAATTTTTGAAAATAATACTGAGTAAGAGGTTTATATGAGTCTTTAATGACTTTAGTTATCCATTTGCGATCTAGACATTATAATAAAAATATTTATAAGTTAAGGTTTTCGCAAAAAGCTTGCTAAAATAAATTTCACTAACCTTTTTCTGTTGCGTTTGGTAAAAATTTTTTAGACGTTTTTTGTATAAATTGTATACATTCTCTTACAATTTCATCTTTAACATCTGTGTACGTTATTAAGTCCCATCTGGCCTTATCCATAATCTGTGCGGCCATCAATAGAACGGGAGCAGTTATTTCTCCAAAATTCAATGGCTTATTTGATTGAGTTTCACCATAGGACCCAATTAAATTTAAACATTTGACTAAAGGCAATAAATGCTCAAATTGTTGCTGATCTAAATATTGATTTACGTGTTTGTGAATAATTTTCTTCAGAAATTCTGTCTTGTTGTCGGGATAGTAGAGCGAAAAATATATTTGACATAAGAGAGCGGGAAAGTAACGTGGCTCTAAACAAGAAAAATCATTTAATGCTGCCAAAAGATGTGGGATAAAATAGTTGTTTGATAAGGGTCTACATTGTTTCACAGTAGTGCAATAGTTATTGATATGAGCGAGATTATGACACGCCATTTCAAAGAACTTTTTCCAAGCAACTTCACCATTTTCAAATGACAATATTAGGAATTGTTGAAGATCAAATGTCGTGTTGTCATTATACTTATTAAGAAATTCCGTAATTCTAGAACAAATATCTGGTCCTGTGAATAGAGATGATTTGGAGCCATACAACTTACATTGATAGTTCAGTACGACCAGTATTTGCTCTATATTATAGTTTTCCAATGCTTTCAAAATCAATTCGTTTAGCTCCTCATATTCCTCAGGCTCTACATTCATGTTTTCTACATTAAGTTTTTCTTCCTCATAGGATTCATTTTGATTTTCTTGATTATTGCGCATAATTTCCAGTTTTATAAAATCCAAAATTTGTAAACAGTGTTCTACGATCATTAGCTTAATATTTTGCTTTATTGACTGCAAGCACTCCTCATTACCAAGAGCTACAGTGCGATTAAGCAGTTCATCAAACCAGACTTTTTTAATATTATAATCTAATTGTTTGTTATCAAGTGAATTTAAAATTTGTCCAATAGTGGCATTACTTATGACCTCTTGTAATGATTTAGGTCTTATTTCAATAACTTTTAATTGTTCTTGAATACCATGACCAAATGTTTTGTTGCTCGTCATTCTCTCACCCACTTTAAATGCTAATGTCCCGATTACTTCTTGTAAGTTTTCCTCATCGTTTAGATCCACTTCTACCCAGTATATAAATATGTCGATTTTAACCAACATCACTTGAGTTTGTAAAGCATTTAGCAAAGCATGTATAATTTTTAACTGTTGTTCTTTCAAATGTTTTGTTTCTGTACTTATTTCAAGTCTCTTCAAAATTTGGTTGCACACATTGTACTCTCGCCAGTCTGCTTCGGGATTGGCTTTTTCGGCATTTTCATAGACATCAAACGTGAATAAGACTAGCTCTAGCAAATGTTTTAATGCAAAGCCGGCATATTTATACGACTGCTTTTTGGTAAAGTTTTTAAATTTATCGGAATCAGGCGTATAGAATAAACGCAATAAGTTCATAGCATAATCGTTAAGTTTGTTATGTATAATGCGCGTATCCACATTGTCCATCAGCCTTAGTTCAGATCGTGTTATTGATATAAATATTGACTTTAATAACTGTTCAACTTTATTTAAAACTTCAAAGGCATCATCTATGTACTTTAGAGAATCAGTGGCCGGCTCAAAATACTGAAAGGTAAACCAACAAGGTGCATATGATAGCATTTCATTAAAGAATTTATCCAAATGTAGTTCCCAAACCAGTGTGACTAATAGGAACTTGGGCATCAATGGGCAAATCTCTAAAACATGTATCAGTTCTGGATCATCTCTTAGATTGTACTTATATGTAGCATCCGTGTTCAGCATAAGAAACATGAAAATTTTCCTGAGTATTTTTAATTTTTTCATATCTAGCAGTGGTTTTTTGCTTTCATTATCCAACAATTCTCGTTCTATTAAAAACTCTTGCAGACGCCTTACCAATTCATAAATAAACGACTCATTACCTATCATTTCAATGTATAATAAGTATTACTTTATAGGATACTTAATATTTTTGGCTTACCTCCACGAAAATGCAATTTATTAAAGGGCTTCAGATGCTTGTTGCAGTATTCCATAATAGATTTGATTCCATCAAATTCATCGCAGTACTCCATGGTTGTTTCGGAATTTAATTTGTCCAAGGTTTTAAATAAATCACGCATCTGAACTCTATCGCTAGAAAAAGTAGAATTATATTGGAAAAAGGCAAGTTCTGTTAAAAAATTCACGATTTATCCAAATGTTTTTTGCACCAAAAATATAAACATCAACGGTGGTTTTTTGCTTTCAGAATAAATAAATAAATGGCATGTGCAGTTTGCAAGGGTATCCCACACAAAATTGTAAAAATTATTAACTCGGGAAAATTTGGGCATTGAATATAAACGCCAGAAAATAACTGTTATCCCGTCTTCATTACCCCCGTCACCATTAGACATTAACGTGTCTTAACAAAAGTCAAACTTCATATAAAAAAACATTATTTTTAATACTGGTTTTTTATATGAAGTTTGATTTTTGTTAAGACATGTTTATAGCAAATAAAGACGGGGGCTTAGGCATAAACATGTTTTAACATAAGTCAAACATCATATAAACAAAAACATTATTTTTAATGTTGGCTTTTCATATGAAGTTTGACTTTTGTTAAGACATGTTATTGGTGATGAAGACGTCAAGGCAAAAACAACACAGATAAGGTAGATATACCAGACCTAACCACCGACTTCATGATCCATCAACATGTCTTAATAAAATTCAAACTTCATATTAAAAACCCAATATTAAAAATGTTTTTATTTTATATCGTCGTGGTGAATGCAATAGGCTGTATGTCACTAAATCATAATTTTGCAGGAAAGACAAAAAACTGAATATTTCTGAGAACCAAAACAAACATGCTGCACATTCGTCATATTGCAGTAGCGTGCAAAAGCTCTCATCTGATTGCTTGAACGGCATGAGATAAATTGCAGTTGTAGGAGCCCCAATTTTGGTTACAGCTCTACAATAAAACCAAATTAAATTTTTTTGACATGCAGCCTATTGCATTCACCACGACGATATGAAGTTTGACTTTTATTAAGACATGTTAATGACTAATGTAGACGGGGGCTAAGAAAACGGCTTAACATAACGTTCTATTAGTTTTTAATCGATTTTGTTACATACAAAACGAATTATATTTCCAAGCGTTTCACACACAGTACGACGAAATGTTTAAAAGTGGTGAACTGTTTACTTTATATTATGACCTTTGAACGTTTTAGACTATTTCTGAAAAACAGCTTAAATTATTTTACATGATTTGTGACAGACCAAAATAGTAAACAGCGAAATGTGGGTGACAATTCAGTGGACAATTATTTATACGAAGGTTTTGCTCCTCTATAATTGAACTGCTGATTATAAATGCAGGTTCGTTCGTAACTGGCCATCAATTTGTTGCGGGTTGATTTACAATTCTCAAGGCGAGAGTATTATTTTGAAAATTTGTCAGAAAAGAAGTTTTCTTCGTTCTTCGTATGTAAAAATAAACAAAACCTATCTAGATACATTTGTACTTGTATTTAATCAAATTGTAACATTATTTTTGATAAAAATAAAGGTAAAGAATTTGGCTTTAAATAATTTAAATAAATATAAAAATTATGTTTAGTGACATATGTATTTATATTTTGCGCAATATAAATCGAAAGAATTTAATTTGATTTTTTTTCATTTATTGTAACACCTACTAACATAATATACTTATAAGCAATTTTATTGTACAATATCAGTTACTGAACAATAATCTTGCAAATGTATACTTCTTCTTCTTGGTTGTTGCCCATACAGAGCAACAATGATGATGCCAAGTGTTAAAAGTCTGCCGTGAACACTTGGTTTTTATTTGCAGCCTTTGGTTAAGTCCAACAATGTTGTTTTTAGTCTAGTTATTTGAATAAATAGACTATCCTGTTATAGATTTTATTTTGTCTTTGTGAATGTTTTTGAACGTAACTGTGACCTAAACCACAAAATAACACCTAAACCTCTGTCTATATTAGTCATTAACATGTCTTAACAAAAGTCAAACTTTACATTAAAAAACCAGTAATAAAAATAATTTTCTTTATGTGACTTTGACTTTTGTTAAGACATGTTAATATCTATTGTAGACGGGGGGTAAGAATGCAACACTTCGCAAGGCCCAAATAAAAGACGACTCTGTTTTCCAACTTCCCTAAGTCGCAATTTACATTAGACAGAAAAATGGGCAGACAGACGAGATTTGGTGGCAAGGGGTTGAAGAGGTAGAGTGTGTATTTCATGACTAGTGTTGTTGTTTAAGCAAGAGCAAAAGAGAATTCAAAAAATGTCTGCCCTGTTTCTGTCCTATGTAAATTGCGACTAAACACCGGGTTTTATTTCGTTGTTTGTTTTGATTCTTGCTAATGTGAATAACATAAAAGATAAGTAAACAAATGAAAAAATAGGATTTTTTCTCTAAACAGCCATAAAGTACAAAATAACACTGTTTTGAACAAACTATGCATTGATAAAATTAATTAATGAAACATTAAACAAAAGGTAGTAAAATACAACAGAAATGAGTGAAGATTTCGAATTAAATGCATTACAAAATGGTGCAGATGAAATAGCAACAACAAACAGCAGCAATTCCAAGGCAGAATATTTAATTCAACAATTAAATGCAAATAATTTTAAGAAATTGGCCTTATTTGTAGTTATTAGCTTTATAGTATATCACGGCATACTTAATTGGCAATATGGTAAGTGAAGCAATGAAATTTTATTAAAATCACTTTCTATAATGCATGCGTACGCTGTTTCCAGGCAGTGACTCTTGTCAATGGCTTTTGTCCAAGGGACGTTTTAAAGGTGATAATGAATGGCAACCTTATGGCTGCATGATGCATAAGTATACACAAACGTGAGTTATTTAAACAATAAAAAAAATTGCATTTAAAATATATTTCAATTAAAACTTGGATTTTCTTATGCTGGTACATGTATGAAATGAGTCATTTTTGTTATGTGTTCTTGAAGTACAAAAGTCATGCGTTATTGAATTTGCTAATAATGGTTTATTTGTTAAATAATAATCTTTGCTATAGTTTTTCTCGATATAGGTACAAGTCAATTGTTTGCTGATAAGATTTCGCCAAGACATTATTGCTTGTATTTCTGTGTGGGAAAAAATAAAAAGACAAATAACCCTACTTAAAGTAACAAAAATGAAATAAAATCTAAGTTCAAGAAGAGTAAGAGTTTTCTCTTTACTTAAGGGCAAGATTCACTATCCTGCACAATCGTTCGATTAAATAAAAAAAAAAATCTGTCAGAATTCAGTCCTACTCAAAAATCGTTTCAAAATAGCGTTGTAGATGCCACACTATCATATAAAAAAGATTTTGTAACTGATAGTATGGAAAAATACTATTTTATGAATTTTTTAAAAAGATTATCAAATCGCACAGACCTGTGAAAAAGTCTGTCACACACATACATTTCTAATACACACTATCAAATTTTTTTTAGCAAACCTGCTATTTTTGACAGATCATACGACTGAGTATGATAGTGAATCATGGCCTTTACAAACACTTTCCTGCATTCGACAAATCGTTATTGTTTTCTGCTCTGGTGAAAAGGTAAAGCTAAGAAAGCGAAGCAGGTTTTGGACATACCCTATACAATACTTCGACCAGCAATTGGGAAGAATTACAGAAAACTTAGCCGTTTGAATACATATCCTAGAGGATTAAAGACTTAAGATTTATCGAAAACGACAGTATAGATAAACTGTGGCAAGCATAAATAGATTTGGGCAGATTTTATTGAGTCTCGTTCTGCCACTATTCTATAGCCTTTTTATGTTATGAACTTGGCCAGATAATACTTGAGAGTCCGGCATTAAGTGTTACTAAAATTAAAAAGATAAAAAACAACAAAAGTTTCATGATAAAAATATCGCCCAATAAAATATTTTCTACATATTTATTAGGTTTACGAAACAAGTTTTCATATGAAACAAGTAAAAAAATTTCACAAAAAACAAACTACTCTAAATGTAGTTCTAGTTTCTTGCTGTCTACGTAAGACTAAATTTCAGTCAATTTAATATAATTCGGGTTATTAACACGCTATTAAATTAAATTCAATTAAAATTAATATATTTTTCCTTTTCAACAGCGATACTCGTCGTTGTTTGCGATATTTGGCATTTTGGAGCTATAAAAACCACTTTGTATTCATTGGCGACTATTCCATACATCAGCTGTACAAACAATTTATCAACCACTTACATCCCAGTGATGATGATAACGGTTCAATGTTGCTTCAGCCACCAATAGACACTGAATTCGAAGACCGTAAATTAAACATGAGAGCGACATATATATTTGCCAATGAAGTTTCTGATTTCCTTATAGAAACTCTTACACAATTCGAAGACACCAAAGAGGTGCGTGCTGTTTTTGTTATCGGTTTTACGCATCGTAACTTTTTAAATGGCAATGTAACCGAAGAACTTTTAAAACAATATGCAACAAACTTAACACGTCTAGTGGTGCCATTTGATCATTTGGTGTCTCAAAAATCAAAAGTTTTGTGGAAATTACAAGATCGCGTAAATGAAGAAAAATTATCGGATTTGTGGAAATTAGTGAAAAATGAAGATATTGATCGTTTAAATCGTGTTGCACGTACGGTATTTCATTATACGGATGCTACAATTTGGGAATCGGCCTGGCATATATCTAACGGTTTAGTCGACAACGCAGTCGATGGTTATAAGTTGTGTTCGTTGGGCCTAAGGCACTATGTACAGCTGATGTTGAATATGTATTGTAATGACTATATGAACTATAACGATGGCAGTTGTTGCAGTAGTGCCGAACCCTATACACTACTGCAGATTGTTACATATGCAGTATTTGGTGTTTGGTGAGTATTGAAAGATTTTGGTTTTTATATAGTTTTTGTTTTTTTTTTGTTTTTTTTTTTAAGTTTCAACAAATTGAGCCTATGCTTTCAAATATTAAATTATTTATTTATTAGTTGTTAGAATACTTTTACTCGTTGCTGTGAAACACACAGTCTTTCCTGGGAATCAAACCAACAATCCCAAGACGAATAGGCTACCACACTACCTACTAGTCTACAAAGGTTCCCATGCTTGCAATATAAATTGAATTAATTAATACCCTGGCATATTAAGTAAGCTGGAAAGCGAAATATTAAGAGGAACATTTTATTTTTTTATATGGAGTTTGACAGGTAAACTTACTCTCTGCCCCCTAAATGGTAGTTTAACTATCAAACTCCATATAAAAAAATAAAATAAATCAGTGAAGTGCGAGTTAGACACTTTAACTTCCTTTAACTTTAACTTTAAAAATTCAAGTTGTTAATTTTTGCATATGTTATGGGGCACCCTTTAATTTTAAAATTAAAGTCATATTCGCAAAAAATGCATCACTATTGAAACAACCTTTAAATCTTAGTAATTGTTGTTATAGCAGCTATGATCACTGATGCAACATCCTATAGTTATTAGTAATTGTTACAGCGGCCTCAGTACAACATTGTATTGTAAACATATGAAGAGTCTACCTATTACGATTCAAAAAATAAGGCTATTTAATTACAAATCATGTCTCTGTCGGAACACCCTTTAATTTTGTTATTTTTTATAGCGGCCATGGCAATTCTCTTTCTATAAATATATCAAGAGTCTCTTATTAAAAAATAAGTCACTATACGTGAAAAACATTTTACTGTTGGAACACCCTTTAATTTGTAGTACTTGTCATAGCGGCCGTGACAACACATCTTCTGTACACATTTCAACAGTCTACCTATGACAGTTCAAAAAATAAGGCGATATACGTGCAAATCACGTCACTGTCGGAAAACCGTTTAATTTTTACTGTTTTTTATAGGGGTCATAGTAATCCACCATTTGTGAAAATTTCAAGAGTCTATCTATTATGGTTAAAAAATTAGGCCATATTCATGGAAATCACGTCACTGTCGGCACACCCTTTAATTTTTACTATTATAGTGGCCATAGTAATACACCTCCTGTAAAAATTTCAAGAGTCTACCTATTATCGTTCAAAACTTAGGCCATATATGTACATGCAAATCACGTCACTATTGAAACACCCTTTAATTTTTAGGTTTAATTTTGTATACTTGCTTATAAAGTGAACATAGTTTTAATTACTGTCTGTAAATTATAAGTGGTTCCCTCCTACAGCTCAAGAAATAAAGATATAAACGTAAATAACACGTCACTTTCGGAACACCCTATAGGTTTTTGTATTTGTTGCTATAGCGGCCACCCTTTGTAAAAATTTCTAGAGTGTACCTATTACGGTTCCAGAGATAAAAGGCGCTGAGAGACGGACGGACAGACAGACAGACAGACATTGTAGCGAAAACAATAGGGTTACGTTTATAACCTTTAGGTACGGAACCCTAAAAATAAATTAGAGAGAATAAACATCCGAACCTAAGCCTGATTTAATAAATTTAATCATTAAGCAACAAAAATTATATTTAATATATTTGAATAAAATATTATCTAGCAGGACTGTTTTATGTATATGTATGTCAGACAAATAAGACGAAACTACTTAAAAAAGTGTTAAAAGTGTCAAAAAATTTAATTTAAATTGGAATTTGATCCATTATATTTATTTTATTTGATTTAGAATAACATCGCCTATAACTTCGTCTTTAACTTGTTATATAATTTATTTATTATAAATTTACTTCCTTTTAGCATAACTTTAGCCAGTGGAATTTTTCTAAGACGTTGGATTCTACACTTACGTGGACAGACCTTGTACACACCGCTACAATCATCACGACATGATGTGCATTCAGCGCCCATGATATCACCTACGACAAATGGTACTTCATCCCTAAGTTTAGCCAGTATGGACTATACCACACCCACAGTTGCTATGGCCATGTTGGGTATCATAATGGCTTATTTCTATCTGTGTGATCGTACGAATTTTTTTATGAAAGAAAATAAGTATTATTCTGAATTTAGTTTCTGGATACCGGTGGGTTATGTCTTTGCTCTTGGTCTTTTCTTTACCGAAGACTCGAAATTTACTAAAGTCCTTAATCGTGATCAGTCGGACGAGCTAAAGGGTTGGATTTTATTGGTGGTTTTAATTTATTATATGACAGGCGCTCATAGAGTCTTGCCCATTCATATGCATATAAAATTACTGTTAAGTGGTTACCTATTTCATACGGGCTATACCCACTTTTCCTATATGTGGCAGACTGGTAATTCCGGCTATGTAAGGTTTTTTCAGGTAATGTTTCGTTTAAACTTTATGACAGTAATTCTATGCTTCTGCATGAACCGTCCCTATCAGTTTTACTATTTCGTACCCCTACTCTCTTTTTGGATGTGTTTTGTATATTTTTTACTCTCCCTACCGCCACGTATAACTGCTCAATCTATAGAGTCAAATCCTTTACATTATTTGTATTTGGTGGGTAAATTTGTGGGCTGCTTTAGTGTTGTTACCATTCTCTTTATGTCGGAGGTGTTCTTTGAGAGAATTTTTGTTACTCGGCCGTGGAAGGCGTTATTTGTCACCACCGATGATGACATACACGAGTGGTGGTATCAGTGGAAACTGGATCGTTATACGGTCATGTTTGGCATGATAGCTGCCGCCTGCTTTCATATAGCTCAAAAATATAATATATTTGATGACAATAATCATGGCAATTTATTTTCTCGAAAAACCTCTATAACTGTCACTCTTTTGGCCCTGTTAGGAGTGGGCTTCTACACGGCCTTCTCTTTTCTGTGTCGCAATGAACAAAACTGTGAAGAAATACACTCGTACATAGTTTTTATACCCATAGTGGGTTACATTATCTTACGAAATATATCAGGCATTTTACGTACTCGTTACTCCACATTTTTTGCCTGGTTCGGTCGCATATCCCTAGAGTTATTTATCTGTCAATATCATATATGGTTGGCAGCCGATCGCCATGGCGTTTTAGTTCTACTGCCCGGCTTTCCTACTCTAAATATGATTATTACTTCGTTTATATTTGTGTGTGCCTCGCATGAAGTGCATCGCATTACACAAATTTTACTGCCTTTTGCAGTACCCAATGACTGGAAATTAGTTACACGAAATTTTATAATATTTCTTATAATCCTTATACCAATAGCTCATGCTGATGGAATGTTTTAAGAGGACTTGTTATTTTTTTTTTTTTGACTTTTGTTTTAGGATAAATTATTGTATTTATAAGAGAATTTTTATTTTAATAAAAAAAAAAAAAATGTTTTCGGGTTATCACACTTGTTCGGTAAAATGAAACCGAAAATTTTTATTCGAAAATGAAATATTCTGAATTTTTCTAGATGTTTTTGTATTGCAAAAAATTGCAGGTGAAGTTTGGTATAACGACTTTAACACTTCTCTATTTTTTCCTTTCGTATACATATAACATTTAAATGAATGAATGGATTCTTCTTAAAGTTAAGCAGTGCTGTATAACACTTTATAAGTGTTTTGTTATTAATATGATACATGGTTATATAATTTTTATAACAAAATTTAAATAAATTCCTTGCAAAGGATTATATTTGAATTTATATTCATATATTAAAATTTATTATTGAAAAAAAAATGTTCAAAATTTTGAAATATGTATAACAGTAAAGAATTTATTTTTTTGAAATTCTGCAAAATGGAAAACATACTCTAACCTCTTTTTTATACTATTATTTTGTAATAAAAGGTATAAAATTTATGTGGTAGAATTATTATTGAAGACAATACTGTATAACAGTTTATAAACAAATTACATTATTTTTCGTTAAAAATAAAATTCAAATAAACTTCTTAAAAAGTAACAACCTACTTTACAACAGCAACAGCAATAAAAATTCAACATGTATGAGATTTTTAAATATTGTTTATATTATTTTTTTATAAAATATAAAATTGATTATTGCAAAAAATATAAATAAAATAATAAGTTTATGACAAAAAAAAAAAAAAAAAAAAAATTAAAAGAAATAATAAGTTTTAATTTTTTGTTTTGTTAAATTTTTTGTTATTAAAATAAGGCGTCAGAAAAGAACCCTTTTAATAGATTTAAGGAAAAACTAAAAAAATGAGTTATAAAAAATATCACTTTTCTTAATCAGCCGACAATGCAGTAGCAATATGAAATAATTCAGTTTGACAAACATTTCCGTCAATTTAGTCTTTAAAAAAGTTAAAAACATTAGTAAACTAGAAATTAATAATTAAATCTAATTATGTACACAATTTATATTAGTCGAAACTTAAGAAATATTTAGAAAAAGTATTTCATTAAATCAGCACTTAATTATTTTGTAGTTATATTAACATAATTTGTACTTATTAATTGCACTAATTTTTGTTTGTTTTTCTTTATTAATTTAGCTTGGCTCAAGCACAAAATAATATTTTTTTTCTAAAGAAAAACTATAAATAAATGAAAAATAAAAAAGCTCAACCCACAACTATTTCGATTATTTGAAAGAAAGCAAAATATCAAGAAACATTTGTCGTTTAAACAAGAAATCCTTTTCATGTCAAGAGTAAGAAATGCCTTTAAAGGTAAGTATCTCTTTATTTTTATTATTTAAAAACTTAAAAATTTGTCCACGTACAAAATTAAATAAGGGGAAAAAGACTAAGAAATAGTTTCAAAGAAGTTTTCTATAAAATAAAAAATATTCAATGCAGTTAACTTTTCAGCCATTATTTTGTTACGTATGTGACACTTACACAACATTGCACGGTGGGGCAGAATCAAAATATTTTGAAAATAATTCAGCCATTTGTAAAGGGCTAGGCCGATTGATCCAAATTTAAGCATGAGCATAACAGAGGAGTATGTCAGCTTAAGTTTTCACGGTAAGCACCATCCATTTGCCAACGGTGGCGCTATGTGGTTTCAAAGTTGGGTACCTTTCCTTACTTTAGAAAAATATATAAAAAAAATATTTAGAGTTAAATGATAATAAACTTTTACCAAATGTTATTCAAGTCAACATTTTGCAAGAGGTGTATTATGATTCTTGTTACGTATGTATGTGAAACTGTACATAAAAATAATTATAAATTAAAAGTTTAATTACTTACCTATTTTGTTTAGAACTACATGAAGTTGTAGTAAAATGTACAAGCTTGCCTTTCTTAACCTAGAATATAAATATATATATATTTTTTTGAGGTACTAGATCAGAGGTACCGTACCAAAGCGCCAGGTTTGATGTCTTTAGTTTCCTCTAAAATCTGCAGTGACCTATACCTTCGTATAGAAAAATAGACTCTAAATTCAGCTAGGTAAAATTGAAATGAGTTTAATGGTACTCCTCCAGTTAAAATTAGAGTGTAATGGTTCTCATCCAGTAAAAAAAAATAGAGTTTAATGGCACTCCTCAAGAGAAAATTTGAGTTTTTAAAATGGTGCTCCACCCATGTTCGACTTATTGAATAAAAATATTTACGTTATATAAGTTTAACCAAATGAATACACGTGGTTGATTAAGCAACCACAAATAACAGTACCGCAGTACAGCCATTTGAGGAACCCAATCAGCCTATGTGAGAATGAGACGCAAACCATTCGAGCAACAAGGACGGCCTGATTGACTTTTAACCTCATCTATCCTCTTCTATATAAATAAAATCAATTGTCGTTCGGTGGTAATCGTATCATTTAAGAATGGCTTCCTCGATTTGGTAATTTTTTTTAATCTACGTCATAGCCCAACTTAAGTTTTTACGGAAAGAAAAATTGACCACAACCATTTTAACACCCACTTTTTTAATTTATATAAAATCAAAGAACAGCTTGACCGATTTGTTTATAATAATTGTAGTAATTAAATTTAGGTTTTTAAGGAAAAAACAATTGACCACGCCCATTTTTACACCCACTTATTTGATATACCTAAAATAGATAAACAATTATTGTCATGTACATAGAGAACAATAATAGGTAGAATCTTAAATTTAAGTACATGTAACACTGTTATTAATGTGAATAGTTTAAAAAAAGAATGGATTTATTGGAACAGTGAGCTTTGCACCTACCATACAAAATTATTATCGTGTGCCTAGAGAACTACAATAGTTAGAGTCTTGAAATTTTGCATTAACGTGCATAGGTTAACAGAAAACAGTCCTGAAATTTTATACAAGAAACTCTCTTATTAATGTGCATTGCCGCACAACAAATTATAGGATTGGAAGTCTAGATGTTGTAACTCCCATACATTAATAGGTAAGGAAATTATAAACGTCTAACTCCTGTCAAACGAAAAACCAGCTGGGTTGGAATAGTGGGCGCTTGCAAAGACAAAATTTATTGTCGTGAAGTTTTAAATTAATTTAAATTAATTACTTTAGCTAAAAATTTGAAGAAGAAACAGCATAACTCTCTTCAATTTTATATAAATACCCAACTATTGAGTTGAGCGAAACTACTCAACAATCCGTTTCTAAGACAAACACTTAACCGTTGCTCAACAGTTACGTCTTACGAATGTGCCCATTGAAATAAATAAAATATATTTAAAATTTATTATTTAATATTATGCTAATTACCCATAACGTTTTATAATACAAATGCAATTTATTTGTTGGGGGAAAGAGCTAGTCCCTATACGTATTTCACTCGTTGCTCAGGCCAGATCATCAGGAAACCTTTTTCCTAATTTTAGAGAAGCCAAAAATACTCTATAAGTAATAAAATTCTACAAAACACAATGAGAATTATGCATGTTAATAGAATAATATTACAGAATATTAAAGCTTCAACAAAACACCAACAAACAAACCACGTTTTTATTTTTCCTTACTGTCCTTCTACAATTGGATGGTTTTTTGCCATCACTGAATGCAGACGTAAGGTGTGATGAAAAGCATACACAAGTTAATTTTGTTCTCGCAAGAGAATCGAAAAAAAACAAGTGTTGCCAAGGTTTGCACCAGCAGTTGCATATTTAGTTATTAATAAATTTTTTTTTTGTTTTATAATCAATTCTTTATAGAAAATTATATCTTTTTGTCTAGCACTGATTGGACCTAATGAGGTATTTATATTTATTTTAAACTTTTTTCTTGAAAATATATTTTTATCTTTTTTTATATTTGTGTTTTATATAGCACACAAAATTATGATGGATTCTTTACAACAGGAATATTCAACATAAAACATATTTCTGACACTTTGTGAAACCCCAAATTGTTTTTTTATTTTAAAATTTCTTAATATTATTATACTTTACGTAAATAAATTGAAAAAAAAGAGAAGAAAAGAGAAGAAAAGCTTAAATAAAATTTTGTAAGAGAGCCTTTATAAAAGAAATTCTCTTTTATAAAAGCTTTTGGCTCAGCTTTTTTATTATTTAAAAAATACCATGTGCCCTTATGAGCAACAATCAGTTGTTGCTTGCTGCCTACTTCAAATTATTGGATTTAAGGGCAACATACAAAGTCAAAATGCATGGTATAAGTGAAAATTTATTTGTACTCGTATTTATGACAACAACAAAGCTGGATGGAAAATTAAAAACTTTTTGTTTTATATCCAGCATCGTCGGTATCTTGTATATAAACAGTTTTCACTTACACCTTCAGGAGTTTGATGAAGAGCAGTTTACTTTTAGGTAATTGTATCAGAAAAATTTATTAGAAAATAAATAAAGAAAATAAATAAATATAATAAATAAATAAATGGACAAATAAATAAAACAAAAACAAAAATAAAATAAATAAAATAAATAAATAAAATAAATAAATAAAATAAATAAAACAAATAAAATAAAATAAACAAAATAAATAAAATAAATAAAAAAAAATAAAATAAAATAAAATAAATAAATAAAATAAATAAAATAAAAAAATAAATAAAATAAATAACATAAAATAAAATAAATAAAATAAATAAAATAAATAAAATAAAATTAATAAAATAAATAAATAAAATAAAATAAATAGAATAAATAAAATAAATAAAATAAATAAAATAAATAAAATAAATAAAATAAATAAAATAAATAAAATAAATAAAATAAATAAAACAAATAAAATAAATAAAATAAAATAAATAAAATAAATAAAATAAATAAAATAAATAAAATAAATAAAATAAATAAAAAAAAATAAAATAAATAAATAAAATAAATAAAATAAAATAAATAAAATAAATAAAATAAATAAAATAAATAAAATAAATAAAATAAATAAAATAAATAAAATAAATAAAATAAATAAAATAAATAAAATAAATAAAATAAATAAAATAAATAAAATAAATAAAATAAATAAAATAAATAAAATAAATAAAATAAATAAAATAAATAAAATAAATAAAATAAATAAAATAAATAAAATAAATAAAATAAATAAAATAAATAAAATAAATAAAATAAATAAAATAAATAAAATAAATAAAATAAATAAAATAAATAAAGTAAATAAAATAAATAAAATTAATAAAATAAATAAAATAAATAAAATAAATAAAATAAAAAAAAATAAAATAAATAAAATAAAATAAAATAAATAAATAAACAGTTTTTTCATAAATAATTTATATTTTTGTTATATCGGACAGAAAGTGTAGCAAAAAGAATAGGGAAAAAACTATGAAACGTTCAGTATAAATTAATATTTCAGTACGCTCAAGAGATTTAAAAAAAAATATACAAAATTACTCGTAATTACGATTCACGTTCATTAATAAATGAGATCCTAAAAGTAGAAATAAAAACTGTTTCCCATATTCAGAATTAAATTTATTTTTCATTGAAAATATTTTTATAAAACTGAGAAAATTTAAATGACACAAATTAAAAAAAAAAATTAATTTATTTATTTGCAAATGAATTTTGCATTCTTTTCTCGCCTTGTTAGTGTGAATAATTTTTTATACAATTTTTAAATAAATTATTTCAAATTGTTTTTTTTTCCATCACTTTTAATGTGCTGTGCTGTTGTTGCCTTAACCAGTGCAATTAGCATTTTAATTGAATTTAAATGTGACAGTTTGTTTTTTGCTCCTCAATGCTTTGTCTCGCATTGTATCGTGGTAAAAGTTAATAGTTATTCGTATGAATCGCATATAATATAAAAAGGATTAACCCAGCAAACAAAAAATTTTAACTTTTCAGATATGAAATTTAATTTTTTTAAAATCTCGATATTTTAAAGGCATTTCGATTTTTTTGTGAAATTTCGGTTTTGCTTGATGAAATCGTAAAGTTCGATTCTTTATTAAGAATTTAGAGATGTTTAAATTTTCTTGCTGGAATTTCGAATTTTTGGTGAAATTTAGAATTTTCGCCAATTTTTTTTTTGTTGAAATCTCGATTTGGTGAGATTTTCAATTTTTGGTCATTTTTAGATTGTTTTTGGGTTTTTTTTTAATTTAATAAAATTTCGATTTAATAAAAATTCAATGTTTTCTAGAAATTTAAAATTTAATAAAAATGTAAAATATCGGTTTTATTATTAATTGTTCAAAATATATACAAAGCTTTCATGACAATGATGTCTAAAATTAAGCTGTGCCGGCCACTTCGTCAGGGTCCTTGCAATATTTTGCTTCGAAAGCAATTTACATCAAAGACTCTTACGTTTTTAGTGCCGCCTTAAACTATGCTGCATATCAGTTTATGTATTTACTTTATACAAAATAAAGTATGCATATCCGGTTAGTTCAGTTCAGTTATGGTTTATGCATTTACTTTACTACTAAAATAACTGCGTACAATCACTGCTTTTTCTCCACTTTCTTTTAGCAATAATATATTTTTGCGGAAAAAAAGTATCCTGTATTGAAATCAAGATACTAAGCTACCTTCTCACAAAATTTTGTTAAAATCCATCTAGTAGTTTTTACGTAATGCGAACACAAAACAGAAAAGCAGACAGACAGGCAGACGAAATTGAGTTACTATTTTAATATATTATTTAAAATTTTTAAATTTAATGAATTTAAAAAGTGAAAATAAACGAATAATTTATGATTTATCTGATTTTTAAGAGTTCCCCATAAAGAAAATATAATTACTCGTATGTATATGTTTTTTTGATAGTTTTTATTTTTTATGAATTTTCGGTTAAGTTTCGGTTCTTTCCTGAACTTAATATTTTTTTTCCCTGAATTTTGATTTTAAATCAAAATTTTAAAGCCAAACACCTAGAGACCCCCATTTCTTAATTGGATTTCATCTAATTCCTGATTTGAGATCATAGTTGAGTGTTTGTTGGGATAATAAAAAAAATGTTTATCTTCATGTTTTTAATTAGCTTTTATGTAATAAATCTTTACAATTATGACTGATGGTTAGTTATACATTAAAGCTGGTTTATAGAGTTTTTAAATAGTTTGTGTAATTAAATCTTCAAAACGATTAGAATCTTTCCTTCTTTCTGTTTTCATATTATTTATTGTATCTTCAATTAAGAATGATAGAAGATAAGATTACGTCATGCACATGTTTTCCCGTTAGATGACGTTGTTCGGGCAATTTAAGTCGGTAATAAACAAATTGCTTTAAATAAATACACTTAATTCTGTTTTTACACGGTAGATTGGTTCCAGAAAAATCCGTGTAAAAAATCCGTGTTCATATACAAAAATAGGTGATTGGTTCCTTATCTCTAAAACCTATTAACATTAGCGAAAAACGAGAATTTTTTTAAGAACAAGAAATCTTGCTTATTTCTACACATACATATATGCATGTACGTATAATGTGTATTTGCATCTTTAGTGTATGATGAAGACTTAACAGATAGTTTCGTTCCAGAAATCAATGATTGCCTAATTGAATTTTAATTTTGTTATAGTTCTTACTTTACTTCGTTTAAACCGAACATTTTGCCAAGAAAGTTGAGCCTTTTCCATTTCGAAGGCGATCTAAAATTTTAAACTCTCATAATTTATATTAAAAACTGTCATAATTAATAGTTACACTCTCAATCAAAATTATTAGCCAATAGGAAGACAGTTTCGTGACGTCATTAGGTCATTAGGTAAATTCAAGTTATAATATTTTCAATTAAATTATGGAAATAATAATTTGTTCATCTCTTCCATTCAATTAAAGAGGTTCAGCTCCCTTGCACTTTCGATTTTTCATATACCAGGGTGCAATTGTAATTATAAGTAAAATATAATTTTGGACACGTTTATAATAGTGCTGTATTGTCTTCTAAATCGGAATTGATGACAAGTAATACATAATTTTTCGCTCAAAATTGGGTTCAACTTAATCTATAAATATAATAAAAAAGTAACTCACCTCTTATCTGTCTGTCTGTATTTTTTGTATTCGCATCACATAAAAACTACTAGATGGATTTTAATAAAATTTTGTGAGGAGGTGGTACCTTAGTATCCTGATTTTAATAATGGATACTTTTTTTCCGCAAAAATATCTTATTTTTAAGAGATAATAAAGCAGATAAAAGCAGCAAAAGCTCGCCGACTTCTTTTCCGATTTAAAGGTACTGCATACTTTAAGTCGTCTTTTATTTTTGAAAGCGTGATATTTTAAAAACGCTTGCGCACCAGATGGCGCTGATTTAAAATAATGACAAAATAATAAATACTGAATGCCAAATAGGCAATTGAATAAATTTTGTATTTGATTTGCATTTTTACTTTGTAAATTACAATGTTATTAAAATATTTTTAAAGCCTTTTACAGAGCTTTACAATAATTTATAGAATTTGAAAAGTTTTTATAAATTTTAGAATTTTATCCAGGGATGGGTACCTATATATAATGTAAATACATAAACCATAACTGAAGCACTAAATAAGTTTGAATACTTTCAAAGCCAAATCGAGCAAAATATTGTCGGGACGCCCACGACGTGGCGAGCACAGCTAGTTTAAATATATAAAAGTCCACAACTTCATACAGTCTTTAATAACCCAATTTAATAATAAAACATAATTTGTTTTCTCTTACATAAATTCCTCTTTGTGCTTATAGATTTTTTTTTTCATAGAGATGCCATATGTTACTAATTTGTGTAGGTCGAAAAATAGTTTTGGGTACTATTGTTAAAAAGTAGTTGGTACTGCAAACCACAAAAGCTGTTTTTTAGTTTTTTACAACTTACAGCATGATGTATGGAATAACACCAACGAATTCTATTTTCTAACACTACGTCTTGACGTGCCACTGATTTCTTTGCACATGAACAAAGCGTCGGCAGAATAAGCAACAATAATTTGTTTACTTTTTTCTGTGTGGAGAAAACGTATGATGTACATGTTCCGACTGAACATAATTTTCTGTTTGTCCTCAATGATGTTTGAATGCTTATAGCACAGCAAATACAATTTGCACGCTGGATCAACAGATGGCGTTCTTTAAAAGTCAAACTTTCCTACTAAAAACAACATTTGATGGCAGACATCGTTGTGCGAACAAATGTTCGAACTATGCTGTTTGAACAAGAACATGACATCGACAACGACGGTCTTCACGAGAGGTTTTGATGTGCTCACATGAATTTGTTCAATGGTTGAACAAATCAATGGCTCGTCAAGACTTCATGTAATAGTACTCGTCCAATGACTTGTTAAATAAGAAGTGGTACGAAAAGTTATTAATCGGAACTGTTAAAAAGTCATTGCTTACATTATATTACTGATGAAAAATTTAATTTTAGACAGTTTCTAGTATATTGGTGTTAAAAGTAAAAAATAAGTTCTATAACATAGAGTATCTAAATAGCGCCAATCGAAATTATAAAGTGTTAGAACTCGAACTAGTCTCTATCACTTTTATTACACTGGCCAAGTGACAAGTACTGTGTTAGTCCCTTTTCCTGTAAGATTATTACTACTTTGTTTTTAATATCACAAATAATGTGTTAGTGCCCTTTCTCTCTATGGTTATTGCAACATTTTTCTTAAATAATCGCTGTATTTTACTAACTTAACGAACCCCACGTTTTTATCCTTAATTATTTTTATTGTTTGTAGTTGTTAGTTTTTTATCCTATTATCTATTGTTTATGTTATCTATTGTAATTGTTTTTGTTTTTGTTGGCATAAAATATAAAATAATTAAAAAAAAAACGTACTACCAGTACGTTTTTTTGTTTTATTTTATTTTGTTTTAATTAAATTTTTATAATTGTGAGAATCTACAAATAATTGAATTTCCAGTTGTAGAAACGGGCAAATAAAATGGAAAAGGGGACAGGGTACGAGTAAGTATAACAAAGCAAATCCGGTTAACATTTCATTGAAAAAAAGGGCAATAAAGATTTTATTTTTGCCGTTTTAATTGTAATTAAAGTTTGCACATTTAATATTTATGAGTGTTGAAAAAGAACAATAGAAAACACAAACATCTAATATTTTAATTACAACTTTACACTGATAAAGATTTATTAATGTGCCTAAAAGTAGGCAATAGAAGTTATTCTTATTTAACTGCAAAGTAATTTATGCTACACAAAAAGAAAATATTGTTTAGAGGTTGGTGTTCACCTTAAAATATCAAATGAGGTCATAGATTTTTATACAAAATAAATTTCTGAAAAATATGACATTATTAAAGAAGACTCGCAAATTTCCGTATTTAGGAAATTGATTTAATGAGACAACGCTTCGCACGAAGGGGCCATAGCGGAAAAAAAATTTAGTCATACTGTCAGACTAATGGAAGTTTGACCAAATTACATACTTCTCTAAATCTATACATATAATAAAATAGTAACACATATCCGTCTGTCTACTTTTTACTTGTGTTCACATCACGTAAAAACTACTTGATGGATTTAAAAAAAAAATTTTGCGAGGAGGTACCATAGCATCCTGATTCCAATATAGGATACTTTTTTTCTCGCAAAAATATCTCATTTCCAAGAGAAAGTGAAGAAAAAGTCGTGAAAAAAACGCAATTTCAGGTTTAAAGACACTGTAATTTTCAGTATAAAACTGAGATATTTTAAACACTATTGCGTGATATTAGGCGCCAATTGAATAAAGTTTGTCTTTGATTTGTATTTTTACTTTGTGGAATCCGGTTTAAAGGTACTGAAATTTATGGTTTAAAACTGGGATATTTCAAACACTATTGCGTAACATTAGGCGTCAACTGAATACAATTGGTATTTGATTTGTATTTTTCTTTGTGGAAATACAATGTTACTAAACAATTTTTAACACCTTTTACAGAGCTTTACAATAATTTTTAGAATTTATTATAAATTTTAGAATTTTATCCAGGGATGGGTACCTATATATAATGTAAATACATAAACCATAACTGAAAGCACTATAAAAGTAAGAGTCTTACAATTGATGTGGAATACCTTCAAAGCAAAATCGAGCAAAATATTGTCAGGACGCCCACGACGTGGCGGGCACAGCTAGTTAGTGATATATAATTGCTCTACGACGGTCAACTAAGCCACACATCCAGTCAAACTGTGCAAACAAAATTATAACGTTATAAGTTACGGATTTTTAATTTGCATTGATAACAGCTATGAACACAAAAAAAGCTTAGCTTCCTCTGATTTGTGGAAGGTCACTTTTCAAACTAGACGTGTTAAAGTAAAGTATAGAACAAAAATCATCTTCCTTTATCTGCCTATCCGATTACAGTAGCACAACGAAAGGATTAGAATATGCCTTTGATAACAGATAACTGCAACGAATTTTAAAAATTCAAAATTTTCTGAAGGAACAACATATAAGGTGGTAAATATTAAAAGTAAAAATATTCAACAAGAGGGAAGCTTAAGGTAGTGGTAGACTTCGTTCTCACCAACTGACGATTGATAATTGAATACAAGTTTTCTCTTCTCGTATTCCTTTATCTGGGTTTTGTTGGTTAAATAGATGATGCTTACAACTAAAACACTACCCTAAGTAGATTAGATACAAGAGTGCTGACGACGTACGTGGCTGTCTAGAAAATGTGCATTCCGCTCGTGCTGGTGTCTAAAAATTAAATTTTCCCAATTTTTCTTTAATATTATCACCTAATTTGTAATTTAATTAATTCTTTCTTAGAGAGATTAAAACGTAATTATAAAATTTCATTGTATGTAATACATAAACAGTTCGACTAATAATAATTAAAATTTTCAAAATTTTCCCTAATATTATATTTTTTTGTGTTTATAATTGTAGATTTGGTAGTCTGCTAACAAACAAGAATAGATTCAGCTCAACATATCTTTCTTACGTGCAAAACGATGTGCTTTTAAAATATTACTAATATTCTTATAATTAAGTTTTTACGCTCTAGGTCTTTTTATAAAAATATTTCAATTTATTTTTATTTTTATATTCGATATTTCGCTACACCATTGGGTAGCATCGTCAGGAAATGAAAATAGTTTTATAATATTTTAAAAAATTATATAATATTTTAAAAAATATTTAAAAAAAAAATTATAAAATAGTTTTATAATATTTTAAAAAATTATATAATATTTTAAAAAATATTTTAAAAAATTATAAAACTATTTTCATTTCCTGACGATGCTACCCAATGGTGTAGCGAAATATCGAATATAAAAATAAATATAAATTTAAATATTTTTATAAAAAGACCCAGAGCGTAAGAACTTAATTATAAAATTATTAAAAAGGTCAAAAATTATAATAATTGTTTATTACTAATATTCCCATATTTATCACAATTTTATCAGTTTATGTTACTGATTTATGTTATGTTCTAAAAGAATTTGCAGGTGCGAGGTACATAGCGCAACCCCTGGTAAGGAGATGGTGCCCAGCGTCAAAACTTAAGCCCAAATACTCCTCTATGTTCATATCAAATTTTGGATTAATCGGTCTAGCAATTACAAATGGCTGAGTTATTTCCAAAATATTATAATTTCGACCCACCTTGCAGTGGCTGAATTACGTCATCTAATGGGAAATTTGCGCATCTTGTCTTCTCTGATTCTTGATTATAGACTTGTTATGTAATTCGTAATACTTTACATCGTATAGGTACAATTCAAATCCAAATATAAACCAATTTTTTACTCGTATCAAGATTTCAAAGCGATCCAAAAACATCTCTTTACATGGATTTCATTTGAACATGAAAATACGATTTAAAATAAAACAAGAATTAACAAACAAAATTTTTAAGACATTAAATTATATTTACTCTAACAAGGAAAAAACATTAAACTAATTAACAATTATGTCGAAACCACAAAATAATAAATATTAAATACAACTGCAAACATGTTTATTTACAAACTTATTAATGGCTTTATGACCAAAAGCAAAAATAACTTCACAATTATTTTGTTTTTCTATAAAATGCAATCAATGCTAGCCTATAAAAAAACTTCTAATTTTTTCAACGCAACTGTATAGTGGTATAGTGGTTTTTAAATAAATAATTAACATTAAACAACACATTTGGTTTAATACCGTAAACAATTACTCTACAAACAAAAAACTATATATCGAATGTATAGGGTGATTTTTACAAAGTTTGCTTATTAAATTAAAAAAGCAGTCAGACTCACAAACTATTGTACTATTGTTAATATACAACTTTAAAAGTATGTACAAGATTTTAATTTTATGCTGTTATTACTTGCTTTTAAAAATTATATTTATTATTATTTATTTATTTACATACAATGAAATTTTGTAATCAAGCTTAAGTTCGTTTTTATTCTCTCTAAGAAAGAATTAATTAAATTACAAATTAGGTGATAATATTGAAAAAAAAATATAAAACAAATAAACAAAAAGTAACTTTCATTGCTAACCGAAGGTTGGCTAAAGTAACAACAACATACATATAAGGTGGTAAATATTAAAAAGTAAAAATATTCAACAAGAGGGAAGCTTAAGGTAGTGGTAGACTTCGGTCTCACCAACTGACGATTGATAATTGAATACAAGTTTTCTCGTATTCCTTTATCTGGGTTTGGTTGGTTAAATAGATGATGCTTACAACTAAAACACTACCCTAAGTATATTAGATACAAGAGTGCTGATGACGGACGTGGCTGTCTAGAAAATGTGCATTCCGCTCGTGCTTGTGTCCAAAAATTAAATTTTCCCAATTTTTCTTTAATATTATCACCTAATTTGTAATTTATAATAAATCTTAGAAACTAAAGCACTAGCAACAATGGCTATGGGCCTAATTTTATAAAAGTTAGGGCTTTCTGTAAATGTGAAGTTAATTTATAAATAAATTAGTCAAGTGCGAGTTACCGTCCGTACTATGTTCAGTATAATTTAAAAATTCCAGTTGTTTATTTCTTTATGTCTTATGGGACACCCTTAAATTTTAAAATTAAAGTAATATTCGCGAAAATTGCATCATAATTAGAACACCCTTTAAATTTTAATATGTAATTGATTTTATAGCGGCCATGGTAATACACTTTCTATTAAAATATCAGGAGCCTACCTATTGCGGTTAAAAAAATAAGGTAATATTCGTTAAAAACACGATACTAACGGACACACTTCAATTTTAAGTATTTGTTATAGCGGCCGAAGTAACACATCTACTGTAAACATTTCAAGAGGATATCTATTACGGTTTATAAAATCATATCACTGTCGGAACACCCTTTAATTTTATTATTCATTATAGTGGCCATGGCAACTTCCTTTCTATAAATATATTAAGAGTCTACTTATTCCGATTAAAAAATAAGTCACTATAAGTGAAAAACATGTCACTGTCGGAACACCCTTTAATTTTTAGTAATTGTCATATCGGCCGTGGCAACACATCTTCTGTACAAAATTTCAAGAGTCTACCTGTTACGGTTCAAGAAATAAGGCTTTATACATGCAAATCACGTAACTGGCGGAAAACCCTTTAATTTTTATTATTTGTTATAGTGGACATAGTTATACACCTCCTGTAAAAATTTTAAGATTCCACCTATTCATTCAAAACTTAGGATATATACATGCAAATCACGTCACTATTGGAACACCCTTTAATATTTAAGTTCAATTTTGTATACTTGTTTATAAAACAAACATAGTTTTAATTATAGTCTGCAAATTGTAAGTGGTTTCCTGTTACAGCTAAAAAAAAGACATAAACGTAAATAACACGTCACTTTTGGAACACCCTACGTTTTAGTATTTTTTGCTATTGTGGCCGCAGTTATCCACTTTTGGTAAAATTTTCAGGAGTCTACCTATTATGGTTCAAAACTTAGGCCTTACACATACAAAGAACACCACTAACGGAACACCCTTTAATTTTTTGGTTTATTTTTTTATACTTGTTTATAAAGCGAACTAAGATTTAATTACTGTTTGTAGGAAATAAACACATATTCGTAAATAACACCTCTCTTTTGGAACACCCTATAAGTTTTAGTATTTTTATACACCTTTGGTAAAATTTTCAAGAGTCTACCTATTATGGTTCAAAACTTAGGCCTTATACATGCAAATCACTTCACTATCGGAACACCCTTTAATTTTTAGGTTTATTTTTTTCAGACTTGTTTATATAACGAACTAATTTTAATTCCTCCTACAGTTCAAGAAATAAGCACATATTCGTGGATAACACGTCTCTATCGGAACACCCTAAAAGTTTTTGTATTTGCTAGTATAGCGGTCACAGTTATATACTTTCTATGAAAATTTCAAGCGCCTACCTATTGCGGTTCAAAACTTAGCCCTTATACATGCAAATCACACTACTATCGGAACACCCTTCAATTTTTAGGTTTATTTTTTATACTTGTTTATATAGTGGACTAAGTTTTAATTACTGCTTACATATTTTTAGTGTATACCTCCTACAGCTCAAGAAATAAACACATATTTGTGAATAACACCTCACTATCGGAACACCCTATAAATTTTAATATTTGTTGCTATAGCGGCTAAAATTGTACACATTCTGTAAAAATTTCAAGATTCTACCTACTATATTCAAAACTTAGGCCTTATAAGTCAAAATAACACCACTATCGGAACACTCTTTTATTTTTAGGTTTATTTTTTAGACTTGTATATAAGGCGAACTACGTTTATTTCAGTTGTAAATTATTACAGTTTGTAAATTTTTAGTGTATGCCTCCTATAGTTCAAGAAATAAACACATATTCGTGAATAACACCTCTCTATCGGAACACCCTATAATTTTTAATTTTTGTTGTTATAGCGTCCATCGCTATACACCTTCTGTGAAAATTTCAAGAGTCTACCTATTATGGTTCAAAACTTATGCCTTATACATGCATTTCACACCACTATCGGAACACCCTTTAATTTTTAGTTTTATTTTTTTATACTTGTTTATATAGTGAACTAAGTTTTAATAACTGTTTGTAAATTTCAAGTATATCCCTCCTACAGTTCAAGAAAAAACACATTTTCGTAAATAACACCTCTCTATTGGAACACCCTATAAGTTTTAGTATTTGTTGCTATAGCGGCAACAACTATACATCGTCTGTGCAAATTTCAAGAGTCTACCTATTACGGTTCCAGAGATAAAAGGCGCTGACAGACGGACAGACGGACAGACATTGTAGCGAAAACAATAGGGTTTCGTTTTTACACTTTGTGTACGGAACCCTAAAACTATTAAATTTCATTTTGTAAATTATTATATTGTAAAAAACCGAATATTTTGTTAATATGGTCTACGGAAGGGAAAATTAGTAAATTTATAATACTGTTTGAATTACTTATACTTAAGCGAAAATGTTGTAGTGATGTGCATTCAGATAATAAGTGAGTTAATGACAATGAAGAGTTGTTGCAAAATGTGCATACTGGTTGGGGATCTCTGGAAAACAGATAGTCGTGTGTAAGTCTAGTGTGTGTTAAGGCAAGGATTCACTATCCTACACAATCGTACGATTCAATCACAAACAAAATCTGACAGAATTCTGTCCTGCTCAAAAAAACGTTTCAAAATGGCGATGTAGATGCCACACTATCATACAAAAAAAGATATTGCAACTCTGATCGCATGGAAAAATACTATTTTATGAATTTTTTTTAAAGATTATAAAATCGTACAGATCTGTCAAAATGTCTGTCACTCACATACACTTAATCCACACTATCATACTTTTTGAGCCCATATGCAATTTTTGACAAATCGTGCGACTAAGTATGATAGTGAATCATGGCTTTTAACCGCAATCTAGTAAAGCATTTATTTTTTAACAAGCTGGTAGAGGATGAAAGATTTATTGGTTTCCTATCAGGGTTAATAGGTCTGTAGAGATGGTCGTAATTATTGCATTTTCGTGTTGTGGCAGAGTATAAATTTGTAATTAGGCTTCTGGATATGCAAGTTTTTGTTTTAGGGATAAATAATTGTATGTAGTGGGGACATGTAGGCTGTTTTAGCTGCTTTATCTGCAGCTTCATTTACCATAATACCAACGTGACTTGGGATCCATAGAAGTTTAACTTTCTCTTTCGTTTGAATTAAGAGTTGTTGTATTAAAGTGATTGTATCATGCCTATTTCTAGGACTTAAAGTGGCGTCGAACACAGATCTGCTTTAGATCTGGGTCTGCAAATTATGTGTTTCTCTGAAGAGGACCTACATAAATGTAAAGCTTTAAGAATGGCGTCAGCTTCTGCTTCGAATACTGTTGTGTTTTGAGGAAGTAATCCGACTAATTTTGTTACTCCTGTTTTATCAACGACAGCAAAGGCTGCATTGCCTGTATTTTTAGATCCATCAGTGTAAATGAAATGCCAGTTTGCTATTTTAAATGTATAATTTTTAAATTATAAGAGTGTCCCTGTTACGTTACAAGAGATAAGCAAATATACGTCACAATACTGTCTTCTATGTAAACACCCTTTAAATCTTTTAATTATTTTTCATACTTGTTATTATATCGAGTATAGTACTACCAACCCTGTCTAAGTTTTAGGTGTCTGTCTATAACGTTTACAAGATAAGAGGTCAAATTTGTTTAAATAGTGAAGGGAATATCCTTTGGTTTTTAATAATTTTATTTTTGATATTTGTTGTAAAAGTTAACATGGTACAACATACTCTTTGTAATTTGCCTATTACAATTCAGACATAAAAACTTGAAAATCACGTGACTATCGAAACACCCTTTCATTTTTAGTTTTATTATATTGTTGTTATAGGGACCACAATTTTACATACTCTGTATAAATTGAAAGTGTTTGCATGTTATGGTTGAAAACCACCTCACGATCGAAACATCCTTTAATTTTTTAATAATTTTGTCCTGTGTAAATTTCAAGTATCTGCTTATTACAGTTTAAAAATTAAGGACCCTCACTATTGGAACACCCTTTTATTTTAAGTAATTGTTGTTATAGCAGACTAAAGAATTTTAGAGTCTACCTATTAAGATTAAAAAATAAGGCCTCATACATGAAAATCACATCACTATCGGGAGACCTTTTAATTTTAAGTTAAGGGAAATGGTCGTTAAATTTGCTTGGAAACTAGCATATGAATGCTAGTTTTTTCGTCATATGTATATCGTTTGATATTGTACATAATATTAGATATTGTACTCAAAAGACCCTGTTTATTTCTTTAAAATTTTCTTCAGTAATTTGTCTGCAAGTGTTCGCAATAAAGCACTGTATGAGCACAAAAGGCGAAGCTCATAAGACGCTCATTACAGTATTTCATTGAATTCATAAATAATAAGCTTGAGCTTGCAGAGTTTCCATTAGCAAGTTTAAATAAGCATGAGTAAATATTGAACATAATAACAATGAACTTGGGCGAGTTTATGAACTTTTATGCCTTAAGTGAAACACGAACACAAACAAAAAAACACAGAATTTTTTAATAAAATTATTTACATTCATTTCAAGATCTTTGTTTCTTAAGAACCATGATATGATATGCTCACTAATAGTATAGTATGAGTAGGCACCCATTAGATGAGCTAGTTCATGCAACTGTTTAGTTCGTAAGGTTTAGTCACCGGAAATATAGAGCAAGTCCCCTCGTCTTTAAATTTTTAACCATCTGTTTTTATGCGCTTCGGTAAAAAGATCTTTTAAAAAATATTTTACGATTTACACTAGCGGCCACACCCGGACGGACAAAGAACAATTCTACATCTTTATTGACGAATCTTTATGGTTAAAGACATTTTTAATGTCCTTTAAGTTTATATATGTGTTGATCAGTCATCATAAGTAAAGGTCTGCCATTGTCTCAGAACTCTACACTATTGATTTATAATTTGGGTAGGAATGGCGGGTTTTAGCAAATTGCAAGCGGTGCTGAATAATTTTTAATTAGAAACATTTAGTTGTTATTTCGCTTAAAATGGTTTTACACGACGTGTATTTGTCATATGACTTGTCACTTTTCCATGTGTAAATTCTAAACACGTCGTGTGAACCATTTCAAACCTAACATGTGTATTTTGCATGTGTACATTAAGAAAGTCAAATTAATTTTTGTAAAGTATTTTATTTTTTATTAATTCATTTGAAAAATAATACATTCAAGTAATTCATGATGTTTTGATAACAATCAAATTCAAAGGGCCTCCAACCTCGGTGACACATGTGCGACATCTTATCAAAAAGTTATTCATTACTGCCTGGTGGGTGCAGCGGGAATTGCCTCAAATACCTTTCGAATGGATTGCTTGAAATCATCCCAATTTTGTTGGTTTTCTTTTGTAAACTTCCTGTTTGCAATAAAATCAGTAGGCAGCAGTAAGGTCAGGAGACCTGGGGCCCAAAAGAATGTGGAGTTTCTTGAAATCAGCTTATTGGGGAATTTTCGCCGCAATTCTGTCATCACAAGCGTGGCTATGTGACAACGTGTCCCATCTTGTTGAAACCACATAGAGTTAAATGGATTCTCTTTCGGAGTAGTTCTGCAAAAAAAAAACTCTTTTAACATCTTTGGCCTCCATTGACCGTAACAGTATGACCGTTTTCTTCAAAAAAGTAAGGCCCTAATCTAAATCTAAAAATCAATTTATAAAATAAAGTAAAAACAGGTTGGTTACACAGACAAACAATTTATAACGTTTTCTTTTTGTAGCAGCTTTCATCAGCCACCCTCTATATGACATTTTTCATTTAAAACGTGTTCTATTTTGATGTGACAAAGCATCTGACATCCTGTAATGCCAACTTGATATTTTGCTATTTTAGGTTTTTTTGTAGTACCAAAAGCACTAAAAGCGTGGCAAAAGCACTACGTTTGCATCAGCTGTGGTTGGCAATACAAAACTGTGTGACAGAAAAATTATATATTATAGGTTATGTCAGATGTAATTACACATATACGTTTGAAAGCAAAAATTATAAACCGTATGTAAAATGCATATTTTGACAAACACATGAAATTACATATGACAAGTCATATGACAAACACACGTCGTGTAAAACCACTTTTAGCAAACATAAAGTTTATTTTCAGTCACACGTCCTCCCACAGTTCTTGTCGATATTTTAACCCCATGTTACGACTCCTTGTAAAATCTAATTTGGCAAATCCTAGCGTTATAAATCATCACCAAGAATCCCAAAAATATTTCTTATTGAGTGTCAGTAACGTATAACACATGTTATATCGGTTTTCGCAGCATAACATGGAAAGTTAGCATGTTTGTCTTTGACACCTGCCACGAATTGTTTAATAAAGCAAACCTTTGAAAAAATTACCCTAAGTTAACTTGAACAAAAAAAAAATATTTATTTTTTTATTACTTATTACATTAATAGCTATTAATCTCCTACACAACGTATGTAATATTTATTGCGTGGATCATAAAACTTTTTCAAATGTCATAAGCAATAATTATAATTGACACCATTAAAAAATATTATATAATATCACGCAAAAGCATTAAAAATGGTTTTTAATTTAACAAGCCACAATCGTTTAACCACATACAGTGGGCTAACAGCTAATTTTATATAGTGCGTACTACCAGGAATATGTAAATTAGAAGCATTTAAAAGATAAGAAACCCGTTTTAATGGAGTGTCGCGGTCGACTCAAAAGTAGTGTGTTATTCTCTGTTAGGAAGTTGCGGCTTCAATTACCGACAAATACTCTGGCCTGTTTCAACTCATCGGGTGAAGGTTTTCGATTCGGTACTTTCTTCATTAAAACTAACTATAGAATATGGTTTGTAATTTTATTTTAACTTGTATTATTAGCCACCAAGATTTTTCTTATAATATCTAATATTAATGGCTACATTTTTACTGAAACAATACCAGCTATAGCAATAAATTGGTATCTTTTCAAAAGCTTTATTTATCGGGGCAGAATATTGCCCAAACCAAAAAACTTCTAATTCTTTAATATTATGCTAATTACCCATAACGTTTTATAATAAAAATACAATTTATTTGTTGGGGGAAAGAGCTAGTCCCTATACGTATTTCACTGGTTGCTCAGGGCAGATCATCAGGAAATCTTTTTCCTAATTTTAGAGAAGCCAAAAATACTCTATAAGTAACAAAATTCTACAAAACACAATTAGAATTATGCATGTTAATAGAATAATATTACAGAATATTAAAGCTTCAGAATATTAAAGCTACAGAATATTAAAACTTCTAGCTTTTTCCTCTACAAATAAATGGCATTTTTATTATAATTAATATTTTAATTAACAAGAATTAGGTAAAAAACTTAAAATTTAAATGAATTTTTGAAGTCAGGCCTAAGTTCGATTTATACTTTCTAGGTTAAAAGATTATTTTTTTATAAATTAAGTGATTAATTGAAAAAAAAATTGGAACAATGTAATTCAATTTTTGGATCGCTACACTAAGTGGGAAAGGCCATCATTGGCCCAGTGATTCAAACTTATATTATTTGAACTATAATAAAACTTTGACGCGCTAAATCGTTATTTCAAATTACAGGCAAATAAAAGCAGGCATTAAATGCCTGCATATGTTAAAAACCAAATTTTAAACATATGCACACTTTAACTTTCTTTCTCTCTCTCTGTCTCTCTCTCTTATATATTCCATACACATTTACATTATGTTTAAAATAAATATGTAAGTAAATCTGTTAAATGACTGGTTGTAATGATTATTGTTATGGTTATTTATGTCTTCACGTTGACATTGTATGCTTTCATTTTCATCTACCGCTTTAGGATAAAAAACAGACGCAACCCACATTCAGAAACGTGGCATTTTTTCATGCAAAATGTTTATGGAAATGTTTGCCTTATAAAATTTCATTGCAAAGTATGAGTACATATATGTATGTGTGTGTGTGTGTGTAAAACATATGTATGTTTGCGTAAAAGAATATGTTAAAAAATTAACCTAATTTAACAACGTATTACTCAAATTACCATATTCATATTATGGGTGCAAAGTATTTGTTTAGTCACACATTCTTTTCTTTCCTTAAGGTTTCTGGTGTTGATAACAAAAGTATGACACAGAAAAAAAATTGTGTTATAGATCCATATTTACATATTTTGAATTTGTTATTTAAAGGAATACAAACAACAAGGAGTATAGGGTTTTGCCCCCCTCTAGGCATTAATATATTTGAAATTTATCTTTGTCTTTTTTATAAATCTAATTATAACTGGGAAATTCATAAATACACTGTACAAGATGTGTAGTTGTGTAAGTATGCCAAAACCTGAAATTAAGTTATGCTTTTCGTATCTGGAATCAACATGGAACTTAACTAGAATTGAACTATTGCCCTTTATCATTGCAGGTGCTACATTTATTATAGGAGGAAGATAATTTTCTTTATTGATTTTTTAGGTTTTTTGTGTTTTTTGTGATTTTTAAGTCTGTTTTATAAAGACTTTAAATTTTTACCAAAACTTTTTACAAAAAATTTTTAAACAATTTTAATCAAAAATTTTCAAAAACAAATATTAGAAAAAAATTTTTACATAAAATTAAAAAAATTTTTTTTTAAATTTTCAATAAAATTTAAAACAAAATTTAAAACGTAGTGAACTTTGACAACATTAAGATATTAGACAGAGAACCAAAAGAGAACAAACGATACACTCTCGAAAGCCTCAGAATTCAACAAAAAATAAATACCACCATGAACACTAAAGAGGACAAAGATAAAACAAAATTACAATACGCCACCGCTCTAATGTAGCTATTATAATTAGTTGAAGTTCTGTGATATTAACTTTAAGATTGACTTGTGATTCTGTGTTTGTGTTGTACAAGATTTTTAATTATTTTATTTATTTATTTATTTATTTATTTATTTATTTATTTATTTATTTATTTATTACTTAATTCTGTGTCGTGAATGTCCAGTTTTTTAATTAATAAGTAAATTAAATCTTGCAATGTTGACATAATAATCGTAAGTAATCTGTGATAATATTCCTCTTCAGCAATTATATGTTTTATAATTATTAATATTATTTATTTATTGCTAGATTTCAAATAAAAAAACTCCCCTGAAGAAGTTTGTAAAAAACAAACGAAACGTTGGGAAAAAGTTAAAAATGATTTGATTTTTTATTTACATTTGTAAACAAATAACTGACCATAACAGCCCAAAGAGATAACGAATCTCATAATAAAACAATTAAAATAAATTATTGGTCAAAAAACAAAACTAAAATTTAGTAAACATTTAAAAAAAATTTCTTAATATTTTCCAAATTTTTTTTTTCAAAAAAAGTTTAAAAAAAAATTAAAAAAAGATTTTCCAAAAATTTTCTATTAGATTTTTCAAATTTCAAAAATTTTTACAAAACATTTTCAACAAAAAAAGTCAAAAAAAATTTTCAAAAAATATTTTAAAACAAATATTTAAAATAAAAGGTTTCCAAAAACTTTGCTCTTTAAAAAATTTGCTATAACATTTTTACGCAAAGGAAAAAAAATCTAAAAATTTTCTATAAAATTAAAAAAAAACTATAAATTAAAAAAAAAATATAACAGTTAAAAAAATTGTAAAAACATTTCTACTAAACATTTAATACAATTTTTTTAATATTTTCCAAAATTTTTTTCAAAAAAAGTTTAAAAAAAAGTTAAAAAAGAATTTCAAAAATATCTTTTTTTAAATTTTTCAAATTTCTATAATTTTTATATAAAATTTTCAAAAAAAAAAGTTTAAAAAATGTTTTAAAACAAAAATATTTTAAAATAAAAAGTTTTCCAAAAAATTTGCTCTAAAATTTCTATAAAATTTTTACACAATAAAAAAAATTTCTATAAAATTTAAAAAAAAAACTATAAAATTTTACAGAAATTTTTTCATAGTTAGGCATTTCAGGTGACTGTGGAAAAAAGCGCATTTCTTTTTTTATGCATTTGTCTCTTAAATTAAATTAATTTCGTACTTATTATTTCTTTTATTTTGATAATATTGGTATGGTGCAATTATGTATAGAACAAAATATCGGCCGCCAAGGTCGCGGCACACCTCCATCCGATGTTTCTAATTTCCGATGACGCTGAGGCATAATTTAGGTTCTATGCCGTTAATGTGCCGAATTATTTCATCCTTTAGCTCTTGAATTGTTGCTGGCTTATCGACGTACACCTTTTCTTTCAAATAAACCCAAAGAAAGAAGTCCAACGGTGTCAAATCACATGATCTTTGCGGCCAATTGACATCGCCATTGAATTTGTCGTGCAAAAGAGACATTGTTAGTTGTGTTGCAAGTGGCTCCGTCCTGTTGAAACGACATATCGTCCACATCAATTCGGGCCATAAAAAGTTTTTTATCATCTCACGATAGAGAACACCATTCACAGTAACTGCCTGACCGGCCTCATTTTAGAAAAAATACACCCCGATGATGCCGGCAGCCCATAAACCGCACCAAACGGTCACTCTTTGTGGGTGAATTGGTTTTTTGACAATCACTCTTGGATTATCATTCGCCCAAAATGCGGCAATTCTGCTTATTGATGATTCCACTGAGGTGAAAATCTGCCTCATGAGTAACATGGTTTCAGTGATACAGAGCTGTGGCAGACGGATAGACATCGTAGAGAAAATAATAGGGTTACGCCTTTACCCTTTGGGTATGGCGCCCTAAAAATCAAATTATCACAATTAAAAATACTAAAAAAAAAAGAATTCTGTAAGTATTTGTGGTAATTCAATGTTCAAATCTTAATTTGGTTTTGGAATAAAAATCAATTAATTATTCATTTAAATCAATTAATTTTTAATTGATTCAATTATGAATTTAATGAAGAGAGAACAAAATAATATTCTATTTAATATATTAATTAAATAAATTAAAAACTTAATTAAATTTCTAATTTAAATACAAATTAGAATTTTGTGTAGAAAATATTTCATATGAAATGCTCCCGTGCGTATGAGTTAGTTTTCTGACAAATTAAATATTAATCATACGATCCGTAGTCCATGTTAAAGTTTAATAAAGCTGTTTGTAATGTGCTAGACGGAAAGTTAAGTGGTTTTGGTTTGTATTCCAGTTAAAGTATCTGATACGTTTAACTACAACGTACGCATATCCTACAAACTGTACACACAGCTCTTTAAATAAAATAAAATAATATAAAATGGAAATCTGTTTTATAAACTTTTAATAAATTTAAAATGTTCATTATGATGAAAATATCATTATGTAACACGGTTGACATAACATTTACCTGTTGCTTTAAAGTTTTTGCACTTCCAAAGAAATAATGAACATAAGTCACATTCTTTTTTTTATTTATTTATTTATATTCACTACTCCACTACACCTGACCTTAAACACTGAATATAATTTTCCATTTCAATACGAGCACAATATATTTTTTTATGCTTTTTTTTGCTCTTTCATACAATCTTACACTCTGTACTTCTTTTTGAGCAGCAGTTTAAGGGTCGCATAAAGTTTTCAATATAAGAACAGAACTTTTAAAGAATAATTTATTTATTAAGAACACAAACCATATTTGATCTCGAAAGCATCTCTGCTTTGTCCATGTTCATGAGCTACCGAATTATTAGGGTTCCGTACCCAAGGGTAAAAACTGAACTGAATTTTTTCGCTAGAATGTCTGTCCGTCTGTCAGTCTGTCCGTCCGTCTGTCTGCGCCTTTTATCTTAGGAGCCGTAGTAGGTAGACTCTTGAAATGTTTCCGCTATAGCAACAAAACTAAAACTTATAGGGTGTTCCGATAGAGACGTGTTATTTACGTATATGTGTTTATTTCTTGAACTGTAAGAGTCATACATTTCAAATTTACAAACAGTAATTAAAACTTAATTCGCTATACAAACAAACATAAAAAATAAACCTAAAAATTAAAGGGTGTTCCGATGGTGAGGTGATTTGCATTTATATGGCCTCATTTTTGAACCATAGTAGGTAGACTATTTAAATTCATATAGAAGATGTATAACTGTGGCCCCTTTAACAAAAAACTTATATGGTGTTCCGAAAGTAACGTGTTATTTACGTTTATGTCTTTATTTCTTGAGCTGTAGCAGGTAACCACTTAAAATTTGCAGACAGTAATTAAAACTACATATGTTCGCTTTATAAACAAGTTTACAAAATTAAACCTAAAAATTAAAGGGTGTTCCGATAGTTCGTGATTTGTATGTACATATGTATATGGCCTAAGTTTGGAATGATAATAGGTAAAATCTTGTAATTTTTACAGAAAGTTTCTTACTATGGCCACTATAACTAATAGTAAAAATTAAAGGATGTTCCGACAGTGACGTCATTTGCATGAATATGGCTAGTTTAACCTTAATACATAGAATCATGAAATTTTCACCGATGGTGTATTACTATAACCCGTAAAATCTATACATATAATAAAATAGTAACTCTTTTCCGTCTGTCTGTTTGCTTTTATTTTGCGTTAGCATCACGTAAAAACTACTGGGTGGATTTTAACAAAATTTTATAAGGAGGTACCTTAGCATCCTGATTCCAATATAAGATACTTTTATTTAGCAAAAAAATTTAATTGCAAGAGAAAGTGGAGAAAAGCAGTAAAACTACGCAGTTATTTTAGTAGTAAAGTAAATACATCAACCATAACTATACTGAACTATGCACACTTTATTTTTTATAAAGTAAATACATAAACTGATATGCAGCATAGTTTAAGGCGGCACTAAAAACGTAAGGGTCTGTGGTGTGGATTGCTTTCAAAGCAAAATCGAACAAAATATTGCAAGGTCGCTGACGAAGTGGCGGGTACAGCTAGTAAACAATAAAAATTAAAGGGTTTTTCGACAGTGAGGTGATTAGAATGTATAAGGCCTTATTTTTTGAACCGTAATAGGTAGACTCTTGAAATATGTACAGAAGATGTGTTGCCACGGCCGCTATGAAAATTAGAAAAGGGTGTTTCGACAGTGACATGTTTTTCACGTACAGTGATGTATTTTTTAAATTGTAATAAGTAGACTCTTGATATATTCGTAGAAAGAGAATTGCCATGGCCGCTATAACAAATAATAAAATTAACGGGTGTTCCGACAGATACATGATTTGTACGTAAATAGCCTTATTTTTTTAGCCGTAATAGGTAGACTCTTGAAATGTTTACAGTAGATGTGTTACTTCGGGCCTGTTATAATAGTTACTAATAACTAAAGGGTGTGCTATCAGTGACATGTTTTTCACGTATATTAAATGTTTTTTTAACCGCAAGAGGTAGGCTCCTGATATTTTTATAGAAAGTGTTTTACTATGGCCGCTTTAATAAAAATTACTAAAATTTAAAGATAGTGATGTAATTTTCGCGAATATGACTTTATTCTAAAACAAGAGGGTGCCCCATAAGACATGAACAAACGAATTTCTAAAGTTGTAGTAAACATAGTGCGGAACCCTAAGTGTGTGAGACTAACTCGCACTTAACTGATTTTGTTATTAAAACTATTAAGAAGTTTTAAACCACTGTACACCGCACAATATTGAAATCTATCGAATCACTACTTGAAATGGCTAAGGTAGATTTTTAGGGTGTTATTTTACTGATTTCATGACATATCGCAGCTTGTTCTATTTTTATAAGGTTACGCGAACTAGTACACTGGAAGATGTTTGCTTTTATATAGATCCTTTGCTGTATTTATATATTAGCTGTTTTACTAGGAATGTCCAGATTTTGATTCCCAGTAAATATAACTCTTCTTTCAAGAACCAATTGCCATTTGAGTTAAGTGTTTTTTCAAATTCAAAGTCTTCCGATTTAAACTTTTGAGTACAAACCATTCACATATATTGAATTATGGAAATAAATAATGTTTAATTCTTTCTATTTTCTGTTCTTCAACCTAAAAAAACGAGTATTTTCATTCATTTTATGAAATTTATATAAAAACTTATAACTCATAATGATTGTGGTTAAAAGTTTGGTTTATTATTTTAATTAAGAGGTTTAAAAAGGGAAAAAGCATATAAAAAAATGAAGCAGTAGCTAAATATGGGATTAAATATTTCATAATGATCCATGAAAAAAGTAGGACAAATTTAGCCTCAATTACAACCTGTTCAAGTGCACACGTACTTGTAAATCTGGTTAAACAAATACAGTAATAAAAAGGTGAGTTGTAGCAAACTGGTTTTGTTTGAATCACGATGGGAAGTTAAGCGAATTAAACTTTCAAAAAATGAGCCAGCTATAAAAAGTTAATTGTAAGGTGTTTATTTAGGTTTGTTATTTAGTGGAGAACTGTGTGACTCGTACGATTTTGTGAAAGCCAAACATGAATATTGAATTTTGGTAGTAAATATTCTGCTCTTTAAAAGTATTTATATCTATTGACTTTGCTAACGACGTTACAGGTTCCTGTGTCGAATCTGAGTTTTCCCATCGTTGGGGAGAGAAATCAAAAAGGTGAAGCGTTTGACAACGCATTTTCGGGGTTTATATTAAAGGCTACTGCCACTTACGGGTTGGTTTGCTAGTTATTTCGTTCTTCGATACTCCATCATTGCATGTTAGGAAGTGCCTAGATCAGATAATGAAAGCAGGTATTGTAAACTGCACAACGAGTCATTTGTTTCAATGTTTCTGACTTGTCTGAAGAAAAATTTGCTTTGAACCGAACCTGTAACCTCCAAACTACCCATCAGTCTATGGAGTATTATAATAATTTTTTCGCGCTCTATTTTTAAATTATATTTACCTTAAAAACTGAAAAAATCAAGTCAATATGGTTTTTTTGAAAATAAAATATCGAATTGGAATTGTCACAAAATCTAAACGGATCGAGATATTCTTACAAAATTTTGAAATTATATAGACAAAATAGCTTTTAATAAAATGGTGAAATAAAATTTGAAATTTTTCTATTTTAACATATAAATTTAAAAAAATTCCTGGAACGGGGAATTAAATGTCCCAAAAAATTGTTTTTTTTACAAGAGTAGCTACCCGGCCTTTATAAATTACGCGACTGTCAAATTCTTTTTGGAGTATGTAGCCAGCAATAGAGGCTTTAAAAGTTCGTTTCAGTTTATTTAATCGGTGCTTTGTACTCCGAGAAATTTAACAATAATTTATAAATTTTGTTTAAAAAAATGGCTATGTTTGGATATGGCTGGAGAGAGAACCGTTATAATTTTTGACTTAATTTTTCTTTTATTCGCATTTGCTATAAGTTGTCTTTAAAATGATTTAGAAAAATTTACTAGTACCGAAGTAAGTTTAAATTACATAAGCAAAAAAACAATACCACCTTTTTGGGGAAAATCCGGAAAAAACGTATTTTTTACATTTTCCCAATTCAGAGGCTTGTAACTGTTTGACAAAAAGTGTTATCAGAACAAAACTTAAAACTAATTTTTTCAAAATTTTGTCAAGAATATAGCCAATGTCTTAAAATAATAATCCGATCATTAATAAGTACACCACGACAAAAATACTAAGTTAAGGTCGGAAAAAAAATTGTAAGCTAATTTTCTTCCAAACTACAAGAGATAACCTACACATGTAAGCACATTTTTTTAAAGATATTTTCAAGATCTACTTAAATTGAAAAAATCTTAACATTTGAGTTAAAACTAAACTTTTTATGACATTTCCATAAAATTATATACCCGAGGTACCCAAAGTTTGGAGGCTTACCAAGGAGGACCCCGCTATCCTAAGGGGCCGACCGTTCGCAACTAGTCTTAGAAACATTTCTCACTTTGCCTCTCTGAAATTTCATTAAGATATCAGGGGTTTATGAGATACCGAATTATGTCTAAAATAAATTGTTTTCAAACCACTGTGCATTGCAGGGTTGGTAAAGTTGGTATCATTATACTATTTTTGCTACATTTCGAACATGAAAAGTACTATGCCACATCAATGACTCATTTGGTATAAATCAAAATTTCAGTTTTATTGCGTAATTTTATATACCAACAGTTATTTTGATTTTTGAAACCCTACAGCAGGACGTTTTTTGACCTGTTCATTATAATGGGTTATTCAAGTAGAGATACTTTTTTGACAGATCACGTGTGAGTCGTTGCATGCTGTCACGTTATTTTTGTTTAGTATTGTTTGGCATTTCATAATGGAAAGACTTACGCCTGAACAACGTTTACAAATCGTTCAACTTTATTACGAAAATTCACGTCCTGTGAGGAATGTGTTTCGTGCACTTCGCTCAACTTATGGTCAACATGATCGGCTTACTGAGCGTACTCTTTGCAACACCATTACCCATTTTGAGACCCAGCGTTCATTATTGGATAATATTCGACCGAATAGACCACGTCCAGCACGCAGTGAAGAAAATATAGCGGTCGTAGCTGAGAGTGTACACGAAGACCGTTCGCAGCAACTCGGACTGACGTATGGAACGACTTGGCACATTTTACGTCGAGATCTTAAATTAAAAGCGTACAAAATACAGCTTGTGCAACAACTAAAGCCGCTCGACCTTTCCAAGCGACAACGATTCGCTCTATGGGCTCTTGAAAAGTTCCAAGAAGATCCGACGTTTTCGAGGTAAATTTTTTTTTAGCGATGAGACCCATTTCTGGCTCAATGGGTATGTTAACAAACAAAACTGCCGCATTTGGGACGAAGAGCAACCTGAAGAGATTCAAGAGCTCCCACTTTATCCAGAAAAAAAAAACAACGGTTTGGTGTGGTTTGTGGGCCGGTAAAATCATCGCTCCATATTTCTTTAAAAATGATGCCGGTGCGAACGTAACCGTCAATGGAGACCATTAACGTGCCATAATAACCGATTATTTGATGCCTAAAATTGAAGCTGGTGATCTCGGCAACATTTGGTTTTAGCAAGACGGCGTCATTTCCCACACATCGCATCAATCAATGGATTTATTGAGAGAACATTTCGGTGAGCACATAATTTCACGTTTTGGGCCGGTCGATTGGCCACCAAGATCGTGTGATATCACACCGTTAGACTTTTTCCTGTGGAGATATGTAAAGTCTAAAGTTTAGGCGGACAAACCCGCTTCGATTCAGGCCTTTGAGGAAGACATCTCGCGTGTCGTTCGCTAGCTACCAGTAGAAATGCTCGAACAAGTCATCGAAAATTGGACTCAACGGATGGACCATCTGCGACGTAGCAACGACCAACATTGGATAGACATAATCTTCAAAAAATAAATGTCAAATAATGTTCTTTCAAATGGTATTAAACATTCTCCATTAAATTTGAATTTTCTGAGGTTTTTTCTTAAAAAAAAGTAGGGAACCTCGAAGTGGATCACGCTTTATCATTACATAAACGTTCAGGATTCTAAAAAAATAATTTCAATATCAAATTTAAAGTTAAAAGGATTAAATGAAGGCTAGAAATATCAGCCGTAGAGATATGTATGAATTATCGCGCGAAAAATGTGGCAGATTTTGTAGCATTAGATCTCCCGTGTCTTGTTATCTTAGCAGAACCAGTTAAAACAAATCCAATCAACTTAAGTTTAATACTTCTTTTTTTAATTTTTAAATTTTTTTAACCCATTGTGCATTGTTAAATAAAGATGGGCTTTGAGTCAAAATGAGTAATTTTATAAATACAATAAAAATTCTCCTTTAACGAAAATACATTTAAAAGTTTAGTTAAAAAGTAAAACGTAAAAGCTTAAGATAGCTGTTTTTATAAAAAAAGATTTAACAAAATTAAAATTTAATTATTTACAAAACGTGTATCGTAATGACCTCCATTACAGCCTCCTGAGTGTAATTAATGGATATTTTGCTATAAAATTGATTAAAATCTTATTTTTCTTATTTTTAAAATCTAATTTTTGGGGATTCTTTTTGGTAATAGAATTTTAATTATAAAATGCCCTATAGTCGCTAAAATCAAAATATAAAAACGGACAGTATAAAGGAAAACGTAACTTTAATTTGCAAATTATGTTCAATCATTTTGTTTTATTTTTTAGCTGCCAAATCGTCTTTATGTGGCAGTGATTTAAATTCTATATTATAGCTTATAGCTATTTTGCATCAACAATAAATATCCATTACAGCAGTCTATTTATACACCAACATTAAGTAAAATGGATGACACGTGTACAAATACGTAATTTGTTTGGTTTGCGTAACGCGTTTCCGTTTGTCACATGTTGTTTGGCCTACACTGTTTATAAATTGTTTCTGAATACTTTTTCTTATATAAAATTGTTTTTTTTATGATGAAATAACGGCACCAAAAATAAATAAAACAAATTCAAAGAAAACAACTATCCGGGGGAGGGGATAGAAGGGCCAGCAAGTATAGTACAGGAATTATTTGAAAATGCAATAGATGCTGGAAGTTTAGATATTTTAATAAGCGAAAAAGATATAAATTAAAATAAAGTAATTGTCGCTGCACATTGGGGTATTTTGCCAATCTAGCCGGATATAATTTTTTTTTAGTTTATATTGGCTCTAAAAATTTACAGACTGTCCCAAAAACCTTGGCAGAAATATCTCTTATGGTCATAGGCTGTTAAAGCTAGAAAATAAGATAAATCGGACCAAGTAGAAAAAAGTTAACCTTAGAAGAACTAATCCTACCTCTCAAAAATTAATATTTTTTTTTAAGTTCTCCCATATTTTTGTTTAGCAAATGCAACTTTTATAGTCAACAAGTGTTCAAAAAACTTGGAGCCTGAATATTCTATAATGCCATTTTTTCCTTTTCCCCTTTTGTGGGCGATGACAATAAATATAGTTTCCAAAAATAATGTAATTATTAAAAGAAATGGATTACATACGCCTTAATACCATAAAAATAAAATTTTAAAGTTTTTATGGGCAGGGGCAGTATCCCTTCAATCACACTCCAAAACTTCCATGTGAATTTTGTAATTTTTTTTGCTATTTTCCAAAAAATATTAATTTTTAAGCTTTTATGTCGAAGAGCTTAAAAGTAATTTTTGTGATTTATTACTTTATAGTTTGTAATTTATCTGATTATAATTAATTTATTCATAACTAGCTGTGCCTGCCACTTTTTCAGCGTCCTTATTTTGCTTTGAAAGTAATCCACTTTAAGATTCTTAATTTTATAGTGCTCGAGATATGGTTTATGTAATTACTATATATAAAGGTACCCAACCCTGCATAATTACTTCTTATAAAAATCTAAAAATTTGTATAAAATTCCAAAATTATTGTAGACTACTATAACTCACTGTGTAATTTTTTAAGTCATGGCTAAATAACCATATACGGACACCACTACTTGATAAAAGACCAAAAAAAAGACCCCTGTGCCCCAGTTTTGCCCTCGATGTCATTTTTGCAAAAAAATTATCATTTACTCAAGCTCATATTTTGCAAACCGTTTGGAATTTTGATATACTCTCTGAGGCAGTTGTAGCTCTTGTCATAAAGAACAAAAATTGTTAACATATAAAATCAAAAAAACTTCATCTTCAAGGTCAAAATCGAAAAAAACTTTAAAAAATTCATTTTTTTACCTCTTTTCCCCTGTTCAGGTCCATAGGTAGCAAACCGTTCAAAATTCAAGGAAACAATCAACTGCAAAAATGAACTTAAGATCTCAATAAACAACTTTCTACAACATATGGACTTCCTAGGAATGATTCTTAACACCGTTTAGGTAGCGCTTAGGTAGCCGCAAAAGTGAAAAATTTCCCGAAAATTTTTTAATTTCATTTGTTTTTTCTTTACTTCAACATTGAGATACTATAAAGCCTTCTCCCGTAAGAGAGTTGTTTATTGAGATATTAGGTTCACCGACAAAAAGGTTTCTTACTCGTATCTACCCATGCAAGATGACCAAAAACGCAGAAACAAGGTGAAATTTGCAAAAAATCGTAAAAAAGGTGCAAAAACGCGGAACTGTTTTTTCTACATTATAAAAGTAGAGATAGTAAATTTTATATAGATATATAACATTTTTAGGATCCCGATGGACTTCATTCTCAAAAACATTTTCACTTTTTTTACAAAAAAAAAAAAAAAAAAAAAAAATTAACAAAAAAATTTTTTTTTTAATTTCGAAATAAAATTTTATCATAAAAATTTAAAATCAAATTTTTCTAAAAATTAGTTTAAGTAGTTGTTAATATAGCCTTTCATAAAAAAAAATCAATACAAAATCTTTATTCGTTTAGCCACAAAAAATATATTGCAAACCTCTCAAAATCGTCAAAAGTCAATAAAAACGTATGCGATGTACTCAACTTTTCTAATTTTAACAGTGTCCCAAAACGACAAATATCAAAAGCAAAAGCCTTGAAAATTCACGATACGAAGCAGAATCTTGTTGTCTGTCGAGTCGCTTACTTAAATTTTTACATTTCTCAAAATTGATTTTTGGCCTAGTGTCCGGCTAGATTGGTTAAATACCCCTGTGTGCGCTGGCTGTAATCGTCGCCCTTTACTCATCTGCGTATTTACAATGGAGAGCAGAGGTTAGTACTTGTTTCTATTTTCTGCATTTGTAGGCGCATAAAAATAATAATGAAGCGAATTAATTTTTTATTTTATTTATATTTCAGTTGCTAACAATAATTTTTTTTATAACAATACAAAAAACTACATACCCACCAAACCAAAGCTTTTGATTTTTTCTGAAATCAGACTTATCGTAACGTATTCGTTAAGACATTTCGGTTGTTTGTCTGAACAAATAAAAAAATATATAAAACTTTGATTTATATGTAAGAAAATAAAACCCACAATTGTATTGAATAAAAAAATTCTAGTAAATACGAAAAAATTTAATAAATATGTACTGTATACACATACAAGATGGACAATTGAAATCGAATTAATTACGGTAAAGTATTGGCTTGAATACCAAATCATTAAATAATTATTACATACATATATTCAATTAACTTTCAGAGAACGATATTTTAGCTTATACCCACAGACATTTCATTGCGACTTCGAACATACATGTCGTTGCGAATTCGTACCTATATGTCATTGCGATTTCGTACCTACATCTCGTTGCGATTTCGTAACTACATATCGTTTCGATTTCGTTCCTACATATCGTTACGAAGTCGTGTCAACACTTTCATATAAAAATCGTTACGATTTACGTAAAATTTCGGTTCCGAAATCGGATGATTTTATCGACTAGTCGTTACGAATTCTTTATGAAATCGGAACATTTGTTTTGGTGGGTATTCAAAGAAAAAACAAAATAAAATAAAAATAACTCTTATGTACTCTTATGCACTTTCTGGTAACATTTACAATATTAGGTATCTTTAGTACTTGGTCCATAGCCATTTATTTTGTAATATACTATTTATTCATTTGGGTATACATCCAACCTATTCTTGTATAATTTCATCCGGCTTTTTCTGAAACTCCAGCTGAACACGTTGCTTTTCTTTCGTAAAATGGTGTAATTCCATACACCATATCGACAAAAGATTTCTAAGGCGGTTGAGGTTGGCATGGTGCGCATCTGTTAAAAATTATTTGGTGTCAATGATAACTTTTCTCGATTTATATCAAACTTTCTCAAGGATCGCATTATATGAGTTGTTATAGATGGGATTTCATTAAACGAGTTCAAGATTAATTCAGGGGTACCGCTAGCAAGCTCTGTTCTTTATACTATGGTATTTCTTATTTTTCTAAATGAACTTTTTCGCATACACAGAAAAAATTTTTTGTACCAATTAAAGGTTTTAATTAGTTTTAAATAAAAGTTCAATTAATTTTTAATTGATTCAAATATATATTTATTTAAAAGAAAACAAAAAAAAAATTCCAATTAAACAAATAATTGTATAAATTAATTATTTAATTAAATTTCAATCTGAAACCAATTAAAACCTATAATATTTCATATATTATTATATGAGAATATTTTTTTCTGTGCAAGCATAGAACGCTTTTGAACAGACATTCGTGGTATAACTATTAAGGAATCGAAGGAATAAACACGTTTTCAAGTCTCCAAAGAAGCTTTTAAGAGCCTCGGCTTATTAAAACGGTGTAAACAACACTTCACTCTATCTGATCTTTTTAATATTTACACCACTACATATGTATGTACAGCCGGCTAAAAACGAAATACAACTCCTTTGTGTGTGTCGGTGCTCCAAAGTCTGTTTTAAGGCTTCTCGACCGGGTGCCGGAGATGTTGAAGAAGCGGTGAGGTTAATGAAGGGCGTCTAACATTATTGACTCTCTTGAACAGCCACACAATATGAAATAACTTTCACTGTTTTATCGTTACTACAATGAAATGTGCTCTAACTCCTTCCCGATATCTGCAAAATTTCGCTAACAATACGCTCTTCTTTAAGAGCTCATCCATTTGTGACCAGTTAATCTATCCTCCTTACCACAACAAAATTAAAAAGTTCTGAAAATGCAGTACATGATTAGGGGTCCGATAAAAAAAAAGCTATAACTTTAATCAACACAAAGAAAAATTAATTTTTTATTTAAACTTGAAGCAAAACTTATAAAAATTTTCCAATATATTACCCATCTGCTAACGTTTACATACAAATATTTGCTTTGCATATTAATCACATTAGAAGCACTTAAATAATCCTTATTCACACTTTCTTTAACTCTTTCTTTCTTCCGCAAACAAATAAGGAAATCCATACCTTCAATCCCCTTCAGTTCTGGCAAATGCCTTGATTGATGATGGTTTTATTACATCCTGACTACTAAACAGGCAAATGATTAGTTAGTTTAGCATGTGTGTGTACTTGTTAGAAGAAACTCTTTTATCTATTTTAAAGTTGTCCACAAAAAAACTCAATTGACATAATTTCTTATACAAAGGTGGCATATTTGACAAATAAGCAAAAAACAAATTAGTCATCAAAGTAACCAGACATTTAAGTAAAAATACTTGAAAAAAGGGATACATTACCAGCTTCAAAACTGTTGGGTCATGCAAAAATCACTTTTAAAGCAGCAGAACAAACAACCTTAGCACCTCTTTAACAACACAAGTGATCTACTTAAAGTCAACAACAACGAAGGCATTTAAAACAACAACAACAACAAAACACTTGACATGATTTAACCAGACTCTTGAAAACAGCAAGAATAACATCAGCAATAATAACAGCATAAATTAGAAGACAATGCACAGTGGGAGATTGAAAAAGAAATGTTCAAATTATAAAGGAATAGCCCAGTGTTTTATGGTCAAGAAAGGGTGAAAGAAGTGAGAAGAGGTAGAAGAGCCAAAAATATGACACATTTAGTATATTGACAATCTATCTACATATCGATACCTTCCCGTAAGAATGTATTAAGCGACACTTTTTTTGAAAATGACTTTTTGATGTGGCCTGGGTTTCGCTGCCCTATCATGGGTGCAAAGCAAACTAGAGAGAAAATAAAATTGTATCAACCGCCAAGTTTTCTGAATTTTGTATTATGTCAAGTTTTATATTCTGAAAATCAGAATACATTCAGAATACATATTATGTTCCTTTCAATAAAATACACAAATAAATAACTAAATGAGACGTTTTTTTCGTTTCCTGAACAATTTTAGAAATGTCGCCTAATACATTCTTATGGGAAGGTATCGATATATAAATAAAATCAATTGTCAATTATTTAATATTATGTTAATTACCCATAACGTTATATAATAAAAACGCAATTTATTTATTGGAGAAAGAGAGCTACTTCCTATACGTATGTCGTTCGTTGGTAATCGCATCACTTAAGAACGGCTGCACAGATTTTGCCAATTTTTTTTCAAATCATCATAACCCAACTTAGATTTTTACGGAACGAAAAATTAACCACGCCCAACTTTCAAGTAGTTAGAGAACTATAATATTTAGATCTTTGAAAATAGTGGGCATGGTGCCTCCCATACCAAATGAACAATTATTATCATCTACCTCTAGATCTGCAATAGGTAGGTAGTCTTGAAATATTGTCCAAATATCCCTCATACTAATGTGCATAGTCACAGACTAGATTTGGAGGATGGGCGTAGTACCGGCGCTAGCTAGTTAAAATATATAATATAAAATATATAATAGAGCATAACATCAGAGTCTATTATGAATGAGATGATTTAATTTATAGATTTTGTCAAAAAGATAGCAACAGTTTAGCAACACGAAATAAATATTTTATGTTAATGAGAAAATTAAGATTTTGTTGTGTTTTTGAAATTATTCTAATATTCTATACAACCTTCACCACGTTGATTTTATTTATACAGAATTAGGTACAAAATTAGTTTAATTTAAGAGACAAAGTCATTCAAAAAACTGCGTTTTTTTCACTAATCAGCAAAATCTCGTTACGGTATATCGATATCGTCACCTAAAATTCCTAACCATGTAAAAATTGTATTGTAACATTTTCTTGTAAAATTATAAAATTTTTCTTTTAAAAAACTTTAATAAAAAACTTCGTAAATTTTTGTAGAAAACTAGCTATCCCCGGTGCGCTTCGCTACACTCATGCACAAAAAACACAATAAACACTTGGAAGAAAAGTATGAACAATTTTTAACGCGAAAACGCACGCCATTCTCAAGTCAAAAATGTTCCCATCCAACCTGTTTTTTGCTAAACTATACGTATTAACACGATAACAATTTTTTACTTTTAATGGGATGTGCCACTCCCAGTATTCTTATCCAGTCTGTATTTTGCTAGACTATGCACATTAGTATGAGGGTTACTTGTGCAAAGTTGCAAGACTATACCTAATGTAGTTCTCTATGTACGCGATAATAATATTTCACTTTGTATAGGAGGTACCACGCCCTCCATTCAAATTCAGTCCGTGTTTCTCTACACAATGTATCGTAATATGGGGGTTACTGATGCAAAATTCCAAGGCGCTAGCTATTGCAGTTCTCTAGATATAGGATAATAATTTTTTAATTTGTATGGGGGGTACCACGCTCACTGTCCCAATTCAGCCTATGTTTTTCTAGAGTATCCGCATAGGTATGGGTTTTACTTGTACCGACTTTGAAGGCCATACCTATTATAGTTCTCTATATACACAATAATAATTTTTCACTTTGTATGGGAGGTACCACGCCCACTGTCCCAATTCATTCTGTATTTTGGAAGACTATGCGCCTTAGCACAAAGGCTAGTCTTGTAAAGTTTCAAGGAGCTATCTGTTGCAGTTCGCCAGAAAGGCTGTGATGATTTTTTATTTTGTATAGGCGGTACCACGCCAACTATTCCGGCTATAACTCATGAACCAATACACATACAGAGACCGTTTGTACATAAAAACCTTGGTATTGAAGTCACCTTTCATATAAACTTTGCAGAAACAAAATCGGTTCACGCATTCCAGAGAACATCAATTTCTAACACAATGCAACTTTTTTTTATACCCTTCACCGAACCCATAAAGTATATATATTCTGGATCCTTATACATAGAGAAGTTGATTAAGCGATGTCCGTCTGTCCGTGTTAGTGTGGTAATGTCATTTGCCAAAGCACCAGAAGAGATACAAAAAATTTAAGTACACCAATCTGTCAGGCATAGTTTCGAAAATTTTGCTATTGCAATTCAGCAACATTGGATCATTCCTCTGGAGGCTACGGGACAAAAACCACGCCCACCTACATTTTTTTTACGTTTTTTTTTAAATTTTTTTCAGCTTTAATGATTCTGTTTTGCCTTTTTTTGTCAAATAAATATTAGACTGCGACAGGTAGATCGCAAGGAGTGCATACAGATCTCGGGGGATCAATAACCCCCTGCGAAGGGCGATTTTTGTTTGTTTTTAGATTGGTAGGGTTTTTCTGCTTTGATTTGTATTAGAGACCTTAATAGAAAGCAATACGCATAGAGGTAGCCAATGGACCCACAGGGTACCCACTGACAAATAGGAGCAGTTAAAAGGACCCCCATGTGTCAATATGATGAAATTTTTTTTTGTAAGGATTTCTTTTTGCTTTAGTCTGACCATTCTAACTCAATATAGATTGGAGGAAGGTCCAAAATTTAAAAAAAAATTTCAATAAAATTTAAAAAACAAAAAAATTTAAAAAAAAATTATTTTAAAAAAAATTTAAAAATTTTTTTTCAAAAATATTTACAAGAGAATTTACAAAGCGTTTTCAAAAAGATATTTTATAGAAAAAATTTTTTTTAAAAAATTTTCGAATAAAATTTTACAAAAAATTTTTACACACAATTTTCGAAAAATTAAAACAAAAATTTCAATATTTCTTTGAAAATGAGAATCGTGACTGTTACATAACATATATTTAATATTAAGAATATACATATGTATGTATGTGTGTATATAGAGTAACATATTTTTTTAAATGCGTTTGATTTTTAAATAGATGATATCTCAGTTTTAAAACCTAGGTGCATTAAACACATAGACATCATCAGAATGCCGACTTCAAACTGTCAAAAATGAAACGTTGTGGCTGTCGTCAACTTAGGCTAATTTCTATTTTATTCAACAAAAGAAAATGTCACAAAATTGCAAATTAAAAATTCATATGCAAAAAAAAAAGTTTTGGAGGAAATATTTATAATTTTTTGAAAAAGTTTTTTAATTTTATATAAGCAAAATAAGTATTTCTACAACAATGTCAGAGTTTACGATGTAGCTGTCGGCTTCAATATCATTAAGTAGGTGACAACACGGCGACGGAATTTGTTTTCATTTGTCTTGTATTTTTTTAACTCATGAATAATGATTTTTTCTCATACGAATTTATTTAAGTAAAGAGTCAACAATATGGATAATGCTGTACATGTCTGTATAAATCAAATCACCTTGGTGAAGGGTATAGAAGATTCGGCACGGCCGAATATAGCACTTTTACTTGTTATATATAGATTGATTTTGTAAAAATTTTACAGAAAATTATTTTTGTGAAAATTTTACAGAAAATTATTTTTGTAAAAATTTTGAAGAAAATTGTTTTTGATAAGTTTTATGGTTTTTTTTTTTTGTAAAAACTTATAGAGCTTTTTTTGTAAAAGTAAATCTAGCACATTTTTTTAAATTTTATAAAACATTTTTTTTTAATTTTATAATTTAGTTTTTACGCTCTAGGTCTTTTTTATAAAAATATTGTATTTTAATTTAATAGAAAATTTTTGTAAGCATTTTATTAAAAATTTTTTGTAAAAATTTTGTGAAAAATTTTTGAAAATTTTTTGTAAATTTTTGTTTTAAATATTTTGTAAAAATTTAGTTTTAGTTTTGTAAAAATTAGGAGCTACCTGTATTCTACTAAAGAAAAAAAAAAATACTTTATTAAAATTTCCTATTATTAACCCTCCAATGGGCTATTGGATGCTCCTGGTTACCAGTGGGCATCCGGTGGGTCTATTGGCTACCTCTATATATGTATATTGCTTTCTATAAAGGCTTTTAATGCAAATAAAAGCAGAAAAACTTCACCAACCCCAATATAAACAAAAAATCGGCTTTTGTAGAGGGTTACTGATCCCCCGAGATTTGTATGCACTCCTTATGATCCACGTGTCGCGGTGTAATATTTATTTAACAAAAAAGGGCTAAAGAGAGTCATTAAAACCGCAGCTTCCAAAATTTTCGAAACTATGCCTGGCAGATTGGTGGGCTTAAACTTTCTGTACCTCGTGTGCCGCCTTGGCTAATGACATTTTAACGTTAACGCGGACAGACGGATATCGCTTAATCAACTTTCCTATGTATGTACATATATACTTTAGGTGATCGGAAATGAATATTGTAGAAATTACACACGGAATGGCAAACAAATATATATCCTTTCCATCTGTGGTGAAGGGTTTAATGAACGACACAGCTTTGTTAAGCATTCACGAAAGTATCTATCTATAAAATTGTTAATGAAATAGAGAAAGTTCTCAGTACGCATTGTTTTCACTTAGTAATAAGGCAATTTGCCAGGTACTGACGTAAAACTGTATCACATATGTTTCCTGTATGGAGACATCCCTACTTTAAAATCGGGCCGTATTCTTTCCAAAATGAGTCCGGTCAGGCAGTAACTGTGAATGGATATGGATGTGGATGATATATTTTGCGCGACAAGTTCAATGGCCGTGTTATCTCACGTGGTGGCGATTTTAATTGGCCGCCAAGATTTTGTGATTTGACACCGCTGAACTTCTTTCTTTGGGGTTATTTGAAAGAAAAGGTGTATGATAAGCCAGCAACAATTCAAGAGCTAAAGGATGAGATAATTCGGCACATTAACGGCATAAAACCCCAATTATGCCGCAGCGTCATCGAAAATTTTAAGCATCGGATGGGAGGTGTGCCGCCGAGGTCGCGGCGGCCATTTAGCCGATATTTTGTTCCATACATAATTGAAGCATACCAATATTTAATAAATAAAACAAATGATAATAATCTCCTAAATAATTTGTGTTTTATCCAAAATCAACATCGGCCCTTAAAACTTAAACACCCTTTAGATTCATTATATATAAAGATTTTGTTTTTAAAAATCTCCCACTGTGCATTGTAGATACAATTTAACATACTTGATACAACTGAATTGATTAAACGAAATACTCGGTGTGACAGCATGAACTATAATCCTAAATAAAATTCACTTCTCGGCAAAAATAAAAGAAATGCTAACCAATACAATCACTTTTTATGCTAAACACTCTAGTTTATGCTTTAGCTTCTTATAGATTTTGGCACTTGGAAATGTCATTTCTACTTGAAAGGAAATCATTTTTAGTTGTTTTTTGAAAAACAAGAAGAAAAAAAAAAAACGAATTATGTTTCAGATATTTTTCTTATTAACGAAATTTACAATTTATTCGTAGATATCAAACTTCCAGCCCAATCTTCTCTTTTGCCATTCATATTCATTCCATGATCTTGTGACATACTCTAAGTGAGTTCACTTATATCACTGCCTTAAAATGGAATACACCTCTCATGGAGAGGGCGAATGAGCTTATCGGGTAGGTAGGGTATCCAGCTCTATTAGCTCACTAAGGCATTTCAGTTCCTTGAAGGTCGATTGCACGGTTTGATATGTGTGAACGTTTGCTGGAATTTCCCTTTTTGGGTTGCTTTGTGCTCTGGGTATATCAACTTAAAGTGAAATATCGTTGCAAGCTATATAAGTTTGCTAAGTGATTAATTAACGCCAATCGCTCAAGCTGTTGATCGATTGTCTTTAAGACAGATATATCCCTCATATTGTTTTTAATCGGCTGTTTAATTGTGCAGCGGCGGTGGGTGTGAAATGGCACTTCATGTATTTTTTATTCCTTCTATGCCAAAAGGAGAATCATCTAAAAGTTGGCTGTATGTGATTATAAGGGTATACTACCCCCGGGGGTTCCAATTGTCACTGCAGTAATGGAAAATGCTTTGACGCGGTCCACTCGGGGAAAAAAAGGGGCACCAGACGGTAGGGTTCCTAGAGCCTAAATCTGGAAGAAAAGGTCTGCTGTTTTATAACACGGGTCCTCTTCGAGGCCTGACTAGTGCCCAAAGGACTGGTACCACTGGCATCGGTAGCCCCACAGAGAGCCTATCCTCTCTGTGACCGGTTATTGGTGAGGTCCCCTTCGGGGGTACACGTGGTGGTTGTGGTTTAAGATCGATTAAAGCAGATGTGGTGCAAGGTCGATCAAGTGTGCTGTTGCACTCTCAACAGACGGAGTTTGGATAGTCTCCAAACCCCAAAGCAAGAGGTTATAATATGGATCTAGGCTTGCCTTGGAAAGGCTTGCCATATTGTATAAATTGCTACTCATTGTGACTGTATACACACAAATTGCGATTGGTGGCAATCGTAAAGTGTTGTTATACTACATAATGGGGGCGCTAGTCTACGTCTTTATTTCACTCGGTGTTAAGAGCACCGTGGGATAAAGCTATCGTGGCAGGAGCCCACGTTAATCTTGAACACATCAGGGTATACTGTGGGTTCCAAGTCCCGGACTTTTTGGGGTCCAACTGGTAGTAACCTTGGTTACGAAGTCTGACCGGAGTCTTTAATCTGGTACCACGGGTGTCAGAAGCCCCTGAAACTACGGTTCCAGCCTGGCAATGGTGCGGCCCTTCGGGGGGCAACGAGGTAGCTGTGGTTTATACCCAAATCGCGGGGAGAGCGCAAGCTCAGTGTGGAGTTGCATTGCAACCGGGTGTCGTGACCCAAAGATCGGCAGGAGTTTTAGATAGGCTCCGCTCCAAACCAAGGGGGATGCCATGACCAAAATCATGGTATCAAATTGGTACTCATATTGCATGGGGGCGTTGGTGGACGCATGGTATTCACCCAGTGGTAAGACCATCGTCGGGTTAGGGCCTACACGGCCAGGTACTGACGTAAATCTGTATCACGAATCAGGGTATACTTGACTTAGGATCGGCAGCAGTGAACTTCTAAGGAGCTATTGGCGCGTTACGAATATTATACGATTTTTTTTTAAATTTCAGTGAAATGAAGCTCTCTTCTCTATTATCTATATACACCATAATTATTGTATTATTTGGCTTTATGTCATCTTTAAATATATTGCAATGAGCTGAAGGTAACATGAAGCTCACCACAAAGAACAAAAGCCAAATTCTAGGCAGTTTAAACGCTGGATGGATGCTAAACACACATGCGATTTATCTATGATGATTAAACGGTGTATCTATGTTGCACCAATTGTCAAATAACCCCTTTTTCTATGGAAATTTAAGAACAGCTATAGAATCATGATATTCAAAAAACAGTAAGAAATTAATATGTAAGAATAATACTGGTAAAAAATTTAATTTAACCCTTTAACGACCAAAAGTCAAAATAACCCTTTGACACTTTTTAAGCAAACTTAGGACACTTTATTCTTTCATTTTTTTTCAATACTAAAGCATTTAATAGTTATTTATTTATTTATTTGTTTCAATACAAAGGAAGCCCTTAGGGCCAATTATGTATGTATTGTTCTATAATCTATTTTTGTACAGTTAATATAGACTAAAAATAAAGTATAACTATAAATTATTACATTTGTTTAAAATTTATTAGTTTAAAAATGGCTCCCCAGGCACATGAATTAAAAGAAAAAAAATTAAAAAGTACCTATAGCAACGGTGATTACAGGATATAAGCATTTAAGAAGTTTAATAATTCACGCTTGTAGGTTAAAAAAGAATATGAGAAAAGCTTAAGTGAGTTAGGTAAACGATTCCACACACTATATACTCTTACTAAGGAGGAGTGATCAAAAACAGAAAGACGTCGTAAAGATGCATAAATTTGAATATTTCGTGTAGAATTAAGAAAAGAAAATTCACTTACCAGAGCTTCAGGTTTACCCAATTTCATAATTTTAAAAGAAATAGAGGTAAAGTTCGCAAATTGAGATAGTTATGGAAAGAGCAACCTAAAAACTCATGAGTTAGTGCGGTCACTCGATCATGCTGCCATATTCTTAAACCAAAGATATAACGAACAGCTTTTATATCTAATTCATCTTCTAAATTTAAATCAAATAGGGTCTGTTCACTCTCATCAATTTCTTTACTTTCTTCAATTTCTTCCCTTTCATCAATTTCTTCACTTTCATCAATTTTATCAAAAATACTTTTTCCTTTTTTGTTGTTTTCATATCATCTAGAATTTCTTCACTTTCATCAATTTTATCAAAAATACTTTTTGCTTTTTTTGTTGTTTTCATATCATCTAGAATTGCATTTACACCAATTTTGCCAACTACATGTTTGAAACACTTTCATTTTGGGGAAGTTAGTTAGTCTATTCGAGTCTATATCTTTTTTTTATCGTTGCTACTGGAGAAGATTTAGGGCTTCGGCTTTGTTTTAACACTAGATTCTTGGGTTATTGGGCAATATCTCAATTTTATTTATTTTCATTTATTTTATTGTCACTACTTAACAACAAAGGCGAGCTTGATCGAGTACAATAAAATGGCATAACACAGTGCAACACTGAAAAAATAACCATATACGGACACCACTACGTGATAAAAGACCAAAAAAAAGACCCTTGTCTCCCAGTTTTGCCCAAAGTCCTCCAGGCTTTTTTTATGGGCCCTCAAAGATGTGAGGCCTCGATGTCATTTTTGCAAAAAAATTATCATTTACTCAAGCTCATATTTTGCAAACCGTTTGAAATTTTGATATACTCTCTGAGGCAAAGTTGTAGCTCTTGTCATAAGGAACAAAAATTGTTAACATATAAGATCAAAAAACTTCATCTTCAAGGTCAAAATCGCAAAAAACTTTAAAAAATTCAATTTTTTTTACCTTTTTTCCCCTGTTCAGGTCCATAGGTAGCAAACCGTTCAAAATTCAAGGAAACAATCAACTACAAAAATGAACCCAAAATCTCAATAAATAACTTTCTAGAACATATGAACTTCCTAGGAATGATTCTTAACACCGTTTAGGTAGCGCTTAGGTAGCCGAAATGAATTTACAAATTTTCGGAAAATTTTTCACTTTTGCGGCTACCTAAACGGTGTTAAGATTCATTCCTAGGAAGTTCATATGTTCTAGAAAGTTGTTTATTGAGATTTTAGGTTCATTTTTGCAAAAATGACATCGAGGCCCCACATCTTTGAGGGCCCATAAAAAAAACCTGGAGGACTTTGGGCAAAACTGGGAGACAGGGGTCTTTTTTTTTGGTCTTTTATGACGTAGTGGTGTCCGTATATGGTTATTTTGCCATGACTTAAAAAATTACACAGTGTGTAATTAAATACGAGTTGTCATGAATTGTTATTTATATTTATAATATTATTAGAGATATTCATAAGAGTCTAACGATTAGTTTAAAGACATTACAATTATAGCGTTAAAGCAAAAAACTTGTTCTTTAAACTGTCCTTGCTTTCTAGTCAATTTAATTGAGATAAAAATGTGTTTAAAAGAGCAAAAGCATTGAAGTTAAAGAGAAAAAAAATCAATGGAAAAAAACCAAAATCCCTATAATTTCAAAAGAGAAATATTATATCGAACCATGGAAACTTATTCGATAGCTGTTGATATTTAAAGAATAGCTCATACTTAAATTTGATATTGTGTAAAAAAATATTTGATATTTTTCTACATTATTTATTTGGTAAATTAATGCACAGCAGGGACTTTTAGTTTGTTAATAAATATTTGCATGTTTTGTTTGACTTTATTTAGAAAACTTTATTCATTAAACTACAAATCATATTCATAAACATTTAAAAACTTTTCTAAAAGGTATTACTTTGCAACTAAAATCATTTAAAAAGATTCCATAAAACTATTTTTTAACAAAAGTCTGGTAAAATGTCAACAAGAATTTTTGAAATTCTACAATTCCTTTGAGGTTTTTTGTTAGTATGAATACATACATATCGCAACCTAAATACAAAAGGGTGACGACTCAAAATACTAAAACTTTCAGGAGAGACAAAAAACTGTTTATGTGCAGAAGCAACACACTTCAGATAAAATAAGACATAATTGTATTTTCCCAGTTAAAGGAGATCGTGATGTGAAAGAAATTTTTGCAGTAGTTAGAGGTATGTACTCTGAATTAATTTATGGAAAAAAGTCAGTTTTGAAAAATTTTGAGTTGTGACCCTTTTGTATTTAGGGTGCGATATGTATGTATTCATACTAACTAGGTAATATAAAATTTTTTTTAATTAAGAATTGTTTAGAATTATTTTTATTGTTTATAAAAGTATAAATATGGGGAATTTTGACAAAACGCCTTAAGTGGGGATACAATAATTTCTAAAAAAATGCAAATAAATAAAATTAACATAAAAAAATTACAGAAAAATTCGTTTGATAATAAAAATATTTCTATTTAAGGCCCAAAAAAAAAAAAAGAATTTTTTCTTTTATTTTCTTAACAATTTAAAAATAAGACTTAAAATGTTTTGTCAAAAGCCCTAGAAAATATATTTTAATTTGTTTTCATATAAAAAATTTTTGTTCATATAAATTTGTTTATCTGTCTTTGAAACTGCTGACAAAAGGTAATAAAAACAAACTAAAATTTCGAATGCCGTTGAGTTGCACAAAACGCATTTTACATACAGATTTTGAAAAATGGTTTTCTTTACATTTCCACAACCAATACTTGGATACACGAATGCATACGCATATATGTATATTCTCTCTCGCTCACACACACACGCACACACACACACACACACACAATTTTGCATCCACAGATCAGTAACGAATTACAATTGCAATTCATAAGAATCTAAATGTGCGCTCGTGTGTGTTAAATTTCAAAAGTTTTCCAAACAAATGAAAATTTTTAATTGGTATTTTTTCTCGTTTCACTTTTTAAAGTTGGCAAAAAAATCTATTAAAACAAAAAAATTAAGGGAAGAAATATATATAGTATTAAAAATAAATAAATAAATCGAACAGAGATGTAATTCAGTAAAGTCATTGTTAGAAGTAATAAGTAGTTGGTCGGATTGAGATTTAAAGAGGCAGTCAGAGAACATTCAATTTCAATTTTAACAAGAAAACCTCCATACCCATTAGAAACTGCCCTTATTAAGCTCTCGAAAAATATGCTTACTAAAATAATTCAGAGGTTTGTGTGGTTTGATGGTCCTCTCTAGGGACAATTAAGCGTAAGTTGAATGCGATTAAGAGGAGTGTATGTGTGAGGAGTATATTTGATATAAAGTGCACGGCACCATCGCAGGTAATCCAGACATTATTGAAACTGCTGCCATTGAACTTATTTATTAAGCCAACGGCCGTAATGTCAGTTTTGCCTATGAAAAGTGATCCTTCAGCTGTATCAACATTAACATAAGTAGTAAAGGGATTAGGGAAACTCAGATTGCGATGAAACGCATGAGCTACAGCCGTTCATTACCAAAGACATTTAACAAAAGAAATAGAGGGCTAATGGATCTCAAATCCTATTAATTATTTACTTAAGTTAAAAATATACTTTTTATACATTAAAAAAAATAATTATAATATACAAAGCACACCCACCTCTGTTGTCGCATACATTTGGTTTTCAATTTGTTATCGTAAAGTACATAGAGGTCCAACTCTCCGTATGTCTGGAAAGTGACTATAAAAATCTTCAAACATAAGGTACTGTGTAAATTAAACACACATACCCAGTGGTAAAATGAAGGAGAATGAAGGCCTCATAACTCCTTTTTTTAGGAGCCACAGAGCCTTCACGCAAAGAAAAAGCATGGTTATGGTATGGTCACAGCAATCACATTATGTTATCTGTAACAATGCATGGTTGCGATAAACAAATTTTAGTTGTTTATAATAAAATTAAGTTTTATAAATATTCAAAAATAATATATTCATATTTAACCAAAACTTGTTTGGTTTTATTAATCGGATTTGACAACTTTTTGTTTTCTTAAAAAAAAAAAAAAAAATAATACAATTTTAAAAGTATTTTTGAAAAATTGTATACATATGTACAGGGTGGCCCAAAAAAGACTGAAGGATTAAAAATAGTTATATCTTTTTTGTGTTTAATAATTTTTTTTTGTCTTTTGCAGGTTATTTACTGGTTTTTGGAGATAAATCATGGCTACATATGATGTGCAGAAACGCGTCAAAATCATTGAATTTTTTTTATTCTTCTGGAAGGTCAATTATTACAACTCAACGAAATAACTTTTTAAACAATCTTATAATGAGCGATGAAGCTCATTTCCACTTAAATGGCTATGTTAACAAACAAAATTGTAGATTTTGGGGCACTCACAATCCTAGGGCATTACATCAGCGTGAATTACACCCCGCCAGATGTACTGTTTGGTGCGGTGTTATGGCTGATAAAATTATCGGTCCATATTTTTTCGAAGATGTGGATGGTCAACCAGAAACGGTTATCGGGGCTCTGTTTTTGGGCTACCCTGTACATACACATATTTAATTAATATTAATAATATGAAGTAAGTATTATAATTTGTTAATTTATTTGAAGCCAAACAACCTTATTCTGCTATCCGTAAGTGCATGCGAGTGCAATTGCTTAAAAACGGAAAAATATTAAGGCTTTTGTACCTCTTGGTTGTAACCTGTACGTTAAACAACAACAACAAAAAAAGAAAAAAACGGTGAAATGTTAGTTCCTGGTTTTGGTCGTAAGGGCCTTTTCGTTGTTGGCCTTTTACGAGAAAAAGAAGAAACGTTCAAGTTCTTAAGAAGCTTGTGTTTTATTTAAAAATTTTATTTGTATATAATAAAAAGGATATTTCAAATTAAATAAAGAAAATTTAAATCTCCTATATGTATGACATTTTATATTTTTTAACCATACTATAATCGTTTAATTTAATCATAATATTGTAATGTTCAACAATAATATGGTTTAACTACAACCATATAATATACCTCAAGCATGTTTTTTCTTTGCGTGTTCTAGACGCAGTCCATACTATTATTTTTTTACACAGGTTGTCATTGCGGATCAGGCCTTCAGCTCTCTCTTCTGCCAGAAGGTCCTATGAAAGTTATCTGCTAGAAGGCCTTCAACGTAATGCCTTAGAAGTTTTAATAATAAGTTTTATTTTTGACAAAAATTAATTATTTTTTTAATTTTAATTAATTTATTTTTAATATTTAAATTTTTTTTTAATTTTTTTGTAATAAAACCCACGCCCCCATACTGATAGACTAACGCACTACCAATCAGTCTAACGAGGCTTTTGAATGGCCAGCAACATTCAATAAACAAAGGCCAATTAAATGAACTTTTTTTTTTGTTATACATAAGAAACCTAAAAATAGAAAGTTATGTTTTTAAATAGAACATCACGCATCCCTTCTAAGAGAAAGGAAGTAGGAATGTTTACTGGTTGTTTTAGAAGGAGAGCTAAGAACTTCCTAAAGGCCTTATTTGGAAGGCACAGATCCACAGAGAATGAGGATCGTAGGGAGAGAAGGTTTAATCTTGCCTTAGAGAAGGCCTGAAGTGAGAGGCCATTTTAGTTTTACCACTGAATACCCAGGTTAAGACACTATTATACGATATATCGTTGCTCTTTCCAAATATGTACACAATTTTGAATTTTGGCACTAAAAATTTATTTACAACTAGCAACAAAATTATGGCCACCAACCTTTATAACGAAAACGCACGCTGTTCTCATGACAAAACTGTTTCAGTTTATATGCAAGGTACGACGCCCAATATTCCTATCCGATCTGTGTTTTACTAGACTATGCGTAATAACACGAGCATAATGGGCCTCATGCATAAAAACGAGTAAAAGCGCTGAGTTGAGGCAGGTGAGCAATTGCTCGTAAGTCGAGTTCAATCAAACAGCAACAGCTTTTGCTCAATTTTGTATGCATAAAAATGAGTTCAATCCAATTGCAATTACTTGAGCAAAGGGAGATCAAATGTCTAATTGTTATTGAAGTGCAAACATGCCGTCAAGTGAAAGTGAAGTAGAATTAGAATTTCTTGCTGTTTGTTGTTCGATATCGTTTCCTAATTGCCATATATCAGTATTGTTATAATCGTCATTGATAAGGATATAATCGCCTTTTAAAAATTTAGCTATGTTATGCAAAATGAAACAACTGGCTTTTACGTGGGGCGATAACTCTGTCGATACCCGAATTTTGTATTGAAGTATCGAAAATCTTAGCTTTAATTGCCCAAAACACCGTTCTATAATGACACGTTCTCTTGTAAACACTTTGTTGAATGTTTTTTCTATGTCAGTTGTTGGGATTCGGAATGGTGTCATTAGCCATGGACATATTCCACAGCCCTCATCCCCGATAAGTAATGCATCGTTCGTTGCATTTTGCATTATTCTACAGACCTCGCTGTTTCGTAAGATGCGTGAGTCATGAACCGAACCAGGCTAGGGTATGTCAACGCGTGGAAGCCTTTTCTATAAATATACTCATCGCTTTGATTTGTTGGTTTTTTTTAAATTTTTATATGAGTACAATCAATCACTCAAATTGCAAATGGAAAGCACCCGCTTGCTTTGGCAGATATAAGTTTCACAACTTCCGCAATAGTTCGCGACACAGTTGATTGATGGACTCCAATATCTGTGGATATACCATTTTGGAATCCAGGATCTGCACAAAATCTTAAAAACAGTCGAATTTTATCAATCTTGCGTCTTCTGAACCCTCAAAATAATAATTAGCCAACCAGCAGATCCTACTATTATCAAACCTATGTATTTATCATTTTATTATTAATTATATAAAAAAATTAATAATTAAGAATACAAACCTGTATAATTTTTTATCCTCACTTGCTAAATTTGTTTTACGCTGTTGATAACATTTTGTATTTCTTTGTGGCACAAAATATTCAGCCATGATTCCTTTTTAGTGTACGCGAGTCAATTATAAGGCAGACTCAACAAAATTTGAGCAAGAGCTCACAAAAGAAAGCAAAAGCTTGTTTTTATGCATATGAAAATGAGCTCAAGCTCATCTCACTTAGTTCAAACCGTGAGTAAAAGCAAATACTTCAAATTTTATTATGCATACGACAAGCACCTTTTACTCAAAAAATTGAGTCCGAGCTCAAGCTCACGTTTTATGCATGAGACCCAATATTTTACTTTTTATGGGAGGTACTACTTTCACTATCCTAATCCAGTCTGTATTTTGATAGATTATGCACATTATAATGAGGGCTTCTTTGCAAATTTTTAAGACTCTCCATATTGTAATTCTCTTGCTAAACGATAATAATTTTCACTTTTTATTATGTATTATGGGAGCTACTGGTGCCATCCAGTTTATGTTTTTTAGACTCTGCACATTAGTATGAAGACTACTTGTGCAAAGTTTCAAGACTATACATATTGCAGATCTCCAGGTAGACGATAATAATTGTTCACATTGTATGGGAGGTACCACGCCCACTATTCCAATCCAGCCTGTGTTACCCTAAACTATGTATAGTAATGAGGGGAATACTGGTAAAAAATTTCAAAGATCTATAGTTCTCTAGCTACTTAGAAAGTGGGCGTGGTCAATATTTATTTTTCTGTAAAATAAAAAATTTACTAAATCGGAGCAGTGATACGATTATCAACAACCGGTCTTTTGATTTTATTTACATATATAAATTTAATGTATTTAACTGACATGGCGGGATTCAATTACATTTCAATTACAATTAAAATTACAGGTAATATATAATTGCATATTCTCAATTAATTACTCATTAAAAGTAATTGTAAATTAAATTAGGAACTAAAGTCTATTCAAACTACTTGTAATTTGTAATTGAAAATTTTCAATTTGTAATTAGAAAATAATCATTACTTGAAATTGAACAAAATTTGATTATATTCTTAACAATTTTCCATTACATGTAATTATAATTGATTTTTTTTTAATTATAATTACCGGTAATTGAACTAGAATTTTTTAATTAAAATATACAAGTAATTGTTATTAACCAACTTAAAAAAAAGAAGGAGGTTATCAATCGTCTGAATGTTGCTTTTTTTATGTTTGTGCCCGCAGAACTCAGTCATTTCTGAACCTATTTTAAAAATGTTTTCTTTATTAGAAAGGAAATGCTTACAGATTGGTCCCGTTTTAAAAGAACTGCAGAATTTTGAATATTAAAGGGTGTCCCCATACAACATACCTGTTTTTTACGTGTATTATGAACCGTAAAGGGCACCCTTTTAAAATTAAAAAAAAAACTGCTTATTACTATAGCTGCCAATAACAGAAATTAATAAAAAAAATAAACTTAAAAATTAAAGGGTGTCCCCGTATGTGACGTCAATTTAAATATATGAACCAGTTGAACCATTGTAGACAATCACTTGAAATTTGGACAGAATGTCCAATATTTATAATCAGAAATTAAAAATTTATAATTAGAAGTTAAAGGGTGTCCCAATAGTTGATGTAATTTGATGTATATTGCAAAACTTTTGAACCGTAACAGAGAGACGATTAAAATTTACAAAGAACCTGTATATCTAAGTCCTTTATAACATCAAGTATATAATTTAAATTTGGAAACTAAAGGGTGTCCCCATAATTTATACAATTTTACCTATCTAGCCCTATCTTTTGAACCGTTATAGACAAATACTTGAAAATTAGACAGAATCTCCACTACTATGTCCCGTATAATAACATTTATAAATATTTAACATTTTAAAGGGTGTCTCAATAGTTGATGTAAATTTTTGCATATGGCCAAACTTTTGAACCGTTTTAGACAGACATTTGAAATTTACAAAGAATCTGTCCTTTAAAATAAGTGTCAATTACAAACTGTAATTGACATCCGCCAAGTCTGGTATTTTATAATGTTGACACTAAAATAAAATTTTATTTTGTTGACATTTGTTAGGCGAAATTCATTCCATTACACTATTGTGTTTTTTTGTCTTTTAAAGGATGACAATTTTCAACATAAAATAATAAATATTTAAAATTATCGAATCGAGTTATTTTTACACATAAATATATTAGGAAAAAAACAAAATTAATATTTTGTTTATAATGTGAAATCTAAATAAACATTTAATTTAAATTCTATATCTTATATACCCTTCACCATATTAATGCTAGATATCGTGTTACCCGCTTATGTTTCTTTGAAAACATTTTTTTTTAATTTTTTTGTAAAAATATTTTGGAAAATTTTTTGTAATTTTTTTTCGGAAAATTTTTTGTAAAAAAATTTTTTGTAAAAAAATTTTAGAAATTTTTTTAAATATTTGTTGGAAATTTTATGTAAAATTTTTTTTGAAAATTTATAATTTTTTTGAAAATTTTTTGTAAATTGTTTTTTTTTTTTGGTAAAAATTAGGAACTTCCTGCAATCTATATTGCATTAGAATGGTGAGACTAAAGCAAAAAAAAATTTCCTCATATTGACGCCCCTAATGGGCCTATTATATACTGCTTTTGGTTACCTGTGGATACCCTGTGGTTTATTGGTTACCTCTATATGTATTGCTTTATATAAAGGTATTTAATACAAATCAAGAGAGAGAAAAACCTTATCAACTTAAAAATAAACACAAAATCGGCCCTCGCACAGGGTTATTGATTCCCTGAGGTTTGTATGCACTCTTTTGCGGACTACCTGTAGCGGTCTAATACTTACTTAACAAAAATATATTTTTTACTGTGGGGAAATTTTCTCAAAAACCAACATTTACAGAGATTTGTGTACCAATAAATTCTTATACTTAGGTTTTTTGACAAACGATTTTGGTTTCTGACAGTTCAGCTGGGTCTCTATGTACTTTATGTTTGTTATTTGAATCAAAAAATTTCCTTTGTGTGTTTTAAAGTAATTCAACTTTGAAAATTTGTAATATGTCTGCTGTGTATTTGTTTTCAAAGAAACAACAACAACTACAACCCACAATACTTCAACCTCAGCAGCGCGTGGCATTTCTACACCTTGAGGACATTAGAAGACGATTATTTGTTAGGAAATTTTAACAATTTTTCAGTGAGATTTTAATAATAAATTATTGGTTTTATTTTATTTTGTTTTTTATTTTATTTAACTGTAGTTGACAGTTTGTCAAAAACAAAAGGAATCAGTTTGCGTGTTTGTTATTTCTTATATTCGAATATAAATGTAATTGTAAATTGGGTTTTTTTTTTGTTGTAGAAAATAAATTTCTTAAAGATATTGGCTTTAAAGAAGTTATATTTTTGTGACAAAATACCCTGCGGTAAATGTCATGCAGCAAAGTTCATTCAGGAAATTAAAGTAGAATTTTTATTTTTTCTATTTTATAGAAAGTTGTTCAATAGGCTCATAGAGTGGCTCACACCACTGAAAAAATCACATGTTGCTTGATTTACAAAAACATCTTATTCACATTTAATTATCAAAAAGATTTTAGCGTTGAATAATATTATCTGGCGAATCTGTCTGATTTTATTTAGTTGCAAGTGTGGTGATCGAGTATGTTTTAATCGAATTTAATTACTCAACAGAATTCATTGTGGTGTTGAACACTGAGACTTTTTGTAAATGTTACTAAAGTGATCGAACATGTTTTATTCATGTGTGTGAGTAAACGACCGCTGCATTAGCGCAAAAACCGAAGCTCATAAAACGTTCATTATAATATTTCATTGAATTCATGTCCGTTCATTGCACACGAGTAACGATGAGTGGACAATAATAAAAAGCGAGGACCAGCGAGCTAAAAGCGATGAGCTTAAAGAGTTTCCATAAGCAAGTTTGATGAAGTATGAGTAAATAACAATGAACTTGGACGAGTTGAAACAGTTTTATGCTTTGAGTAAAACTCAAACACAGTTCGAGTGTACAAGCAAAAAACAGTATTTTTCAAAAGCATTACTTACGGCCATTTTAAGGTCTTCATTTCTTAAGAAATGCAAAAAAAAAGGACGAGTACACGCAAAACGCACTAAGCCTTATCCAAAAGCTTTACACAACCACTAAACCAAACACCCAGAGTGTTTCAAACGTGAGGCTAGTAAAAACGCCGCTCACTAGTATAGAAATACTCGGTCAGCTTATTGCGTTTGCTCACTAATGGTATGGTATGAGTAGGCATGTGTTCAGTAAGCTAGTTAGTGTTTGAGTATGACCACTTGCTCATGATTTTAGAAGAGCTCCCATTAGATGAATTTTCTTATACAACTGTTTACTGCCAATTAATAAAAACATATGCCAGTATTATTCCAATACAGCGATGAAACATTTTGCCGCTTATAAAAAATTACCAGACAACCAAATTTCCTACATTTTACATAATAATTAGTAATATACGACTTGGTATCTGTTGTCATTAAGTCATCATGTTCTATAATAATTATTAAAATATTCATTATTTTAATTATGTACACATGTTTTCCGGCTTTATGTCACATAAATTGGTTTAATAATAGCGTCATTACACAGATTTAATGAGAATCAACTTGATTTTTTCCATTATTGGGTTTTTTTCTTTTGTGGAAAATAATTATTTTTTTTAAGTCTGTCCATTTTGCCTTCTCGATTGTTGTTGTTTAAATAAAATGACAGCATAAATAAAAACCATAAAATATAAATGTTAATTATATTTTTCAGTCTGTAGTTATGGTTTAATTGAATTTAGTAAATTTAAAATTGCACAGATTATATTTGTTATAAAAAAATAAAAATAAAAAAAAGCAAATTATTGCTTTAATAATAATTTAATAATTTTATATATTAAATATCTGCGTTAATTAGTCAAGCGTGAGTCAGATTCATACTCGTGGGGTTGCGTACTATGTTCAATATACAACCTTAGAAGAACAAACATTTAATTTTTCGCGTCTTTTATTTTTTTAATTTCAAGTATCTGCTTTTAACGTTAACATGATAAAGCCAAATTCGTTAAAATCGGGACTTCTAGGGAACATCCTTTAATTTTTATTAATTTTAGTTTTGAAAGTTGTTGCAATAGTAAACATTGTCAAACACACTGTTTAAATTAAGGTCAATTAGACTTATGTAAATTTGCATCACTATTGAAAGACCCTTTAGTTTCATTATAGTGGAAACTAGTTTACATACTCTGTAAAAATATAAAATGTCTGCCTAGTACGATTCAAAAAATAAGGCCATATAATTGAAAATCATTTCACTATCGTTAATTTGTAGCATTTCTTGTTATAGCGGCCTTAGTAATACAACTTCTGTAAAGATCTCAAGAGTTTACCTATTAAGGTTCCAGAGATAGAAGGCCAAACCTAAAACCATAGTGAATGGAGATATTAGATTTTGCCTTATTTCTCAAATCATAATATATATTTTAGTAAAAATTTTTTATATAAATTTTGTGAAGATTTCATCTCAGTTTTTTTTAGTGAGGTTTCGATTTTTGGCAATTTTGATATTTTGATTTTGGCTCTAATGTTTTCAACTTTTTTTTTACAATTTATCAATCAAAAACACCAATATTAACACCAATATTTACTAAAAAGTAGCATGAGCAAGATCATTTAATGGGCTCATGATATCTACTCATACCATAATAATTTTGAGCAAACCTCTTTAACCTCTAACCGAGTGAAACGAACTTTCTACACTCGCCTCATTTTCGAAATACTCAGTGTGTTTGGTTTAGTGGTTGTATACAACTTTTGTATAAGGCTTAGTGCGTTTTGCTTGCACTAGTCGTTTTTTGTTTTTTTAGGGTTCCGTACACAAAGTGTAAAAACGTAACCCTATTGTTTTCGCTACAATGTCTGCTCGTCTGTCCGTCTGTCAGCGCCTTTTATCTCTGGAACCGAAATAGGTAGACTCTAGAAATTTTCACAGATGATGTATAGCTGTTGCCGCTATAGCAACAAATACTAAAACTTATAGGGTGTTCCGATAGAGAGGTGTTATTCACGAATATGTGTTTATTTCTTGAACTGTAGGAGGCATAGCCTCAAGATTTAAAAACAGTAATTAAAACTTAGTTCGCTATATAAACAAGTATAAAAAATTAAACCTAAAAATTAAAGGGTGTTCCGATAGTGGTGTGATTTTCATATATAAGGCATAAGTTTTGAACCATAATAGGTACACGCTTGAAATTTTCACAGAAGGTGTATAACTGTGGCCACTATAGCAATAAATACTAAAACTTATCGGGTGTTCCAAAAGGGAGGTGTTATTTGCCTTTATTTCTTGAGCTATAGGAGGCAACCACTTAAAATTTGCAGACAGTAACTCTATGTTCACTTTCTAAACAAGTATATAAAATTAAACCTTAAAATTAAAGGTTGTTCCGAGAGTGACGGCCTTTGCGTGTATATGGTCTAAGTTTTGAACGATAATAAGTAGACTCTTGAAGTTTTTACAGGCGGTTTATTACTATAGAAACTATAAAACATCATAAAAATTAAAGGGTGTTCCGACAGTGACGTGAATCTCATGTATAACGCCTTATTTCTTCAACCGTAATAGGTAGACTCTTAAAATTTTTTACAGGAGATATGTTGCCACGGCCGATATGACAATTACTAAAAATTAAAGGGTGTTCCGACAATGACATATTTTTAAAGTATAGTGACTTATTTTTTAATCGTAATAGGTAAACCCTTGATATATTCATAGAAAAAGAATTTCCACGGCCGTTATAACAAATAACAAAATTAAAGGGTGTTCCGACATAGACATGATTTTTACTTAAAGAGCCTTATTTTTTTAACCGTAATAGGTAGACTCTTGAATTATTTACAGTAGATGTTGTACTTCGGCCGCTGTAACAATTGCTAATTACTAAAGGGTGATCAATCAGTGACATATTTTTCACGTATATTACCTTATTTTTTGATCCGCAATAGATAGGCCTGATATTTTTATAGAAAGTTTATTACCATGGCCGTTATAACAATTCCTAAAATTTAAAGGGTGTTCCAATAGCGATGCAATTTTCGCGAATATGACTTTGGTTTTAAAAATAAAGGGTGCGCCATAAGACATGAAAATATTAACAACTTGAATTTATAAAGTCCTACTAAACATAGTACGGAACCCTAGATGTGTGAGACTAACTCGCACTTGACTGATTTATTTTTATATGCATTGATTTTATAAAATTATGGATTTTGGCAGGTTTTTATTATTTTTTCTAATTTCAAAAAAAAAAATTTGAGTGATATTTTGAGTGATATTTTGGTATCTATAGCTTTTGCTTTGGAATATTCGACTTTTACTAAAAATAAATTCTTTTATAGATATTGAAATTTTACATTATTTTAATTCTTTTGGTGAAAATATATCACATACACATACACGTTCATAAGGTGTAATTGTAGCGCATCTGTTAAGAGTTTGTCTTAGAAAGGATTTGTTGTGTAGTTCCGCTCCGCTCAACAGTTGGCTGTTTTTTTTCCACTAAAAATTTGTTAGCTAACTAAAGGCAACATGTTGTGCTCAGCCTCAATAGCTGATTGAAGAAAGTTATGCGGTTTATGTTCTATCCGCAATTTTTGGCTCTTTATTCTCAAAGCTTTGACGCAGTGTTATCGGGGAAAATGGGGGCACCAGACGCCAATGTTCTTTGAACCTTAGTCTGGAAGAACCCCACCCTAATCTACGGTGGAACAGCATACGACAGGGACGAGTGGTCAAGAGGGTGCTTGGCCGTTAGTATGCGAACTCTGGATACCAGCGACCTCCAGTTTCAATGTAGACTTACCCATGCATAAGGAGCTCTGTGTGGGTGGACAACGTTTTCTCAAATAATGGCCTAGGAAGAATTCAGAAGGGAGGGACAGGAACGCCTCGCAAGGGGTGAACAAGGGGTTAATCTCTAAAGGTTCTCCTATGGCGTTGAACCGAAATATTTCTATAGGGATGGACAAGGAAGCCTCGTTAGAGGTGGATAGGTTAATCCCTTTAGGAAAGAAACCTCGCAAGGGGTGGACTGGACAGTCTATGAAGATACTCCTGCGGCTATGTAGGTAAATGTATATGAATTGGACGCACCTGTCCCTGTATGCTTAGGCAAATCCTTTTCGGAAGCAGGCACCTCAAAACGTCCCTTCAACGTCGAGTCGGAGTCTCTACAGCTCATGCCTAAAAGTGAGTGGCAGAGGCAGAAGAGGGGACGGGGAAAGGAAAGCTGACACGGCAGCGCACATTGTGTATGAATGTCCAGCACTGGCTAGCATAAGACTCAGGATCACAGGTGGATGCCATGGGGGACCTGAGCCTTGAACAAATGCTAGCAATTACTAAAGACTGCGTGATGAGAAAGAAGGCCGACAGTTACCAGTCGACAGTCTCAAATCATTAAAGTCAAGATTAAGGGTTGGTTGTAGCACATGGCTCAATGTAAGTAGGTTGTCGTAAATTAAATTTCGTTTGCCTGTAATATAGAGGACGGAATGGAATCGAAAAGGGACCCATTATGGAAGTGGTCTACTTCGATATTCCCCCTACATTACATACATACATACATACATACATACATACATACATACATACATACATACATACATACAGCCATTTATAAAGGCTGTATAATGATCCAAAATTTAACATGGGCTTAGCTGAGGAATATCTGAGCTTTATTTTTGAAGCTGGGCACCATCCAAATAGTAAAAATATAAAATATGCAACAAAATTTTTATAAGTTAAATTGAATCGGTTAACTCATAAAAATTTTTTAAATTTTTTAAATTTTTTTTAAAATGAGGTTATGTAATAACTCAACGAAAACCAAATAGTAAAAAAACTATTAAGGTAAAAAAATCCCACAATTCCTAAAATGAAGACCAAAAATCCCAAAATTAGAATTTTTTAGTATTTTGCCCATTAAGTCCACTTATGAACTAGGGCTCATAAAATACTTTCAGCAATAAATGGGAGTATATATAACTTTACTACGACGAAGTATTGTTTTTCCGATAACAGCTTTGGGATTTTAGAAAATACATATATCAAAATTTTGATGTAAAGTAGGTCAAATTGAAGGACCTCCGTCTTCTACAAGAATTATCAATTTTACGCAAAATTTGTTTTAAACGTAAGCACATATAGTTAGCTTACACAGAAATATAAAATGATTATATATTTAATAAGATTATTTTTTTTTCTAGTAAAAAAAGCGGGAATATAATTTTTTTTTTAAGGCTAAAATACACAAAAACTCAATAATTTTGGAATTTTTAAATTGAAATCGTCTACTTTTTAACTCGGTTTCTGCGGTTTCTGTATTAAAGGTGAGCGGCTCGCTCGTCTAGAAAATTTGTATGAAAAACACTCAATATACAATTTTTTAGACAAGCCTTTCGCCTGTAATACATAAACCGCACAATAATCTCGAAATCTTTCCACAATATTTTAAATTTTTCCTCGAGAAAAATTGTACTCACTATTTTCAAAAGAGTGGATCGGGGTACCAAAAAATCAAACTTATAACTCGCTCATTTTAAAACATAATTTATACATTAAAGCATAATTTTGGAGGTATTTAGTAGACCTTTAAGATTAAGTATAATTTTTAAAAATAAAAAAAATTGTTTAACAAATACCAAGCTTTAATTTGCAGGAGCGAGGTACCCAACTTAGAGGCCACATAGCGCCACCCCTGGCAAGGAGACCACATAGCGCCATCCCTGGATGGTGCCCAACGTCAAAACTTTAACTCAAATACTCCTCTGCTATGCTCATGTCAAATTTTGGATCAATCGGCTTAGCCCTTTACAAATGGCTGAGTTATTTTCAAAATATTCTGATTCTGCCCAACAGTTTAATGTCAAGCGAAAACTTCATGCGATCAAGGCAATATTGCTTCCATACTTTCCTAAATACTCAATTAATCTTGAAGGATTATTTAATCTTTCTAAACCACCACACAAATGTCTCGATGGTAAATGAATTTCGAACACTGATAAATGAAAAACAAAATTTTTCTGTTGTAAGTTCATATTGCTTTAATTCGTGGCGGTGAATTTGAGAGGTTTAAAATCTTCTTTTCATATTTTATTGCAATTTTAATCGCAAAACAACTGGAACCTTCACGCAATATAAAAATTAAAACTCTGGATACTAAAAGGAAGGAACTGAAGCAAAAGAAAAATAAATATAAATAACGCAAATGTTAGTAACGAAAATTTAACACGGATTTGAACAATATCAAACAAAATGAAATAAAAATTTTCATAAAAACATAAAGGACTGAAAAAAAGTCACTAAACCAAACTACACCATTTCCAAATAAAAAAAAAATTATTTTAATTAAGTATAATTTTTTTTTTTATTTTATAATCCCTTGAGCTCAAAACGAAGATTTCATGTTCAAATCCGGCTAAGCTTTGGGACTTTCAGGAAGTGCGTCCCATAGTAAAAAAAAAAGTGGCAAGAATCTGCATCACAACATAACCATATGAAGGAGTTGTTTCTAAACAACGACAGATAACAGCCCCATTATCTTGAGACAGGCTAAAGTAAACTAATCATCTTCTTAGCCGGAAAAGCACAATGGACAGATCTAACATCGGAAAAAGCATAAAAAAACAGCCGCCAAACCATGTAAATTGGAGAAGAAAATGCTTTATTGAAGCCCTATGCTCCCACGAGAAGTAAAGAAAAAAATAATTTTTTTTGTTGAAAACAAAAAATAAACCTCATGTTTAATCTTTTAGGAGTACGTGTCCGTTTTTACCAGGCAGAATTGCTTGGGCTGCTGCATGCGTTGGATCACCTGCTTGAATGTCGGTTGCAGGGAAGAAAGGTTAGCATTGTACTCGACAAGCAGTCGGTTATAAAACGTATGAGGCAGGTGAACGTGTACTCGAAACTAGTGCTGGAATGTGTTTTAAAACTTAATAGATGTGCCTCGGTCACACAGGCACAGCTGGGAATGAAGCGGGGAACAAAATGGCAAAAGGTGGACCGTGAATTTCTGTGGACCAGAACCCAGAGTAGCGCTGGGTAATGGTATAATGCAAGCTAAAGTTTTACAATGGGGGAACTCAGTCAACCTAAAAAGGTACACTACGTGTAGGCAGGCTCGAATGGTGCTCAAAGAGCCCATGGGCAGGAAGGCCAGCAAGGCCAGCAAGGTGATCAGGTATAATAGAAGTACCTTAAGCTGGATAACTGCATTGGTGACAGGTCATGGAAACTTCAAGTATCATCTAGCCAAGATGAATATCCAAGAAGATGATACTTGCAGACTGTGTCTGGAAGAGACTGAGACGGCAGCACACATTGTGTGTGAATGTCCGGCACTGGCTAGCAAAAGACTCAGGACCACTGGTAGAAGTTTGTTAACTGTAGATGCCATGGGGGACCTGAGCCATGAACAAATGCTAGCAATCACTAGAGACTGCGTGATGAGAAAGAAGGCCGACAGTTACCAGTCGACAGTCTGAAATCACTAAAGTCAAGATTAAAGGCTGTTTGTAGCATGTGACTCAATGAAAGTAGGTTGCCGTAAATTACATTTGCCTGCAATTATAGAGGACGGAAAGGGGACGAAAATAGACCCATTATGGAAGTGGTCTGCTTTGATATTCCCCCTACATTAACATTACATTAACATTACATTAACATTACATTAACATTACATTAACATTACATTAACATTACATTAACATTACATTAACATTACATTAACATTACATTAACATTACATTAACTTTACATTAACATTAATCTTTTAGGAAACGTTGTTTAACTTACATGACAAACGAATGCTTCTTTGCTAAACTCGAAAAAAAAAGCAATGAATCATACAAAAACCAAAATGACTAACTCTTATTGCCATTATTCTTGGCTTGTGGATTTTACTCAATACCAGCAAAATTTTCACTATCAAAGGTTTTGGTTGGCTGACTGGCTTAATGGTTGCATTTTGGCTTGTAATCATTTCCACTTCAACTAATTTTTTTTTAAAGCAAAAAAAAAAAGTGGGCTGAACATACTATTCACGGCGGAATAATAGGATACGAGCGAAAACAAAATCTTCAAAAAGTTTTTTAAAGAAATTAAATTCATTTACAATTGCGTGCATTTGAAATAAAAAAAGTATGAAATGACATTCGGGGTCTGTTCAAAATAAAAGAACAAATTTTGAATTTTCGCGGGCTGTAGATTATCGAATTTTTTTTTTTTTGTTTTGTTGGTACACATGTGTTAGTCATATGTAGGCATTATCAGCCAATATGGGTTAGTAATTTGTTGTTGACAACTGAAAAGGCAGTCACGTTTGTGTGTAGAAGTAAAGCAAACTCAAAATATATATGTATGTTTTTTTTTAATCACCTTTAAAAGCGTACCTCTTGTGTTTTTAGTTCCTTACAGCACGCCCTACTTAGTTTTTTATAAACAACATTTAATATTATTCTTTAAATATTCTTACACATAAGAACGTCAGCCAATCCTTTAGGGAAGAGTGTCAAACAAAATAACGTGTTTTGTTTCTGGTTCATGGCCCCTTAGATATTTGCTTAGACAGTCCGTCTGTTACGTCTGGCTGCCAACATGACTGCTAAAAGTTTGTCTTTATGCTTGTTTCGTAAATGATGAACAACTAATGTTCTCTTCAGATCATAAAAGAAATAAAAATAAAAAAGTTTTGTATTCAAAGAAAAGATTAGATGGATTAAAAAGATGAATTGAATAAATTATACTTTTACAAAAAAAAACAGATGAAAGCAGTTCAAAGCAGCTGCCGTATTCTACTTATATGTTAATAAAAAGTAACTAACATTATGCCAGACAACAAAGAGCTAAACAATAAGAAACTAAAGTTTAATGTTTGATTTAAGCTGGTAATTAATTTGAAGACAAAAGTTTAAACATTAATATTTTTATGAAAGTGGACACATCAGGTGGTGCTTTTTTTACCAAGCCTTTCGTCAAAAAAAAAAAAAAAAAAATGATATAATTATTTTTTAAATAAAGGTTGAGTTTTGTAATTATGTAGAGTACCCACTTTCCTTCTCCTAAAGCTTCATACTATTTTCTGAAAAGGAACTTTAATCACAAATAAGCCTCCACATATTATTCTCAGAATGATACACATAAAATTTGGAGAGTTTTACTATTGTAGTTCTCTAGATATAGAGTAACTAATAATAACTTGATATGTGGAGTACCCGTCAGCTCCGTTCTTCATTTCTAAGCTTTTATTATAAAATTCAACTTTTAGCAATTTGAGACTTTTTTTTCTTATTTTTACGTTTATTTAGGTGATTTTAGAATGTGTGGAAATATTTTAATACTAATAGCAAAACACAAATAATAATTCATTTAACAAAGTTGTTACAATCCAGGAATTATAAGGGTAAGAAAAAAAACGCACAAAATTAAAATTTAATGGAGAATGTTTATTATCATTTGAAAGAACATTCTTTGGCATTTATTTTATGAAGATTATCTTTGTCAAATGTTGGCCGTTTCTACGTAGCAGATGGTCCATCCGTTGAGTCGAATTTTCTATGGCTCGTTCGAGCATTTCGACTGGTAACTGGCGAATGACACGCGTGATGTTTTCCTCCAAGGCCTGAATCGAAGCGGGTTTGTCCGCATAAACTTTAGACTTTACATATCCCCGCAGGAAAAAGTTAAACAGTATGATATCACATGATCTTGGTGGCCAATCGACCGGCCCAAAACGTGAAATTATGTGCTCACCGAAATGTTCTCTCAATAAATCCATTGATTGATGCAATATGTGGGAAGTGGCGCCACGCAGTTTTGCTGAAACCAAATGCCGCCGAGATCACGAGCTTCAATTCCAGGCATCAAATAGTAGGTTATCATGGCACAATAACGGTCGCCATTGAAGGTTGCGTTCGCACCGGCATCATTTTTATAGAAATATGGACCGATGATACCACCGGCCCACAAACTACACCAAACCGTTGTTTTTTCTGGATGAAGTGGCAGCTCTTGCATCTCTTCAGGTTGCTCGTCGTCCCAAAAGCGGCAATTTTGTTTGTTTACATACCCATTGAGCCAGAAATGGGCCTCATCGCTAAATAAAATTTGCCTTGAAAACGTCGGATCTTCTTGGAACTTTTCAAGAGCCCATAGAGCGAAGCGATTCAGCCGTAAGTCGTTCCATTATGAAATGCCAAACAATACTTAACAAAAATAACATGACAGCATGACACGACTTACACGTGATCTGTCAAAAAAGGCTATTGAAAAAAGTATCTCTTCTTTAATCACCCTATATTTGTTAGGCTTCAGTTCATCGTACATTACAAATGATGCTAGAGCAGCTATATCAATCATATTGTAGAACAGAGCCGATGGCAATCGCTTTGTTGCACGTTTGCGGGTGTGAGTTCTCAACATTTGGTCCATAGTATAACACCACACTTGTTCAAAATATAATCAAGCATAGCTAAAGGTTTCTCTTTCATATTACTTACATCTATTCCGTTTGTGAAATATTGGTAGCCGCAAAAGTGAAAAATTTCCCGAAAATTTGTTAGCTACCTAAGCGGCGCTACCTAAACGGTATTAAGAATCATTCCTAGGAAGTTCATATGTGCTAGAAAGTTGTTTATTGAGATTTTGGGTTCATTTTTGTAGTTGATTGTTTCCTTGAATTTTGAACGGTTTGCTACCTATGGACCTGAACAGGGGAAAAAAGGTAAAAAAATTGAATTTTTTAAAGTTTTTTTGCGATTTTGACCTTGAAGATGAAGTTTTTTTGATTTTATTTGTTCACAATTTTTGTTTTTTATGACAAGAGCTACAACTTTGCCTCAGAGAGTATATCAAAATTCGAAACGGTTTTCAAAATATGAGCTTGAATAAATGATAATTTTTTTGCAAAAATGACATCGAGGCCCCACCACTTTTAGGGCCCATAAAAAAAACCTGGAGGACTTTGGGCAAAACTGGGAGACAGGGGTCTTTTTTTTGGTCTTTTATCACGTAGTGGTGTCCGTATATGGTTATTTTTTTCCGTGTTGCACTGTGTTATCAGCAATAACCACTTCACGAAATCACTTTAACTATCAAATAAAAAACCTTTGTTGACAACATGCAACAACAATAAAGCGCCAATAATGAAAAATTTGCTGCAATATTTGATATTTGAATCACAAGAAAATCCAATATAAGAAGAGTGGGAAATAAAACATAAAAAACCTACAAATTTTATACAGCCACTGCCACTATAAAATGCGTAGAAGTTCAATGAACTTTTCTTTTTCATTTCTCTTTCCCACTCACTTTCCATCACTGAACCCGGAAGGCATATTGCTAACAAAATTGTAAAAATACAAAAAAATACTGTAGTTGTTGTTGCGACTTGTCAATAACAATTGTAAAAAATAGAAAGTCAGTATAAAATCTAATGAATATTCTTTCGTCTATAAAAATATTCATGGCAGCAGTTCCAGAAGAACGAACGCAAAAAAGCTTAACAACGGGGCAAGAAAAACACTAAAACCGAGTAACAAAGAATTACAAATATTTCTGTTGTAGCAAATGTCAATGATTTTATAGCACCTGAGTGTTGTGGATTATTCAGGTATTAAAAATTGATGATCACACAAATACCTGTTAAAAAAACAGTACATTGTGCCAAAGAATTACAGTGCAGAAGAAAAGTAAAGCATTAAAATGTAATTTAGGGAAATTTTTGTGTAATTTTATTGGTTATAAAAAAAAGCATATTTAAAAAATTTCTGTTAACTCTTTTCTCATTTTTAATTTAAGGGGTGCTTTGTTTTATAAAAATGCTACACTCGAAATATTTAGCAACAAATTAAAAAGGCAACTAATTATTTTAAAAAGGCAAAAAAAGAAAAAAATTGTTAAAATTAGAGTAAACAAGTAAGAGAGCTATATTCGGCGTGCCGAATCTTCTCTACCCTTTACAGCGGTGTATTTTTTATACATAATTAGGTACAAAATTGCTTTGTCTTTTGACAAAGTTTTTAAAAAAAGAACTGCGCTTTTTTCCCTAATTAGTAAAATTTCGTATACGATATATGTATGTACATATATCGGCACCTAAAATTCCTAACCATGTAAAAATTGTATAGAAAATTTTCTTGTAAAAATTTTTAAAAAATTTTTTTGTAAAAATTTAATAAATTTTTTTTTGTAAAATTTTTTTAAAACATTTTATAAAATTTTTTTTGGCAAGATTTTATAGAAAATTGTTTTTGTAAAAATTTTAAAGAAGATTGTTTAGTAAAATTTTTATGGAAAATAAAATTTTTTATGGATTTTTTTTTTGAAAAATTTTATGGAAATTTTTTTTGTAAAAATTTTATGGAAATTTTTTTTTGTAAAAATTTATAGAAATTTTTTTTAAAATTTGTTAGAACATTTTTTGTAAGTATTTTGTTGAAAATTTAATGTAAAAATTTTTGGTAAATATTTTGTAAAATATTTTGTAAAATATTTTGTAAAAATTTTATAGAAAAAAATTTTTTTTAAATTCCTAACCATGTAAAAATTGTATAGAAAATGTTCTTGTAAAAATTTTTAAAATTTTTTTTTGTAAAAATTTAATAAAATTTTTTTTGTAAAATTTTTTTTTAAACATTTTATAAAATTTTTTTTGGCAAGATTTTATAGAAAATTGTTTTTGTAAAACTTTTATAGAAAAAAATTTTTCATGAAAATTTTTTTGGAAACATTTTTTAATTTTGGTAAAAATTTTTTGTAAAATTTGTTTTTAAATTTTTTTTAAATTTTTTCGAAAATTTTTGGTATTTTCTTTTAAATTTTTTGGAAACATTTTTTGATAAATTTTTTGTAAAGTATTTATAAAAATTTTTTGTAAAAATGTTTGAAAAATTTCCTCATAATGGGCACCCTGTGGGTCTATCGGTTACCTCTATATGTATTGCTATCTATAAAAGCCTCAAAGCAGAAAAACATTACCACCCTTAAAATAAACAAAAAATCGGCCCTCACAGGTGGTTATTGAAACCCCGTTATCTGTATGCACTTGTTATTTTTTTTTTTCAGTGCAAAAGCAACAATATATACTCATTTTAAAAAATTCTCTGGTTGGGTGTCTTTGCTAAAGGGACAAGGTTACATTTTCAAAGATAGAGAAGGTATTTATGAAAAAATTATTAATTTTTGAAAACAAAAATTAAGTCAGCATAACTTGAAAAATTTACGCCAGATATGGCAATAAATTTATTTTGTTTGCTGAAATGTAAATCAACACATGCTGCTGCACTTACATTTAACACGAGAAAAAAAAACATATTTCAACTACAAGAAAAGTCACTTAGAGTCTGAAGTAATCGAGAACAAAAAAATACTAATGGGTGATTTTTTTGAGTTTAGGATTTTCATGCATTAGTATTTGACAGATCACGTGAGATTTCAGACATGGTGCCAAAGAGAAAGATGCTCAGTATGCTTTGACATTTCATCATGAATAGACTTACTAACGAGCAACGCTTGCAAATCATTGAATTTTATTACCAAAATCAGTGTTCGGTTCGAAATGTTCAAATGTGACAAATTTTGTTCAGCGATGAGGCTCATTTCTGGTTGAATGGCTACGTAAATAAGCAAAATTGCCGCATTTGGAGTGAAGAGCAACCAGAAGCCGTTCAAGAACTGCCCATGCATCCCGAAAAATGCACTGTTTGGTGTGGTTTGTACGCTGGTGGAATCATTGGACCGTATTTTTTCAAAGATGCTGTTGGACGCAACGTTACGGTGAATGGCGATCGCTATCGTTCGATGCTAACAAACTTTTTGTTGCCAAAAATGGAACAACTGAACTTGGTTGACATGTGGTTTCAACAAGATGGCGCTACATGCCACACAGCTCGCGATTCTATGGCCATTTTGAGGGAAAACTTCGGAGAACAATTCATCTCAAGAAATGGACCGGTAAGTTGGCCACCAAGATCATGCGATTTGACGCCTTTAGACTATTTTTTGTGGGGCTACGTCAAGTCTAAAGTCTACAGAAATAAGCCAGCAACTATTCCAGCTTTGGAAGACAACATTTCCGAAGAAATTCGGGCTATTCCGGCCGAAATGCTCGAAAAAGTTGCCCAAAATTGGACTTTCCGAATGGACCACCTAAGACGCAGCCGCGGTCAATATTTAAATGAAATTATCTTCAAAAAGTAAATGTCATGGACCAATCTAACGTTTAAAATAAAGAACCGATGAGATTTTGCAAATTTTATGCGTTTTTAAAAAAAAAAAGTTCTCAAGCTCTTAAAAAATCACTCGTTAGTTTGAAAATGGAAATTAAATCGGAAATGTAGTCTAATGCTTAAGGGATTTTCTATAGAATTTCATTCTAAAAAAAAAACAATTAATCCGTATTGAGTTTTTGTTGATGATGTCTAGCTTTACAATTCATTTGCAATCTTTGCTTGTGTTTTCTATTGTGAAACATGATAAGTAAGAACAATAACACTTTTTTAAACAGTTATTGTTGTTGCAGTTGACTTTTTTATTGCCGATTTTGTTGTTTGATTTAGCTCTTAATCCTATTAAAATTTATTTACAATTAAAAAATGATGTTATCACTGCAATCAATCAGTTAATGGCTGTAATATTGATTGAATTAAAAAAGGCGCTATTTATCCTCGGTGCACTTTGCTTCGCCATGGTCAACAAAAAAAAAAAAAAAATTGCCAAGCCCTAGCCTGTGATACCGTTGTTTAATTTAAAGAGTGTAGAATAATTACTTTACACAGGGGCTAACCACAAATACACGTTATTCTCAAAGTAAACAGCTTGAAGTCTTTACCAGTTATAGTTCTCAAAGCTCACGAAAACTTTTTATTCTCTTTGTATTACAGATACCAGGCCCGCTATTTCCATCCTGCATGTTTTTCTTAGACTTTAACATAAGTGTTACTTTTGCAATATTTCAAGAGTCTGTCTACCTATCATAGTTCTCAACCTTCTATGAGCTTCTCAATCGGACGATAACAGTTTATAACTTTCTATGGAGGTTATCAGGCCCACTGTTTCATTCTAGTCAGTGATTTGGCAGACTATGAATACTAATTCCAGGCTCTACCTATTACCTCGCCCACTATTCCAATCCAGTCTGCTAGGATTTTTGGGTTAAATTTCGAGAGTCAACTATAGTTCTCTAGAGACAGGATAATAAATTTACACTTTGTATGAGAGCTAACACGCCCACTATTCCAATCCAGACAATTTTTTTTTTAAGTAAGAGAGTTACGTGCACAAAATTTCAAGATTCTGTCTGTAACAGTTTCCAAGTATGATAAATATTTATTATGTATGAGAAGCACCACGCAGTTTCAAAAAATTATGTACACATTTTGTGCTTTATATGGAAAAATAGATACTGGAATCGGACGTGCTGTGTGCAAGGTATGTAGTTTTTACGGATTACTCGATGGTGTACGCACTGGTACTGATGTCAACTTATGCCGTACATATAGTGCACTGTGGAGCAGAATCAAAATATTTTGGAAATAACTCAGCCATTTGTAAAGGGCTAGGCCTATAATATAAGCAAAGCAGAGGAGTGTCGCTGTGTGGTCTAAAAGTTGGTTACCTCGTACTTGCAAATTCTTTTGGTCTAGTTAATACCTACAAAATGGTGCTTAAATCTGCAAATTATGTTTTAAAATTATCGAGTTATAAGTATTTTAAAATCAAAAGTTTTGATTTTTATTATATTTAGTTTTTAGCAAATTTTTTAAAATTTTTTATTTGTATTCCATCTTAGGACGGATATAGGTGATATAAATAGTAAAAAGTTCAGGTGGAGTGAAGTGTCTTTTACACCGTTTCAAAAAACAAAGGCTTCTTTCGCGACTTTAAAAATGTGTTTAGTCCATCGGACATCGCACTGGATTTTCATGTGAAGAACATCCTTAATATCTAGAGCACCAATAGCTACAGATAAAGCAACATTTTCAAACGCACTTCTATGCATAAGCACACAGAGCGTATCGTTCAGGTTTTGTTACTTGGCTCCAATCTCCTATTATTGGTTCGGCCTATTATTGAATGAATATGAATGAGAAATGCCGCTATCATCTGCAAAAGAGTAGATAGGGTTTGAAGTTTGACAAAGAAGGTCATTTAGAACAATAAGAATTAGGGTAGGAGAAAGAACGGAGCCTTGCGTTACCCGTGAATTTATCTTCAACTCATTTGATGAAATCCCATCTATAACAACACGTATAGTGCGATCCCTGGGGAAGTTTGATATAAATCGAGAAAAGTTGTCACCGACACCAAAAGAAATAAGTTTTGACAGAAGTGCATCATGCCACACTCTGTCAAAGGCTTTGGCACTATCTAGAGCTACCACCTTACTTTCGCCGAAATGGTGTATGGAGTGACACCATTTTTCCGATAGGAAAGCTAGTAAGTCACCGATAGAGCGACCCCTACGAAAACTATACTGGCGGTCGCTTAGCAAACTCTTGGACTCCAAATAATTCAAAAGATGAAAGTTTATCATGCTTTCCATTACTTTGTATACGGCGGAACAGATTTCAATTGCATTACGTAAGCAACCTTCCAACACATTGGAATAAAATCAGCGGCGTAGGAAGGAGCGGTATAGCCACCGATCAGCCACTACTGTAGGGAATTCAATAGGTACATTCTACGTAAAACTGAGTAGTCCTACAGAAGTAGAGAGTATTGCAGGGTCTCAAAGGCCATTTGGCCCAGACTGGACATACTAGGAACTAAAATATATCTGGCTTTGGGCCGGAAAGTTCTTAGAGTCTTCATTGGGTTAATAACGGTTCATTATTTAGTGAGAGCTAGGACCAGTTTATGGGAAAATGACACTTCGGATTTAAGCAGGGTGTGCGAGAATGAGGATGAATTAGAAATTGTGGATTACATTGTCTATAATTACCCGAAACTGCATAGCCAAAGACTCTGTTAGCTGTACAAGCGATTCACGATGGATTAAACGATTTAGCGTATGGTAAACTTGATAATGTAGTCAGACTCATCATGGGAATCCAGTGACTTACCGAAAGGTAATCATATAGTAAATGAGGACTCTTTCGAGTATTAAGGGTGGAAAAATAGAAGAAAATTAAAATACACCAATAGGTGTAGGTGTTTAGCTCCTTCTAATTGAACCTAACCTAACATCCCATTTAATTGGGGCTCTCAATAAAGAGTAAGCAGAGCTCTAGAATATAGACAAAATTAGTGAACCGAATGGAGCGTTCAAATATTCGCGAACGAAGGCGGTAGCCATTTTTCTTAAAACTTTATATCACTTTATAATCTTTAAGATATTTGTGATATCTAAAAATCAATTTTCACCCATACGAGAGCAGACGGTATGAAGTTGCTAATGGAAAAAAAAAATTTTAGGCTCCATTCAAAAAAAAAAAAAAAAAAAAAACTCATCTGCTATTATTTTCTCTGAAATAAACTGCAATAAATTAATTTATCTTAAATTCTTTGTCAATCCTTAATGACTTATCTTAAGTTTTTTTGAGAAAAATACGTAGTAATCCAATTGGACAATAAAAAAATCATGCCTATTATGACAACAACAAGGCTTTTAACAATATCTAATGTAATTGAATGGTTTGCTGCAACAAAGAGTTAACTCCATTTTTAGGCCAAATAGAGTTAACAATCATATCTTGGGGAAAAAATCATTCTCTAGAATTGCGAATTTTAGGAAATTCTCAATGGAATTTGGCCAAAACATGAAGTGGTAGGTGATAAATAATTGGGCAAGGACAAAGGCTATTTAAATACATTCTATATTTTTTTGCATTTTCTGTTTCTATTTTCCCAAAAATTTTTAAAAATTGTAGTTAGCTCTTTGTTACAGTAAACCCTTCAACCCTTCAACCCTGTCAACTTTAACTGTTTTGTATATTTAAGTGAGAGTTTGTGTGAATGTTTTAGTCTAACAGAAAAACACATCAAAACGATTGACAACTACTTGGATAAATTTGTCAGTGCCAAATATTAATTTATGGTCCTTTCACTATTTTTCCTTGACTCTGAACATAACAACACCAAAATCATTTTATATATTTTGTAAACAACTTAGTGAAAGTAATCATATATTTTGAATAAAGAACATTTATTTACTAATACACTGAGATAATTTGCAATAAAGCATTAATAAATAAAGCAAGTATGCTCAGCAAGTATTTAAAAACTTAAGATTAAAGACAATATTTTCAAGGTTAAGTCTCAAGCTCTTTTGTATCTTCTAACAATTTTTCAGACATTTACCCCTTTTCTACTGGCTTGAGTAATTTTAAAACATCGTGTTTTCTGTGTGTAGATTTAGCAATGAACTTTAACTAAATCATTTATTATGTTGATGGTTATTTGCTCAACAACACGTAACGTAACGCACTTCTGTTTATAAACGAGGGCATTCTAAAAAATTTTAATATATTTATGGTTGTAATTTTAACACTGACTTCAATTTATACTTCGTTTTTAAAGATTAATTTTAGTTTTCGAGATATACAATCTTGTTATACCCTTCACCACAGGTGGATAGGGTATACATTTGTCATTTCGTACGTAATTTCTACAATGTTCGTTTCCGATCCCATAAAGTATGTTTATGCTGGATCCTTATACATAGGGAAGTCGATTTAGGATGTCCGTTAGTGCGTCTGTGTTCGGGTTTAAATCAACTTTGCAACTAAGATTTTTTAGTAAAGAATTGACTATTGAGATATTTTAATACGCTTCACCATAGGTGGTTGTCATTCTGTTTGTAATTTCCTATGATATTCATAAAAATTTGCTGCTGCTGTGTTCGAACCGAACACATTCAAAAAGTCTCATCATTATTAACAGCGATGATCGTTGTCTATTGAAGCTAAAGGGTGATTAATTTTTAAGGGCCGATGTTGATTTTGCATAAAACACAAATTCTTTAGGAAATTATGGTCATTTCTTTTTATTTTGATAATACTGGTATGGTTCAATTATGTATGGAATAAAATATCAGCATCTTTATGTTTGAGCATTTTAAAGGAATTCTTTGAAAGACAAACTTTTCTCGAACAGATGGCAGCAAATATTGTTGTTAGTGTTTAATGCGGACAAACTAACGTAATAAAAATATTTATTCCATGTATTCTTGAATATTCTAGAATAAAAGGTTTTGAAATCCAATGAATTTTGTTTGTAGCAACGTCAACATCTTAGATTCGTTATGATAATGAAAAACTGCCAAAAGCTAAAATCGAAAACTGACACCAATGAGTGTCTTGCTGTAGTCAAATTTAAATGCAAATCAATTTTTTTGTGCACAGCAATCGATCTGCTTCAAAAAGATTTATTTTGTTATCGACTCTTAAAGGCTGTCGGCTGGAAGGTATATAACTCGTCGCTGTTGCTGCCTATAACAGAGAACTAGTTGGGTCTTGTTTCTGTAGGAGTAATTCAATTGAGCGGAGAGAAGTTTAACTCTGTTACCGTCTGAAGGAACTCTAGTGTTCATTGGCCAATAAAGGATTCCAGACGAGTAGGCAAGAAGACGTCGACAACGATGACGAGTTAGTCTGTTAAGCTGGTTAACTGCTTAACAGCGAAAAACACAATACTTACACACAGTGCCTGCAATATGTTCAGATGGCAGCGAATAGCACTGGCTAGCATTAGGATTGGGACCACAGATAGACACATTAATATCGGATGTTCTTGTAGACCTTAACCTTCGAAGAATGTTAGCAATTATGGTAGAATGTGTGTTGAGTAGAACAGCCTGAAATCATTATAGTCGAGAGTAGAGACTGTGTGTACGAGGAACGAGGAAGTTTAAACAGACACCCATTAAGTGTGTGGTCTGCTTCGTTTCCTGCCTACAAAATATATATAGTGACCCTAAACAAAAAACAAAATTTCACCTAAAGTGATCTCTATTATAAACACATTTTTTATTGGCATAAATGTGTCTATATTTATGACGCATTTAGCGGTAAACACTGCAACAATATATCGTTTAGCCAGGCTAGAGCGAGTAACGCAAAAAATTACCTGTCAAGCGATAAATGGTGTTTCGAAGAATTAATAAAAGCTAAAGGTGTGTTATACTACTTCTTTAGACATGTAAATGTTGAGGATCAAATTTCAAAAACAGTTTTATTCAAACTAGAAAATTGTTTCATCACCCAACCGCTAGAAAATACTATTCAGTATTCAGAATTCTTTTTGCAAACCTTAAGCTTAAAAGTAGCTTTTGGCTCTGTACTTCAACTTTAAGTGCCCTTTGAAGGAGATGTCAATTGATGAAGTTGGTAAGTTGTGTGTGGACAGCCACCAAGGGACCACAGGCAGATACATACTAAAAGTGAATGACGGCCTATAGCTTGAGTTTTTCTTTAGGAATAATTTATTTAAAAAAAACCCACATATATTAGCTGTCAGCCAAAAATCACTAATACCCAAAAGAAATTTTAATGATTTGTGGACTAAGAGGCAACTGGTAATCGGAGAAAAATTGAAACGATACTTAAACCAGTGGTTTTCGGCTCACCTCCAACAGACTTATTATGACATCAAAAACATAAATGCAATACCGCAAATGCAAAGCGCTTTTCAACCCACCCTCGTTTACTTCAAAATTATATTATAAAAAAGAAGACTTTGTAATTCTTTAATACTCCATAGTTTTATTTCAAAGCAGAATCTGTACTGCTTTTTTTTGTTTTATTACTGTCATTAATATTATTGTTATTGTTATTATTATTACTGTGTGGGTAAAAGTTAAAACAACAACTAACAATGTGTTTTGTAACTAACAATGTCACTGTCATTTGGAAGTTTTATAACTAACAACATAAACTTATTTCCACATTCATTAATTTTGTCTGAGCACAAACTGACATAAAAAGTTGTCCCTTTCATGGCGACCTCGTTGAGTGCGTTTCACATGAATTTATTTTTATTTTATTCTTTGTCATTTTGTATTAAAATTATGTGTATTACTTGGTCTTAATCATTGTTAGTTATCTTTATGTTAAGACAAATGTAAAGACGTTAAAGAAGATACGAGTGGAGGATAAAATAAAAACAACAGCAGCAGCAGGAGTAGCAGCAACTTTCTGATATCTGACCTTTTAATGAAGTCAGTTCTTGAAAAATATTAGTTCATTTAAATGACACTGTGTAACAAATAAAGACTTTTAAAAAAATATAAGGTCCAACAGCTAGTTCAGACTTTCTAGTAGATCTTAACTAAGTTTGGGAGTGATGTATCTAAAAATCGCTTAGACAAATTTTATTTAAAATATTATTTTTATTATTTTTAACCTGCTCTTTTTTTGAAAAATATATTAAGAAATTTTTTTGGTTTATTTTATTCAAGGGGTGAAATAAAAAAAATCAAAACCTTAAAATACCAGTCCGTTCCTTGTATTCAACTACCAAAGTATAGTTCAACTAACTTTTCAGTTGTTCAGCTTTACAGAGACTAATATTTTGCAAAATATTTTCAATGAAAAATGTTTACATCCTTACGCTGAAAAAAAGTGAAAAAAAAGATTTTTTCAACTGTGGGTCTTAAGGAAAAATTTTTGGCGAACACTGTTCTACTAATTTCTTATTACTTGACGATTTGTGTCTAAAGAATTTTACCTGCATCATGTTAGAACCCCTTTAAGTTAAGCTGAAGAAACAAAAAAAAAAAATGTTTTTAAAGTTAGGGTCTCAAAGAAAAGAGTTTGGAAAACACTGTGGTTCTAATTTTTTTATTAATTAATAAATTTTTTATTTTGCAAAGACTTTTATTTATAAAATTTTACCTTTAAAATGCTGAAAAAATTGGAAAATAGGAAATAATTATTTTTTCAAGCGTGGGTCTCAAGGAAGATAATTTGGAGAACACTGTTCTCTTAATTTTCAATTATGCCACGATTTGTGATTATACATTGATTTTACCTGAGATACCACTTCACTTTTATGATGCTGCAAAAAATTATTTATTTAATTGTGGGTTTCAAGGGTAAAAATTTGGCGAACATTGTTGTACAAATTTTTTATTATGTTACGATTAGTGTCTATAGAATTTTACCTGCATTATGCTCTCTGTTAGAACCCCTTTAATATGCCGAAAAATAGGAAAAAATAATTTGAACAAGTGTAGGTATCAAGTAAAAAACTTTTGGCGAACACTGTTCTTCTAATTTTCTATTATGCAATGACATTGATTCATAAAATTTTACCTACATCATGCTAGATACTATTGAATATTTAAGATTTTGATGAAATAGGATACAAATTATTCTTTTAAGTATGGGTTAGGTTAAAAATTTGGGAAATACTGTTGCAGTATTTTTTTATTAAGCCACGATTTGTGTTTATAGAATTTTATCTGCATTATGCTAGATAAAAGAGCCGCTGAAAAACAGTAACAAAAAAGGAACCTTTTCAAGTGTGGGCCTCAAGGAAAAAAGTTTAGCGAACACTGTTGTACAAATTTCTTGACGATTTGTGTCTATAGAATTTTACCCGCATCACGCTAAATGCTTAAGCCGCTTTAAGTTATGATAAAAAATTAACAAAAAATAATTTGTACAAGGGTGGTTCTTAAGGAAAAAAATTTGGCGCACACTGTTGTACTATTGTTTTTATTATGCGACGATTTGTGTTAATAGAATTTTTCTTTCAGCGTGCTAGATGCTACAGCCCCTTTAAGATATGCTGTAAAAATAGAAAAAAATAATATTTTTCAAGTTGGGGTCCCAAGGAATTCTAGAGCACATTTAAAATGTTAAAAAATAGAAAAACAAATGTTTTTTAAAGGGTAAGTCTCCAGGGTAAAAATTTCGCCAACACTTTTGTACTAATTTTTTTAAGCGACGATTTGTGTTTATAGAATTTTACCTGCATCATGCTAGATGCAAGAGCCCCTTTAAGATGCTGAAAAGTTTGGCGAACACTGATGAAAAAAATTTTGTTATTCTAGTGTGGGTCTCAAGGGAAAAGTTTGGCGAACACTGTTGAAAAAATTGTCATCTAAAACTAAATTTACGGAATAGAGTGTCAAAAATTGACATTTCACCTTAGTCATACTAATGTTTTAAATTATTGTCAAATAAATTAAATTATATTCTGCAAATACCTTTAAAACTCTGTCGTTGAGCTTCTATAGTTTTTTAATCCAACCTGCTAAAGTCACATACTTAAGAGAATAAAAACTCTTTAAGGCTTCTGGTAGCAAACATTAAATAGTCAGAAACGGACATACCATTTAACCATTTAACGAAGTGGATGTAACAGTGAGGGATGGACATACTCGTATAACGATGTGGACGAAAATGAAACTTAACTAAGTGCAACTAATTGTCAGAGATTTAGAAAAGACAATAATGAACATTAAAGACAAAATACAAAATGGGGATCAAAAACAGAAAGTGTACGAAACTGGGTTATAAAATTTATGATTTAATGAAATTAGTTGGAACTATTAAGACTTTATGTATCATAGACAATTAAAAGTTATAAACAATGGATCAATTAAAAATTTTTAAAAAGAAGAGGTATAATGTTTTAATGCTTTTTAAAAGGATTTGAATACATTTATGACATTATTAACGGAAAAGAGAGGACTATAACTTTTCAATATTACACCTTGAGACACACCAAGGAGAATAGATAAATGTATTTCTTTTTTTCTATTTAAGACAACACAACCTGCAAAGCTTTTTGCTTATCTGCAGAAAACACCCAGAGTCGTTGGTAGGAATCGAACCCGCAACCCCCAGACTGATAAACTAGCGCGCTACCAATCAGTTTATCGAGGCACTCATTACCACATTACTGCAACCCAGCAAAAAGAGGACAAAGACTAGACATTCTCGAAAACATAGAAATCTACAAAATGTCAACTTTTAAAGAAGACAATATTAACAATTAGGTAATTACAACCTCAGACACAATTCTTACAACACTGAAACTCTCTAAAATCTCATAAGTGGCTTGATAATGATGTTTTTATATCGAAAGCGCTCGGTAACCTTACCAATCAAAGAGCCAGTGATGACGGTCTTCATCCAGAGGTACAAGGGTATTTAATCAAATAAACCTAATATAATGTAATGTGTCTTTATAAAATTCTAGAAAAGGCACTTAAAATTTTAAACAGTGATGCCCAAACACACGCGATCAAATTGTATGCTTGTGTTAGAAGCAGCACAAGCAACTTATTTGATTTTCAATGCTAGAATGTAAACTAAGCATCACGTATAGTGTACGTGTGTCGACGTTGCGCTAGCAGAAATTTTTTCCCTATACTCACGAGTATTGGAAATCAGAAAAGACGCACCAATGGTTTAAAGAAAAGAAGATTTCTGAAAAATCCAAAAAAATAAAATAAAATAGTGGCCATATTCTTATAAAATGATTTCACTGTCCTTGCTTTTTAGGGGCGAATTCAGCTGGTAAAATGCATTGATTTGACGGTTATTTTATTTCTGGTGTATTGTGCTGAATTCATATTTCATAAGAAATTTACTAAAATCGCAATGGAAAAGCTAGCTATTACATTCGCCTTGTTTAGACAATATTAAAATCTCTGGTGGCCTACACAACTTCGTGTACTTATACTTGACAGTCACTTAAAGCTTTATTGAGTATTTAATCGTCGATAAGCGAAGTAACTGCTATAACTGGTTTAACTCTGTTGCTCCACGGTCACTTTACAATTAAATTACCCAAATGAAGATTAGTTTAGGAAAGTTGGTTAGTCCCAAACAATTCCTTTCTGAAACTTTCTGGTCCATTGCGATTATTTCTTGTTTTTCCCCGACAGAATCCCCAGACATTATTATTTAAAAAGGCTTCAGTGTCTTTTATTAAGCCACCGCATTCTCATAATGTATCCGACTGCACCATCAGCTTTGAATATTGTGATATCGTCTAACCCATCGTGGAATTTGCCCAGTTAACAAAGCCTTTGGCCTTGCAATCTGGGGAAATTATTGAGCATAAGTTCCGCAGATTTTCACTCTTGCCCGTCATTGCACATCCTCAAAAAATCCGGCAACGGCCCGTAATGATCATATATATTTTCTTCCTTGAAACGAGGCAATGCTTTCTTTCCATCTCTCCGGGATTGCTCGGTTCTACTGAAAATTAACACATTGAGTTTACTGTAATAGATAAATGTTCTCTCTCAAATTTCCGAGTTTATTGCAAAACCCAATCTCGTTAGTTCATCTCATTCCCCTCGTGGTTGCAACGACCCAGTAGCCAGCGAGTCTTTAGATTGCTATTTTCCATTATTACACCAAGAGCCCTTTTGCGCTTGCCTACCACCCTTTAATGCTGCCTGACTCGAAAAAAATATCCAGCTCTTGTAACGTGCACACTGTTACTGACCATGTGGCTTTTAAAGCCGCTAAAATTTCGATCACCAAACTCAACTGAAAGCCTATTGAACGAATGCCTATATCCCGTAATCACATACCAGCTACAGTATCCACATAGTCCATATGTGAACTTAATGGGCTAAATACTAATAATTCCAATTTTGGGAGTTTTGGTCTTTCTTTTGTGAATACATACTGGGATTTGCTTTACCTTAATGTTGTAAATTTTCGCTGACTTAATACACATCCACAGAAAATTTCATTTGAATCGTTGAACTTATAAACACTTTGCTGCATATTGTAGGGTATCACCCAAGGTCTTTGGTGGAAATCGAACCCACAACCCCCCAGACTAATAGATCAGCTTGATACTATACCCTAGCTGTGTTTTACTTTGAACTATTTCCGTTTATATATTTTAAAATATTAAAATTTGTATCAATCAATAATTAAAGCAAACTCGAGACGGATTTAGTTTAAAGTTTGTCACTCCTTCAACTTTTATAGACTTGTCACTTATCGGAAACCAACTTTGTTTTATATTGATTTTGTGAAGATATTTATATTAAATTATCCTTGTACATTTCTACCCGATGTATTATTTTTTTATTTTTTTATTATTAATAACAAATATTTTCTCTCGTTAAGTTTGTTCGATGCCTCGTTTTTACAGGTACCGCTCAATATTGACTTACCTCAACCAATTTTAAAGAATATGAAAAAAATTGTTTTATTCCTTTGCTACAAAAATATTTCATTTTATTACTTTTATTGTTTAAAAAGCCTTTTTATAAAAAAGTTTATTGAACTCTTTTCGTTGTTAAATATCAAAATAAATAAATAAAAAATTCAAAATTCAAAATAAAAACGTGAATACAAAAAATATGGACTTTAATGTTGTGCTGGTAGCTTTACATGTATTTCTGTAGATTATTTTTTCGGAGTATTTTTAACTTTTGTTGACGGAACACAAACAAATACTCGCATATTGCTGACACATTACTTATTTATACTTATGCATGCATACATATACATATATTAGGGTGGTACAATCTATTAGAAATTAAGCAAAGTTAGACCTGCATCTCTCGTTTTGTTTGAAAATGTATTAACTAGAAGGTAAGAATTACTTAAAAGATACAACATTTTTTTTGCTTCGTAAACTTAATTTTAATGGGGTAAGCTGCTTGTTGAACTAGTATTGGGCCTGAAATGTATTTTCTTAGGATTCCAGATTAGTAGTAAAATTTTTCAGTTTACCAATATTTCGGATATACGAGTAGTTGCGATTATTTTCCTGTTGAAAATGAACAAAATCAGTTTATAGCTATCACCAGAGCGCGTAGCCGATCGGCTAATAGCCGGCTAATCAATCAATTGGAAGCCGCTTCTGAAGTGTTCGGCTAATATCGACTAAAAATTTTATCCGGCTTCATTAGCTAAGCTGTTTTTTTATTAGGGTTCCGTACACAAAGTGTAAAAACGTAACCCTATTGTTTTCGCTACAATGTCTGTCAGTCTGTCTGTCTGTCCGTCTTTCAGCGCCTTTTATCTCTGGAACCGTGATAGGTAGATTCTTGAAATTTTCACAGATGATGTATAGCTGTTGCCGCTATATCAACAAATACTAAAAATTATAGGGTGTTCCGATAGAGAGGTGTTATTCACGAATATGTGCCTATTTCGTGAACTCTAGGTGGGATACACTTGAAATTAACAAATAGTAATTAAGACTTAGTTCACTGTATAAACAACTATAAAAAAATAAAACTAAAAATTAAAGGGTGTTCCGATAGTTGTTTGATTTGCATGTATAAGACCTAAGTTTTGATCCATAATAGGTAGACTCTTGAAATTTTCACAGAAGGTGTATAGCTGTGGCCGCTATAGCAACAAAAATTAAAACTTATAGGGTGTTCCGATATAGAGGTGTTATTCACGAATATGTGTTTATATCTTGAACTGTAGGAGGCATACACTAAAAATTTACAAACAGTAATTAAAACTTCGTTCGCTTTATAAACAGGTCTTTAGAAATAAACCTAAAAATTAAAGGGTGTTCCGATAGTGGTGTGATTTGCATGCATAAGGCCTAAGTTTTGAACCATAATAGGTAGACTCTTGAAATTTTTACAGAAGGAGTATAACTGTGGCCACTATAGGAACAAATACTAAAACTTATGGGGTGTTCCGAAAGTGACGTGTTACTTGTCTTTATATCTTTATTTCTTGAGCTATAGGAAGCAACCACTTAAAATTTGCAGTGATTTAAACTATGTTCGCGTTATAAGCAAGTATACAATATTAAACCTAAAAATTAAAGGGTGTTCCGATAGTGACGTGATTTGCATGTATGTATATGGCCTAAGTTTTGAACGATAACAGGTAGACGCTTGAAATTTTTACAGAAGGTGTATTACTATTGCCATTATAACAAATAGTAAAAATTAAAGGGTGTTACGACAGAGACATGATTTGTACGTAAATAGCCTTATTTTTTGAACCATAATAGGTAGACTCTTTAAATGTTTACAGTAGATGTTGTACTTCGGCCGCTGTAACAATTACTAATATCTAAAGGGTGTTCCATCAGTGACATGTTTTTCACGTATATTACCTTATTTTTTGAACCGCAATAGGTAGGCCCATGTATATTTTTATAGATAGTGTATTACCATGGCCACTATAACAAAAATTGCTAAAATTTAAAGGGTGTTCCAACAGTGATTGGTCCAAACCACATCCAACACGTGTAGATAGAAGGTGCACGAGATGGGCATTTCTATGGGGCTACCAGTTTCCGTAGTACCAGTCGTTAGGACACTGGTCGGGCCTTGAAAGACCTATATACGCAGACCAGATACATGTTCTAGAAACTCCAAAGTCTGTTTTCTCGAAAGCACTGCGTCAAAGGGGTAAAACGGTAGATTGCATTGACAATTAGTGCCCCTGGAGGGAGATTAAAGGAGCGATATGCACAAAAAAAAATTGCCAAATTTGTACGTAAGTTTCTGCCCTAGACGGTAATATTTGCTTGGCCGCCGCTTTTTGATATGGAATCTTCGACTTTTAGCCGCCGCCGAGAATATTCTTGTTTAGCCGCCGCCGGTGTTCATTTCATATCGGCTTCGCTCTTTGGTTGTCACAGATGTGGACAAAAACTGGTCACTTCTTTAATTTTTTCAAGTTGTACTTGATTTTTGCTTTTTTTATTTTGTGAGACTAATAATTTAGAAAAAAAATTAAAATTATCAAAAACAAATCTAAATTTTATTAAAATACGAATTTTCGTAAAATTCAATTTCACTAAAAACCGAAAATATACAAAAAAGTCTTTAAAAAATACATTAATCATTCTTAGATTTTTTTTACTTAAGGCACATGAGAGCTTTAAGGCGATTTTGGTCATTTGTCGCAGTTGCCAGCTTCTTTATGGTGCTGCCTAACGGGTTCATTCTTATTCCCAAGCTGGCTTGGAGTTAACCTCATATGCGCTAAGTGCCTTGATTGCATTTTGACTCTTAGAGAGGATAGCTATTGTAGCTCCCTGTTAATATTAAATTGAGCACATCCTATAATGGCATGAATCTCTGCTAGAAAGGTTTTCCAAAGAGTCAAAGTAGTACATGCGCGGACCTAAACCACCGTGCCAGATCCTACCAGCGTTCTAAATTCACCCCAATAAAATTTCTAATAACTGTCCTGGAGTTGCACTTACACAAGTTTTTTCAATAGCACGGTTAGAGAGAGAGAGAGAGACTGCAGTGTTCATATTGCACTCTTTAAATTGCCATTTGTTTTCTTATAGCCCATTCAGGCTGCCACGAAATTAAGTAATTTCGAGCTGAAATTACGAATGAAATCTAAAGTGTTCATACTGGGCTTTTTGACATTTGAGTTAATTTCGCAAACAGCTGATCACGTTTAGTTACATTTTTATAATTTAACTATTTTTTTGCAAAAAGCGTTCGCACAACACTTTCGTATTGATTTAAAATATACATGAATATTAAAAACAACACTACAACAAAATTAATGTACAATTATGTATATATTTCCATTATTTCATTTGGCTTTTAAATTTTTTTCAAACAAAACAGACTTTCAGGGTTGTAAATCTGGTCATGGTTGCAAAAAAAGTAGCTTTTTCTACAAAACCAGCGTTGTCTATCGTAATTTCAAGTTAATTTCGACGAAATTAAGTAGAATGAGTTAATTTGGGCAATGGTAAAATGTATGCGAAATTACGTAATTTCAAGTTGATTTCGGCCGAAATCACGAAATGACTTAATTTCGTGGCAGCCTGAACGGGCTATTATAATGTAGTGATGTTTATAGGATTCATGTATTGTGACGGTCGTTTCGGTCGTGGCGAAAGGAGTTTTCACACAGCAAGAAAGAGTTTCACTGACATAGTTGTTTAGAGACTAATTCGCCGTGGCATCTGCAGGTCTTGTGATGTTGGATTTCTAAAAAGAATAATTTTTAATGCTAGAGATTGATAAGTCTCTGGAAGTCAACTCCACCTTTTGAAGGACTTGGAACCGTGCCGTGGTAATGATCTGCACAGTGTTGTCTGCCTTAGGTTGATAGTTTGTTTAAAAATCAATAACTTCATGCAACTCGCGATAAAATAATCAAAAGGCGTGATTTTGGTGGGAAATTTCAAGAAGAAATGCGATTTACTAAAGGAAAGCAAGGTACCGTAAATTACAATTCGGTTGCCTATAATCATTAAGGACCCGTTTTCATAATTTAGGAAGTGGTCTACTTCTATATTCCTACCATATTTATAAAAATAAAAAAAATAGCTTGAAAACTACACCCATGTGATCTACCCTTTTTCAAATATTAAAGTCTTTAATAAAGAAAGAATAACAAAATAATTCTTTCCGTTTTTTATTATATTCACATTCCCTTGTGTATTTGTTGTTTGATTTTCTGTTTTTATTTGCTGCAACTTTTTCAGTGAATTACTATTTGTTGTTATTGCTGTTGTTAAACAACTAGCAAAAGCCTGTTTGCTTGTCTGTTAAAATAATGAGAGGGGGGAATAAGCTTAACATTCATTCATTTTGTCACATCGTTTATTTAATGTTTTTTTTATTATTTTTTATTTCTATAATGCAAATGTATATTCCTTCCTCTTTTTTTATTCCGTATGTTTTTTTTTTTAAATTGTTTTGTTTCCTTTATTTGCCGATTTTATTGTCTAAATGAAAAACAAACGTTTTTTCTATTTTTAAGTGAAAATAAAAATAATATATTCCCTTCTCCCTTTACTTTCAATTTTTTGTTTGTTTTTTTTTTTTTTTTGTGAAAATATAATGTTGATTTTTATTTTCACACACTAAGTCCTGTACACGCAGAAAAAAAAACAGGTTAGTGGTATGGTATATTCTCTATATCAACATATGGTTGCGTGTTGAACAAATTATAGTTGTTTCAAACATTGCTATTTATATGTATATGTATGAGTTTCTCTAACTCCTTTTGGAGCATAGGGCGCCAATAACAGCCTCTCACCAACGAAAACCGATTTTGTGTAGTACATCTAAGTTAATTCCAGGATACTCCCAGATTGCTCATTTCGAGTTTTGTGGACCGTCAGCATGTAGTGCGTGCTCTGTTGTTTTGTCGGCCTAATTGTTGAAAGGGGTTTCGTATTAACGCATGTTTAGCCACGTTGTCATCATTTCTATGCAGTGTATGCCCAATCCACTGCCACTTACGTCTACGTATTTCTGTTTCAAGAGGTCCTTAGCACGCTTTCGATAGTAGATCTGCATTTGCGATGTTGCGGGGCCAGAAAATGCGAAATATTATTCTGAAGCAGCGGTTGAGGAAAGTCTGCAGTCGATGGGTAATATTGCGACTGTTTTTTTAGGATGTACACCCATACAGAAGTACAGATTTTAAGTTTGCTTCGAAAATTCGTAGTTTTGTGTTGCAGCTGATTTTATTACTTAGCCATATTGGGGCTAGTATACCAAAGGACGATCTTGTCTTATTGATTCTTCTATTAATATCTAAATCCTAACCTCCAGCTACACCAACCTCACAGACCAAATAACAGAAATTGGGAACATTGCTATAGTTTTGGTTGCCTCAATTTAAAGGTTCAGAACTATTGACTCCTATTTATATGCAAAATTATGATTTTATTGGAGTTTATTTTGAGCCCCTTATATTGCATCTATTCCTATTTGTTTGTTTGGTTGAGGTCTCAAAGAATATGAAAAAGCAAGCCTATATCGTCCTCGTATGCTAAATAGTTCGGATTACGACCGTTAAGTTGCCACTGTATTCTTTGGTTTTTATTTTCTATTGAGCATAGAACATCTTCCATCACAACAAGGAATAACAAAAGAGACAGTATACATCCCTGACGAACTACAGATTTTAGCAGAAAAAGGTCATAGAGTTTGCCATTGTTAAGAACGAAGCATCTTGGCTGACGGAAGCTTTCTTTGATCAGGGACCTTGCTATGGTCACGATAAACAAGTTTTTGTTAATATCTGATCATTAAATGGTTATTACACCCAAAAAATGCAGCATGGTTGGTTTGAACTATATAATTTTTGCTAAACTTCAAACCGCAATCAAAGCTTTATAACTATTCCAAAATAACATATTATTTTTAACCATAATATATTAATAATAACCAAAATATGTTAAATATATACGTAACCAAAGAAGGAATAAAAATAAATATTATTTATAATTGGCATCCCCCAAGTCTGATAAAAATAAATATTATTTATTTTTATCAGACTTGGGGGATGCCAATTATAGTTACATTAATTTACAGGTGTAATTACGCAATTAAGTGTAATTGTAATTAAAATTTTAAATTACACATTGCATGAAATTTGTAATTGAAAATACAATTATAATTATTTTCTTTGTAATTAAAAAATTCCAATTACCATTACATGTAATAGTAATTGAAAAAATTCAATTATAATTATAAGTAATGGAATATAATATAATTTGGTTCAGATGAAAGTAATTATTATTTTCGATGACGCCAAATAGAATAGGGGTGATGTGTTAAGAAATTTAGCTATAGGGCACTGCCTCAGATAGAAATGTAGAAAAATTCAAAGGCACCAAAATAAGATTTTACCAGTGACCACAGTTGCTCTCTAGCATACGTTTGAAAAACTCGAACATCCACAAAGCTCTAAACGTGCTATCAGTTAAAGCAGAAATAGCTAAACATGCAGCAACGGTTTAAACTTATTCCAATCCTTTGCCACGTAACATTCTAAATGAACCTGATAACTTTCAACTAAAACGAAGGGATATTACTTTTATTGGCCGTACATCAGAGGGATGACCCGCAGATGACAGCAAAAACCGTGAAACATACATTTATTTTGTCTAGCACTGGCTGGACGTATCCGGTATATTTATTTTAATTTTAGACTTACGATATGAGTAGTTATTGTTAGTTCAAATATATTGAAGACTAGCTGTGCCCATATACGTTGTATGCGTTCTGATAATATTTTGTTTGATTTTGCTTTGAAAGTAATCCGCACCAAATTTAAAGATTCTTACGTATTTATTTTATTTACAGGTACCCATTCCTGGATGAAATTCTAAAATTTATATAAAATTTTAAAATTCTAAAAGTTATTGTAAAGCTCTGTAAAAGACAGACAGGAAACAAGTTACTTATTATTTTTAAACAGCGCCATCTGTTACGCAATATCCCGCTTGTATGCAGTACCTTTAAATCGATAAAAAACGGCATACTTTCACTACTTTTGCTCCACTTTCTCTTGGAAATAAAATAGTTTTGCGGAAAAAAAGTATCCTATATTGGAACCAGAATACTAAGGTACCTCCTCAATAAATTTTGTTAAAATCCATCAAGTAGATTTTATGTGAACCGAACACAAACACACAGATAAGAAATGAGTTAATGTTTTCTTATGTGTAAAATACAATAAATAAAATATGAAAAAATTATGTTTATGTTGATTACACTGTTTTCGAATCGGAAACTTTTTTTGGTAATAAACGGGGCACCCGGTGTGTAAACCTAATTCGAGTACGCTGAATCCTGTGGTGCTAACCGTTGTTTTAGGTTAGCTCTTGTTTAAAAGATAACTAAGATTGAAAATTATGGTTTCAAGTACCTAAAAAACGAAATTTTTTTACCATTTATTGATTTTAAATCCATATATATCCATCGAAAAAGCATCTTAAATCGATCAAAAAAACATCTCACCGATGAAAATGTTTTTCCACCCCTTTTTAGTGGGCGTGGTCATTAAAAACTTTAAAAATAATGATAAAAACATAATTTATGAATTTATATGTTAATAATATCGGGATTTTTGGACTTTTTTTTTTAATTTGTAAGAGGTTTATCTCAAAAAAAATGTTGGTAATAAACGTAGTAGTTTGTGTAAACAAAATCTTTGTAAAAAGATAACAATTATTTAGTGCAATAATAAATTAAATTATTTCAATCGGCTTTTTAAATATTTTTTTTTTTCAAAATATCAAAAATGGAAAATTGTTCAAAGTTAAATAACTTCTGTTATGTTTGTGGAAGATTTACAATTATGCCCAGGCGCCGCAAAATTAGTTTTGAAATCGCTGATTTGTATGAACAATATTTTTCACAAAGTGTTCTTAGTGGTGTGGTTTGGACACCATCTATCGTTTGTACGACATGCATCATTCATCTGAATAAATGCAAATAAATGAAAATAAAAATAAAAGAAGGTATACATTCCAATCCATTTTATTTTTAATGTTGACCAATTGATATTTCATATCCTATTGTGGTTATTTACAGGAATACTTAATGGTCCGGATATTCGTCGTTTGACGAAGGACCAGGCATTTAAAAATGCACTGAGTGATGTGGAACTTGTGGCATGGGATTGCGTGAAAGCGGTCATTGAGAATGTTCTCGGAATTCATCGATCAGAAAATTGTCGTATACTAATTGAAGACATGCTGAATGCTTTTCACCGATTAAACGTTCGAATGTTGAATCTGATGAACATGGCGACCGTTTTCATCAAGTGACTGCAAGGCTCGAACATTGGTATAGTGGCAAAAAGCTACATTCACTTTTAGGTTACATTTGTTGGAATTTGCAAGAGGAAGTTGACGATATAGAAGAATCAGGAAATGAAAATTGATGTTACTTGATAAAATATTGTAAATTTCACACATTTTTTTCAATGAGAATAGAACATTCAAAAATTTAAAATAAAAAAAATGGAGATGTATTGCGAAAAAAGTATAAAAAATCATCCCAAAACCAAAAAAAAAGTAATTTCTTTTGGACACATGTTCACCAATGTGATGATTTTTCAAACAATATATATTGATTTAAAATCAATAAATGGTAAAAAAATTAAAAAAATTGTTTTTTTAGGTACTTGGAACCATAATTTTCAATCTTAATTATTTTTTAAACGAGAGCATGGAAACATAGATCATGGGGACATGCCAATCTTCTAGGAACAACGAATGTTATTCCTGAGCTCTTAGACTACTGCACCCCGTCACCCTTCTTCACACGAAGATTCCACTTTGATTTGACGGAGGGATACTCTCTAACTCCCCGAACTTTACTGGTTTACACAGATGGTTCCAAAAGGGGAACGAGAGTGGGAGGTGGAGTCTATATTGAGGAGTTTGGAATTAGGATATGTTTCAGACTTCCGAATGACTGCAATGTCTTACAAGCAGAAATATCTGCTATTAAAAAGGCGGCTAACTGGCTAAAGTACCACAGGATATCAGACAGAGATATCTGGATTTGTACTGATAGTAAAGCCGCTAGCATGTCCCTTATAGGTGTGTATAGCACATCAAATCTTGTCCTTGAATGCCGGACATCCTTAAATGAGATGGCGGATAATTCGACAGTCACCGTTAAATGGGTGAGGGGACATGGGACTAATCAAGGCAACTGTGCTGCCGATGAACTAGCCAAGAAGGGAACACTATTGCACGATGATGCCATAGACATCTATTGTGGCATTCCCCTCTCGGCCTATTTACACCGCATCAACTTTGCCCTTCACAACATAGCTCAGGCCAGATGGTCCAATGAGTCGTCTTGCTCGATCGCAAGGACAATCTGGCCCTCAATGGACCAAAAGAAAACGGTCTTGCTATTTCGGCTGCAGAAAATGCAGATACGCGACTTAATAGCAATAGTCACTGGGCATTGCTTATTTGGAGCCCATGCAAGCAGGATGGGTATCCCCTATAATGACTTCTGTAGAAGTTGCCAGGATGAAGAAGAGGAGGAAACGGTTGAACACCTTCTCTGTCATTGCCCTGCATTAGAACTCTGTCGCCTACAATACTTGGGACGACGATGTTTTGAGAGCCTCTCGTGTGTTTCATCCCTGGAACCAATCAGGATTAACTCCTTTTTAAGGAACTGTGGTTGGTTTTCTAACCATCTCCCAACTGAAGTGACATAGTTGCTCATCAATATATGTCACGTCCAATAGTGCCTTCACGGCTAGCACCTTCCCACCTTCTACCCACTTCTTTCTCTAATTTCTCAGTCTAATTTTGTTTTCTATTTTCTCTGTCTATCCCTCCTCTTATCTGCAGGTATCACAAAGGGACCAACATAATGGACCCAAGTGAGCTATTTCATTCTCTTTCTCCTCCTCTATACAAGCTGCCTGCTTAACATAACCTAACCTAACCTAAAAAAACGGTTAGCACCACTGGATTCAGGGTACTCGAATTAGCTTTACCCGCCGGTTGCCCCGCTTGTTACGTTTTTGAACTAGCACAGTGTTATTATCTTTAAGCTAATAAGGCCTTACTTTTCTTAAGCTCCTTACAGACGGTTGTCAGATCTTACAATATTGTCAGACCTAACACTGTGCTGACACACGATTGTCAACTATCTGGTATTGTTATTGTTAGTTTGAAGTCTGACAATGCTTTTTCCGACAATATTGCCAGACAACAATTGTAAGTTCACACGATTCTTAGACGTTTTCTGTATATTTTTCTGACAATATTGTAAGATCAAACAACCCTCTGTACAGAGCTTTATGTTAATAAAAATTCAGAATTTTTAAAACATATTTTCCCGACGTATCGTGTTCACTTTATCAATGTATAATGTTTATATTTAATCATATTATAATAAACAATATAATCTGTTGCTTTTAGATTATAGTTACCTCAACCATATAATTTCTTTGCGTGTAATACGAGCTGTTTTTTAGTACTTTTTCTTTTCTATTAGAACGAAAAGTGTGAGATTTCAACATAAATGTTTTGAGTAGGCATTGGGTGAGTGAGTGTCTACATTTGTGTACATACATATGTACATTTGCATTTGCATTTCTATTACAATTCTCATTATACAGTTAATTGCCATTACAGTTATATAGACATGGATAGCCAGCTCTCTTTTACTTACACACATCATACATTTGCAATCACATAACAAATGTTACGTATACGTGTGGGTGGGGTGGGGTGGTGGCTGTACAACGATTCTGCACTGCTGTTTAAGCAACTGTGTGTGTAGCGTGTGTGTTCTGTTATTTGTTCAGTCTTATGTGTTTGATGTCATATGAATGTTGTTTGTCATACTAATGTTTGTCTGTGAAGAATTTAATTTTGTTGGCTTAAAAAATTTAGGTCAAGCATACTAATTTGTTAAAGAGTTGATGGAAGAAGTAGAAGAAATGCGGCAAATTAACTTGATGGCTTTTAATACATGGGGAAAAAATGACATACAATAGATTTGGAATATGGAATATACAGCAGCAAACATTGTTGTAGATAAAAAAGTAAATAACAAATAAATGCATGAAAGTTAAAGATTTACACATTAGTTTTTATATACAAAACTCAGCAGCCACACCATAGAACGGTTTAAGAAATGTAACTGAGTAAAGGACAGTCGCAAATCTTTTCCAACATTAAAACAAAAGTTAATTTATATTCTAGGAACTTTTACATAATTAATCCAGGAGCACAACGTGCTGCTAATCCTATAAAGGGCGCTCAGGAAAGAAAGTGCACATTGCACGTGCTTTATGTGAATATTTTCGGAGAAAGAAGGCATTTAATCGATATTCTAAGTAAGTAACTTGAATTTTAAAGTGTGGACTACAAACCAAAAATACAAGATCCAAATTACTCAAGAATTGAAAGGTAATTAAAGAAAAACTAATTACACACTGTGTAATTTTTTAAGTCATGGCAAAATAACCATATACGGACACCACTACGTCATAAAAAACGAAAAAAAGACCCCTGTCTCCCAGTTTTGCCTAAAGTAATACAGGTTTTTTTTATGGGCCCTCAAAGATGTGGGGCCTCGATGTCATTTTTGCAAAAAAATGATCATTTACTCAAGCTCATATTGTGCAAACCGTTTGAAATTTTGATATACTCTCTGAGGCAAAGTTGTAGCTCTTGTCATAACGCTTAGGTAGCCGAAAGGAATTTAAATTCATTTTTTTACCTTACCTTAGGTAGCCGAAATTAAATTCATTAGCTAGCCGAAATGAATTTAAGAGCTACCTAAACGGTGTTAAGAATCATTCCTAGGAAGTTCATATGTTCTAGAAAGGTGTTTACTGAGATCTTAGGTTGATTTTTGTAGTTGATTGTTTCCTTGAATTTTGAACGGTTTGCTACCTATGGACCTGAACAGGGGAAAAAAGGTAAAAAATTAATTTTTTAAAGTTTTTTGCGATTTTTACCTTGAAGTTGAAGTTTTTTTGATTTGCCTCAGAGAAACCTCAAACGGTTCGCAAAATATGAGCTTGAGTAAATGATCATTTTTTTGCAAAAATGACTGCAAACGCCGTTGTAAATTTGATTTTTTTTCTTCTGATGTATAAAATAAAATTGTCGCAAACAAATATATAAACAAGTCTTTACTTTTCGTGAAAGTGGTGTCACCCTATATACCACTCTTTTCTCATTTTCTCAAGGATCTCCGTGATTTTTTTAAATAAAATAGTCTCCTTCAACATAGTCTCCTTCAAACACAATGATAAAATCTTCCTTTGACCGAAAATAATCGCAAGAGGTTAAATCTGGAAAGTACGACGCTGGATCTAGAGTACGCTGAGTACATTTTGACATGACCACACACATGTGTACTTGTGGATCATTGTTTTAATTGCGACATGCAACATGTGATGTACTTGCTCGGTTGAGATGATTTCAGCCAAAGCCATTCCACTTACTTTTATACTCCGATCGTTCAATATTATTCCATAAATTTCACCGACTATTTCTGGAAAAAAATATTTTAATATTTAATTGATTATTTTATTATTTTATTGTTTGATTAGGAACATTTTTGTTCTGTTTTAAACTTCGAAATGGATCATCCCTTTATCCATTTCGAGGTTCCCTACTTTTTTAAAGAAAAAAAAACACAGAAAATTCAAATTTAATGGAGAATGTTTATTATTATTTGAAAGAACATTCTTTGGCATTTATTTTTTGAAGATTATGTATATCGATAGTTGGCCGTTGCTACGTCGCAGATGATCCATCTGTTGAGTACAATTTTCGACGATTCGTTCGAGCATTTCGACTGGTAACTGGCGAATGACACACGTGATGTTTTTCTCCAAGGACTGAATCGAAGCGAGTTTATCCGCATAAACTTTAGCCTTTACATATCCCCACAGGAAAATTGTCTAACAGTGTGATATCACACGATCTTGGTGGCCAATCGACCGGCTCAAAACATGAAATTATGTGCTCACCGAAATGTTCTCTCACTAAATCCATTGATTGATGCGATGTGTGGGAAGTGGCGCCGTCTTGCTGAAACGAAATGTCGTCAGGATCATGAGTTTCAATTTCAGGCATCAATTAGTCGGTTATCATGGCACGATAACGGTCGCCATTGACGGTTACGTTCACACCGGCTTCATTTTTAAAGAAATATGGACCGAAGATTCCACCGGCCCACAAATCACACCAAACCGTTGTTTTTCTGGATGAAGTGGCAGCTCTTGAATCTCTTCAGGTTGCTCTTCGTCCCAAATGCGGCAATTTCGTTTGTTTACATACCCATTGAGCCAGAAATGGGCCTCATCGCTAAATAAAATTTGCCTCGAAAACGACGGATCTTCTTGGAACATTTCAAGATCCCATGACAGCATGACACGATATCAATCACGGAATCACGAAATTATCAAACTACCATCGCACTAGGAAACAATCTCATGCCTAAAAATAAATCACCCATTTATATGAATTACATTATTTTCAGAGTTTGTACTCCACAATGTCACGTAATAAAGCTAAACATTGCGGTGTTTGTTTTTGCAATCACTGTCAATATATTCAAGTTTTATTTGTTTTAAAATTTATCATTTACAACTATTTATAGATCCCTTCCTCCCCACTAAAAACCCACAAAAAACAATTAAGCCATGTAAGCATTTCGTTATGTGAATTTAAAGCATTTTGTACACACTTCACTTTAAGTAAATTCGAACATGTTCTCTGTGGAATAAACAACTTATTCATCCATTCTCCAGTGGTTACTGCTAAAAATCCAAATAAATTAAACTAAAAAACCACAGAAAATACAAGTGCAAATATGGATGTTTTTTTTTTTTTTTTGAAACACAAAAGCAAAAATAACAACGAGGAAAACATTTCATTTCATTGTTATTCTGCTAAAAAAAATCTAACCAAATAAATGTGGCTTTATGTATTAAACGAAAATAAAAATAAATTGTTGTATTTGTTGCTGTTCGTTTCGAGCCATTGTTGCTACAAGACAAAATATCACTCAGCCCAATAAATAAACAATAATATTTATTTACTTAAATTGAAAGAGATTGAATTTATTTTTTTTTAAATATATTTTTGAGGTAAAGTTTTGAATTTTTAATTGAAAAATATTTTTTTTTTTTAATATTTTATGAAGAGTTTTAAAATTATGATTTGAATAATTTTTTTCCGGGATATACAAATAATTTTTATTCGAGTAAATAAATATATTTTTCTACGAAATATATATATTTTTTAAGAGAATTAACATTCAAGCAAATAAAGCCTATATTAATCATGTTCCTTTGAAAAGGAATAGGAGTAGATAAGACATATCCTTAAAGTGATAGTAAAGCTTCACTTTCTTCAACACTCCAATTACACGTTATGGGTATTTTTGGAACAGTGTTGCAGTGCCTCTGGTGTTATTTAGCGTATTAATTTGAAGCTGGTATAGCTAATTTATAATTATTTTACTTCGTCGGCCATTTAGTGATATATGGTAATACCGGCGCTATGATATGTACTATTTGAAATAGAATTAATACATATAAAAAAATTGCTGCTGCCACGGCTGAGTAACGAACTAGTGGCCATGCTTCACCAGTCAACGTAATAACTATTTCATCTGCAGCTCAAAATTGCCCATGGAAATTCAAGAGTCTCCCTATATGCAAAATATGTCAATGTCGGAACACCCTTAGAATACAATAGGGTAATGTTTTTACCCTTTGGGTAAAGAAACCTAAAAAATGTAATCCAACAATATTTCTGTCTTGCATCATCATTTTAAATTCTATAGTAGCGAAAAAAGTAAAAATTGGTGTTTTGTGTAAAAAATTACTTTTGTGTAAAAAGTGTCTTATTTTACTTAAAAAAGTAAATTTTCGTGTAAAAAGTGACTTTTTGTGTAAAAAGTGACTTTTTGTGTAAAAAGTAACTTTTTGTGTAAAAAGTAACTTTTTGCGTAAAAAGTAACTTTTTGTGTAAAAAGTAACTTTTTGCGTAAAAAGTAACTTTTTGTGTAAAAAGTGACTTTTTGTGTAAAAAGTGAATTTTTGTGTAAAAAGTGACTTTTTGTGTAAAAAGTAACTTTTTATGTAAAAACTTAATTTTTGTGTAAAAAGTAACTCTTTGTGTAAAAACTTACTTTTTGTAGAAAAACTTACCTTTTGCTTAAAAAGTGCCTTTTTGTGTAAAAAGCGAACTTAAAAGGGAATTTTTGTGTAAAATTTACCATTTGTGACTTTTATTGTGACTTTTATCTAACTTTTTGTGTTAAAGTGACGTTTTGTGTAAATAGAGACTCTTTGTGTAAAAATTGACTTTTTGTGTAAAAACTTACTTTTTCTGTTAAAGGTGATTTTTTGTTTAAAAAATAAATTTTTGTTAAAAAAGTGGCTGTAAAAGGTGACTTTTTGTGTAAAAAATTAATTTTTTATAAAAAAGTGTCTGTTTGATTGAAACGTTATTTATTGTGTGGCTTTTTCTATAAAAACTGACTTTTTGTGTAAAAAGTGACGTATTGTGTGAAAAATAATTTTTTGTGTAAAAAATGACTTCTGTGAAAAGTGAACTTTAGTGTTAAAATTGACTTTTTATGTAAGAATTGTCTTTTTGTGTAAAAAGTGACTTTTTGTGTAAAGTGACTTTTTGTGTAAAAATTTATTTTTTTTTTTTTGTTAAAAATGATTTTTTGTGAAAAAACTGACTTATTGTGTGAAAAGTGACTTTATGTATAAACATTACTGTTTGTGTAAAGTTTATTTTTTGTGTAAAAATTGACTTATTGTGTAGAAAGTGACTTTTTGCGACTTTCTGTGTAAAAAGCGACTCTTTGCGTAAAACCCGACTTTTCATGTAAAGAGAGAAGTGTTGTTGTTAAATGGACTTTTTGCTACTTTTTGTGAACAAAGTGACTTTTTGATGTAACAAGTTAATTGTCGGTGTAAAAAAGTACTTCTTGTGTAAAAAGAGACTTCTTGGTGTAAAAAGTTACTTGTGTAAAAAGTGAGAAGTAAATTTATAAGTCCTAATTAAATTTTAAAAATTTTGTATTCAATTGTTTAGGAACTCGTTAAGCAGATGGATCTACATCTCTACATATGTTTTTATTGTATCAATGTGAGTTTGTTACATTTTCCTTTGTTTCTATCTATATATTGACTAAAAATAAACTCTTCTTCTATTGTCACAATTTGTAATTATCACAATTCTCGAATGAAAACAACAACAAACAATTGTATTTAATTTAGTTACTATTTCATTGTTATTTTGCTGTTTCTTTATTTATATCCTGATGATCTATTTAATTCCCATTAGTAACACATTCATAAATGCAGCAGTGAAGTATTAGATGCACAATGTTGTTGTATGCTTTGAATGTACAACTGCTTTCTGTTGTTGCTGCTGGCAGAATGATGTTTTAATTTAAATATTTAATCATGTAATAGATTCCATAGATTCCAGTATGTAGGTTTGTCGACTGCCTGGCTAGTTGTCTGGCTGACTGACTGGATGGTTAGTTATTTGTATCCTATTTCAATTCTAATTATTTCCTCTTATATGTATGTATTAATTTCAGTTAGATGTTACATGATTTATGGCTGTTTGCAAGTGCTTTTGTTGTCGTTGTTGTTGGTGTTCTGTTGCATGAATGAAATGTATGAATACATTTCAAAATTAGTATCTTCAACTTTGTTTGCATAATAAAATAGTCACAATGAATTATATGTAATAATATACAGTAATGCACAGTGGGGCAGATAATATAAATATTTAAAAAAATATAGTGGTAACTTATAAAAGGCTGGTGCTATTGGAGGTAACATGACAATTATTCCTATGGCACCAAACCGTCTGCTGCTTGAAATATTATTAAAATCGATTACGGTTATAATTTCTCGCTTTGCGGAGGAGGCACCCATTGTTTTAATCCAGTCTGGTTTTTGCTAAAATTTGCACATTAATTAGAGAGTTACTTTCTCAACCTTTTTAAGATATTTAATTTTACATTTCACAAATGATAAATATTTACTTTCTGTGTGAGGTGACACCCCCTACTATATATATATATATATATATATATATATATATATATATATATATATATATATATGTACCCCATTTGATCCACCAAACAGGTAGTAACGAACTTTGGAAATTTCAAGATATTCGTTCCTCTGGTGTTAGCAGCTAATTGTGCCATTTTGCTTTAAAAGTTATCCACACCGAATTATAAGAATTTTAATATGATAATTTACATATGTATTTATTTTATATACAGGTACCCATCCCTGCGTAATTACTCACGAACAACATGTATCTATACATATAATAAAATAGTAACTCATTTCCTGTATGTCTGTTTGTGTTCGCATCAGGTAAAAACTACTCAATAGATGTTAAATTTTTTGAGGAGGTGCCTTAGTATCCCCATCCCAATATTGAATACTTTTTTTCTACAGAAATATCTTATTTCCAAGAGAAAGAGGAGAAAAAGCAGTCAAAGTACACCGATTTTTTTTTACCGCTTTAAAGGTACTGCATACTTTAAGGCATCCTTGTTTTTTGAATGCGTTATATTCTAAGCAATATTGCGCAACAGATGGCGCTGTTTTGAAATAATGAATAACTCATTTCTTGTCTATCTTTTACAGAGCTTTACAGTAATTTTTAGAATTTTAGAATTTTATATAAATTTAAGAATTTTAGCCATTACAATTTGGCATGGATTACTTTCATAGCAAAATCGAACAAAATATTGTCAAGACGCACACAACGTGTGTGGGCACAGCTAGTTTTATATAAATTCTAAAATGTATATATAATTCTAAAAGTATTTTAGAGTTCTATAAATTGTGTCTAATGTTTCCTATTTACAAAAATTAAAGGTGCTGCCAAGTTTTCAGTACCAAAATTTCAATAAAGTAGTGTACTTTTTTATCTCTATTTTCTCTAAATTGTTTACGCTCGGGTTTTTATCGCTATTTTTCTTTTGGAAGTGATATATTTTACCGGGGGAAAAAGTATCCTATATTTAAACCGAAGTACTAAGGTACCTCCCCGCAAAATTGTATTACATTTTATTAAGGTGTTTTTATGTGATGCGAACACAGACAGACAAAAATTACAAAAACTGGTGTTTTTATTCCATAGCGTTTGAATTAAAATTTTCTAAAAATATTGTACAGTCCTGTTACAGTTTTATTATATGTGTTGATTCTATTATCGTAAAGTTCTATAAAGGTGGTGCCAAGTCTTTTAAATCGCTGAAATTGTTTACGCTCGTACTTTTATCGCTATTTTTCTCTGGGAAGTGAGATATTTTACCGGACAAAAAAATCATATATATTTGAACCGAGGTACCGTCCAAAAATTTTTTTTAAATTTATTTTATTTTATGTTATTTTATTTTATTTTATTTTTTTTTTATTTATTTTATTTATTTTACAAAACAAATTCCTCTAGAAATTTTTACGTGAAGCAAACAAATATTTCATATAAATTAATTGACCAATAAAATTAAAACTAGAGCAATCAGAAAATCGTTTTTAATTAAATTGTCGGTGGTTGTGTAAAAGCTTGACAAACTATTTTAAAGATTTAATATGTTTCAAAATTTTTACTTTATTTTTGTTTAATTTTCTGATTAATTAAATTTCGAGTTTGTGGCCCAAAGTTATTTAAACAATTTTGCAATAAAATAAATTTAATATTTTCCTTAAAAACAAGAAAAAATAAGCAGTTTTTTAATTGGTTTTACCTTTTACCTTTTTTCCACAACCATGACTACAACAAAACGACAAAAAAAGAAAAGAAAACGAAGGAAGGAAGGAAACACAATTTAAGTCAGATTAAACCATCTTTGTATCTGATGCAATTTTCTTTGGCATTAGAGTTAACAGCACTAACTTAAGTTACAATTTTTTTTTGTATTTTTTATTTTTAGAATTGTGGTTTGAGGCTGTTGTTAGAGTCTTAGCGCAATGGCATGTTCGTTCTTAAGGGTATCGAGGGTGTTGATGAAATTAAATTGTATGGCTTTTAATACACTTTAACACTTGGGGCCATGTAACTTTTTGCGCGTTATAATAAATTATGTAGAGCAAAATTTTTTAATAGCAAGGAAACCCTTAGATAATTAAAATGTAAGTATAGGTGGGTGTGTGTGTTTGTGTAGTAGTAGAAGGGAGTAAGTAAAGTTAATAAATTTGAAAATTATAATGAAGTCGTTGACATTTAAGGTTTGTTTTTTTTTGGAAAATTAAACGATTGATTTTAAATTTATTTAACAACATTTCAATATTTCAAACACAAACTTTTGGAGAAAAAATCTATTTTAGTGATTTTGAAAAAACTTATTATTGATTAACAATCGAATAAGCACCTCCAGCGGTAAGTTAATATATCCTTTAAAAGTCAAATATTAAAAATTAAAATAAAAATTAAAATATATTTCTGAGAAATCTTAAGATTTAAAAGACAACACCTATTGATTAGTTCCAAAATAGTAATGACAGTTAAATTGGCTGGTAAGGTTATGTCCCTGGCTTTAAATTAGGTTAGGTTATAAGCAAATCACAATTATATGTGTGTAATTTACATACAAACAATTTAAATACAAACAAAAAACAGAGAATAGACAACGTTTAATGAAATTCAAAATAATCTCAAACAAGTAAGAGTGCTATATTCGGCCATGTCGAATCTTATATGCCCTTCATCACAGTAATGCTAGATATTGTTTACCCTCTTATTTTTCGTTTAAAATTTTTTTTGTAGAATTTTTTTGACCATTTTTTTTAATTTTATTTTTAAAACTTTCTTGTAAATTTTTTAAAAAATTTGGGTAACATTATTTATTTCATTTTTTGTATAATTTTTTGTATTAGAAAAAATTTTGTAAATTTTTTCTAATACAAATTAGGAAATTCCTGCAATCTATATTGCGGTACAATGGTCAGACAGAAGAAACAAAAATCCTGAAAAAAACCCATTAATTCACTGCTCCTAGTTATCAGTAGGTACCCTTTGGGTTCATTGGATACCTCTATATGTATTCCCTTTAATACAAAGCGAAGCAGAAAAACCTTACCAACCTAAATATAAACACAAAATCAGACCATACATATCCCCCGAGATCTGTATGTATTCCTTGTGATCTACCTGTCGCGCTCTAATAGTTATTTAACTAAAAAAACAAACAAGAATCATTAAAACCGAAAAAATAAAGTGAAAAAGTATAGGTTGGCGTGGGTTTTTTGCGTGCAGCCTCCAAAGAAATGATTTGATGTTGCTGAATTGCAATCCCAACATTTTCGAAACTATGCCTGGCAGATTGGTGGGCTTAAATCTTCTGTATTTCATCTGGTGCACTGGCAAATAACATTACTACCCAAACATGGACCATCGGACATCGCTTAATCAACTTTTCTATGTATGAGGATCCATTAGATGTATATTTTATGGGGTGGGAAATGAATATTGTAAAAATTACACACGGACTGACAAACCTGTGGTGAAGGGTATAAATATCTAAATGGTTTTTATACAGAAAAAACTATTTGCACCAATTAATGGTTTTAATTAATTTCAGTTACAAATATAATTAATTTTTTGATTAAGTCAATTATATTCTAAATTCAGCAAGAACAAAAATTATCTTCTAATTAAATAAATAATTTATTCAATTAACAATTTAATTATTTTTGTATTTGAAACTAATTAAAACCATTAATTGAAGTAAAATTTTTTTTCTGCGCAGAATAAAAAAAATCAATAAAATGGATTTAAAATATGTTTCATTTTAAGGTCTTTATTTCTTAAGAAATACAAAAAACAAAAAATACAAAACCAATAGTGCAAGCAAAAGTCTACAAAACTACTAAAAATACACTGAGTGTTTTGAACAGGAGACGAGTAACCATGGCGTTCTCTAGTATAGAAAGCTCATTGCGTTTACGATACGAACGGAGCTTTGCTCATTGATAGTAAGGTATGAGTAGGTACGAGTTTAGTAAGCTAGTTTGTGTTCGACTATGACCACTTGCTCTTGAGCTTATGAGCACACCCATTAGATGAGCTCGCTCATGAAACTGTTTAGTTTACAAGTATCCTTGTCCTTCAATTTAATAATTATGACAGAATTTGGCCACAGCTAAGCAAAAAAAGAAGGAACTTAAAATTATATTCTTGCACAATACTTCTAAAATTCCAATTTTACTCTGGATTTCTTTTACTAATTTGACTCCTCTAGAAAACATGAATGAATGAATGAATGAATACCTTCTCATTCTTGCAGGCACAATGAACTATAACATTTGTTATTAAAATATTTTCTTTTAGTTATAAACTCCAATTATAAACTGCTAAAATGTTAAAATAAATTAAAGTTAAACAAGAAAAAGAAAAACACACAGCAAAAGTTTCATAATAAAGTCAATGTTAATAAAATATGAATACGGGAAAAATGCTGATGCTTACGAACGACTTAAGTAGTAATTTTACAATAAAGGCAAAAAGAAAAACTAAAAAACCCTTAAAATCTGGTTGTAATATTATTAAAGGTTAAAACTTAATTATCTGATAACATATATTATGTTTGTTGCTCTCTCTTACCATCCACACAGACATTTTTTTTAATTTTTTTTTTTCTTGAAAATTCTCTTGCTTTTATACTCAATTACAAGACTCGGAAATATGAAAAAGTGCATTCATAACTTATTTAAAGTTTTTATTTTTCTTGTTCAAGCTTTTACAGAGATAATAAGGTATTTTAGAAGAAAAATATGAAATAAAATAAAAAAAAAGGAAAAACAGGAAAATCATAAAGCAAAAAAATAAAAATCAGCAACATTAAGAAAAAAAGCAACCGTTTAAACAAAATGTAACATTGAAACACATTTTAAAGACTGTAGGAAAATTACAATTAAAATAAATCAGTCAAGTGCGAATCAGACTCATACTCGTAGCGTTTCACACTACGTTCACTATATAACTTTATGTATAAAGTACAAGATCTACAATTTTCTCACGTATTTTATGGGGAACCCTTTAGTCTAATTTTATGTTTTTTTTAAATGGTTTTAATAATGTTATGTTTCTGCTTTTTACGTTCCTAAAGATAAGAACATTTACGTTGCAATCACTTCTACTATGGGGAAAACCTTTAACTTGAAAATATTGTTGAAGCTTTTTATTATAAAAGGCGAATGAACACCTTTTCATTTTTAATAAATTTTGGCATGAAGGCCTAATATTTAAGTTAAAGCTGAACTTTCCCGAAAACTTTTAAAGGGTGTTTTTTATAGAGGTATAGAACTTTAAGTTGGCTTTACTTACCTCAAGATGGCGACCGATTTAACAGCTGTCAAGTGATTTATTCTCAGTTTGGTTTGGCAATTCATCATGAATAGACTCACGCCTGAACAACGCTTGCAAATAGTGCAAAAAACGAGATTACCGTAAGCGAATTTTGTTTAGCGATGAAGCGCACTTCTGGTTGAATGGCTACGTCAACAAACAAAACTGCCGCATTTGGAGTGAAGGTAATCCTCAAGTGTATGTCGAAACACCGTTACATTCAGAAAAACTGACTGTTTGGTGCGCTTTATGTGCTGGTGGCATCATTGGTCCGTACTTTTTCAAAAACGATGGTGGCCAGAACGTTACAGTCAATGGTGATCGGTATAGAGCCATGATTACTAAATTTTTCATTCCTGAATTGAATAACCATGATGTCCAGGAGATGTGATTTCAACAAGACGGCGCAACTTGTCACACAGTTCTTGCCACAATAGATTTATTGAAAGACACGTTTGGTGACCGCCTACTTTCACGTTTTGGGCCTGTGATTTAACACCGCTAGACTACTTTCTGTGGGGCTATGTAAAGTTATTGGTCTATGCGCATAAGCCACAAACGCTTGACCATTTGGAAGACAACATTCGCCATGTTATTGCCGATATACGGCCACAAATGTTGGAAAAAGTCATCGAAAATTGGATGTCCAGATTGTACTACATCCGCGCCAGCTGTAGCAGTTATATGCCAGAAATCATATTTAAAATGTAATACCACAAGATTATCTTTCGGGTAAATAAAATTCATGTCCATCGAATAATCCATCGTTGTTTTATTGCAACTTAAAGTTCTATACCTCTATAAAAAACACCCTTTATAAGCCCTTAAAAGATTATTTAACTAATCTCAAGTTTTTACTAAAAGAAGGTGATTTTTAAGCTCGCCACAGCTCATTGAAGCCGGAGTTCCCCAAGGTAGTATTTTGGGACCAATTTTATGTTTACTGTACACATCAGATATGCCAATTAGCACCCTAGTGCACACATCAACCAATATTTGCAGATGACACAGCTTTTTTGAGTATTCATGCATGAAAGTGCCCAAGTAGCATCACAACTTTAACAAGACCACGTATTTAGTTTCCAAATGGTTAGAATAATGAAGAATAAAAGTGACTGAACAAAAATGTACTCACATACCTTTCACACTGCGTAGAGACTCATGCCCTCCTATTCGCATAAATAACCAAATGATACCACAGCTTTCAGACGTTAAATACCTGTGGAAAAGCCACATAGATTTCAAGTTAACACAAATGAAATTAAAAGCAGTACAACTAAATTGGCTTATTGGCAGAAACTCCACCCTTAGCTTAGATTGTAAACTTCTACTGTACAAGTCGATCGTCAAACCAATTTGGTGTTATGGGATTCAGTTATGGGGCACTGACTCAGCTAGCAATGTAGCAAAAATTCAAAGGTGCCAAAATAAAATTCTTCGTATAATTACATCTGCTCCCTGGTATATAAAAAATTCGAACATCCAGAAAGACCTAAACATGCCATCAGTTAAAGCAGAAATAGCGAAACATGCAGTCACATATCTAAAGAGGCTTGAATCTCATCCAACTCCTTTGGTGCGTAACATGCTGTATATACCTGGTTAAATTCGACTAAAAAGAAGGGATACTGCTTTTCTTGGCCGTACATTAGAGGGATGATCCGCAAATGATTGCAAAATTCGTGAAACAAACATTATTTTTGTCTAGCACTGTCTGGACTTAAAAAGTATATTTTTATTTTAGACTTAAGATATGAGTAATTGTTGTTAGTTCAAAAATATGGAAGATACAATAAATAAATTATGAAAAAAAAATTTATTTCTCTTACTTATTGTTACAGTAGACATTGTAAAACATACTCTGTGTTTTATTTTAAGTGTCTGCCTATTACGTATAATTTATAAGGTCATATACATAAAATCGCTTCACTATCGGGTATTTCGATTTCGATATCAATTTAGTTTTAGTTTTTTTTTTATAAATTTCAAAAAATATTACGTTTAAAAAAATAAGGCATATGCGTGAAAATAAAGTCACTATTGGAACATCCTTTAATTTTTAGTAAATGTTGTTAAAAAAGTAAAATGTCATAAATGTCATTATGGATCCTCAAAAACTACACCAATAATAATTTTTATTAATTTCCTTATTTGTATAGGTTAAGCAGGCAGCTATGAGTATATAGCTCACTTGGGACCAGGTGTTGGTCCCTTTGTGTTTCCTCATATTTTGGCTCTTTTCCGCTGTACATCTCGTGCAAGCAGGCTATGCCCGATGAAAACAGATTCAATTAATGCTAAGTTTCGTCTGGTCGTCAAAGACCAGACGTTTATCCGAGGCCACAGTTGTGTGGAAAATGTTTATGATATGTTGCGATTTCGCAACAATATCTGAGCGCACAGAGTCGACTTTAATGCTCGTAAGACTCAATATTGTATGCTTTCGCACAGACGTTCGACAAAAAATGGCGCTTCATCTGTAATATAGAGCGGAAAAAGTATTACCAAGCTCTAGATGTTTTTGGCATGAATGTTTCAAATGCTTCGATTTTTGAAACGGTGAAAAGATACTTTACTCCTTACTATTTAAACCACCTACATCCGTCCTGAATATGGAATACAACCGGTGTTCTAAGGTTTTTTTGGTTTGGGGTTACTCAACCGCGTTCAGGAGAAGGAGAAGAAGCTCATAGGTGACAGTAAAATATCCAACTCTATTGACTTGCTTGAATATCGATACAGTGTGACATATGCTTGGCAGTTTCATCATTAACTAAATTGCACAGTGGGACAGAGTCAAAATATTTTGTAAATAACTTAGCCAATTTTTAAAGTGCTTGGCCGATTAATTAAAAATTCGACATGAGCATAGCAGAGCAGTATCTAAGCTTAATTCGTTAAGATAGGTACCATAAGGTTTTCTGGGGTGAAGCTATGTGGTCTCAGAGTTGGATACCTCGCACTTGCAAATTCTTTTACAGCTTGACATTTCTTAAATTTTTATCTAAAATATGCAATAATTTTGGATTTTTAAAATTGTATTATCTACGATAAAGAATTTTAATAAAATTGGTAAAAAAAAAGCTGGACCAGGGTAAAGAAAAATCAAAAATTTTAATATTAATATGCTTATAATTCGATCATTTTAAAACATAATATGCATATTAAAACACAATTTTTTAGGTATATATAGGAAGAAATGGCAAGCTGTAAAATAATTTGCCGGTGCGAGGTACCCAACTAGTTCTGGCACCATGCGCTATATAAGTAAGGGTCATACCCTGAGTGCTGGTATGAAAAAAGAAAAATAAATTCTCATCAACATAGCAGTTTTATGTCGTAATCATGGTCAACACTCAAAGAAAATTATTTTTATGTGTTACTGGGTTAAGTTCTTAAACAGATTTAAAATATTTAAATGAACCGATTTTTTTTATTTTAATTTTTAACAAATTTTCTCCTCAGCTGTCTGTGTACAACAGTTTATTACTCTATATTTTGAAATATTCAATTAATAAAACCAGATGGTACAAATAGAAAAAGAAAAAAAAAAAAAACAGCAAAGCGATAAACACGTTACTCAAGCTTAACGATTTTAAAACAAAATTAAAAACAAAACTGCTCCGTATAAAGGGACGCAAGTGTTTCCTGTGTATCTGTAGTAACTTCCTCCCTAGAATCTGTGAATAATGAATGTATTTTGTTTTCAAGTTGTGAAAAATTTAAATTCATCATAAATAATAATTTCTTGCAGTCGTCCGTTCATGTTCTCTACAAACAAACCTGTGAAAAAGTTGCATTATTATCACATCTTTTTCTATTGTAGTTTCTTAACAATGTGCACGAGTCTCCATGTAAATGAGTTTGTGTAAACGTACGAGTTCTTGTAAAATTTATATAAAACAGAATAATTATGTTAAGTAGTTTATAGAAACGATGTCAGTTAGACGGAAAGGCAGAGAGACAAAAGTGCGGAAAGACAGGCATGTTTTTTTTCTTCTTTTTCTTATTTAAATGAATTAGTTTTTATTTTTTAATGATAAAATAAAATTATAGTGTTTGTATATTTAAGTATAATGACGATAATGATGATAACAACTGAGTGGATGGCATAGAAAAAGTTTTAGCAGAAATGAAATCAAAATGTTAATATAAGTTGTAGCATTCCGGTTGACTTTCGCTTTGTTTTGTCTATTTTTAGGAATGGTTGGTTCATGGCGATTATAAAAATTAAGGAATGCAAAAGAAAAACAAAACGAATAATATTAAAGTTTTAAAAATTTATGTAGAAAGTATAATATTCTTTGAATGTCTAATGTTTTAGGTAAAAAATTTAATTTAATTAAGTTCATAAAGAAATTCGTATTATTAGTCTTTTTGTTGTCTGGATATTGTAGTCCGGTCATGGTCTACTCATAGTGTAGTTAAAGTTTACTTATAATATAGCCATAGTCTAATCATAGTCAAGTAATAGTCTAGTCATAGTCTAGTCATAGTCTAGTCATAGTCTAGTCATAGTCTAGTCATAGTCTAGTCATAGTCTAGTCATAGTCTAGTCATAGTCTAGTCATAGTCTAGTCATAGTCTAGTCATAGTCTAGTCATAGTCTAGTCATAGTCTAGTCATAGTCTAGTCATAGTCTAGTCATAGTCTAGTCATAGTCTAGTCATAGTCTAGTCATAGTCTAGTCATAGTCTAGTCATAGTCTAGTCATAGTCTAGTCATAGTCTAGTCATAGTCTAGTCATAGTCTAGTCATAGTCTAGTCATAGTCTAGTCATAGTCTAGTCATAGTCTAGTCATAGTCTAGTCATAGTCTAGTCATAGTCTAGTCATAGTCTAGTCATAGTCTAGTCATAGTCTAGTCATAGTCTAGTCATAGTCTAGTCATAGTCTAGTCATAGTCTAGTCATAGTCTAGTCATAGTCTAGTCATAGTCTAGTCATAGTCTAGTCATAGTCTAGTCATAGTCTAGTCATAGTCTAGTCATAGTCTAGTCATAGTCTAGTCATAGTCTAGTCATAGTCTAGTCATAGTCTAGTCATAGTCTAGTCATAGTCTAGTCATAGTCTAGTCATAGTCTAGTCATAGTCTAGTCATAGTCTAGTCATAGTCTAGTCATAGTCTAGTCATAGTCTAGTCATAGTCTAGTCATAGTCTAGTCATAGTCTAGTCATAGTCTAGTCATAGTCTAGTCATAGTCTAGTCATAGTCTAGTCATAGTCTAGTCATAGTCTAGTCATAGTCTAGTCATAGTCTAGTCATAGTCTAGTCATAGTGTAGTCATAGTCTAGTCATAGTCTAGTCATAGTCTAGTCATAGTGTAGTCATAGTCTAGTCATAGTCTAGTCATAGTCTAGACATAGTCTAGTCATAGTCTAGTCATAGTCTAGTCATAGTCTAGTCATAGTCTAGTCTAGTCATAGTCTAGTCATAGTCTAGTCATAGTCTAGTCATAGTCTAGTCATAGTCTAGTCATAGTCTAGTCATAGTCTAGTCATAGTCTCGTCATAGTCTAGTTATAGTCTAGTCATTGTCAAGTCATAGCCTTGTCATAGTCCACTCAGAGCCTTGTAATAGTCTACTTGTAGTCTATTTATGGTCGTATTCTGTTAAGTAATATTCATGGATATCGTTAAACACTCGCTAGTCTTATTGAGCCTGATCATATTCTTTGTAATTCTAGGCCTTCTGGCTATATTTTTGCTTATCACATTCTGTTTATTTAATATTCTTCCTAATCATATTCTGATTTAAGTCAGTTGTATAAAATTTTTAATTTTTGCTAAAAATCAATAAACATTTTTTTTCTTAATTTAAACATCATCAATTCCAGCATCACTGTCATCATCCTCTTAACAAAATGCATTTAAAATATTCTATCTTTCTAGTTCATTGACTTTAAATGCGAGCAACAACAACAACAAAAAACACATTGTAGTAAAAATACAGCTGAAAATTATACGAAATCAAGTAAAAATTTACTAAATTTCCGAGCATTTTCAACAAAACATTAGATAAATATAAAGAACTAACAATATTTAGACAGACGATTGGACAGACAGACAAACATGCATCTCAACAAATCCCTTAACAAATCATGTGGCACACAACAGCAACAACAACTTTTACAATTTGTTCATGTTCTTCTTCGTCTCTCTTCATAATTTTTGTAATTTTTCGAATGCTGTGCAAGTGGATGTTTTATTTGGGAAACATGGAATGAAAATTTTGCAAAACGACTGAGCTCTAAGATGGAGGTAAACAAAAAAGAAATCTTTCGAACCACATGAAATGTTTGAATAAAACAGAAAAAGCGAAATGAATAGAATAGAATGAATGAATAAATACTATATGAAGGAAGATTCAAATGCAGATGGTGTTGCTTTACAAATGAATAAGTTGCATGTTGTCTGTCTGCCTTTGTATGTATGTAGGTGTATTTACTTTCCTGCACAATATACTTACTACACTTTTACATCAATGTAAGTGTGTATGTGTATGTGTTTGTTCTCGTATCTATTAAAATTTTCTTAGTTTCCATGGCTTTTGAAAAATAAACTTTTCCTTTTGTAGATTTGCATGTTTGAGTAAATGTGTTTTCATGTTGATAATATAATTTTTGGTATTATTTAAATGTAGTTTTTGTGTAATATTCGTATTTTAAGTTTATTTGCATAAAAAGTATCATATTGAAAGATTGCTATTTTGCAATAATATGCGTACGAATGATTGTTATTTTTTTAATACAAAACGGATTTTATCATTATTTCTACTTATGGAATTAAAGTTTGAAAAAGTATATAAAAATTGTTTATATTTTACATTTCACTTTAAAATCATTCTGTATGCACCGTGATGAAATATTGAAGTGGCACACCTTTCTTAAAGACTTCCTTAATTTACACCAAAATTAGAGGTTGAGGTATTCATAACCAAAAAGCAACATATTATGATTGAATTATACGATTTGAAGTTAAACTTTATTATTATTAAACATATAAATAATATTGTTATGTTAGAACCATATTATTGTCTAACTTAATAATGATATTTAAAAATATAACCATAAATATGTTTACGTATAAACATATTATAGTTTAAAAGAAATCTATATATGTAAAGCACAAAATGTGTTTGTTTGTTGGATAGCTGCCTTACACCAGTGAACCGATATTTCTGAAATTTTCACAGTTTGTTATTAGATATATGGTCGGTAAAATAGGGTAATTATTATTTTGATATTGGACTTGAGCGTCTCACCTTCCATACAAAGGAAATATTTATCATCGCGTTGCTTGGTAACAGAAATAGGTACCGCCTTCAAATTTTGCACCAGTAAAAACCATATTTTCATATATAGTTTAGAGAAAGATAGGTTGCATTGTAATAGTGGGCGTGGTACCTCCCATACAAAGTGTAAAATTATTATACTGTGTTTAGAAAACTGAAATAGGTAACGCCTTGGAATTTCGCACGAGTAACCCTTAATATGGAGTTACATAGTCAAGCTAAACACAGACTAAATTGGAATAGTGGGCGTGGTACCTCCCATACAAAGTGAAAAATTATTATCATGTTCCTAGCGAACTACAATATATAGAGCCTTGAAGCTTTGCACGAGTAAACCCTATGGTAATCCGCATAGTCTACGAAAATACAGAATTAATTGGGGCAGTAGGCGTGGTACCTCCTATACAAAGTGAAAAATTATCATCGTGAGAGAACAATAAAAGGTATAGACTTGAAAGTGGGTACACATAACCCCCATACCCATGCGTATACTCCAGAAAAACATAGGCTGCATTGGGTAACCCCCCTTAAAGTAAAAATTATTATCCTGCATCTAGAGAACTGCAATAGGTAGCGCCTTCGAATTTTTAATCAGTAACCATCATATTAACGTATCTAGTTTAGCTAAACACAAACTGAATTGGAATAGTGAACATTTACTATCGTCTACCTAGAGTAGGTATTAGGATAGTGGGAGTGGTACCTCCCATAAAAAGTAAAAAATTATTATCGTGTTAATACGCATAGTCTAGCAAAAACCATATTAGAGGGGAACAGTGGGCGTCGTGCCTTGCATATAACTAAAATATTTTTGCCGTGAGAATAGCGTGCGATTTTGAGTTAAAGGTTGGCCATACTTTTCTTCCAAGTTTTTATTATATTTTTTGTGGATGGTTATAGCGAATCGCACCGAGGATTGTTTACATTATGATCAAATACAAACATTACATGGTTAAGCTAAGTAATTATAACAATATTCAAAGTAGAACAACTATGACATGTCATACACGATAGGACTTTTTGTCAAAACATATGTTATAATGACATCTGAATTTTCACTAACAATATATGAGAAAACTGTAGCCACTGTCTACTCATTCCGGTTCTAAAATAAGAATGCATACGTAAATTCGCGTCACTTTCGCAAACCCCTTTTAATTTATATTTTTTCCATAGCGGACATAAATTTCCAAACTCTGTATTAATTTACGTTTAAAACAAATTTAAGTCATATTCGGGAAAATCGCATCACTATCGGCACACCCTTTAAATTTTAGTAATTGTTGTTATAGCGGCCATGGTAATAATAATACACTTTCTATGAAAATATCAAGAGCCTACCTATTACGGTTGAGATAGAAGGCGTTGACAGACGGACAGACCTTGTAGCGAACACAATGGTGTTACGTTTTTACGCTTTTTGTACGGAACCCTAAGAACTCCCTTATTATGAAATAATAATTGTTATTTGTTGCAAAAACAGAAGAGCAACAATTACTTTCAACTGTTTTAAAGTACAAAGTCAACAACCGGCTATAGGGCGCTTAAAATCCAAATACATAAATCAACCTGTAACAAATAAATTGAAGCAAAAAAACAAAAAAAAAATAAAAACTACTAAAAACTTCAAAAATTCTTAATAAAAGACAAGAAGTAACAAAAGTTAGAATTTAGAAAAAAACTGAACTCAAAATGAGTTGTTTGTACAATTTTTCTTTTAGTTTGACAGCAAAGAAGTGTCTCTTACTTTCACATTTTTCATCTCACACAAAGTAAATTCCAGCAGGATTTTAATGGCACAATCCACACTACAAAACAATTGTATGCAAATCATGTCTCATCTGCAATAAGGACTTACATCTCCATAAAACATTTCCATACTCACGTGTACACTCTATTGCTTATGCAATAATTGTGCAAAGATTTATTTTTATATATTTTATTTTTCATTAGTTTTTTTTTTGCTTAAATTTAAATTATGATGAATGATTTGGTCGTTTAAATGGACATACGAATGAACGATCTGAATGAATGAGAAATAAATGAATGAAAATAAGGCAAACAAGGATTTGATACACATCACCAACCAGCAACTCAAATTATATTAAATATTACGTTTTTCTATATATTACGTATTTTATTATATACTAGCTGTGCCCGCCACGTCGTGGGCGTCCTGATAATATTTTACTAGATTTTTCTTTGAAAGTATTCCACACCTATTGTAAGACTTACACTGAGGGAAAAACAACGTTGAAAAATCTACAACGAATGTGGTCACTTTGATACCTCTACGTTGTCACTTTTGCTTGATAACGGGTGTTGTCAACTTACAAACGAACGTGTTCGAATTGACAACGCACGTTGTCAACTTCTAAACGAGCGTTGTCGAGTAGACAACGTGTGTCAATTTTTCAACGAACGTGCTCAAATTGATAACGCAATGTTATGAAATACAACGAGTTTTACTAAGTGTTTTTCATTGTCAAAATTTCATTAAATTAATACAGACGCATTTTTTAAAAATAACTATATGGATGGATTAATATGATATTGGAGATTGACCCCAAACGACTAGAGACATTGTGATGGCGAAAGATTCAACGATGATAGTAGCAAAAAAATTAAAAAAATTTTTTAGATCCCATCATTTTGGAATCAAATTCCGATCAGTTAAAATATTAGTAACCAAAGTTTGGAACAACAACGTGTAATATGTACTTTTGTTTTTCTAGCACTGGAATGAAGCACTACCACCATACGACTGCGAGTGGAGTTCAGAGAGATGTATATTTAATATAATGATTTAATTGTTATGATCACAGTAAAATACTTATTATTTTTATGTTCATATAAAATTACAGTTTGGAATTGATGATGACACAACCTTTGTGCAGTGTAAGGTGGACCAGAGGTGGACAAATGATGAAACCTCTAAAAATACACCAGCGCAATTTGAATAAAGGTAAGAGCAATTCCAATTGGTTTTATATAGAACAACTTTAAAGCTTTTTGGTTGTGGTATAATTTAGGATTCGATGACTGTTAAAATAAACATCAAACGAAAGTCAGGGTATAAATATTCTGATAAAAATAAAAAAGTGACCGGTGAACATAGCTATTATATAGTTATTGTTATTATTTCGGACTAAGATTTCTAAGCAAAGATTATCAATTCTAGATTTTATATCTTGACCGTTTCATGTACATATATCCTATTTCTAGAATTAAATTTATTTAATATTTTGTACTAGTAATTAAAACCACATTTTGTTAATAAAATAATATTATAAAAATTTATGATCTATTACAATCTGTTTTATTATTGCGGTAAATTTGGAAAAGAATAAGCATTTACAAATCGGCAACGGTATGGTGTCAACTTGACAACGGTGTGGCGTCAATTCGACACCGGTATGGTGTCACTTCGGCAACAATACGGTGTCAAAGTGTACAAGTTCGTTGTCATTTCAACAACCCTTTGTTGTCAATATTTCGTTGTCGAATTGACACCAGTCGTTTACAGTTGGAGCACAAACATGGTTGATACACTTTCAACACCGAATGTGGTCACTTTGTACACGGATGGTGTCATTTTTTTCTGGGTGTACATATATACAGTAGCACTTATAAGGAAAAAATGCAAATAATCTAAGAAGAAACTAACAATAACAGAATTTTATAGCCACACTCAAGTCGTAGTATTCTTACCAAATTAAAATTAACGCTAAATAACGCTAAATAATGTAAAAAAAAGTACCCTATATTGGGACCAGGATATTTAGGTACCTCGTCACAAAATTTTGTTAAAATCTATCCAGTACTTTTTACGTGATGCGAACCTAAATGAAAAGCAGACAGACAGAGAGACAGACGGAAATGAGTTATTACTTTATTAAATGTATAGATTACGTTTTATTGGTTTAAACCAGAGTACGAAAATAAACACAACACAACCCATGACATCAGATTAGAAGTGGTACAAGATTTTGTGGATCATGACTGGAAGAGGACACATCACGTAACTGATTTACATGTGTTAAGAAGTAGACAATTTACTAAGAGATCGAAATTTAATATAATCGCTGATACTAAACAAGCACGCTGAGATTATAGAGGATATCGACAGGTCCCCTTTCATATAAAATATTAGAAATCGAACCGGTCCCTATCACTTAAGACTTAGTCGTGTGTCAGATCTCTTTCCCTAGGAATGTAACAATGATATTGGTGGCATTGGAAAATGCCATTAAAGAAGTCATACAAAAACAGCAACATTTCTAGGAATGATTAAAAATATTCGAAAAGCCTGAATTTAACTTAATCCACGACAAATTTACGAAATGTCTCAAAATATAAAAAAAAATTATAACCTGCACAAAAATATGGCTCGAGAATTAACGTTACACAGAATTTTTTTCATAATTTTAAGGTTTTTTTAATCAGTTTTAAATTAAGGTTCAATTAATTTTTTAATTGATTTAAATATATATTTGTTTAAAACAGAACATAATAAACAATTAATTGAATCAATGAATTATTTAATTAAATATTAAACTGAAACCAATTAAAACCTTTAATTGGTGAAAATATTTTTTTCTGTGTATTAAACGATGCTTTATTACTTTCATTGCCAGGTAAAAAAGTCGGTAGAAATTATTACATATTTAGAGAAGACGCAGCACCATCCCGTGAAATCTGTGTAAACGTGTTTTACGTGACAAAATTCCCAGCTTATGGCTAACACATTCTCTGAATTAAACCCAGTAGATTTTTTTATATGGTCCATTCTAGAGGATGAACTATTAACTTTATAACATAAGACGCCCTTCAGATTGTTTTTGTAGGTAATGGGAGATAATGCCATCTAATAAGGATAGACTTGATGCTAATCTTCGATCTTCAGACTAAATATCAATTTGAAAATTTTCATGCCTTTTAGTTTGGTTGTTGTCGACAATGGGAAAAAATGTCATTTGACAAGAAGCTTTCCCAGATAGATTTGATGCTAATCTTCGAGCTTCCGAATTGCTTAGTTGCTGCATGCGTTGAATTGGCTCTTCAAAATGCAGTACAGGAAATAAATGCTCTCAAAGCACTTGACAACCAGTTAGTTGGTTATGAAACCCCGAGGCAAGTGAATGTAAACTCCAAAGTGGTGCTTAAAAGAGCTCTTAAACTAAATAGATTGGCCTATGGAAATGAAGTAAGATTTATGTGGCTTAAAAGACATATAGGCACTGCTAGATGTGAACCAGCAGACGATCAGGCAAAAAGAGGTCTACTGTGAATTATTTTGGAGCAACATCTACAACAGTATTTACAAGGTCACAGCACAGGTCCTACAATGATGGATACTTTAAACCTGAAGAGGTGGAAGAATGCTGGTAAATATAGACAGACCTAAATGAAACTTAAAGAGCCCCTCGGAAAGAAGGTTGAGTTAGAAAGATGCTTATATTTAATCATTGTAACTTAAACTGGATAACTGGGTTATTATTATTTTGTAGGGGTATTCCGAAGCAGACCACCGTTTCGTTTTGGTACTCGACTATAAATTAACTAATACCTTACTTTTATTGAGTCTCGTGCTATCACTAGGCTTTTACTCTCGACTATATTGATTTCAGACTGGCGACTGATGCATGTCGACATTCTTCCTCATCACAGGGTTTATGATAATTGCTAACATTCGCTTAAGGCTGTTTCCACAGCATCTCCATATAATATGTGTAAGCCACCGTGGTCCAAAGCCTTTTTTCAGGTACAATCTGCAAGTATCGTCTTACCTCGATTTTTAACTTGGCAGGATAATACTTGAGAGTCCGTGACCTATTATAATTATTTCCAAGCTCCTTCTTGGTCTTCCTGCCAACTTGTAGTGAAAAATTCCAGAGTCTTTGGTGGGAATCGAAGCCATAACCCCGTACTGATAGACTAACACATTACTAGCCCACCGAAGCACCGATAAAGTTTTCATGAAAGTTTTTAGGGAAGGTAAAAATCGAAGAAGATTATATTTGAAGACTGTGTCGGGTAGTTGAGACGATAGCGCAGATTCTGTGTGAATCTCCAGCAATGGTAAGGATTAGCTGGATACTTTAGGCAACCTAAGCCTTAGACACTGTTAGCAATTATCTATGAGATATGTGAAGTCATGGGGATGAAGGCTGACAGTCTGATATCACTAGACTTAAGAATAAAGGACAGTAATAGCACGAGCCTAAACAAGAGTTACGTTTGGGAAAGTTTAATTTTTTTCGATAAGACAACACTAGCTGCGAACCTCCTGGCGTAACTGCAGTAAACACCCAAAGGTTATGGTGGGAATCGAACTCACAATCCCCAGTTCAGGCAGCCTATATCTATAAGATGAGAAGGGGGTGGAAGGGGAACCAATAAAATTACCTAAATTTATAGTTTGTATTTAAAATGTAGTTCAAATTGGTGGTTTTAACTTTTCTAGAAAATTTAGTTTTATTTTAGTAGAAAAGCTCACAAAGAGATAAATTCAATTCGTACCAGCAGCATTTATTATTTTAGTCGTAAAAAGCATTGTTCTTTTCCTTTCTTTTATACAGAATGTATTGATTACATTGGTTTTGAAAATAAATCTTGGTGTGTTGTTTAACATTTATTTCTAAACACGTAAAGGTCCAAAGGACACAAAACACAAAAATCAATAGACACGAGGAATTCTTTTTCGGGTTTAAGTGAATTAATATTTTTTGTGCGGTTTTCATGTTATTAAATAAATTAATTTCAATGAGTATAAAGTGTTTCGCAACAGGAAAGGTTAGATGATGACAGTTCAGGACGGTTACTTGTTTTAATGTTGATATAATAAAGACAAAGCGTTATGGTGAGTTACACGTGCAAATGCTAATAGTTTAATAACCTCTTGCGGCTAGATGGTATATATTTTTGCCATTTTGAATATATTTTCTTTCTACACGACTGTTTAATATTTGGTGGACAAATTCTAGTCGACTTGTTGAGTGAATAACCAGAATGAACACCCCTATTTAAACATCAATGCTGTTTATAATACTGTGCAGTTAAGATATTAGTCCTTTGCAGACATTAAATTTTTAAAACCGTATTTTTAATTGGTAAATACATACAATTTCCTCAAAGGTTTTTAAGCAAAAAGGTTTTATTTAAATTGAATTTTGGTAAAAGGTTTTTGAAAAGGGGCCGTACCTTTACTTAAAATAATTTTTTGTATAAAGCGACTTTTTTTGAGAGTTTATTATTAATACTTACTGTCCTTAAAAATACTTAAAAACACGTATTTTTTCAAAATGTTGCTTTTAAAAGTCCTTTTATTATATTGAAAGTTTTATTTTAGGTACTTTTTAAAAAGTACTCTTTTTTAAAGGTGTTGCTTTTTAAAGTGTACAGTTTTTAATAAATTTGTAATTTTGTGATATACTCTACTAAATAATATAAAATTGTCGAGTACAAAAATAAAATTAGCTTAAAATTAGTTGGACCCCACAACGATGGGCCATGTAGCTATAGTGGCGTCAAAATAATAGTCTCCATATATACAGCTTGAAATCGGTACCCTGCTGCCATCTATGAGTTTAATGCATCAGAAGTAATAAATATTATTTTGTGTAATTAATCGAATAGTTTTTATTCGAATGGAAGCGTACTACAGCACTGCATAAGCGCAAAAAAACGAAGCTCATAAGACGCCCTTTATAATATTTCATTGAATTCATGTCTGTTCATTGCACGCAAGTAACGTTGAGTGGACAATAATAAACAGCGAAAACCAGCACGTTAAATGCAATGAGCTTAAATAAGCAAGTTTGAATAAGTATTAGAAAATAATAAAAAATAATAACAATGAACTTGGGCGAGTCCAAGCAGTTTTATGCTTTGAATGAAACACGAACACAGTTCGAGTGTACATACAAAAACCACAGAATTTTTTTTAGCAGCAATACTTACGTTCATTTTAAGATCTTCATTTCTTAAGCAATACAAAAAACCACTAGTGCAAGCAAAACAAAATAAGCTTTATTCAAAAGTTCTAAACAACTACTAAACAAAACACACTGACTGTTTCGAAGATGCGACGAGTAAACACGGTGGTCACTAGTATGAATAGTTCGTTTTACACGGTCAGCTCATTACGTTTATGATACGAACAGAGGTGTGCTCACTAATAGTATGGTATGAGTAGGCATGTGTTCATTACATGAGCTTGCTCATGCAATTGTTTTCTACATACTACCATAGACGTTAAGTGTGAGTCAGATTTAACTCTACTAATTTATGCAATATTTTCACCAATTAAAGGTTTTAACTGATTTCATATTGAAATTGAATTAAATAGTTAATTAATTCAATTAATTGTTTAATTAGAATTTTTTTGTTCTATTTTAAACAAATATATATTTGAATAAATTAAAACATTAATTGAACTTTAATTTAAAACTGATTAAAACCTTTAATTTGTTGAAAAAAAAGTTTTTCTGTGTACTCATTATCTTATGACTCTTTTTCGGGTAGTACAAATTGTTTAAAAAATGTAGATTATTTTAGAGTTCCCCAGCCAAAGGGTAAAAACGTCACGTTATTGTTTTCGCTTCGATCTCTGTCCGTCTGTCACAGCCCTCTTTGGAACCGTAAAAGTTAGTCTCTTAAAATTTACACAGTTATTAAAAATAAGTGTAAAAAATAAACTTAAAATTATAGAGTGTTCCGTTAGTAACTTGGTGTTTACTTATATAGCTCACACAACGTGTGTGCGCGCACACAACGTATGTAGGGCGTCCTACAAATATTTTGTTCGATTCTGCTTTGAAAGTAATCCTCACCCAATTTTATGAATCTTTCGTAATTACTTTATATAAAGGTACCCATCCCTGGATATAATTCTAAAATTTATACAAAATTCTAAAAATTATTGTAAATCTCATTATTTTAAAACAGCGCCATCTATTGTACAACATTGCTTAAAATATACTGCTTTCAAAAATAAAAGATGCCTTAAAGTATGAAGCACCTTTAAATCGATAAAAATCGGCGTATTTCAGTATTTTTTTCTCAACTTTCTCTTGGAAATAAGATATTTTTGCAGAATAAAAGTATTCTATATTGGAATCAGGATACAGCGAACACAAAAAAGGAAGAAAGACAGACAGACAGACAGGAAATGAATTAGTTTATTTTATATTTATTTATTATAAATATTAAAGTCTCTTACTTCTAAAGTTTTATACTGAATGCAGTACAGTACCCTACATATGTGGTTTTTACTTCCAATTGATTTACTTTTATTTTATGGACATTTCCTTTTTTCCAAGAAATATTTACATTTATTATGATTATTAATTAAATTTAAATTTGCAGTTTATTTCAATTGAATTTTTTAAGTGTTTTTAACAAGAATTATATTTTATGATAAATTTGAATAACAGCACTATTAAAATTTAATTTCAATATTTATAATTTTTAATGAGTTTATTTCATTGTCGATATAATTTTGTTTTATATTAAAGTTTTAACTAAATCACGTTGTAAAATTAACATTTTATCTTTTAAATAGTTCCCAAACAAATAGAAGAAAAAAGAGTTAATTTATGCATTTTGCTGAAAACAAATATTAAAATTAATTAAAACTAAAGTTAAACGTCAAATATTTTTTAAGTTCTTTTAATGAAAATGTATAATAATTTCAAAAAATACATTTCACAAAATGCTATAACTATATTTGGGTAAAAACAAAATCCTTTATGCATTAAACACATAGACAGCAGCGGCAACACAGCTACATGACTTCAAACGCATGTCAAAACAAATAAATATATTTGCTCAAAACCTTTTGATTGTAAATAAATTTTTAATTTTTAATTTTTCATTTTCTTCTGTTGAATGAAATAAAATTGTCGCTTACAAAAATACAAATTAGCTTAAGTTAGCTACAGTCACAAAGGTGGTCGTGGTGGTCGATGTTGCTATGATGTAGTCAATATAAACATCTTCATGTAAACGTGTATATTTTAGTTTTGACAGGTTGTAGTCTGTAGCCTGCTGTCGTCTATGTGTTAAATGCATTAATATACTGAACAGTTTATGTTTTTCTTTTTTTTATCAACAACTACTTTGAAAATTTTCAATTACAAATAACAAGTAATTGTAATTAGGCAATAATCATTACTTTCATTTGAACAAAATTCTATTATAAGGGTGTTTTTTATAGAGGTATAGAACTTTAAGTTGCAATAAAACAACGATGGATTATTCGATTGACATGAATTTTTTTTATCCGAAAGATAATCTTGTGGCATTACATTTTAAATATGATTTCTGGCATATGACCGCCATGGCTGGCGCGGATGTAGTCCAATCTGGACGTCCAATTTTCGATGACTTTTTCCAACATTTATGGCCGTATATCGGCAATAACACGCATAGACCAATGACTTTACATAGCCCCACAGAAAGTAGTCTAGCGGTGTTAAATCACAAGATCTTGGAGCCAATTCACAGGTCAAAAACGGCGGTCACCAAACGTGTCTTTCAATAAATCTATTGTGGCACGAGCTGTGTGACATGTTGCGCCGTCTTGTTGAAATCACATCTCCTGGACATCATGGTTATTGAATTCAGGTATGAAAAATTTAGTAATCATGGCTCTATACCGATCACCATTGACTGTAACGTTCTGGCCACCATCGTTTTTGCAAAAGTACGGACCAATGATTCCACCAGCCCATAAAGCACACCAAACAGTCAGTTTTTGTGGATGTAACGGTGTTTCGACATACAGTTGAGGATTACCTTAACTCCAAATGCGGCAGTTTTGTTTGTTGACGTAGCCATTCAACCAGAATGATGGACGATTTTGTCGCACAGAACCATTATTTTCGAAATAAAATTTAACTATTTGCAAGCGTTGTTCAGGTTGTTCTATTCATGATGAATTGCCAAACCAAACTGAGACATATTAAACAGCTGTTAAATCGGTCGCCATTTTGAAAAGTAATGCTAACTTAAAGTTCTATACCTCTTTAAAAAACACCCTTTATTACAATTTTCCATTAAATGTAATTATAATTGAGCTTTTCAATTACAATTACATGTAAATGTAATTGGAATTTTTCAATTACGAATTACAAGTAATTATAATTGTAACTTTTCAATTACAAATTGCAAGTGGGAATAATTATCCTAAAGTCAGCACCTCATGTATATGTAATGCGCAATTGAAAAAATCTGAATTACAATTAGTAGAATGTAATTGTAATTGGAATTTTTCAATTACAATTGCGTAATTGCATATGAAATTAGTTATGAACTGTAAGTGACAACCCCATGTCTGGTATAAAATATCTCGTATTTTTTTTCTAATAATAAAACTGTATAATTCAAAAAGTAAAGTTGTAAGCAATCTCGCAGTGCTTTTTCATAGTCAGAGCCATAGAAATAACCAAAAACGGAAAAAAATCGAAGGAAAAAAAAATTATGTTGACCAGTGTTACATATTTTTAACATTCTCTTCATATTTATTACTATTTCCCACCATATTTATTAATATAACTTTTTTTCGATTCTCATTATTTATGCCATTTACATGATTTTGCTTTCTCTTTATTGTCATTTGAACTCATTTGCTGCCATAATAAACTCAAGTTGATCCTCATTTCTTTTTTTTTTTTTTTGATTTTATTTTCAGTTCTGTTTATTATATTCACATTCACATAAACGTTTATGATTGCTATAACAACAACATCAAAAATATATCATAAAATATGCTTATTTATGGGTTTTCATTTTATTTAATAATACTTTCGAGGCAAAAGTCAAATGTCAATATTGATAATAAAGTTGCCACAAATGGCAGGCTGTTGCTTGTTGAAAATTACACTTAAAAGTTTATGGGTTTTTGATTCAATTTTTTTTTTTTTTTTTTTTTTTTTTCAATGTTTATTTAATATTTATTTAGAACAAAAATTACAACTTCAAATAAACAAAAAGTATCTTGATATTATTTATATACAAAGTCCCATTTTAAAGAGCGCTCAAGTATAAGACGTATTTGGTAGTAAAGTTAATTTTTCAGTTAATTAAATATTTGTATACATATGTACATAAAAGTTTTGGTATCCAGGTTAATTGTAAGCAAAAAGATAATAAAAAATCTTACTTTTATATTTATAAAGATAAAATAAAAGGTCAAGGGTTAAAATCAAGGAATTATTATTGAGTTAGCCACCAATATTTATTAAGATTCAAATTAGGTTTAATATTTTTATCATCCAAATAAAAACTAGTATCAAAACGACAATTTTCAGATGTTAGTTCGTTACAACTTAAAGTTTTTACATTGGATCGTCTGTGAATGTGATAAAGTATGGGAATACCATCTTCGTTTTGAATAAAACCATTTTTATCAAGATATAGAAAAGCCTCGGGTGGGATGAAACCATTTTCCATTGTTTTTGAAATATATTCCTCGTCAGCGTAGTAAGGAGCCAAAATTAAATTGTTCTCAATGGTATTTGAGCTGTTTACAATGTGATTTCTTATGATATGAATAATAAAGTTGTCAAATCTAGATATTTCGGCTTTTTCATAAAGGATTTTGTTTGAAATGTATTTTTTGTAGTTGCTACTTTTTGATCTGTACAATGAAGTACAACATCTGAGACATTTCCTTTCGAATACGCGAATCTTCTCCATATACGAGGGGCAAATATTAAACCATATTTGGCAGCCATATGATAAAATTGGTCTAATCAAACTCTGATACATGATGATTTTAACCCTTGGTTGTATATATTTAGAAAAAAAGAATTTTTTGTATACAAAAAATGCATTTCTTGCTTTTTTAAGTTTTTGACTAATGTGGTTGTGAAAGTATAAAAATTTATCTAACTCTATTCCTAATAGCCTAACACTTTGTTTTACGGGAATGTTTATATTATTTATGGATCTAATACCAAATGACTTCCAGTTTCTTCGAATATTACTGTTACATTTCCCAACAGGTGGCCTAAAAAGAATACATTCACATTTCTCCAAATTGATTTTCATGTGCCAATCTTTAGAATATTTTTCAATTATCAAAAACTTATTTTGCAAACCGTCATTAATTTTATCAACTGTATTGTCCGCATGATATATAGTTATATCGTCTGCGAAGGCTATAACGTTGTCTATTTTATCTAGTAAATCTAACAAGTATAAATTAAACAGTATAGGAGAATTAACAGTTCCCTGTTGTAATCCGTTGACAATGGTGAATTTTCCAGTACCAACTGATTGTTTTCCATAAATTGAGAAAGTTTTGTTATTTAGCATGTTATGTATAAGGATTACGAAATGAAATGGAAATTTATATTTGAGCAATTTAAAAATAAGGCCAGGAATCCAAATACTGTCAAAAGCTTTTTCAAAGTCAACTAAGCAAGCGCCAGTATATAAAGATTTGCTAAGATTCCACTGAATATTTGAAACTAATAAATGAGTTGCGTGTACTGTTGAATGCTTGTATTTAAAGCCAAATTGTCTTTCACCAACTAAATTATTTTTCTCGCAAAACTTGATTATAGTCATATTGATGCATACTTCAAATACTTTGCTTATGTTTGGAAGTAAGCTTATTGCCCGTAAATTTTTTGGATTTGATATATCCTTATCTTTCTTAGGTAAAACTATCACTTTGGCTTGTTTCCAAGCCCGGGGAAAGTAAGCATTATTTAGCATGTTATTGAAAAGTATTCCATATTTGAATATTAAATTTTCGGGTAAATTACGCAATACAACGTTGGGGATATTATCAACTCCTGATGACAATTTAGGTCTTAGGTTTTTAAAAATTGATAAAACTGTATCTTTTTGAACAAAAATGGTATTTAATTGGGTTACGTTTAAGTCATCTGCTTTATTTGACTGTGAAAATGTTGTCAAGGTTGAAAAATTGTATTCATATTGCATTTTTTCTTCCAAAAAATCATTGAAACGACTATCAACTTCCAGATGTACTGTATTATCAGGATCAATCTCCTTAAAAGAGTGAACCGATTCTAGAAACGAACCAAATATATTTAAGTTTTGATCTTCCCCGTAAATCAAATAACTCTCACCTTCCTTTTCTAGAACTTGGGGGTCAATACCACCGTTTCTTATCAATCTTTCATCCTCTAGAGGAATTCTCAGAATATCTAGTTCAAAAGGCCGTGTTGTCTTAAACTGTTTTCTTACTTCACCAAACATATTTGATGAGTCTTTAGGACTCAATTGTTTAAGTCTGTCTTGAAAATATTTATTTATTGAGATTATAAAATTGTCGTTAAGGAGTTTTCTAATTAGCTTCAATTTCGCCTTCAGAACTTTAATTTCGGATTGTGTTAAAAAGATTTCTAGTCTATTGAAACGTTTAATCATGGTAAGAATTTTACTTTTCTCTATCTGTAACTTTTTAATAATTGAATTGGTGAATCTTTCAGTCGAGTCACGTGTTTTATGTTTTGGAATTGATGTGTCCATGGCTTTTATAATATAATCGTTCAGTTCACGCAAATAAAAGTCTATTTCGTTATTCATTAGATTCCTATCATTCGGAATTATAAAATTATCATTAGTTTCCCTTGACAACAAATTTTTAAACTTCTTCCAATTGGTTTTCTTAAAATTAAACATTGCTTCGGGAGATTCTTTAAAGAACGAAAGAGGGTGGTCATTTTCAACTCCTAATAATTTGATTTTAACTGCGTCATGATCACTATCATATCCCACAGTATCGAGACAATTCATTGAATCATTTGCCCTATAAAACTTCAGTCTCGAATCAATTATGCACAAGTCCAGATAAGAATTACATCGTGGGTATGATGGACTACAAGTTGCAAGTAGTTTACATCTATATCTTATTTCGTAATCTACTATCCATTCTTTTAAATGGTTGCCTTTTGTGTTAGACTCTGAGTTTTTCCAGTCAGTATGTCTGCAATTTAAGTCGCCGGCTAAAATATAATAATTATCCGTATTTTCAATATTTAGCGTTTGAAAAAGACTTAAAAGATCTGATTTAAAAAAATTGCAATTGTTTCCCGAAGGGTAATAGGCAGCTATAATGAAAAGAGTCTTATTTGGACAAAATGGTATTTTTACTACAGATGTTTCTAGGTGTCTAAAAAGATTGAGGTTTTCATTACTGTGATGACTGTATTTTATTCCTTTTCTAATCAGAATAGCTGTTCCTCCCCCCCTTTTAGCGTTCTTTCTATCGTTTCGTATAAAATTATAGTTTTCAAAATTCAGTTTGTGTTTGGAGTTAAGTTTTGTTTCGTTAATTAAAACTATATCTGGATTGTTATTATTTAAGAATACACTAAGATTGTATCTTCTACTTAAGTTAATCAAGGAGTTAATATTTATGTGAATAATATTTAATACTTTTGCAATTGTTTCAGCCATCGTAAATAATTAAGATTCTATCATAGAGTAAAGAGCATCTATTCTAGACGATTGTAATTGTAATTGTTTGTTTAAATTAATAATTTGGTTAGATAAGGCTTGTACTGAGTTATTTAATTGTTCTAAGATATTATTAACTGTGTGGTTTGAGTTAACATTTTGTGGTGTAAAATTATTTTTTAACATATTGGCATAACTTATATTATCATTAATAATAATTGGGGAATTTTGTGTCCTTTTATTTGACAACTGTTGTTTTTTAGCCCGTAGCTTTTGTTGAAGCTCCTTATACTTTGGACAACCTTTGTATGATGCTGGATGACCATAACTATTGCATAGAACGCAGAAAAGCTTCTCTCTTTCAGTTGCTGGAACCTCTTGTAACGAACATTTACCGATTTCATGATTTTCTTTACATTTAACGCATCTACGTGGTAAATAACAATTTGAAGCACTATGCAGGAAGCTTTGGCAATTTCTACACTGTGCTATTTCAGATTTACGTAGGCCTTCCCAATGGATACAACGATATAACAGCCCCTTGATTGTTTTGAGTTCACTAATTTTACTCTCACCGCTTATTTGAACCATATAAATAGGTAGATTATGTCCATTGGCTTCAGCTCTTTTAGTTGTAAATGGACTTACTTTAATAAATTCCAAATTTTCATTTTCAAACATCTTTAATTCAGTTAATATTAGATCAGGATTCATTTTGGCAGTTAAGCCCTTTAACAAAAAGGTTTTTGTTTTTAGATTTTTCGGAGTAAAGGTGAAAAATTTTGTTTTGGTTTCGAGTAGATATGCTCTTATTTTGGAATAATCATCTATCGAAGAGGTGAGTAATTGAATTTTACTATTATTATATTCTCTTATCTTGAAATCATTTATATTAAGGCCATTCTTAACGAATTCTATAAGAGAGTTAGGATCCACATCAAAGATGTAGAGTGAAGGTGTTTTTTTATCTCTATTTTGATTAGAGATCGTTTTTTCAACGTTAGTATTATTATTAATGCTATTACAAGCGTTATTGTTGGTTATGCTCTCAGTAGTTGGAGAGGTAATTGAGGTAACAGTTTGAGATGTTGTGGGTACTTCTCTATCTTGCACATGTTTTTTAAATTGCTGTATTACATCGTTATTACAATTTTTTCCATCGGCAAGAAGTGCCCAATAATTATTTTTTAAATGTTTAGGTGTTGATTCTAGCATTGTAACACTTTTTCTTTTGCATGCATTTTCTATTTTTGGTGTATCAATAGATTTATTTTTTACATTGTTTTTGTCCCCGTTTGTAAATGAGTAAGGAGCATTATGCTCACTCATAATTAAATTATTTTTTTGTTTATGAATAAGAGTCTATTTCTCTTGGAATTTATTAACAACAATTTTACACAAGAATATGAATACGTAAATAAGTCAAAAAAGAATAAACGACAAAGAAATTTAAGCAGTGATCTACGTCCGTCTATCATGACAGTTTGATCGCGACTCTTTGATTCAATTTACTTGTAGAAATTAATACAAACAAATCCATAAAAGGGAATGAAAACCTATAGATCTTTACAAAAGCCAGAAAGTCAAAGAATTATGGTTAGACTTGCAGTGTTAGTGTAAATGAAAATACACGCACTAGTTAATATTTATTCATACGTATGTGACTCACAACACGACCATATAAGTTCCCAGCAAATGTAGAAGTTTAATTTGAAATTGAAAATTGGTTGACACCAAACTTTAATTATAAATAAATTATATGCATTGGAAAATGATTTAAAAATAGTTAGGGAAAATTAGTTTTCTCAACAAAAATGTTAAATTAATGAAAACATACATAGTCGGCCATGCCGAATCTTATATACTCTTCACCATTGTAATACTAAATACTGTGTTACACTCTAATGTTTCCTTGAAAATTTTTTGTATATTTTTTTGAAAAAAATTTTTTATAAAATTTGAAAAAAATTTTTTATAAATTTTTTTTTTAATTTTATTTTCAATTTTTTATAAAATTTTGTTTTGAAAATTTTTTGTAATATTTTTTTCTTTTTTGAAAATTTGTTATAATTTTTTTTTGACAATTTATTATAAAATTTGTATTTTTTTTTAAATTTATTGTTAAAATTTTTTTGGAAAATTTTATGAAAGAAAATTTTTTTTTGAAAATTCGTTGTAATATTTTTTTTTAATTTTTTTGGATAAATATTTTTCAAAATTTTTTTTTGGAAATTTTTTATTTTTTTAAATTTTTTGTTAAAATTTTTTTGGACAATTTTTCGAAAAATTTTTTATTTTAAAATTCGTTGTAATATTTTTTTTGGAAAATTTTTAGTGCGATTTTTGTAAAAATTTTATTTTAAACTTTTTGTAAAAATTTAAATTTAAATTATTTTTTAAATTTTTTTTGACACACTCCCTAGAGGTTTATTGGCTACCTCTATGTGTATAAAACGCTTTAATACACTTATTTACTACATTAAAACATTAATACCTAAAAACAAACAATAAATCGCCCCTCGCATGGAGTTATTGATCCCCCGAGATTCGTATGCACTCTTTGCGATTCCGATTAGTAGGAATCTAATATTTATTTATCAAAAAAAAAAAAAAGCAAAAGAAAATCATAAATAAAAACAGCGTGAAAAACGATAGGTGGGCGTGGTTTTTGCCTACAGCCTCGAATAGAATCGTCTGATGTTGCTTATTTGCAATCCTAAAATTGTCGAAACTATGCCTGGCAGATTGGTGAACTTAAATCTTCTGTACCTCGTCTGGTGCCTTGGCAAATGACGTTTCAACCCGAACACGGACAGACGGACATCGCTTAATCTATAAGGATCAAGAATATATATACTTTATGGGATCGGAAATGAATATTGTAGAAATAATTTGAGAAAAAAACTTTCTCAACAAAATGATATCTTTTTCATAAATTGAGAAATGCTTCTATTACCAGCATGTTCTCAAATGTTTTTTCTGTTTTTCAAATATAGCTTTTAGGTAAATTGTGGTTTATTTATTTATTTTATTTTGTTGTAATGTATAAATGGAAATGAATAAAGCAAACACATCTTTACAAAGCACTAAAAGTCAAAGAAATTTGATTAAACTGGCAGGCTGAGTAGAAATGCAAATACACGCACTAGTTAATATTTACTCATACGTATGTTAACCACAGCAAAATGCTGGTCTTATTTCATTGCTTGCAAATGTGCAAGTTTGATTTAAAATTAAACACGATTTCACATTAAATACTGTTTCTGAGAGGTAAACTAACGTAACTACAAAATTATCGATTATGGTGTTATTGATGTAACTGCTTTAGCAAGGTAATCATTTTGAGTGAGAAATTATAATAACTAAACAGCTAATGAACGGCATCATAGCCAATTTATTGTATTTGTCATGAAATGGTCAAAGTAAACTCATGAGGCTTGAGTTATCATTGTACTCCCTCACAACCCCCGGGGGTTCCAATTGTCACTGCAGTAATGGCAAATGCTTTGACGCGGTTCAGTCGGGGAAAATAGGGGCACCAGACGCTAGGGTTCCTAGAGCCTAAATCTGGAAGAAAAGGTATGTTGTTTTATAACACGGGTCCTCTTTGAGGCCTGACCAGTGCCCAAAGGACTGGTACCACGGGAATCGGTGGCCCCACAGAGAGCCTATTCTCTCTGTGACCGGTTATGGGTGAGGTCCCCTTCGGTGGTACGCGTGGTGGTTGTGGTTTAAGATCGATTTATGTAGTTAAGGTGCAAGGTCGATCAAGTGTGCTGTTGCACTCTCAACAGACGGAGTTTGGATAGTCTCCAAACCCCTAAGCAAGAGGTTATAATGTGGATCTAGGTTTGCCTTGGAAAGGCTTGTCATATTATATAAATTTCTACTCATTGTGACTGTATCACACACAAAAAGCGATTGGTGGCAATCGTAAAGTGTTGTTATACTACACAATGGGTGCGCTAGTCTACGCCTAAGTTTCACTCGGTGGTAAGACCACCGTGAGGTTAGGCCGAGTAGGCAGGTACTTACGTTAATCTTGTTCCACAATTGTACTCCCTCACAACCGGGTTTGAAATATTTATTCATGTTAATTTTCATAAAAATATTTTTCTTCTAAGAAATGTGTATTAAACTAAATTTTTATGAAAATTTATTTTATAAACCTTTTTTTAAATCAAAAATATTTTTTTATGAATAGGGTCCTTTATATAGACTCGTGTATCAGAAAAACTCCCTATAGAAGTAATTAAAATATTTCTTTAATTCTTGCCCCTTGATTTCTTCGATCCTTGAGAGTAAAACAAATTTAATTAAAATTATTTTTTATTTTAGTTGTCAGTTTTTATTGATTTTTTTCTTTGTTACATTTAAAATGTATGATGAAATATTAAAGTTTAAATTCTCGTTAGAATAACTATTTTAGTTATTTATGTTTTTATTATAAAATAACTATGTTATTTTGTTTTTGTTTTTCTCTTAGTTAATGCTTAAATACAATTTTTTTAATTTAAATATTTTATGCTAAATTGTCATATTTTATCATTAAGTATTAAATAGTAGTGATAGTTTAGTTCTTGTTGTTGTATTTAAGAGTAAATTTTGCTTGTATAAATATTAAAATATTAATATAGATATTGTTTACAATACGTAGATATATTGGTGCTTGTGAAATGTAGATATTTTTGGTATATTTTTATACAGTAGTATTCAAAACATTTGGAACTGAAATCACACAAGTGATTTTAATTGATAAATCTGGCTTAAATCACTCGGCATTATAAATTTTGTTAATTTTTGTAAGTTTTAGTATTTCTTTATTAAATGATAGAAAAATAACTACAACAGAAATCAATACCTCTTTCAAAATACTAATACTCTCTCAGAGTATTATTGGCCTCCACAAAGTTTTTCTATTGCTACATTACCACATCAAATTTGTGAGGTTATTATACTGCATTAGGCCATAATAGTCTGGAACCAGGTTCTTCACATTTATAACCAAAAAATATATAATTCTTCCTTTTGAGTTTCGATGGTACTCCATAAGAAATCATATAACAAATAGCTAAATATTAACTGATTAACCTAAACGAGCGCGTTAGGCGTAACACCGTCTAGCGTCTAGCTTTGAACAAACCTAAATAAGAGCGCAATGTTTTGTAAGAAACAGTAATGTTAACATATTTTGTCTAGGAAAATCTAATAAATTTAATATCGCAAAAGAGAGATAAAATCGCTAGATAAAGTAGAAAATAGCTGAAATGGCACCACTCTTACACAAAAAAAAAACAATAACATTTTGTTTACACCCAACTTCACTACCTAAAGCTCTGTCTTAATTGGATTTTCCAAGTAACTAAATTATTTAAGGTTCTTGTATTTTCTAAAATAAAAACTTAATTCCAAGTGTGTGATATTAGCAAAGGCCCCCAACCAAAAAAGTGGTTAAAATGAAAATACATTGGTTTGCTAAATATTTAGCAAAGTGACACAAATCTACATTGTTGAAAGTTTGTATGCTACTGATTTAAAATTTTTACATGTTTTGTTCTCTTTGTGAGATTCTGGTTGATATTGTGCACATATGTGCTCACAGACCCTTAGGGTTTTGCGTGGGGGCTCTTGGATATTAGTTATGCGCAGTTATACAAACTTGACATAACTTTTTCGAAATATTTTTAATAAGGACTGAATAAAGCATCGGAAAATATAAATATTTTCACAATCAATTTTCAAAAGCTTCATCACTGATGTACAACTCTTACTGTAAAGGTAAAAACATTAGGTAGATATCAATGCCGTAGATTTTTAGTGCAGAAAGCTTTATATCAGTAAAAATTAAATCACTGTCTTAGTAATGGAATATTGGTAATCAAATGTTGCGAATTGGGAGCCACATCAAGTTATAAACAGATCCTCAATGGTTAAAAGATGTTCTACAATTTAAGAGTCACATAAAAATGGTATTGAAAATGGTAATTAAATAGCCCAATATTTGTTGGTTTTTCGGTGGTTAACAACACTTATTTTGGTGAATATTAAAATAAAAAGAAAAAAATAATAAATAATAAATAATAACAAAACACACCAAAATACTCGTACGCAGAGAAAATGCAAAAAAAAAAAAACAAAATGCTATTCGCATACCCCACCATTTAAGGCTGTTTGGATCAACCGTGAAGTGTATATGTAATTTTTTTTTTTTTAAAGCCATCAGCTATTTCGTATAAACTTTTGGAGGACAGATATGATATTCTTATACCTTAAAGTAACGGCGGCATATGAGTGCCTCGGTGGGCTAGTATGCAGTGTGCTATTCTATCAATTTGGGGTTGTTGGTTCGATTTCCGCCAAAGACTCTGGAATTTTTCACTAAAAGTTGGCAGAAAGTCCAAGAAGGTGCTTGGTTCCTACAAATGGTTTTCCGCGTTAATGATGGGTCACAGTATTATCTGGCTACGTTAAAAATCGAGGTAAGACAATACTTGCAGACTGTGCCTGGAAAAAGGCTAACAAAAAAATGCCTTGGACTCGCGGGCAGTCTCAAATTATATGGCGATACTATGGAAACAGCCTTAGGCAAATGTTGGCAATTACCATAGACTGTGTGATGAGGTAGAATGTCGACATGTATCAGTCGCCAGTCTGAGATCACTACAGTCGACTGTAAAAGGCTATTGACAGCACGAGACTCAATGAAAGTAAGGTATTCATAATTTTCAGTCGGATACCAGAAATCATTAAGAAAAATAGGGGGTCGTAAATGGACCCATTTAGTCAGTGGTATGCTTAGGTATCTCCCCTACAAAATAATAACAGAGGCATATGTTCACAATTAGATATTTATATTAAAAAATATAAAAAAATAAATATTTAATAAATTTTACATAAAATTTTTCTATACACAACTTCCTGAATATTTTCAAAGCAATCTCCTTCATTTTTGACATAAATCTGCCTTAAATCACTAGGCATTCAACAAAACTGAAACCTGTTTTTTGACTTATATTAACAAAAACTCTTTCAGAGTATTATTGGTCTCCACAAAGTTTTTCTATTGCTACTTTACCACGTCAAAATTGTGAGGTTATTATACTGCAGTATAATGCTACTTCACCAGGTTAATAAACTAAAATGTATAGCTCTTCCTTTTGAGTTTCAATGGTACTCCATAAGAAATCAAATAACAAACTACTCTGTCATTACATGCATTAGAATTAAAAAAAAATCTTTTTGTCGCCCTGTGTTACATTTGCGTTTGTTTACATTCTTTACTTCTAACCAAACGTAGCATGTTTTATAATATTGAATTGTACGGTAAAATAAGATTCTAAAGCTTGTGAGAGCAATTTTTTGTAACAATCTTTTTATTTTGCCTTAATCCTAATGGTATGCTACTAATATATCTGCAATTTGTTAAACTTTAATTTATTATTAAAATTCTTATATTTATTGTTTTTTGTTACACAAAAAAAAAAAAAATATTTTCACCAATTAAAGGTTTTAAAATTTAGTTAAATAATTAATTGATTCAATTATTCGTTTAATTAAGAATTTTTTTTGTTCTGTTTAAACAAATATGTATTTGAATCAATTAAAAATTTAATTGAAACTTTATGTTAAACTTTATGTTAAAACTTTATGTTAGAAGGACAAGCCATTTTAAAATATTTGCTTTATTCCCAAAGAGTCGCAAAACTTTGGAGCACTAAAATTTTAGTTTAATTTTTTTAAATTTGTTCTTTTATTGTTTTACATTAAAATTTTTTAATGAAAAACTAAATAATAAATAAACAAATTATGCTAAACGTCTTTTAATGAGTTTTTAATTTGAGTTGCAAATGTTTTGACCAACACGGTATATGTTGCATATTCTAAATATGCATATGACATTATTACAACAGTAGCAAAAATACTGTTGTTTTTAACATTTTAATAAAATTATCGTTCTAAATAGATGTAATACATACACATACTCGTACATAAATAAATAGAAATTATTGATTTATAATTTTATTAAGTTTTTTTTTTACCTGTAATTATTTTAATTTTGAACTTTAAGATAAAGAACTTATAAATATATCTTAAATAGCTTAAATTAAGAAACAATTGCTAGTATCTTAAAATTAATTTTCAATACAATTTTTATAACATTTAAACATTTAATAAAATTTAAAAAGTAAAAACATTTAAATATTCCCGTAATAAAAGTTTTTTTTTCAACGTATTTAAAATTTTGATTTTTTTGTAGGAAATTATTTTACAATTATAATAAAGCGAAACTATCTACTAAGTAATGATTTAACTAAAATGATGAAAAATATATTTGATTTTTTTTCATATTTTCTCACGGACTCTTATAAAAATAAATTTAAATAAAATTAAAATAAAATTAAAATAAAATAAAATAAAATAAAATTAAAATAAAATAAAATAAAATTAAAATAAAATTAAAATAAAATTAAAATTAATACATAAATTGTTTTATGGTCCTGATAACATAAACTATTTTAATTATTATCTTGAAGCGTATGTTGTTTTAAACAAAACCTAGAATAACCTATTAATTACCGCCACTTTGCAAATCAGGTTACTCTGATGTATATTACCAAACTACCTCGAACCTAAATTTTTTTTATTTCTTTTTAAAAAGACAACACAAGCTTTTTGCTTATCTGCTAAATACACCCAGGGTCTTTGGTGGGAATTGAACCCAAACCCACTAAACTGATAGAGTACTAATCAGTTTATCGTGACACTCCTCGTTTTGCTTCTTAAGAAGCATTATATCCATAAGGGGCGGTCCATATATTAATATTGCAAATTGCATAAGAAAGATGAAATAGTCATTTGGAGGATTACAAAGAATATAAAGATACTGCAAATACACACAAAAACCAAGCTCCGGTCACTCTTCTCAAATATTTGCTCTCCCTTGCTAAATAGCTGTAAGTCCTGGAACTCTACTAAAAACGACACACAATCCCTGCAAATATTTATTTATTGCAAAAAATATTGCAAATACATATTCTGGCCAAAGGTAGTTCCTAACAGTGACCTTTGGAGAGATCAGGCTAAGCACTAATTCGTACATATATAAATTGCAAAAAGGAAGCCAACCATATTTTGAGAAGACCTCATGGTGATAATATATCGAAGATGGCAATTGTGTGCAACCCTTACGGCAGTAGAAGAAAAGGTGCACCCGTCTGCACATCTGTATAAGTCTTTTCGAATACGACATGAGCGCAACAGGAATAACTTGGCCTAAAATAAATATAATGGCACAGGACAGATCGTGATGAAAGAATTTTGTTCAAACCTGTAATAGATATAATCTTGGAGTTAAAGGAATTCAAAATAGTACCTTTCAAGATAATTTTCTAGTATGAAAAGTTATTAAAAAAAAAACATTTTTTTTTTAAAAAGTACCTTTCAGGAAATTTTATAAATTAAAAAAAAAATTTTTTCGAAATTTTTTTTACAGAAAATGCTTTGTACGATTAACCCAGTATAAAATAGGATCATCTAAAGAGTAATCTTGGAGCGCTCCTTTGCGAGTAATGGACTACTCCGGACCTCATTGGATTTTTAACACAGCATGTCCGCAGACACGAGTACTCCTTTTAAGCTCCTTACGGAGTACTCCCTTTGATCTTGAAAATGACGACAGAGAGAGTAATCGTTTTTGTCTCCTAAAATAGCTCAAAGGGAGTAATCGTTTTTGTCTCCTAAAACAATATAAAGGGAGTAAACATTCATATAAAATACAAATTTAGAAATTAAATTTTGACATATTTTTAACAATTTGTTACTATACCCGTACCGTTTCGTTTTTTTAATAACACGGCTTTCACTTTTTAAAACTAAACTGACTAAATAGAAAAACAAAACGAAAACATCAACAATTGACAGTTATGGCAAAGAAAAAAAAAACCCAAGAAGGAACTGATACATCCCTCATTGATCCATTTGGAGTATTTCAAAATTCAAGGAATCAATCAACTACAAAAATGAACCTAAGATCTCAATAAACAACTCTCTAGAACATATGAACTTCCTAGGAATGAAAGTGAAGTGAAAAACTTTTGCGGCTACCTATGCGCTACCTAAACGGTGTTAAGAATCATACAATTTTTGTTCTGTATGACAAGAGCTACAACTTTGCCGCAGAGAGTATATCAAAATTCCAAACGGTTTGCAAAATATGAGCTTGAGTAAATGATCATATTTTTTGCAAAAATGAGATCGAGGCCCCACATCTTTGAGGGCCCATAAAAAAACCTGGAGGACTTTGGGCAAAACTGGGAGACAGGGGTCTTTTTTTGGTCTTTTATCACGTAGTGGTGTCCGTATATGGTTATTTTTTTCCGTGTTGCACTGTGTAATTAAAACTTAGATCACTATATCAAAAAGTATAAAAAAATAAAACTAAAAATTAAAGGGGGTTCCGATAGTGGTGTGCTTTGCATGTATAAGGCCTAAGTTTTAAACCATAAAAGGTAGACTCTTGAAATTTTCACAGAAGGTGTATATCTGAGGCCGCTATAGCAACAAATATTAAAATTTATAGGGTGTTTCGATAGAGAGGTGTTATTTACAAATATGTGTTTATTTCTTGAACTGTTGGAGGCATACACTAAAAATTTACAATCTGTAATTAAAAATTAGTTCGCTTTATAAACAGGTCTAAAAAAATAAATCTAAAAATTAAAGGGTGTTCCGATAGTGGTGTTATTTATATGCATAAGGCGAAAATGTGTTTATTTCTTGAACTGTAGGAGGAATACACTTGAAATTTACAAATAGTAATTAAAACTTAGCTCACTATATCAAAAAGTATAAAAAAATAAAACTCAAAATTAAAGGGTGTTCCGATAGTGGTGTGATTTGCATGTATAAGGCCTAAGTTTTGAACCATAATAGGTAGACTCTTAAAATTTTCACAGAAGGTGTATAACTGTGGCCACTATATCAACAAATACTAACACTTATAGGGTGTTCCGAATGTGACGTGTTATTTGCCTTTATGTATTTATTTCTTGAGCTATAGGAGGCAACCACTTAAAATTTGCAGTGATTTAAGCTATGTTTGTATTATAAGCAAGTATACAATATTAAGCTTAAAAATTAACGGGTGTTCCGTTAGTGACGTGATTTGTATATATGGCATAGGTTTGAACGATAATAGGTAGACCCTTGAAGTTTTTACAGGAGGTGTATTACTATGGCCACTATAACAAATAGTAAAAATTGAAAGGTGTGCCGACAGCGACGTGATTTGCATAAACATTGACTAATTTTTTAACCATAATAGAAAGGTTTTTGAAATTTGCACAAATGGTGTATTACTATGACCCCTATAAAAACAATTTAAATTTAAAGGGTTTTCCGACAGTGACGTCTTTTTCATGTATAACGACATATTTTTTGAACCGTAATAGGTAGACTCTTCCAATTGGTATAGAAGATGTGTTGCCATGGCCGTTATGACAATTACTAAAAATGAAAGGGTGTTCTGACAGTGACATGTTTTTCACGTATAGTAACTTATTTTTTTTTAATAGTAATAGGTAGACTCTTGATATATTCATAGAAAGAGAATTGCCATGCCCGCCATAGCAAATAACAAAATTAAAGGGTGTTCCGACAGAGACATGATTTGTATGTAAATAGCCTTATTTTTTGAACCGTTATAGGTAGGCTCTTGAAATGTTTACAGTAGATGTTGAACTTCGGCCTCTGTAACAATTATTAACATCTAAAGGGTGTTGCATCAGTGACATGTTTTTCACGTATATTACCTTATTTTTTGAACCGCAATAGGTGGGCGCATGTATATTTTTATATATAGTGTACTACCATAGGCGCTATAACAAAAATTGCTAAAATTTAAAGGGTGTTCCAACAGTGATGCAGTTTTCGCGATTACGACTATAATTTTAAAATTAAAGGGTAACTCATAAGACATGATAAAATTAGCATCTTGAATTTTAAATGTTGTACTAAACATAGTACGGAACCCTACGTGTGTGAGTCTAACTCGTACTTGACTGATTTATTTATTATTAAATTGCGTTTGCGTTGTTTTGATTGTTTAAAAATTCCTTCAAAAACATTTTTGTTTGTATTTTATTTAAAATTATTGTTTTTATTCAAGTGATATTATTATTACTTATGTGAAATGCATTTAGTTAAAATTTGAGTAATTTCATTATTATAAATTGCGATATGTTTCTCACCTTTATTTTATATAAATGGTGCCCTTCGGTTAAAAATTTATTTTATTTTCGTTAATTTTGTTTTTTTTTTTTTCAAAACTATTTTATTACAATTTTTGTCTGTATAAAATCTTTTTAACTTATAATTCCTTATTTTTATTTTTGATAAACTATCAGTCATTTCAAGAATTTTGGCTTTAATAGAGTTTTCAAAATAATCCGTTTGTAAATAACGTGGCACAAAACAAGAAGCAAGAAAAGATAAACACAAATATTTCCAAGTATTTGTTTTGAAAGTCTGAAAAGCATTATATTGCCAGGCAGAAAAATCAACATAAAAGCTTTTCTTAAAAGGTACTTTTCAAGGAAATTACTTTATTGGAAATAATAATTTAAAAGGTAATTCTTAGAAGAAAAAAAAAACAATTTCAAGATTATTAGAAGTATATTTTTAGACAAATAAATAAACAAACGATAATTCTTTTTAGAAAAGTTTTTCTCTAAAAACTTACCAATTTTGATTTTTATAGAAAAATACAATTTAGATATATTTGTTTTTTTTTTTTCTTCAGGAAGTTACCGATTAAGACAAGGGCCTTCTAATAAAATAATACTTAAAAAAATTTTTTACACAGAAATGCTTTCTGGAAACTTACTTTATATGAAAAGTACATATGAGTAAATTTTTGAAAAAAAAAACTACATATTTAGAAAGGAACAAACAAAAACGAATGTAGCTTAAAGGAAAGATTCCTTTTAACGAAGGTACTTTTTTAGAAAAGTATTTCTTATGGCAATTTCTTGTTAAGTAACTTTTTATTTAAAGTATCTTTTTACGAAAAAGTGTTTATTAGAAAATGACTTTCTAAAAAAGTACCTTGTAAAAATAGTAATTTGAACTGTTTAAGAAATGTACCTTTTAAAGAATGTACCTTTTTAGAAAACTGCATTTAAAGAAAAATATCTCTTAAGGCAATTTCTTATTTAAAAAAAAAATTATTTAATGAAAAATATTTTTTAACAAAGTAACATTTTATTAAAAGAACCAATTTAAGAAAAAGTTTATTTAGAAAAATTACTTTCTAAAAGAGTATCTTTTATTGAAACCTTTTAAGAAAAGTACATTATTTAAAAATTCCTTTAAAAACCTTTGGAATAGGAACATTACTATAAACATCTTTTAAGAAAAATAATTTGTAGGAATAATAAAGGGTGTTTTTATAGAGATATAGAACTTTAAGTTGCAATAAAACAACGATGGATTATTCGATTGACATGAATTTTATTTATTCGAAATATAATCTTGTGGCATAACATTTTAAATATGATTTCTGGCATATGACTGCTACGGCTGGCGCGGATGTAGTCCAATCTGGACGTCCAATTTTCGATGACTTTTTCCAACAGTTGTGGCCGTATATCGGCAATAACACGGCGAATGTTGTCTTCCAAATGGTCAAGCGTTTGTGGCTTATGCGCATAGACCAATAACTTTACATGGCCCCACAGAAAGTAGTCTAGCGCTGTTAAATCACAAGATCTTGGAGGCCAATTCACAGGTCCAAAACGTGACATTAGGCGGTCACCAAAAGTGTCTTTCAATAAAGCTATTGTGGCACGAGCTGTGTGACATGTTGCGCCGTCTTGTTGAAATCACATCTCCTGGACATCATGGTTATTCAATTCAGGAATGAAAAATTTAGTAATCATGGCTCTATACCGATCACCATTGACTGTAACGTTCTGGCCACCATCGTTTTTGAAAAACTACGGCCCATAAAGCGCACCAAACAGTCAGTTTTTCTGGATGTAACGGTGTTTCGACGTACACTTAAGGATTACCTTCACTCCAAATACGGCAGTTTTGTTTGTTAACGTAGCCCTTCAAACAGAAGTGCGCTTCATCGCTAAACAAAATTCGCTTATGAAAATCGGGAACAACGGTAATATCATTTTTTGCACTATTTGCAAGCGTTGTTCAGGCGTGAGTCTATTCATGATGAATTGCCGAACCAAACTGAGAATAAATCACTTAACACCTGTTAAATCGGTCGCCATCTTGAAAAGTAATGCCAACTTAAAGTTCTATACCTCTATAAAAAACACCCTTTACCTGTGAAGAAAATTCTTTCAGGAAAAATAATTTTATATTTTACGTTAAACACATAAAAAAATCTGTAAAAAAAAACTTTTAAAAAAAGTACTCTTTGAAAGGTACTGTACCTTTTAATAAATTACCTTTTAAGAAAATTTACTCTTAAGAAAAGTTAATAGTTAATAGAAGAAAAGTTAAATATTTAATAAATGTTTCTGTTAAAAAGTCCCATTTTTAGAAAAAGACATTATAAGAAAAATGCCTTTTAATAAAAGTAGATACTTTTTCAGAAAAGCATTCTTTTGGAAGAGTACTTTTTAAGAAGTATATAATGAATTTAAACCTACTAAAACGTGAGTGTATTTTTTTTAAACCGAATTAAAAAAAAGAAGGAGGTTATCAATTCGTCTGAATGTTGCTTTTTTATGTTTGTGCCCGCAGAACTCAGTCATTTCTGAACCGATTTTAAAATTTTTTTCTTCATTAGAAATGAAATGCTTACAGATTGGTCCCATTTTAAAAGAAGTTCAGAATTTTGGAAATTAAAGGGTGTCCCCATACAACATAAGTATTTTTTACGTGTATTATCAACCGTAAAGGGCACCCTTTTAAAATTTTAAAAAACTGCTTATTACTATAGCTGCCAATAACAGAAATTAATAAAAAAAATAAACTTAAAAATTAAAGGGTGTCCCCATATGTGTCGTCAATTTAAATATATGAACCATTTGAACCATTGTAGACAATCATTTGAAAATTGGACAGAATGTCTTAATTAGAAGTTAAAGGGTGTCCCAATAGCTGATGTAATGATGTATATTGCAAAACTTTTGAACCGTAACAGAGAGACGGTTGAAATTTATAAAGAACCTGTACATCTAAGTCCTTTATAACATCAAGTATATAATTTTAATTAGGAAACTAAAGGGTGTCCCCATAATTGATATAATTTTACCTATCTAGCCGTATCTTTTGAACCGTTATAGACAAACACTTGAAAATTAGACAGAATCTCCACAACTATGTCCCGTATAATAACATTTATAAATATTTTAAAGGGTGTCTCAATAGTTGATGTAAATTGATGCATATGACCAAACTTTTGAACCGTTTTAGACAGACATTTGAAATTTTAAAAAGAATCTGTTCTTTAAAATAAGAGTTTAATTTAAATTGTACATTAAAGGGTGTCCCCTAGGTGATATTGTTTAAGCTATATGGCCATATCTTTGGAAGCGTTATTTTTATTACTGTGTCAGTAATAATAAGTGTAAAAAAATAAAGGGTGTCCTCATATCTGGCGTAATTTGTCGTATATAGCTTTATCTGCTGAACCGTTATGGATAGGCATTTGAATGTACAGAACGTATATTACTATGTCCGTTAGAGCGACAAGTATTTAATTACTTGATTTGAGTTTTTAGTTTAGAATTGATGCACATATATTTGTTTTGTAGTCGGTTTTTTTTGCAAGAATTATTTAGAAAACATATTGTCTGAATCTAACTACTTTTGGGGAAACCATCAGGTGCAAGTGTTGGATACTTTTACGGATTTGGAAAATTTGATGGACACCAAATTAACTTTAAGATCTCATATTCATATTACCGTTAATAAGGCTAGTTATGTATTCATAATAATGAAAAATATGTAACCACCTATTGAGACCTATTCTGGAATATTGGTTAATAATTTGGGCCCGATAATACATATAACGTGCACAGTTACCATTTTGAATACTAGAAATAGTATATAATTTTCTGCTATCGAGGTTTGACATTAGTTCGACTTCCATCCTTACGTTGCAGATCAAAATTAATCAGATTGCCAATGCTGAAAAGTTGCAGGACAATGCTTAATGTCTCTTTTGCAATCAACTTAATTAATGGCCGAATTGCAGCCGATTTCCTGATTTCTAATATGTATCAGTTTCAATGTTCTGCGTGATTCAATGCGATGCCACACTATTCTTATATTTTCTAACAATAACTATTCAAAGAAAGGATTATATCTATAGGATTAATAAATCATTTTGGTTGCTTTGGGGAAAGTACCTTTTCAGAAAACTTTTTTTTTAGAAAAGTACGGGTTAAGAAAAGTATGTTTTAGAAAAGGTACCTTTAAAGAAAATTATGTTTTAGGAAACGTACCTTTTAGATAAATACCTTTTAGGAAAAGTACCTTTTGGGAAAAGTACCTTTTGGGAAAAGTACCTTTTGAGAAAAGTACCTTTTAAGATAAGCAGCTCTCAAGAAAATTATATACTTTTATGAAAAGCACCTGTAAAAATGTACCCTTTTATATTCTAAAGAAAATTATATACTTTTATGAAAAACTACCTTTTAATAAAAGTAACTTTAAAAAAATACCCTTAAAATAATACCATTTGAGAAAAGTGCCTTTTAAGAAAATTGCATTTTGAAAAAAGAACTATTTAAGAAAATGTCTTTCAAAATTTAATTTAGGAAAGACCAAACACTAGCTATTTTTAAATAATAATTATTCAAAGTATTCACCTCTTTTAAAGATTGTGTTTAAAAAATATATATTTTCAGGAATGAATCAGCAGAAATGAAAGAAACGATTATTGACTGGCATTTAATTATTGGAACTATTTGATTAACATACAAATGCAATTTTGAAGTCAGGCTTAATTTCGTTTTATTCTCTCTAAGTTTAAAAGAATATTTTTATTATAAATTTTTTTTTTGTTTTTTTTTTTTTTTTTTAAAGAGAAGTACCACTCAGGCAGTTAATGCCTACATTAACTGTGGTATTTCCGTTGGAAAGGGATAGTAGTAGATAAGATAGATGGTTAGTGATAGTAAAGCTTCGATTCTGGCAACACTGCAATTGCACGTTATGATTATTTTTAGAACAGTATTGCAGCGCCTCTGGTGTTATTTAGGCGAATTAGTTCGAAGCTAGCATAGCCAATTTATCATTATTTTACTTCGCCGGCGATTTAGTGCTATGTGGTAATACCGGCGAAGGAGGGCGCTGTAATATGCATTATTATAAGGAAAAATTAATATATATCAGAAAAATTGATGTTGCCATGGCTGAGATAAAGGGTGGTTAAATCTTAAGAGGCCGATGATGATTTTGAATAAAAAAAAATTATTTCGAAAAGTATTGTCATTTCTTTTTATTTTGATAATATTGGTATGATTCAATTATGTGTGGAACAAAATATCTGAGAAATGGCCGCCGCGACCTCGGCAGTACTCCTCCATCCGATGCTCCAAATTTTCTATTACGCTGAGGCATAATTGAGGTTCTATGCCGTTAATGTGCCGAAATATCTCATCCTTTAGCTCTTGCATTAGCCATTGAATTTGTCGCACAAAAGAGCCATTGTTTCGTTAGCTGTGTGGCAAGGGGTATCATCCTGTTGAAACCACATATCGTCCACATCCACATCTTCCACTTCGGGCCATAAAAAGTTCGTTATCATCTCACGATAGCGAACAATATTCACAGTAACTGCCTGACCGGCCTCATTTAAAAAAAAAAATACGGCCCGATGATGCTGCCAGCCCATAAATCGCATCAAACAGTCACTCTTTGTGGGTGCATTGATTTTTCAACAATTACTCTTGAATTATCATTCGCCCAAATGCGGCAATTCGGCTTATTGACGAATCCACTGAGGTAAAGATGATTTTCTTCGAAAATTGATCATCCAACGTTGCCATTTCTTGAATAACTTTAGCGCGTTGTTCGATTGTGTGTCTTTCCATGATTCAAATTGAGTTAGTCTGAAATTGAGAAATGTCAAATTAAATGCAGAAAAAACCTGACGTTTAGGTGGGGTTCACATCGACATCAGCCCTTAAAATTTAACCACCCGATAGATAATGTTTGTAACTAAACACCACCCAAAGTAGTCAGGAGCGAAGAATGCTGAAGACGAATGTAGCGAACGAAGAAAACGCATTACATTCGGCTAGCGTCTCAAAAGTTTCCCATTTTTTTTTTCAAATTAATCACATTACTTGTAATAAAAAATTTTCTTTCATGCTTTGAGAGAATAAAACAAACTTAAGCGTGACTTCAAAAAAGAAAAGATTAATTTAAAAAGTCCTTTTAAGAAAAGTATATTAATTTTAAGAAAAAAACCTTAAAATATACAAGATGATTATTTTCGGTTGATAAATACTTTGAAAGCTTCCTTGATAAATAGTCAAAAATTTTTACATTCTTGGAAATATTTGATTGCCATAAGCCTTCTGCTACTTTTAACTTAATCAACTTATATTGATCTTTCTGGGTAGTGGCGTCCCTACAACTAATACAACAATACAAGAACAACATGGTATTTTGTTGTTGCTTTGTAGTTCGAAATGTCAAAAAACATGGAAGAATATTAAGAAGGCGTGTATGTGTTTTATTGCTTTCGCACTTCTGCACTATGAAATTTCTAAACACATACAACTTTTGACATGTCGAACTACTAAATCAGCTGAGCGGACGACACTACCTAGTAAGATAAATATACTTTGAACTTAATTATACATAACCAGCAAACACGATTCTCCGATTTATTACAGAAATTATTAAATTATTATATTTTTAAAATTTTTAATTCAAAAAATTTTATTTACAAAATTGTTAATGGCTGTAACTGTTGAATTATGTAAATGAATTTATTATCAGGAAAAAACCATATATTTTTCTTTTTGACATATGAAACCTTACAGATTGCATGTTGAATAAATGAAAAATATCTAAATTACGGCTTACATGTTTAATAAAAAATAAAAAAAATAATGGTTCTATTTTATTATTCTTCCTTAATATAAAATTTTTAATTCCGTTTTGCATGCAATGGCAACGAAGAATGACCATGTTCTTATAGCAGAAATGATCATGTTTTTGATTATAAATATAATTTATTGTTTAAATATTTTTTTTTTCATATATTTGGTCTGTGCTTAATTACTTTTTTTTAGTTGAAGACTTTAAAGTTTTGATTTTGTTGCTTAAATTGTTTGCAAGCGATAAATTTTTTAAATAACAAATAAATCACTGCACGAAGAAGAATTTCTACGCTTGGCCACATTAATGGCTTTTTTGAAACGTAAAACCGAAGAGAGAAACACTTTGGTACGACTGGTTAGTTTGGATACCGTTTTTCTATTGCAATCATTAAGCAGCGAATCTTCTACTTGTGTCTCATTATAAACTTGAGAATCATGAGCATTTGAGCTGCCCATACCAGAACTACTTGCATAGGATTTACGTGATTTTGGCGAAGAATTAACACTGCCAAAGGGTGTTCTAGCACTAGAAGTTTTTAAATTACTAGCCAACATATCGAATTTGCTTAAAGGCTTATTAGTGTTAAAAGGATACTGTTGATTACTGCCTGCTATTCTTTGAGCCTCCTCCTCATCCTCCAATTCACTTTCACCCATTTTCAATATACTTTCTAAATTTAAAGTGCGTTTTGTGGTTTTTCTTACTGGTCCCTTATAGACATTTGCTGATGCACACGATTTGCCAGCATTCGATGATGACAATGATGTGCTGGCTGTACGTTCACTACCCGTGCCAATACCCTCATCGCCTGTTAGCATAATATTATTTGATTGATTTTCATCATGTCCCATTTCGGCTTCGTTGTCATTTCTCTCACCATCACCATCATCATCATCATCGTCATCCTCAGTATCTGGCTGGCACATAGACATTTGTCGTACCATACGGCGGGGTGGTGCATAGAGACGTCGATGTTTTTGTATTGTACTTTGTAGATTTAAACGTTGCCTGTCTTTGTCACTGAGATTACGCAGACGTTGGGGATTTAATTTGACCTGTGCAACGATACCAACTAAGAGTTCATCAACGTTGTGATCCAGGCCCGAAGATGTTTCTATGAATTTGCAAGCAACTTCTTTGGCCAGCTTGCGAGCCACTAAAAACAAAAAAAATAATATTATTAACACAATATGGATAGAATTTGTCTGTGATGTACTCATATGTATGGATTTATTTATATGCATGGTATACTATAACGTATAGGCACTATTAATTTAGATGAAATAAGGTATACGTTTTTATTTAAATTATTTTGAAATAAAGTTATTTAATCTACCTTTAATTCTTTTTAAAATTAGTTTGAAAAAAGCTTACAAAAGCTAAAGTGCTCACTTTTGCTCTCTAATACTTTAAGTTGAAAGCGCTATTGATGAAATATCTCTATTACTTTCGTGTCTGAACTTTAAGGCTGAACTAAACCGTGATTTAAAACTGTTGGATACTGCAGAGATTTCTATTTGTAAACTTAGTATTTAAAATAGATAGAGAATACTGACCGGTCTTGGAAAGTTAGGAAGGATTGCCGAGTCACGGACAATTTGGCCCAAACGCTGCAAAAAGTAAACTACCTTTAAGGTTGGAAAGGAAAGTTGTGATAGGTGTGATCATTGGCCATTGTGTTATGCCAGCAACAACCAGTAGATGGGTTACTGGTACATCGGACTTCTGTAGGATGTGCGAGGACGAAGAAAAGTTTGAAACTGTAGAGTATATCGCGTTTCACAGCCCGGTATTACAAGGCGCAGACTTAGATGGCTAGGTGAAAGATTTCTCGATTGGCTCTACGACATCGCGCAGGGTACAAACTCGAAGATGTCGTCGGCTTCATGTCCAGGAAATCGGATGGCTGAGTGATAGGTAGTAGGACGTGCATAAGTCTCTTTTCTTTATTTTTCTTTTTGTTTTAGTTTAGCTGAAGGGAATCACAATTTCTAACCTTACCTAATTGAATGTGCCATAAAAACGTTAAATTGCGGCTTTGGTGTTAACCCCGAAGAAACCAAGAGAATACTTTTTACAAGAAGAATAATAATTCATTTTTACATAGAATCGACAAAATTGAAACGCTCATTGACATTCCGTTTATTCACCATGGAGAGTTAGGAAACGATAGATCACACCTTACGCTTTCAATTCTAGTAGAACAATATGAGGACACAGCCTGAATAATATTAAGGCTGGATGATATCCAGAACCTAGCTTGAATGTCTTCTAGTTTGGGTATCAGAAGCAAGTAAATTTTTGGAAATGAAGAGGTTTTTGATACTGTACCGGTCACTATTTTGGTTGGCATCATTATAAACAATATTTGTGGTTACTACCTTCAGAGTGCTGAGGTAAAATGGCTCAAACTGAAAAAAAGTGCCCATATAATAATGTCAAGCGTTCGGTCCAATTGATGAATAAGACTAAGGAAGGCCATTGGGCGACCGGCTACACAGGTTAACTAGTAGATAGCTGGAACTTCCCTATAATGGGCACTGTCGCGGCTGCCTGGTGCAGGGAATAAAGAAAAAAGGGTATCTCCTTCTGTTCTTATGTCCGGCACTCTATTCTTGGAGAAGAAAATGTTTTGAAGCGAACATAATACATACAGTCGTATATTTCCCAACCTAAGTATTTATACTTTGGAATAAAATGTCAACCTGATCTAATCGCTGTTTGAAATTTAAAAAAAAAACAATAACAACTCATATCAGGGTTTCATATTCGGGTTTCAGTTTAAAATCGATATATAGACTTGAAAGTAACGTTTTCACCTAAAAAAGAGGCCATTACAATTTTCTTTAATTTTCTTTTCTTTAATAAGAATTCGAAATTTATGCTCGACTGCACCTATTCCACAAAAATGTTATTTTATTGAAAATAGTCTAGCCATTTAGATACTACAAGTTTTTTATGTTCCAAAATTCCCCATTATGTGCTTCTCCCACAGTGATCGCGTAATTTAAATAGTTAAAAAAGAAATCTCAATGACTCCCTTGTTGTGTGAATTAAACATTCTTAAAAATATTAAACAAAAAACGAACTGGAGTCTAATTAAAATTTTTTTATTTGATTAAATGTTTCTATGATTTTTAAATTATATAGATCCATGTCTGTCTAACAAAACATCTTAAGTCGAGATAAGACAACTTCCTATTTTTTTTTTATCCCTAAAAGTAGGAAAAATAGTTGAATATAAAAATTCGCTTTAAAATACAGACTTTCTTTTAGCGATTTTAAATCCAATCAATAGTTATTTTGCTCTTGTGTAACAATTTTAATTTTAGTCTTAAGATGTTTTGTCAAAAGGGCACACTATTTGCTTCTATGATTAATTTTATCTTTTCATTAAATTCAATTTTTATTTTGTACCTACTTTGTCTATTCACCTCTCGATGTCGCTCCAAATCTGTTTTGTTTCCCACCAAAATGGCTCCTCTTGTCAGCAGCATTTCGTTTTCCTTTAAATATTGCAAAATTTTTTCGGCCTGTTTAAATGTGGCACGATCGACTACTGAATAGACGACCACAAATAAATCAATATTGTATGTGGAACAAAATGCTTCGGCCTGTAATAAAATACAATTGAAGAGCAAAATGTGATAAGTTAAAAAGATAAAAATGTAATGTAACGTAACGTAATGTAATGTATTTTTTTTTTGCAATTTTTATTTATTGTATCTTCAATATAATTGAACAATCAATAATTACTCATATCTTAAGTCTAAAAAATTAAATATACTTGTTTAGTCCAACCAGTGCTGGACAAAAAAATTTATGTTTCACGGTTACTGTCATTTGCGGGTTATCCCTCTGATGTACGGATGAGAGAAGCAGTGTCCCTCCTTCTTAGTCGAATGTAACCAGGTTCATTAAGTATGTTACGGGCCAGTGGATTCGGATGAGTTTCAAGCTTCCTTAAATACCTTATGGCAAGTTTCGCTATTTCTGCTTTAACTGATGGCACGTTTAGATCTTTATGATTGTTCGAGTTTTTTATATACCAAAGAGCAGATGTAATTATACGAAGAATCTTATTTTGGCGCCTTTGAATTTTTACTACGTTGGTAGATGAGGCAGTGCCCCATAATTGAATATTGGTTTTAGAATTGACTTGTATAATAAAAGTTTGCAATCTAAAGCTAGAGTAGAATTTCTGCCAATCAGCCAGTTTAGTTGGACTGCTTTTAACTTCATTTGTGTTAACTTTGTTTCTATGTGGCGTTTCCATGTAATTCGCCGGTCAAGATGTATGCCGAGATATTTGACGTCTGAAAGCTGGGGTATTGTTTAGTTATTTATCCGAATAGGGGGGCAAGATTCTCTACGCAGTGTGAATGTTATGTGAGTACATTTTTGTTCATTCACTTTTATTCTCCATTTCTTCAACCATTTTTCTAAATTGGATATGTGGCCTTGTAAATATCGTAATGCTACTTCGGGTCTCTGAATGCTCAAAAAGACTGTGTCGTCAGCAAATGTCGATGTGTGAACTCGGTTACTAGTTGGCATGTCTGAAGTATACAATAAGTATAAAAAGGGCCCCAATATACTACCTTGGGGAACTCCGGCTTCGGTTGGCTGGGGTGAGCTCAAAAAATCTCCTTCTTTTACAATAAATTTTCGTTCGGTTAAATAACTATCTAGCAGCTTATATAGGTTTACGGGCAAGTTCAGTTTTAGCTTATATATTAGGCCTTCACGCCATACCTTATCAAATGCTTGAGAAATGTCGATAAAAAGCGCAGAGCAGTATTTTCTCTCTTCAAAAGTCTTCTTAACAACATTGACTAACCTGTGAGTTTGTTCGATCGTACTATGTTTTTTCCTGAAGCCGAATTGATGGTTTGGAATACATCCTTTGTCGCTTAGAATAGGGTTAAGCTTAGTTATTAACATCCTCTCAAACAGCTTTGACATATTTGACGGCTTATTGGTCTGTATGATTCAATTTTTGTGTGGTCTTTTCCTGGTTTAGGAATCATGGTAACCAAGGACACCTTCCACTCTGGAAAGTACTCAAGACGTAAAATGGCATTAAAAATAAAAAGAACGATTCTGCGAGCTATACGGGGCAAGTCAATTAACATCTTGTTACTGGTTTTATCAACGCCGGGTGCTTTTTTGGTGTTTAAATCCGTTATTGCCTTTTCAAGATCACCAAATTCAAATCTTATCGGGACTGCAGCACTAGCCTCGACAACTGGCAACTCAACTATATCGGTCGATATATTTGGGGTAAAAACCTTTTTCAAATGTCCAGCAAATAAATTTCCTTTTTCGGTATCACTCCTGGCCCAGCCTCCAGCTGAAGTTCGCAAGGCAGGCTTACGTAAGACTGGCCTTTTAAGGTTTCTACAAGCACGCCATAGCGAATAATCTGATTGAGGAGTTGCGTCTAGGTCTCCCAAATAGGTTTTCAGGGATGCTACTCTTCGAGATTCCAGCATGTCTCTTAGCCGGTTCGTGCATTCTTTAAGTCTACTTTTGATTTGAGGAGATCTCTGTGATTGCCATTCTCTACGAATTTTTCTCCTTTTAGCCATGAGCCGTTCGATATCTACAGAATAAATTTGATTGTATCTAGCTAATTGTCGGGTTATTGTTGAATGTTGGGCAGCTGATTTGAGGTTTTGGCCAAAATCAATAAGACTGCGCTCTACGTCTTCAGGTGTTTTTAGCGGGATGTTTTCCGAACAATGAGTACTAAGATACTTTCTATATTTCAACCAATTAATGCTTGTGATAGTCATTGGTGATATGATGTTTTGTTTGTCCCATATATAGACGATAGTGGGTGAATGATCTGAGGATAATTCAAGTGATGCTTCAGCTTTAATCGTTTCTCTCGGAATACCCTTAATCACGCCAAAATCGATAACATCAGGTATTTTTTGTCGATCAGTAGGCAAATAGGTGGGTTGTCCACACATTCAGATGTAATTTAATGTAATGTAATGTACAAGAAAAGTTAGCTTTTGTTGGAAAGATTATGGCCTAGAAGTTCTTTTGTTCTAATATAATTTTTAAATCCACAAAATTTTTTTCTCTGTGTACTTTATAGTACTGTAAAAAATTATTTAAAATTTTAATAAAATACTTATTTTTATACATACTTATTGCCTCGTCATAAAAATGCCTTAAAAAGAAAATTAATGAAAAGACTACATACATACGAGTATATGTGAAATTTTCATGTTAAGGAAAGTGTTTTATCAATAAAAAATAACCCACACATACTTATGTGCGAATATAGCATATGTTTTAAGGATGCCTTGTTTGTAGACTTGTGTCTAAGGCTATTACGTATTTAATTGTATTGACGGTCGTAATTGTCGATCTGTTTCACTATAAATAGCAAACTAGAAAATCATTTAATCATTTAAGTTAATGGCCTGCTCTTGTGCCATCAGAAGATACAACGACAGCAGGCACAAACTCAAGTCTATAAATAAAGTTTTTCATACGACGGCAAGTCAATGTGGGTTTCAAAAATCGTATAATAAGTACTAAGAAGGTAAAACAGGTTTTTGGAAAATATTTTGTACCAAAAGTAAAATCTGACAAACAGATCTTTTAACAATCGATTATTTGAATAATGAATTTCGTGATTTTACTTCTACTTAAGCGGGAAAATACCAAAGGGAACCAAATATTAATTAGACGAAGTTTACAGTGCAGTGCAGCCTCCTGAACGTTTAACACTATACATTATTGGTTCAATGAATTTTAAACTGGCTGTTCATTCACGAATGTTAAATCTAGTACAGGATGAAAAAATATTTCTATGAGAATAAACGAAACCCTGTCTGTGACTGACTCAGAAGTTGGTTAAGAGCTTTTCTGATGCGATTTTAAAGAATTTAATTTCTGCTACATAACTTTTTACGAAACCTGATTTTCTACAACTGTACACCATAAATATAACAATAGTTCAGGCAATATATTTTCCAGGTGATTGCGCTACGACGAAATGTACTGTACTGTTAGGCAAGCCCTTTAGAGGTGGAATAGTATTGTATAGAGATCCTTAGTATTAAGTTGTGGTTACAATAGAACCCCTAATTTTGTGAAGTTCGAAATAAAAATGTTTGTAGATAAAAAATAGGGGTGGTTATGTGATAGCAAATGACTCCTTATAAATATAAAAATTAGGGCTGAAATGGTGACAAAACAGAAAAAACATCATAACTGCCCCAGTTTTTAGTTTTGCTGACTAAAATGTAAAACCTAAAAAACTAAAATGTAATTTTTCTCCTTTAACATTTTTTCCAAACATAAATACCCCTCATTACCAGACAGGGGGGATACCGAAGCAGATATCACTAACATAATGGGTCCCTTTGCGACCCCCTTCGTTTCCCAATGATTTCTGGTATCCGACTGGATATTTACGAATACCTTACTTTCATTGAGTCTCGTGTTGTCACTAGCCTTTTACTCTCTACAGTAGTGATTTCAGACTGACAACTGTTACATATCGACATTTTTCCTTATCACAGAGTCAATACTAATTGCTAACATTTGCTTAAAGCTGGGCCTCCGCAGCATGTCTATATAATATGTGTCTGCCCGTGGTCCTTTTAGCCTTTTTCCAAGCACAGTGTGCAAGTATTGTCTTACCGCGATTTCTAACTTGGCCAGATAATACTTGAGAGTCCGTGACCTGTAACCATTTGGGCACTCAGATTATATCCAAGCTCCTTCTTGATCTTTCTGGCAACTTGTAGTTAAAAATTTGTCTTTGGTGGGAATCGAACCCACAACCCCGTACTACTGGACTAGCACACTACCTACTAGCCCATCGAGGCAACCAAAAATAGATATATGTTCTATAAAATACGTCGCTATTTGTACTGTTTTTTGGAGTTCCTAAATGCTCTTGTAGTAAAAGTAGTAATAAGTAGTAAAAGTAGTAATAAGTATAAAAGTGGCGAGATTCAGCTAGTAGTCAGACAAAGCACAGCTTTATTTTTCATAACTTTAAAGTGAAAACTTTTTTCTTTAATCAGTTTTAAACGTTTATTCTTACGAAATAGTAGGATTTTAAATAATTCTCACTTTATTTTTAAAGAAGAAGAAGGATCTTAGATTAAGAAGATGTGGAATTTAAATTATAATTTATTTGAGATCAAATTTTCGCATTTATGGAAACATGAAATATACAAACCTTATTGTGTAATCATACGTTCATTAACCCCATCACCTTCATTAATCCATTAACTACCATTGGCTATTAACTACCTTCATTAAGTAAGCTTTAATGCTAAACACTAATTTCATCAAATATTACCGCTCTCCATAAACATATAAATTTCAATGAAGTATTCTCCTCACATTCGTTATAAAAATATCATTAAAAATCAGAATACCGAAATGCTCACTCACTGCTCAATCGTGTTTAGTTTTTTTCTGCTTCTTGCCATACATGTGTGAGAGACTAGAAAATATTTTGTGTTTGTTCATTTATGAGTGAGAAGAATAATTTTTTTCTTTCTATTCAAAAGTGAATAAATGAAGAAATATTTTGTTTTTCATGCAAGTGCTCATCTATGAGAATTTACAATTTTCTTAAGTTATCACAAATAGAAAGATCGTAGAAAAATGTTCGCATTGAGCATTCGCAAAAATGTATGTTTTTGTGTAGGCCGGCGAATGTATTAACAAAGTATTTTAAAAATCTCATTTATGAGATATTTCATAAGATATGTATTTTACTCATAAATAAAAACGTTCATAAATAAAGAAAAATTTATGAAAATTTTATCACATATAAATAATATGGATATTCTTCGTTTTTCACCGTTCATATATGGTTGCTTAAACAGAACAAACATTTACACTCATTCGTGAGTGATCGTAGGCAGAGCATTTTTTGTTGTTCATTTATGACCGTTAAAAATATAAAATTCGTGAAATCTCATTTATGAGAAATATCATAAATATTAACATTTCAACGCTCATAAATAAAAAATTCTGAACTCTGACATAAATAGTGGGTTTTAACACACTGCAGAATGCCAGCAACAAATATCAAACATTTATCTTTTATGGGATTTTTCTATTTTGCAAAATTAAACAACAGCAAAAACATTAACACAACTACAAACATTTTTTATTGGAAAAATGCCCCATAATGAAGAGCGTACAACGTCAGCAAATAAAAAAACAAAAACAAAAAAAAAGAAAGTACAACTAAAAAGCTCTTTGCAAAAAGTGTCATCTGCACTTAACATTATTTTATGCAAAAAGAAAAAAAAAAAATATAGTCAACACATTTTTTTCACATTTATTCAAGTGTGAACTTGACCTACACGTTGGCAATTTTTTATCATTGATTTTTTTCTTCTTTTTTTTATTGAAGGTACTTTAGGGCTGCAAAGTGGACAAGCGAAAACAAAAACACTAATAAAAACGAAAATTTTCATTATCTCGTATACTCACCGACATTTCGCAGGCTGGATGGTCAATTATTTCCAAATCTGTTTCTATGCCATCAACCAGCACAGATACAGTTTTCTGTCCATAGTCGTCATCTAAAATGGAATAAAATGGTAGGGTGAGTTTTTTATATGAATTGAAAAAGTTTTAACATTCACGCTCTAACAAATTTAAGTGTTTTATTTGCAACAGAAAATAAAGTTGCTTTTAAAATTTTTTTTAAATATTTAAATTGAACTAAAACGTTAAATATGTAATTTGTTTTAAAAGGTATTTAAAAAAAAGTATTTTTTCTAAAAGGCACTAACAAAAAAGTAAAATTTCGAAAAGTTACTTATAAAAAATACTTTTTTAAAAAGTATTTATAAAAAAGTACTTTTTCTAAAAGGTACTTACAAAAAAGTACTTTTCCCAAAATGTTGTTTAAATAAAAGGTTTTTATATAAAATGTAATTTTTATTAAATGATCTTTTTATAAAAGTGATTTGTAAAAGCTATAAGTATTTTAAAAAAAAGTAACTTTTTTAAAAAAGTTACTTTTAATAAAAGGTACTTTTTATTTTTATAAATAACACAATGTATTTTCCGATTAAATTATAAACTAGCTATCCCCGTAGCGCTTCGCTACACCCATCCACAAAAAATACAATAAAAGTTGGGAGAAAAGTATGTGCAACCTTTAATTCGAAAACGTACACTATTCTCACGACAAAACTGTTTCAGTTTTTATGCAAGCTACGACGCCCACTGTTCTTATCCAATCTGGTTTTTGCTAGACTATGCGTATTATCATGATAATAATTTTTTACTTCGTATGGGAGGTACCACTCTCACTATCCTAATCCATTTTGTATTTTGCTAGATTATGCAAATCTTGTAGTAATTTTCAAGACTCTACATATAGTAGTTCCCGAGGTACACAATAATAATTGTTCACTTTGTATAGAAGCTAGCACACCCACTGTACCAAACTAGTGTAAATTTTGCTAGACTATGCACATTAGAGGGTTAATTGTATAAGCTTTCAAAACTTTACCCATTGTAGTTCTCTAGGTACACGATAATAATTTTTTACTTTATATTGGAGGCACCACGCCCTCTGTCCTAATCCAGTTTATGTTTTACTAGAATATGCACACTAGTATGCGGGTTACTAGTGCAAGGTTTCAAGACTTTACCTATTACAGATCTCCAGGTAAATGATAATAATTGTTCACTTTGTATGGGAGATACCACGCCTACTATTCCAATTCAGCCTATGTTTCGCTGAACTATGTATATTAAAAAGGGGTATACTTTTAAAAAATTTCAAAGATATACCTATTTTTGTACTCTAGTTACTTAAAACTGGTAAAAGTGGTCAACTTTTCCTTTCGTAAAAACCAAAGTTGGGTTATAATGAAGATTAAAAAATGACCAAATCGGTAATGCAATTACCAACGTATGACATATAATTTTATTTATATAGATGTTTAATCATTATAACGAAGACTTTTACTGATACACCCAGAGTCTTCAATGAGAATCGAACTCACAAGCTCCAGACTGATAGACTATATATGACACACTACACATTAGCCTACCGAGTACTTTTTAAAAAGGTAATATTTATAAAAATTCCTTTTATACAAGTTACTTTTTGTAAAAGGTACAACTTATAAAAGGTAGTTTTTATGAATGGTACTTTTTATGAAAGGTACTTTTTATAAAAAGTACCTTGTTATGAAAAGTACTTTTTATAAAAGTTAGTTTTTATGAAACGCACCTTTTATAATACGTACATTTTATAAAAGATAATTTTTATAAAAGGTACTTTTTGTAAAAACTTATTTTTTATAAAAGGTACTTTCGATAAAAGGAGTACTTTTTATAAAATTTACTGTTGATAAAAAGTACCTTCTACAACAGGTTCTTTTAATAAAAAAAACTTATTTTAAAAAAAGGTACTATATTCAAAAAGTACTTTTTTGACAAATGATAAATCTCATAATTTTTTATTATAAACTTTTGTCAAGAAAATGTCTATAAAAAATACAGGAAGTAATGAACGATAAAGAAAAACACTGATCGAGTAAGAATCGGTAACTTGAATGAATAATTTAAATGAACTACATCGCTCATGGATGACGCAACTCTTAAGGTCTGTTGAACTAGCATGAGACTAAAGAAACAACCGCACAAAGTATTATTCCTTTTGCTTTTTGTTGTAAATACTTGTTAAATTTTCCCTGTGCAACAATAATTTCAATTTTGTCATCATTATTGTCGACATGTCATTAGCACTGCAACATTAACTTTACTTTTTTTATGTTGAGATTTTATTTAAAATTTATAAAATGATTGACATGAAATTAAAACAAGACTCTTAAGAAAATTCATCTTCGTTTCTTAAAGTGAAATTTATGACAGCTTAAGTACTTTTTTGATGAAATTAAATGTTTCTTTATGAAAATGTTTTTCAGGCTTAAACAATAAAAGCAACTTATTAAAGCCCATTAAAAAAATAAAAATTTATTTCTTTATATTTATTATTGAATATTTAATTATTTTTTTATGTTACAAAGGCAGCGTAATGCATTATTGATAATTACTGGTATTTGCCAGATGCAAATTTTTCCTTTACAATGAGTTTCTGTACGGTGCATTAATTTAATTGCATTTTTGTTTTTGTTTTAAAAACACAAATATGGTGAATTATAAATGAAATTGTTTTAAGAGGTCAGGTAAATAAGTAACGAGCAGAGTCAAAATGTCTCTTAGCTTGTCTTAATGTTAAATTAATTATTTTTTTTTTTCAAGACACCACCACCTGTGAAGTTTTTTGCTTGTTGGAAGAAAACACCCAGAATTTTTGGAGGAAATCGAACCCGCAATCCCTAGACTGAGATACTAGCGCTCTAACAATCAGTCTATCGGGGCATTGGATTCATTTAATTTTGTAAACAAAATTGCTTGCCCTTAAACATACACACTTTGGTATTAATTAAAATCATAAACCTAAATTAAGATATTTTAGGGCTTGATTTTGTTAACCTTAATGCTTGAACTTTATATGAAAAATACTAGGATATTTTTTGAATTTAAAAATTCTTTCTATTTTTTTTTCAAATTAATTTATAAATAGCTAAAATATTATTTCCTTCCTTAAAATATTTTTCTTCGGCTTATTTTCACTATATTTAATTAAATAAAAAAGTAGGCTTTCTTTTCTAGTTAATTAATTTTATAATTAATTAAAATATTAATTTAAATTGTATCAGAAACTAATTAAAATCTTTAATTGGTTTTTATTTCAAAATGCCAAACAAAAACAAAAATTATCATAGGAAACACTTAAATGTTTCTACATTCACAATATTGGCTTATAAAGGGTTAAAAACGCCATATAATTTTAAATTCAGCCACTTTAACTCAAATGATAATTAAAAAAATAATAATTGCCATAAGCAATTTATGCTATTAATTAATTTTAATATTCTGTTTTTGTACTTTTCTGGCTCAAATCATTCATCAAACAGATTATTTTGTGATAAATTTAACATAATTTTATTACAAAAATTTTACAACATTTAAGTTTTTTCTTTTTATTTCACTTAAATTTCGTTGTTTAGTTCTATTATTTTTAAAACCTAAATTTTAACTTCTGCGTAGATGCAAATTTATGTTTAGAAAAATCTGAGGAAAGTCTGGCCCATATAAAAAAAAAATAAAAAATCGTTTCAAGATGGCAACAATAATATACAAACAAAGTTTTTGCAACTCTGACCGCATGAAGAAAAATATTTTATTAATTTTTTTGTTTTTCAAAAGACTATTAAATCGTACAAACATGGCAAAAAGTCTGTCACACACATACATTCTAAACCAATTTTGACAGATCGAACGACTAAGTATGATAGTGAATCATTGGGTCTCATGCATAAAACGTGAGCTTGAGCTCGCATTCGATTTTTTGAGTAAAAGGTGCTTGTCCTATGCATAATAAAATTTGAAGTATTTGCTTTTACTCACGGCTCACGTTTGATCTCGTCGTGCTCAGTTTGAACTAAGTGAGATGAGCTTGAGCTCATTTTCATATGCATAAAAACAAGCTTTTGCTTTCTTTTGTGAGCTCTTGCTCAAATTTTGTTGAGTCTGCCTTATAATTGACTCGCGAACACTAAAAAGGAATCATGGCTAAATATTTTGTGCCACAAAGAAATACAAAATGTTATCAACAGCGTAAAACAAATTTAGCAAGTGAGGATAAAAAATTTATCAGGTTTATATTCTTAATTATTAATTTTTTTATATAATTAATAATAAAATGATAAATACATAGGTTTGATGATAGTAGTTGCTGGTTGGCTAATTATTTTTTGAGGGTTCAGAAGACGCAAGATTGATAAAATGCGACTGCTTTTAAGATTTTGTGCAGATCCTGGATTCCTAAATGGTATAGCCACAGATATTGGAGTCCATCAATCAACTGTGTGGCGAACTATTGCGGAAGTTGTGAAACTTATATCTGCCAAAGCAAGCGAGTGCTTTCCATTTGCAATTGGAGTGATTGATTGTACTCATATAAAAATTAAAAAAAACAACAAATCAAAGCGATGAGTATATTTGTAGAAAAGGCTTCCCCTCTATAAATGTGCAGGCAACTTGTGATGGAAAAGAACTTTTTACAAGCCTGGTTCAGTTCATGACTCATGCATCTTACGAAACAGCGAGGTCTGTAGATTAATGCAAAATGCAACGAACGATGCATTACTTCTCGGGGATGAGGGCTGTGTAATATGCCCATGGCTAATGGCACCATTCCGAAACCCAACAACTGACATAGGAAAAACATTCAACAAAGTGTTTACAAGAGAACGTGTCATTATAGAACGTTGTTTTGGGCAATTGAAGCAAAGATTTTCGATACTTCAATACAAAATTCGGGTATCGACAGAGTTTTCGCACCACCTAAATGCCAGTTGTTTCATTTTGCATAACATAGCTAAATTTTTAAAAGGCGATTATATCCTTATCAATGACGATTATAACAATACTGATATATGGCAATTAGGAAACGATATCGAACAACAAACAGCAAGAAATTCTGATTCTACTTTACTTTCACTTGACGGCATGTTTGCACTTCAATAACAATTAGACGTTTGATCTCCCTTTGCTCAAGTAATTGCAATTGGTTTGAACTCATTTTTATGCATACAAAATTGAGCAAAAGCTGTTGCTGTTTGATTGAACTTGACTTACGAGCAATTGCTCACCTGCCTCAACTCAGCGCTTTTACTCGTTTTTATGCATGAGGCCCATTGTCTTTAACAAGGATCGCGCTAATACACTTTCAAGTTCTAAAAAGGTTTAAAAAACTTTGCTATTAAAATTAGTTTTTGAACAGCATGTTTGAGGTAATCATAATCTAAGAGTAACATATTATGATTTAATTATTTGACTATAGTGCAACCAAGTTATCAAACATTATGATATCAACATATTATGGTTAAATTAAACGACAATAGTATGACTAAAAACTATGAAAGGTCAAATGGCAATATTTTTAATAATAACATTTTTATTTAATATATTTATGAATGATTTATTATGTGTATCAATAACATGATAAAATTTTAAGGTTAAAATTTTATCATTAAATGATTACTACGTTACGTTACTAAAACCACAAAATGGTTGGTTTTAACTATACAATTTTTGCTAAACTTCAAACCAAAACCAAAATAATATATTTTTTTAAATTATTATTTTTAACTATAATACATATATTAATAATAAGCAAGATATATTAAGCTTATTCGTAACAAGAAATATATGACTTATACCACTTTCATAATCAAAGGCTCAAATATAAACTATATTTAAACAATTGAGTGAGTAAATTGAATGCTTTAAACCACTACAAATAACCACTTCAAGACTATTGTTCACACAGACCTAATTGAAACACTTTTTATGTGATGATATTTTTTTAATTTCATTATTTTACTGCAACACAAAAAATAAATTAAAAGCAGAGAGGAGGGTTGTAAGAGGGTTTTATAAAAGAACAGCAGCAGCAGCAGGAAATTCTTTAATTAAATTATGTTGCCTGTGTCTGGGGGCAATTGCTTGCTAGTAAATGGAATTTATTAATTAAAACCCATATCTTTTTTTTATTGAACACTTTTTAGGTATTTTTACAAGTTGTTTTTGTTTTTGTTACAACTTGCATAAAAAAATTAAACATATAAAATTGGAGTAATTCCTGCAATACACAGTAGTTAAAATCCTTCAGTACAATTCACATTTTTACTGAGATCACATAAATTACCATTGGTCTCAACACTTGAAAATTATTGATTACACAGAGACGCAAATTGCAATATAGACAAAAAGCACTTCACTATAATCCGAACTGGGTACTTAAACTAATTACAGTTTTTTTTATTCTAAATGTAAAGTTAAGTCTGCATTAAATGATGATACGCGATTTTTAGAATTATTTTCAAATAGACAAAATTATTTAAAATTATATTCATATATTGCTCTTGTAAAATATTGCCTTTAGCGGCTAATACTTCCGCCAATGGTAAACCGCCGTTGATTATTCTCACACGGCATAGGTTTTTGGCAACTCTGAACACTGTTATAGGCTTTTTACACTGACTAACATCTAAGTGAAGCCTTTGGAAGATGTTGAAAATGTAAAACATCGGTTTATATTTGCAACTTCATCATCATAGAAAGCATTTTAGAGAAAGAAGATAAAAAAAAATTGAAGTGGACATTTGTATGACGCTCAATTTTAGATAAATATTGGTTTATATTTTTTCCACATAAACAAGGCGAATTCATACATGGTGGGAGCTTTAGCCTAGATAATTATTTTTTATTCTCCATTTTTTTGCTAATGTCTTGTCGAAAAAAAATTGTTTTATATATGCTAGTAGAATGTCAAAGCTATTGTTGTATTGTAGCTGTTGCTGTAGTGCTCCCATCTAATAGGAGAGATGCCACTAAATCAATCTAATTTTTCTAGTTATGAGACTATAATAATCGAACGATGTAAAATGAAACAAACTCAGATAGGAAGATCTTGTACAGATGCCGGAACGATGTTGATTTTTAGCCCAGTGTAATTTTTATAGAAATATGTCAGCATCTGCGCAAATTGATGGTAGATGTTAGATATTGATCAGTGTAGAGAGTCTATTATTTATTATTATTATTATTATTATTATTATTATTATTATTATTATTATTATTATTTTGTAGGGGGGTTACGGAAGAAGGCAACTACTTCATTAAGTCTCTTGCTGTCGGTAGCTTTTTACTCTCGACTGTGGTGATTTCAAATTGGTGACTAATACATTTTGACATTCTTCCTCATCACAGAGACTATCGGGTATGTTCTGTAATCCGAAACCGAGTGAAATTGAATCCGAATGAAAGTTTAAATTGTCATAACTTTTAAATCTTACAACATTTTGATATTATTTTTTATACGTTTGCTTAAAGACCATTCACATAACTTCCTTGATTGCTAATGTTTTAAAATAATAGGCGCAAATAAGTTATATTTTTCTTTAAAAATTTATTCGATTTCAATTTCATTCGGTTTCGGATTACAGAACATACTCTTATGGTAATTGCTAACATTTGCTTAAGGCAAAGGTCTGCACAGCATCACCATATAATATGTGTACCCTTGGTCTAAAGGCTTTTTATGTTAGCCTTTTGCCAGACACAGTCTGCCAGTAGTTTTACCTCGATTTTTAACTTGGCCAGATAATACTTAAGAGTCCATGACCTAAAACAGTTTACCATTTGTAGGCACCCAGATTAAATCCAATCTCCTTCTTGATCATCCTTTCAACTTGTAGTGAAAAATTCCAGAGTATTTGGTGGGAATGGAACCTAGAAGCCCGGTCTGATAGACTAGCATACTGCCTACTATCCCACCGAGGCACCCCAGAAACACTGTTGATGCCAGATGTTTTATCAGAACAAAATAGAAAACATTCTAAATGAAATGTTGGCCGTTAACTTTGCACATGTATTTTACAGAAGCAATGTTTTTACAGTCACACACGACATGTACGTGTTTTGCAGGGGGGAAATTTAACATGTCAAAAGACATCTCATGTACATGTGGCATTAGTGACAGGATATAGAAACTTCAAGTACCATCTGGCCAAGAAAACACAGAGGTACATTGTGTAGGGATGGCTAGCATAATACTTAATACTGCGAGCAGATACATATTAAATTTGAATTATTAAGGAGAATATAAGCAATTACCACGGCTGCGTAATGAGACAATGTCGAAAATGATCAGATTGACAATTTTAAACGCCTTTAATCAAGAGTATATGCCAGTGACAGCACGAGACTCAATGAAATCAAGCTGGTAGAAAATTACCAATTTGGGTGTTTGCAATCTTCGAATTTTAGCGACCAATACAATTACAGTTTGTTACAAACAGTTACAATCAAAAAAATAGCAACAACGACAAAATTTAGTTTCATTCCAACTGAGAAATAAATGGTAAATGATTTTAAAATTGTATTATTTGGTAGCAAGAGATCACGTTCCTACGTAAGAAGACCCCCTAGTACAGTTGGATAATGGTATGGAATAGTTTTTCTTGCTATGGTGTAGTACCTATACATTGGGTCAAAACCACAATGGATAAAAACATTTATGTTCGTATTATCGGGGAAGTAGTGCTCCCTTATGCTTTTGAAGAAATGCCATTGGTCTACTAGCAAGATAATGACCCGAAGCACACAAGCACGCTTGCGACAAATGGTTTCGGGAAAATAAAGTCAATGCGTTGGAATGACCGCTCAGAGCCCAGACTTCAATCCAATTGAGAATTTATGGACAGATATAAAAAAGGGAGTGTCTCAAATGCATCCAACTAACAATGCAATGCTTTGGACAGCTGTCAAGAAAATTCGTCTGTAAGTCAAGATCCTTAAAAGCCTGTAATCTTTTTATGTCTGATGAATATATTGTCCATGTCTCCACCGCATATATTTCACTTTAAGATGTACATCGTGAATTTAGAAAATGTTTTTGTATTAAAAAAAAGCATATCGAGCCACTTCTATACGGCATCAATTTTCCCTAAGGTCATGTTGAAATTGTTAGTAATTAATTAAAATGTGAATAAATATTTTAACTGAGAGACCAGCAACAATACTTAGTTGAGTATCTTTAGCAAAAACAATATAAATAAATGTTATTGAATTTGTTTCATTCCACTCATACCTATTGTTTAATAAAACCTTGATTAATCGCCTTCATTTCCGAACTTGACATGTTTGAGTAAAAATTTCATATTAAAAAACCTTGTTTTGTAAATCAATGTTTTTATTTTTGTTTCTGTTGCAAATCCCTAAAGCAACAAACAAATATTAATATTTTGAACAAAAAACAAATATATTTTAATATTTGCTGGTAATTCATTTTATTTAAAAGTCATCTATCTATCAGCATCAGCAGTAGTACCAATGTCGTCATGAGTTAAGTTCTTTTTTTTAATTCAACATTAAAATTGCAATTATTTCAAATATCTTTTAGATATTTAACCTCCCTCTGGCAATGAACTTAAATTAAATATCCTGTACAAAGGAAATCACTTAAATCATTTTCTAAAACACACATTCACTTAATTTTTCAGATCAGATAGTCATTCAGTCAGTCATTAAATTACAATTTACTGACAGCTGCGTAACATTTTAAGCTTTTAAATTCTCAATGAATATAAACATTTGATTGAATTAAATTTAATTCGAAGTAACAGCAACAATCCTTAATAAAACCACAAATAATTCTTTGAAAAAAAAAACAAACATGTAACCTTGACAATTGTAATCATCGTAATGATGGCCTTTTAACTTAATTCTAAAGTGTAAAGTTGTAGACATGATTAATAATGTTTAGAAAACAAAAAAAAATGTAACCAAAGAATAAAAAATATTATTTATAAATTAAAAAAGAAAAGCGCTTTGCTACCTCTTCTAAAAAAAAAACAAAACAAAAAAATAAAAAAAAAATGGGGGCGACCCTTAGTTTCGGAGTTACGGACCCCCAAACTTTCTATGTAAAATATGATATATCTTGACCATTTTATGACGGAATGCGGCAATATGGGTATCAAAACAGTTTTTTTCAAAATTGTTATTCTGAATCACTTAATTCTTCCTCAATTTTTTCTTCCAGAGCTAAACTTATTTCATCCAAAGTAGAATTTGCATTTGAGGGCCGGGCGCAAGGATTTTCTCTTCTATGGTATAACTAACACCGTCTTCGCTAACTAAAGATTTTATGAATAGACGCCTTCGGCCGGGCGCAAGAATTTTCTTCTCTATGATATAACCAACACCGGTTTCGCTAACTAAAAATTTTCTGCAAAGCAAAAAAACAACACTTGCAAGTAAAAGTATAGTCAACCTTCAACTTAAAAACGAACGTTTTTCTGAGAGAAAAGTTGACAAAGGTTTATTTGAATAAAGGATAATTACTTTGTAGGTATGGTATACCGCCGTCCCGTCATAATCGTCAAGCTCTAATATGTTATTTACTGAGTACAAAATTACAACACTCTACCTATTATAATTCCCTAGGTTCACGACAATAACTTTCATATTGTAAGCAAATCTGTTCCAATACAGCCAGTTTTTTTGCTCAACTATCTTCAATAATACGGGCTGTTCCAACACAGCCAGTTTTTTTGCTCAACTATCTTCAATAATACGGGGTTAGTGGTATATAATTTCAAAACTTGACCTATTGTAACTCCTAAGTAATACCTAGTCCTCCCATCCAGTCAATACTCATTTGTTACGATCACGTTTATGAAAACTGTTTTGTCATTTCTGGCATCCAAAATCAATAACACAAGGAAACAAAATTAATCTTTTATTTTGTTGCATGGAGTTCTATGCCGGTTGTTTGTTTTAATTACATACATCTCTAAAAAGTTTTATAATTTGAACAAAGAGAAACTAATAACCGGAATTATTGATGGTCCAGAAATAAGAAAGTTGATAAAGGTTGACAACTTTAATAGTTAAATAACTGAATCGAAAAAAGTCCTGGAATGAATACGTTTGAACTGTATAAAATTTTCTAGGAAACAAAAAGGATGAAACTATGCGAAGCATATTGAACTGATGCACAGTGGTTTAAAAACGATTTATTTTCGACATAATTCGATATCTCATGAACCAGTGAAGATATCTTAATAAAAATTCATAGAGGTAAAGAAGAGGTGTTTCTGACTCGAGTTGCGAACGGTCGGTAAAGAGGGTTTCTGGATAGGCCCCCAAAGTTGGGTACCTCGGGTATATAATTTTTTGGAAATGTCATATTACATCTCAAAAACTAAAGCAGCACCCCGAGGAAGTATAACATTAGTTATTACATTTCATGCAACAAAAATGCTGTTCCCTTGTGTAATTATTGTTCAGTGAATCGTTAGTTTTACACTATAATAATTTTGTTATTTATATGGCAGTTACCACGCCCATTGATCAAATTAAGACTGTTTTACGCCAGCCTATGCACATTTATATAAAGATTACTTGTGCAAAATTTTCAGACTATACCTATAGTTATAGTTCTCTAGGTATACGATAATAGTTTTTTACTTTGTATGGTAGGTGCCACGCCCACTATTCCAATTTAGCCAGTCTTTTTTCAGACTATGCAAAATAATAAGGGGGTTAGTTGGACATGATCTTAAAATTGTACCTTTTATAATTTCTCTACGTTCACGATAATAATTTTTAATTTTGTATAATAAGTACCACGCCCTCTATTTCAATCCAGCCAGTTTATTTTCATAATTATATAATTTGATGAGGTAGTTAGTGTTGCAAAATTCCAACGCCACGAGCTACAGTTCCCCAAATAAACGATAATAATATTTTACTTTATTTGGCAAGTGACATGCCCACTGTTCCAATACAGTCTTTTTTTTGTTTAACTATACATATTAATATCGCGGGTTACTTATACAAAGTTTTAAAATTCTAGCTATTACACGATAATATTTTTTCAATTTGTATGGAAGGTACCACGCCCACTGTCCCAATCTATTTCGCGTTTGGCTAGACTATGCGTATTAACATGGCAGTTATTTGTGCTCAATTTCAATATTCTAACTATTAGAATTCTCTAGGTAGACGATAATAATATTTCACTTTTTATTTTGGGGTGCCACGCCCACTATTCTAATCCAGCCTGTTCTTTTGTTCAAACTATGCATATTAATAAGACAGTTACTTACACAAAGTTTTAAAATAATCTCTACTATAGTTCCTAAGTTATACGACAATAAATATTTAGTGCCACGCCCACTTCAAATATGAAAACAAAATATATATAGCTTATATTACCCACATATTTTGTGAAAATAGAATAAATACCACAATGAATTTTTCCTTTATGTTATAAACAGAATTGCAGCGCAGAATTGCAGGTTAATAAATAATTAAATAGTCAAATAGGTGTTCTGTTATGACACCGGGGTGCCAGTTGCACAAATTTTACACAGTAGTCCTTTTATCCTACCTGATTTAGTCATCAATCAGTGTACCATCGAACATTCGCAACAAATAGATTCTAACAGCTAATGTCACAAAAGACATTTTACACGATAGTTTTTAGTTCATGATTATATCACACAGAGGTGAGTTTAACTGGCCCCTAAGATTATGTGATTTGATTTTGTTAGACTTCTTGTGAGTTTTGCTTAAGTCACAAGTGTATGTCAATGACGTACCAATGACTCAATTTCAATTTACATATGTAGTCGTATATACCTCTTGCTACTGCTCAAATTTATCATCTTTGCATATAATAAAACTGTAAAAGGACCATTTGTGTACATGAAATATTTTTTGAAAATTATTTTGCTGGTGCAGCTAGTAATCGAAATGAAATACAAAACAGTAATTTTTAGAATTTTTTTCCTTGACTGAATCAATTTTAAAAAATTTTTAAAAAATTTTTGCGAGGAGTTACCTTAGTATATTGATTAAATTTATAGGATACTGGTTTTCGCAAGAATATCTCACTTCTAAGAGAAAGTAGAGAAAAAGTAGTAAAAGTACTCAATTTGACCGATGAAGGTACTCCAAAATCGACAGCAACTTTCATTTTTGTCAGTGGGATATTTTGAACACGATTTACAGAACCCTACAATATTTTTAGAATTTTATATAAATTTCAGAATTTCATCCAGGGATGGGTACCTCTGTATAAAGAACATATCTGAAACACTATAAAAGTGAGAGTCTTTAAATTTGGTATTAATTAATTTCAAAGCCAAATAGAAAAAATATTGTTAAAACGCGGCGGGCTCAGCTAGTTTGAAATAAAATAAAAAAATTTATACATTTATACATTTACCAGTCGCTAAACCAACCTTCAGAATAGAACAATATATGTATGTAGTAATGAATGCCAGGAAAATCTTTTATAATAAAACCAAAATTTTTAATCTCAATTTTTAACTTATATTGATAAACAAAACAATGCAACGACAATAGCAACGCTCCTTCAGACTAAAATAACAAAAGGCATAAAAATTGCTAAAATCTGCAATTTTCGCAAATTTGTTTTTCATTAACAAAAGATTTTTTTTTATTTTCTTTGTTTTCATTGTGTGCATTCGTTGTTACTTACCCAAACTCAAATCATAGGCGCAAATATAATCGGATGTTGTAAATTGATACGTTAATGTGGTTTTTCCCACACCGGATGCTCCCAACATGGCAATTTTATAAACGGGTATTTCGGCTTTACCACCCGTATTGACGCCACCGACACCACCACCACCACCGCTCACATTTCCATGATTAATTTTATCACTTTCTAATAAAATATCACCAGATGTACGCGAAGCGTTACTGTAAAACATATAAAAAAAGAAAAAGAAATTTAAATTTGTTTGTTGTTGTAAAACACCAGCCATTTTTTATGTTCTTTTCAAGAAAATGAAATTATTAACACTCATACGCCATCTGCTACAATACGTTAAGCCATTAAGACTGCCACAGCAGGAAGTTAGTTTTTCAATAAAAATTTTTTTTTATGTTGAAAATAACGAGAAAATAAGAATCTTTATGTTTAATCGACGCACAGAATATGTGAGTTTAAAACGTTTTAGAAAATAATGTTGCATTAATCGTTTGAAATTTATTATTATGGTTGTTAATTTATATCATTCAGTGTTTGAAGGAATATTTTTTTATTATAAAAATCGAGTTGCAGCCTTAAGCACATTTAAATAAAGTTTTTTTTTCTTCTAAAAGAAAATCAGTAGAGGAAATTATTTGTAGCCATGGGAAACCACATCGTTCAGTTATATTAATTTTGTACGAACATTGGTTAGGAAATGAAATCAGAAATCCTTCTCATCTATACATATAATAAAATTTGTGTTCGCATCACGTAAAAACTATTAGATGAATATTAACAAAATTTAGTGAGGAGGTACCTTAGTATCCTGAATCCAATATAGGATAATTTTTTCTTTAAAAATAACTTATTTCCAAGAGAAAGTGAAATCAGTGAAAATATGCTTTTTACCGATTTAAAGGTACTGCATACTTTAGTTATAAAACCTGTATATTTTAAGCAATGTTGCGCAATAAATGGAGCTGTTTTTAAATAATGAGTAACTTATTTCTTATCTGCCTTTTACATAAATTTTAAAATTTTATCCAGGGATGGGTACCTTTATATAAAGTAAATACTTAAGAGTATTAAAATTTGGTGTGGAATAATTTCAAAGCTAAATCAAACAAAATATTGCCAGGATGTACACAACGTGTGTGGTCACAGCTAGTTAGAGAATAAACGTTGAGGTTGCTGTAGTTTAGGTAGTTACCACGTCGTCTACCAAACCAACAGGTCCATTCCAGTTCGACATAACTTTATCTGAATATCTGAGTAAGTCACTGGTCACGAAAACTTCAAGTATCATTTGGTCAAGATGACAATTGAAGAAGACAATACCTGGCAGAGGCTGTAGCGTACATTATAAGTAAATATTCAACACTGTCTACCGTTAGGTTTATAACTACGGCCAGATACTTAATGTAAGTCGATGCTATGGGGAACTTGAGCCGTATACAAATATAGGGTGATCCATTTCGAGGTACTTTTTCCAATAGCCTTTTTTGACAGTTCACGTGTGAGTCGTGTCATTCTGTCATGTTATTTTTGTTTAGTATTGTTTGGCATTTCATAATGGAAAGACTTACGCCTGAATCGCCTCGCTCTATGAACTATTGAAAACTTCCAAGAGGATCCGACGTTTTCGAGGTATGTTTTGTTTAACGATGAGGCCCATTTCTGGCCACATTTGGGACGAAGAGCAACCTGAAAAGATTCAAGAGCTGCCATTTCATCAAGAAAAAACAACGGTTTGACGGAATAATCTGTCCATATTTCTTTAAAAATGATGCCGGTGCGAACGTAACCGTCAATGGCGACCGTTATCGTGCCATGATAACCAACTATTTGATGTCTGAAATTTAAGCTCGTGATCTCGCCTTCCCACACATCGCATCTAAAGTTTATGAGGATAAACTCGCTTCGATTCAGGTCTTAGAGGAAAACAGCACGCGTGTTATTCGCCAGTTAACAGTCGAAATGCTCGAACGAGTCATCAAAAATTTTATTCAACGGATGGGCCATCTGCGTCATAGCAACGGCCAACATTTGATAGACATAATCTTCAAAAAATAAATGCCAAAGAATGTTCTTACAAATGATAATAAACATTTTCCATTAAATTAGAATTTTCTGTGTTTTTTTTTCTTTTTTCATTAAAAAATTAGGGAACCTCAAAATGGATCTCCCCTTATTATAAATAACGAGAGACTCTGAGATGAGAAAGACAGTTAATTGCCACAAGTATGAAATCACTGCCATCATCAGTGAATGACAAAGACTTATTCAAATACCAAAAATCATTATGGAAAAAGTTTAAACGAAAATATGGTTTATAATTTGCGTTCAGGTACACTCTACTCCAAACGTTTCTTAGTACTCACCTATTATGTCTATCTTTTCCACTATTTGAGGTACCCGTTGATGTTACAGAATTTATTGACCTCGATCTGCGGCTTCTGTAAGAATAAGAAGAAAAAGAAATAATAAAAAAAATAATATAATACTTTGAACAAACCAAATTTCAATGCAATATATTTGGTGTAGAAAATTTCTTTAACATATTAAATGAAAAAAAATATATATACATTTCTGCTGCATCATACCTTAGGGAATCTCCTAAATTACAAACACCATGTGACGTTATGCTAAAACTACGCAATCGATAGTATTCTAAATCCAAGTCAGCACAATGTATGGCCTGGCGGCGGGTATCGGCTAAGCGGGGCTGCAACATAAAAAAACAAACAAATAAAAACTTTTATATTGAAACACATGCACGCATGCACGCTCACACATACATATATCTATATCTATAAAGTAGAAACTTTGTTAAAACAAATAAAAGACAATAAAAAGAAACGTTTTTCTGTTGTAAACAGGTGCATTTTTATTTTATACTCGTAGATGCCAGCATAAAAACTAACTCGTATAAGGACAACTTACAAACATACATACATATTAACAAACATGTGCTAAAAGTTCAGTGTTAAAAGGGGTCAGTGTACTTTTATGATCCCTCTCCAGAGTAAATTGAAACTAAAACTTTAGTCGTAAGACACTAAACAAAAAACTGTTCGAAAACTTATACACACGCAGTGACAAAAAGTGCATTGAAAGCCCAGAGAACCGATACAAATTATAAAAGACAAAATAGTTATCAAATAATCACAATATTGATATTAAAGTGAATTTAATTTTTCCAATTAAATAATAATAAATTTGATCAAATTTTATTATAACTTCACTTTGAACTTAAATCTTTCTCCTTTAACCTTTAAATTTAAATATCCCTTGTAAATATTTTATAGCCACCAGCCTAGTTCTTCCAACGAATATTATTTCTTTCATGTGAAAGAAAATATGATATTGTGTTTATTCAGGAGTACGCTGAAGAATGCTTGCTTTTGCAGACAGCAAAAGTTTATGGGCCACAATAGATGCCTGCAAGCGTTTCAAGGACCCCTTTGTAATAAACTTTTAAAGGTTAAATATTTTAACGCTTCGGTTGTGGCACAATTTCATTTTTGGCATAATTTAAACTGAAGAAAGTAACGCAAAAGTTAAGATAGAAATCTGTGGAATAAAAGGTGGAGGAATATTCTTTTAATTTTCGTTTTTTTTTTCTAATGAAAAGCTATAGTCTCAAAGTTGAGGTTAGCTTAGCAAAAACCCAAAAAAAAGAACTAAGAGCTCGAAAAAAATTGATTTCTATAAATATTTTTGCCTAATAAGTCAATTTTAATTAAAATTACACACTGTGTAATTTTTTAAGTCATGGCAAAATAACCATATACGGACACCACAACACCGTTTAGGTAGCCGCAAACGTGAAAAATTTCCCGGCTACCTAAACGGTGTTAAGAATCATTCCTAGAAAGTTCATATGTTCTAGAAAGTTGTTTATTGAGATCTTAGGTTCATTTTTGTTTCCTTGAATTTTGAACGGTTTGTTACCTATGGACCTGAACAGGGGAAAAAAGGTAAAAAATTGAATTTTTTCAAGTTTTTTGCGATTTTGACCTTGAAGATGAAATTTTTTTTATTTTATATGTTAACAATTTTTGTTCTTTATGACAAGAACTACAACTTTGCCTCAGAAAGTATATCAAAATTCCAAACGGTTTGCAAAATATGAGCTTGAGTAAATGATCATTTTTTTGCAAAAATTACATCGAGGCCCCACATCTTTGAGGGCCCATAAAAAAAACCTGGAAGACTTTGGGCAAAACTGGGAGACAGGGGTCTTTTTTTTGGTCTTTTATCACGTAGTGGTGTCCGTATATGGTTATTTTTTTCCGTGTTGCACTGTGTTATTTATCTATACACATAATAAAACAGTAACTTATTGCCTGTCTGTCTGTGTGTCTGCTTTCTCATTACGTAAAAACTACTGGATGGATTTTATCAAAAATTTGTGAGGAAGTACTTGAGTATCCTATCTTATTGTCAAGGCGGCATATTTTAGTAGGGGTGATACCCTTTATATAAAGTAAATAAATACGCGATAACTGAAGCACTAAAACGTAAGAGTCTTTGGTGTGGATTGGTTACCAAGCAAAATCGAACAAAATATTGTAAGAACGGCGAAGAAATGCAGGGCACAGCTAGTATAAAATAATGAATTTTTTGGATTAAAGCTTTCGTTTTATTCCCTCTAAGTTGAAAAAATATTTTTTTTTACAAATTATTTGATTACTTCATTACTTCAGAGCCTTCATTTTTTAACCGACTTCAAAAAAGAAGGAGGTTATCTATTCGTCTGAATGTTGGTTTTTTTTATGTATGTAACCGCAGAACTCAGCCATTTTAAAATCAGTTCATTATATTAAAAATCAAAGGGTGTCCCCATACAACATACATGTTTTTTTACGTGTATTAAGAACCGTAAAGGGCACCAAATTAAAATTAAGAAAAATTGCGTGTCGTATAGATCCCAACAGTAGAAATTGATAAAAAAATAAATTTAAAATTTAAAGGGTGGCCCCATAGGTGGTAATTTGACCTATTTGAGCCTATCTTTTGAACCGTTATAGGCAAAACCTTGAAAAAATGTATAAATATTCAAAATTTTAAAGGGTGCTCCAATAGTTCATTTAATTTGATGGCCATACTTTTGAACAGTTGTACACAGACCGCTGAAATTTACAAAGAACCTGTATTGCTAAGTCCGCTATAACAAAAAGTATAAAATTTGAATTTGGAAATAAAAGGGTGTCCCAATAGTTAATGTAAATCTATGTATGTGGCCAAACTTTTGAACTGTTATAGACAGACAGCTGAAATTTACAAGGAACCTGTATTGCAAAGTACACTATAGCAAGTATACAATTTGAATTTAGAAACTAGAGGGTGTCCCCATAAATTATGTAATTTGATCTATATGTCCCTATCTTTTGAACTGTTCAACACAAACACTTGAAAATTAGGCAGAATAACTACTACTTTCTCTGGTATGATATCAAGTATAAATATTTGGAATTATAATGTAAATGGTGACCCTATCTTTGAAACCGTTATAGACAGAGGCTTGAATGGTGTCCCCATAAAAGACGGATGCTGGTGAAAATAGGTTAAATTTTGTACTGTAATGCTTGACATTCACATAGTCTTTACTTTTTTCCGCTAATTTTGGCGCATCTATTTTTTGGTTTAAATCTAATTCTTAAAGATTACTTCTTACATTTTTAGTTTATAATTGCTGCCCTTCTATCTGTTTTGAAGTCGGTTTTTTTTTTGCAAAATTATATATTAATAAATAGTTAGACTAAAAAATAGTTAGACTAAATATTCAATATAACAAATTGTTAAATGGCTTTTTGGAAAAATTGCATTAAAAAAAAAATACTTTCAAAAAAGCACGCTTCTAAAAAAGTCTATAAAAGAATAAATTTATAAATATACCATATAAAAATAAAATTTTAATAAAAAACTACCTTAAAATTATCTTTAAATAACTTACTTTTTTCAAAACGTACCTTTTTTTAAATGTTATTGTTTTGTAAAATTTTATTTAAGTTCCTTTAAAAAAAAATCCTTTTAAAAAGTATTTCTTTAAAAAAGTACCTTTAAGAATCCCTTTTTAAAAGAGTACATTTTTACAAATAAGTACCAAACGTACCTTTTTAAGAAAAAGTAATATTAAAACAGCTTTTAAAACCACTCTTTTTGTGGAGTTTGTACAGGTCATTCCGTTTGACATATCAAAATAAAATTTAGTATCTGCCTTTGGTATATGGAGATGAATAGCTGTATAGTTTTTAGGTATAATTGAGAGGGGGCAAGGGGTAGTTTCCTTACCCCCAAATTTTGTGAACGCTCTACAGGTCATACCGTACGACATATTAAAACAAAATTTAGTATGTGCCTTTGGATTATAGAGATGAAGAGCTGCATAAGTTTTAGGCATAATACGGAAGGGGCAAGGGGTAGTTTACTTACTCCCAAATTTTGTAAACGCTATACAGGTCATGCCATATGACAGATCAAAATGAAATTCAGTATGTGCCTTTGGTTTATGGATATGAAGAGCTATATAAATTTTGCGCATAATCGGGAAGGGGAAAGGGGTAGTTTACCTAAAACCCCAAACCGAAAATAATTAATTTTTCGATTCAAATATACTTTTAACTTATATTCTTTATGTAATATATCCATAAAAATATCTGTTTCCATTTGGTAAGGTAAAGTTGAGTGTAGGCCATTCTAGTTTTATTTTATATGCGTTTGACTCTTAAATAGATGAGATCTATGTTTTAAGACCTAGATGAATTAAACAAATAGACAACATGAGGATACCGACTACCAACAACGTTTATAGGTAAACGATTATTTTGAAGCCAGCAAAGCTACATGGCTACACACGACCATAGTTGTGGCTGTAGTCAACTTAAACTAATTTCTATTTTTGTATGCGATAATTTTATTTTATTCAACCAAAGAAAATGTCACAAAATTATAAATTAAAAATTCATATACAAACAAAAAATTTGGAGAAAATATTTATTATATGAATTTTATTTGAACTATTTTTAAAATATTTATTATTTTTTTAAAAAGTTTTTAATTTTATAAAGGCAAAAGAGGTATTTGGTCAACAATTTCAGAGTTTACGATGTAGCTGTTATCTTTAATATCATTAAGTAGCTGACTACACGGCAATAATTGTAGCCGATGGAAATTGCTTTCATTTAGCTGCGTAGCCACTGTCTTCTATTTCTTGAATAATGACTTTTTTCTCATACGACTTATTTCAATTTATGTAAAGAGTCAAGAATATGTATAAAAAAAACCGTGGTGAAGGGTGTAGAAGATTCGGCACGGCCGAATATAGCACTTTTACTTGTTTAAAAAAAAATATGATTTAAAAGGCTATTTTTAAAGCCTTTTAAAATATTGCATTTTTTAAAAGCTCACTAATAATCGTTTTAAATTTTATTTATAACAAGATTTTATTCAATTTAAACCCTTATAAAAACATATCTTTTTAATATAAGCATTTTCCAAAAAAGTACATTTTAATAGTAATAAAATTTCAACTAATTTAAAAAAAAGTATCTCTTTTATAAAAAGTACGTTATTCAAAATTAAATTTATAATAATTCATATTTAAAAATGTTTCTCCTAAAAAATATTTTCTCTATTTCTTCTATTATAAGTGCTATTTTTCATTCTTAGAATTGGACTGTCTGTCTGCCTTTAGTTTCTTTTTCTAAAAAACACATTATTGATATTACATAAATTATTCAGAGGCCCTAATCCTGCAAACATTATTCAATATCAATGTACTAACCATTCAATATGAATATATTAACCACTGCTATCAAACTAAAATAAACCCTTAACAGACTGCAAAATTCCTCCAGTACAACCACTAAAGTCATCCTACGATATTTACAAGTAAAAACTATTTTATTACAATTTATGGTCACTAAATGATTTTAAAGTTTCTGTTTTTCTACCTTGTTTGTCTTTATTGCAAATACGAAAAGGAAAAAAAGTAAAATAACAACAAACTATAAAATAAAAATATTTTGTATTCAAGGATTAGTCAAACAACGAAATAAAGGAAACAAGTAAAACCGAACATGCAAACACACCATTTTTTCTACATAATTATAAAGTTAAAAAACCAAAATAAATAAAAAAAAAATGTAAAGCAACTGTTTACCTTTCTGCTCTCTGCTGGCATGCTAGAGGTACGCATACGTTGCCTTTGCCTGCTGCCCAATTGGGCAATCGTTGCCGAACTACCGCCATGTATTAGACTCGAAAACACACCAGCGATACGTTCGTGGGGCACGGCCGTGGGTGAATCCAAATCACCATCGGTATGAGGAAACTGTTGATGGTCATTTCTAGTCCTTGTGCCAATACACGTTACACCACCTCCTCCACAGTCACCAGTTGGTGTATCGGCAACATATGGCCCATTCGGTGGTCTGCCATCACCACAGCACACTGTTGATGTAGGTGATGCTGTTGATGTTGTATCCTCTAGCAACATGTCGAGTTCTGTTGAGTTTGTGGCAACACAACAACCACCACCACTAACATTTGCACCAGCTACTGATGCTGATGCTGAGGAAGACAAATGACTGTTAATACTAATGCCACTAACCATTGAATTAGGTGCATAGAGAGGTGAGGTGGCTGCAGAATATTGTGGTGAAACGGCACCCGACATGGCCTGTTGAAATGTCAAAACACCACCTGTGTCAACTGGTATTAAATTCATGCGTGAAGGTTTTGTAAGTGTCCCAGGTGATTTAACTAAGGATATGCGATCCCTGCAAAGATACGAAGGACAAAATTTGATATAAATTAAAATAAAATAATTTTAAATTGTTTAATCAAATTAATAAGTTTAACTAAAATATTAACATACAAATAAATTTTTGAAGTTAGGCTTAAGTTGGTTATATTCTCTCAAGTTGAAAAAAAATATTAATCACAAATTAGGTGATTAATTTTTAAAGAAAAAAAAGAAAATTATATTTTTAGACTCCAGCAGAATGTGATGCAGCTAGGGATGTAAATTTAACTAATTTTATGGGTTGTTTTTCTTAGTATGATTTATTATTGTTTTAACGAAATTTTTGTTCATTTAACAGAATTTTAAATGAAATAAATTATTGATAATTATTCAGGCTTAAGTTCTCTATTAAAAAGAGCTAAAGAACTTACGCCTGAATAATTACATTATAAACTCAAATCCGCTTTCAGTTTTCGCGTGGCACGTACAAAATTTGTTTATGAGCACCAAAAGATGCGGGATAAAATTACCTTCAGAGGCCGTCTTCACTAGTCATCAAATTTAACGAAGCCATAAACATGCCGCCGGCAGAGCATCGTAATTAATTTGTGTATGTTGTTATAGGTGACGAATGCGTGTTTATGTCATTTGCTGTTTAAACATAATTTTCTGTTGTTTAAATGCTTATTGCACAGCGGATAGTAAATACTACTGTCAATCTAAAATACAACAACAACGTAATTGTCATGTTATAAAAGAGTTTTTATAACAAATGTTTTAACAACCATGTTAAAACTTGGAAATAACATTAACATGGTTAGTCTACATTTAATACTAACTTGATGTTAGTGTTAATGTTTATCATTTTATGTCTATTGTAGACTGGGGGTTACGACAACTTTACATATTTTTTTTTTCTTTGTTTTCAACTGCTCCGGAGTTATTCAGAAATTGGTGGCAAAAAAAAATATTTTTAATGAAAAAATATTTTTTTTTGTTTTCACAGACTCGTGAAAACTTAAATCGGCAAATATTTTACGTTTAAATCGATGTACAAATGTTGATTTTATTCAAAATTAAGTGCAGGTTCTTTAACAAACATTAAATAGCATATTAGGATTATTAAATATTTCAATATCAGTATTTTATTTAAATAAGAATATCTCAAAAACTAGACGTGATAGAATCAATCTGTAAACAAACCATACAGTAAGGTTCAAGTTTCCGACTTTTTTTGCCGACCATTGCTATCACAATAACTACATATCTAATATTTTTATTTTAGTTACATAAGAATATCTTGAAAACTAGACGTGATAGAAAAAATCTGTGACTCAGCATACAAAAGCCAATTAAAATTACATAACAAAGGTCTTGCTCCCGATTTCGTTTTTTTTTTGCCGACCATTATCACAATAACTACATATCTTATATTTTAATATTTTTATTTTATTTAAATAAGAATATCTCAAAAACTAGACGTGATAGAAAAAATCTGTGAACAGATTTGAATTTAGAACATACAAGTTCATTAAAACCACATAACAAATTTCTTGCTCCCGACATTGTTTTTTTTTTTGCCGACCATTGTTATCAAAACTACATATTTCAATATCAGTATTTTATTTAAATAAAAATATCTCAAAAACGAGACGTGATAGAATCAATCTGTAAACAAATTTGGATTCAGCACATAAAAGACCATTAAAACCACAGTAAGGTTCAAGCTCCCGACTTTTTTTGCCGACCATTGTTATCACAATAACTACATATCTAATATTTTAATATTTTTATTTTAGTTAAATAAGAATACCTCGAAAACTAGACGTGATAGAAAAAATTTGTGAACAGATTTAGATTCAGCACATAAAAGTCCATTGTAACCACATAACATATTTAATGTCCCCACTTTTTTTATTTTTTGGCGACCAGTGTTATTAATTCATTTAAATAGTTGAAATATAAATTAAATTTATATAATTTAATATTGAATATACATTATTTATTTTTAATCACGCATGATTCCTTTGTAAATTTATTAAATAAATATTTTATGAGTATAAAATATTTATTTCCAAAAAATATAATAATCGAAATTGATTACTATGGGGAAAGCCTATCCAGATAGCTATTTCGCTAGTGCTCAACTAGCTCATCAGTGGATTTTTCCCAATTTTTCTGAATAAAAACTCAGATTCTTATACTTAAAACTTAATAGACTAAATGAGAAGTTCAATCAGTCTATAAAGAAAGCCAAATCTAAATTTCTAAACAAAACAAAAAACCATAGTAACCATTTCGATTTCAAAAATTTTATTTTATTCTTCTTTCAATTTTCTACATTAAGGGTTTCCATTGGATACCATTCATAATGTATCAAAAAGACTTTTGAAAAATAAAAATAAAAATAAAAATACAAATTAAAAAATTAAAAAATACGAAAATCGTATTTACTCAGCGTGCGCATGCTGTTATATACAAAAATGTTATATTTGGAATCGTGTTATATACATTATTTATTTTTAATCACGCATGATTCCTTTGTAAATTTATTAAATAAATATTTAATAAAGAAGAATAAAATAAAATTTTTGAAATCGAAATGGTTACTATGGTTTTTGTTTTGTTTAGAAATTTAGATTTGGATTTCTTTATAGACTGATTGAACTTCTCATTTAGTCTATTAAGTTTTAAGTATAAGAATCTGAGTTTTTATTCAGAAAAATTGGGAAAAATCCTCTGATGAGCTAGTTGAGCACTAGCGAAATAGCTATCTGGATAGGCGTTCCCCATAGTAATCAATTTCGATTATTATATTTTTTGGAAATAAATATTTTATACTCATAAAATAATATAATAAATAAATATAATAAATAAATATTTTATACTCATAAAATATTTATTTAATAAATTTACAAAGGAATCATGCGTGATTAAAAATAAATAATGTGTATAACACGATTCCAAATATAATTTTTTTAATATTGAATATTTAAATTTTAATTAGTCGAACTATATTTATTTATTAACATAAAAATGAATATTTGAAATAAGGCTTAAGTTCGTTGTATACACTCTAAGCTGAAAAAATATTAATTACTTAATACGTGTTTAGTTTTAAAAAAAAAAATGAGAAAATTTTATTTAATTTATAATTTAAACAGTATTTTAATTAAATTTTTATAAATATTTTTTTTTCTTTCAAATTGAAGATTTTAGTAAAATATTATTTTAACAAAAAAGTTCTGTTGATTTTAGTAATATAAATAAATCTTATATAGTTTTAAATAAAAATTAAGTTGATTTAAGTATTTCTGTCGTTAAGATTCTACTAGTTTTTTCATTAATATTACCTACAAAATTTGATTCAGTGTAGTGTATGACGTAACTCTGTTTGCTATAACAAACAAAAAAAAACACTAGAACTTTTACTACTGCTTTAGTCTCAAAACAGCCATTGGCTGTTTCATATAATCTTAACAAATTATTAAAAAAAGCAAAAAATTTTATTTTCATATCAAATATAGTGCCCCTGATTAAAATCCATAATTCAACTAGTAAGCAAGAGCACTAAAATAGCAGTTACTTTTGAATGCGGTTGTTAAGTCATGGTGGTTGTTTCCGTTTCCGTAATTTAAATTCAAAACTAAACATAAAGGAGTAAAAACGCAGGTAAGTTATATTAAGCTCGTTTAGCATTTAGACTTTTCAGTTGTGCCATTTCTTCCAGTTGTTATATGACTTTTACTACGTTTTCTTTAGTTCCTGCTTTAAGACTGCGTTTATACAACATTTCTTAAGGATTTTGCTAACAAACTCTCCCTAATGCTCCTTGATGTTATATTTGTTGCACTAAGCTACAAGAATCTTAAGTTAATGCAGTGCAACATGCAAATTAATAATAAGGACAATATGCAACGTGAATAACATTTATAAAAGCACAAACGACAAGAAAGTCCTAGAAAAGGACTAACTTTTCCGGAACGAATTTTATTTTTTTTTATTGTTCTTTTAAAATAGTTTTTGCAGGTTATAAAGGAACAAAAATAATGTAGTTGTGTAATCAAATGTAAAAAATAGTTTTAATTTTATGCTAGTAGGACGCTAACAATTAAATTAATTAATTAATTAATTAATAAGTTATTATTGTGTTTGTCTCCGAATGTAGTGAAATGTTTGAAATTTTTATGAACTTTTTATGAGACATAATACTATTTTATAAAAAAATACTTTTTATAAAACATAAATTTTTGTATACTTTTTATAAAAGGTACATTTAATAAATGTACTTTTTACAAAGGGTAATATAATAAAGAGTACTTTTTATAAATGGAACTTTTTGGTAAATGTACTTTAGGGTTCCTTATTATAAATGGTAGTTTTTAAAATGTTCTTTAAGGTTACCTATTATAAAGGTAACCTTTTACAAATGGTTTTTTTTAATACTTAGTATAAAAAGTGCTATTTGTGAAAAGTCCTTTTATTTCAGTATTTGGCATTCTGTTAAAACGTGAACAAGACATGTTTTAGAAGTTATAATATGGAGTGTATCGTGCTATGGTTATTTTTATTTAATTATTTTTCCTTAAGAAAGGCGATGTGCACATCCAATGCATTTCCTGGAAGTTTAATATGTACATGGTCTGGCTGTGGAAACTCGCAAAGCTGTTCAAATTTATAAGCAAACTTTTCACATTTCGGCTGGCAAACTTTTAAAATTAAGTTTTAAAGATTTTCTGGATTATGGCTCGTGTCAAACCTTAGAAATGCTTCCATAATTATTAGGAGTAAAGCAATTAGTAATTTTAATGTTTGAAAGTACTTGGCTTTATCCAGAAGCAAGGAAATTGGGTGCTACACAAACTGAAGTCAAGTCATTAATGCTGCATTAGCGAAACAAAATGACGTTATAATTTCTATTAAATTTTCTTTTCAAACAGGTAAGAGTGCTATATTCCATACTATAGTAATGCTAAATACTGTTTTACCCTCTATTTTTCTTTGAAAATTTGCTTGAAATTTTTTGACAAAATTTTTTTTTAATTTAAAAATATTTGCGTAATATTTTTTTTATAATTTTTTGTAAATATTTTTTTTATTTTACTTTTCAATTTTTATAATTTTTTTAAATTGTTTGTAAATTATTTTTGAAAATTTTTTGTAAAAATTTTTATGAAATTTTTTTGTGAAAAATTTGTTTGAAACTTTTTTTTTAATTTATTTGCAAAAATATTTTTTAAAATTTTTTTTAAAAATTGTTGTAAAAAGTAGAACATTCCTGCAATTTGGTACTGTAAGAATAGTCAGAGTAAAGCAAAAAAATCCTTAAAAAAAACGTTCTCTTATTGATCTCCCGCAATGGGCCTATTGACTACTCCTGGTTACCAGTGGGCACTCTTTGGGTCCATAAGCTACTCCTATATGTATTGCTTTCTCTAAACGCCTTTAATACAAATCAAAGAAGAAAACTCTTACCAACCTAAAAATAAACACAAAGTCGGTCCTCACAGGGGGTTACAGATCTCCCGAGATCTGTATGAATTATTTGTGATCTACCAGTCGTGGTCTAAAATTTATTTAACAACAAAAGGCAAAACAGAAGCTTAAAACCGAAAAAAATTAAAACAACGTAAAAAATATAAGTGAGCGTGGTCTTTTGCCCACAGCGTCCAATGGCATGTTCTGGTTTTGCTGAACTACAATCCTAAAGTACACAGAGAACGTCAAATCTATACTTTTATACCCTTTCCTCATGTGGTGAAGGGTATAATAAGATCGTTTTAAATATATAAAAAAGATTTTTAGCATGTCTTTTAAGGTACTTTTTAAAAAAGATATTCTTTTCAAGTAGTATTTTTAAAAAAAGGTACATTCAACAAAATGTACCTTAAAAAAGCTACATTTAGTAAAGGATAGTTCAATAAAAGGTACTTATAATGAAAGGTACTTTTAAAAAAATTTTTAAAAAGAGATAAAGTGCAATTTTTCTAAAAAGGTACATTCAACAAAAGGTACATTAAGCAAAAGGTACATTTATTAAAAGTACCTTTTATTAAAAGTACCTTTTATTAAAAGTACCTTTTATTAAAAGTACCTTTTATTAAAAGTACCTTTTATTAAAAGTACCTTTTATTAAAAGTACCTTTTATTAAAAGTACCTTTTATTAAAAGTACCTTTTATTAAAAGTACCTTTTATTAAAAGTACCTTTTATTAAAATTATATTTTTTACTAAAATGTACTTATAATAAATGGTAATATTAAAAAAGGTACTTTTAAGAAAAATACTTAAAAAAAATATTACTTTTATAAAGGGGGAAAAAGTAGTTTTAATAAAAGCGTCTTTTGAAGTAACAGTTAATAGAAAGGTTATAATAAAAGCTACTTTTAATAAAGTGCACTTTATTAAAAGGTACTTTTAATAAAAGGTACATTTAATAAAAGGTACTTTTAATAAAAGGTACTTCTAATAAAAGGTACTTTTAATAAAAGGTACTTTTAATAAAAGGTACTTTTAATAAAAGGTACTTTTAATAAAAGGTACTTTAAATAAAAACTACCTTAAATAAAAGGTCCATTAATAAAAAGTAATTTAAATGACAAGTAAAGTAAATACGTACATTTTATAAAACGATATCTGTCATTTGATAATTTCCTTTAATTACTTTTATAACGTAAATTTTTAAAACGTAAATTTTTAAAACAGTACTTATTTTAAAAATAATTGTCTTTTTTTATCTTTAAAGATCTACTATAAAAAGTAATCTCGAATTTAGTCCATGAGTTATTGCAAAATTTAATTTTAATTAAATATTAGTCTAATTTTTTTTACTCTAATCTATCTGTTAACAAAAACACAAAACTAAAAATTAGTCAAAATTTTATTTATTATATTAAAATTTTCAATTTTATGTTGTCATGACAATAAGGTCATGTGACATGCAAAAAATCACTTGAATTTATAATTAATTTTATTTTAAATCTTTTATATTTTAAGCTTATGTATGGATGGGAACAGCACGATTTATTTTATTGATGTAGATTAAGTTATTGATTTGCTTTGAACTGCGCCTTATTTTGGTTTCAAATACGTATTAAGTTATATTTTATATGTATTTTATATTCCTTTTTTTTCTTTTCTTTGTTTAATCAAATCTGTGGCAATAAGAAAAAAGTGCTTAAGTCTGATTTTAAAGTTTTGTAGGAGAGCAATTTTAAACTTTAAAATTATTTTTTTTAAATAGCTTATACATTACTTTATCTTTAAACTTTACATGTAGAAGTCAAACGTATTTTTATTTTACGCATTACTAAGTTGTGAAAGAAGTTGGTATGATTTGGAAAAATAGCTTGTAGTTTCATAAGCTTTTTTTGAAAAAAGATAAGCAGAAAGGCATTTCGTTATAACTTCCTGAAAAATGGCAAGTAAGGATACCCATGTTACTTGATGTATTCTTTTACTCCTCGTCTACATTGGATATAAAATGATAAACATTAACACTAACCTCATATTAGTGTTAACTGTATACTAGCCATGTTAATGTTTTTACTACGTCTTAACACGGTTGTTAAAACATGATAATGACAATGATATTGTTTTCTTTTAGTTTGACAGCATTATTATATTTAAAAAGCGCCACCTATTGCTCAACCGTATTATTACTAACTGCTGTGCAATAAGCATTCAAACAGAAAATGACATAAACAAGTATTCGCCACCTATAACAGTGCGAACAAGTGAATATCGTTGCTCTGCCGACGTTATATTTATGTCTTGTTCAAATCGATGACTAGTAAATACAGGGTGTTAAGTGTTCCCAAGAATTTTTTTTATAAAAATTTTAATATTACATGTGTTTTAGAATCATGGACGTATACTTACTATTATCTATTATCAAATAATAAGTATACGTCATCTATAATTTTACCTGTTAAATATTTAAGTTTTTAATATTTTTGAAGTGTAAAATGAATGAATACTTAAAAGGTACAATTGATAAAAAGTCGTTATTTTTCCAAAGGTCTTCCTTAATGGTTTCGTAGGTTGACAATAAAAACATTTAGGACAACCTTGATAAATATCATCTCCCACCTACTTGTTTCTAATGTCGTTAAGCTTGTTTGTTGTGCGTCAATAGAGATTTGTTCTCAATACACTTGCCTTCAAATACTAAAAAGGACACCTGATTACATTAGAAAGACTGTAATGTAACAAAGGATATGAAAAAGGTAACAAAAATAATCTTCAATAATGATGCAATTGTTATTCACACTTTTGCAAAAGAAAGCAGATTTGTATTGAAATGGCATATATAAATGAGAATAAAAAAATAACGACCTTCATAGAAGTAAACAAAGTCATTGAAAATTATGTTACAATTTTTTTTAAGCAGAGAAAAATAAAAAGTGAAAATTAAAAAAAACAGCAGCTACTTACCGCGTATTACTGTGAGACAAAGTGCCGACATGAGAGACATCATTCATGTTGCCCGACCCGACATTTGTTGCTGTCGACGAAGGCGTCGATGTAGAGGTTTGATTGTAGGTAAAATCGGCTGTAAGAAGATTTGCCACTATTGACGATGAACGTCTTCTATTTAAGATGGGTGACTTTTGGGCTCGCATTGATTGTAGATTATTTCTTGTCGAGGAGGCACTCAAACTGTTTGCGTGCGTATTAATTAAAGTTTCATTTAATTTATTAAAACCTGCGGCTGGCATCGAAACCATACCCACACTGCTGCCTGCTTTTCCTCCCCCACCACCAGCACCATTATCCATATGCGATGGGGAATGTAATTCCATAAAGCCTGAGCCAGTAGCAAAAGTTCCATTAGTGTTTCCAGCACCATTTCCCATGCCAATTGTGGTCATACTAAAAGTACTGCAACTACGATTGGTCATACCTACACCTACTCCTGAACCACTTATGATGCCTGCGGCTGCAGTACTGCTGCCATGTGCTGTATTTGAGGTTGTCTGTGATGTTGTTGATGAATAATGATTATTTGTAGATGCTGTTGTTATTGGTCCTAAGGGATTTGCTCCACATAAATTTGATAGATTTGTACGACTGCCATGTAGTAGACCACTTTGCTGTTGGATTCTTTGCAAAGCCGTCTCTTTTGTATGAAATGCACCCAGGCCAGCATTTTTGGGTGGTTGTGGTAGTGTTCGATGTATTTGTTGCTGTTGTATTTGCTGCTGCTGTTGTTGCTGTTGTTTTTGTTGATGCTGACTATTGTCTTTAAGTATTGATTTTGGTTGTATGGTTGTTGAGGGAGCTGGTTGTACCACATGTATTTGATGGACAGTTTGTTGTTGCTGTTGTGGTTGTTTTAAAATTGGTTTTAGAATGTTATAGGGTACATTTGTTGTTGTTGGTGTTGATGATGTTGTACTGATGGTATCACTTTCGTCACAACTGACATCTGAAAATTGAAATTGTTGCATGTGTCAGCAAAATGAATAGAACGAATCATTGTATATAATTTGTCGGTAGTTGCTTTCTTGTCAGTGATCTACTTATGTATCATTTGTGTATTTTTAAATAATTTAAAGTAAAAAGTTTAATCAATTTATATAATTAAGTGAAGCTTTGAGAGCAATATAACACGTTTGTATAACACATTTGCAAACAACGTATATATGGGGCATTCCAGAGTTTGAATATTTTTCTATTAAATTTGTATACCCTTCATTCGCCACAGGAAACACACATATGTTTTTAGGTTGGGTTTTTCTGCTTTGATTTGTATTAAAGGCCTTTATAGAAAGCAATACACATAGATGTAGCCTATAGACTCACAGGATACTTACTGGTAACCAGAAGCAGTCAGAAGACATATCGGAGGGGTAAATAGGATGATATTTTTTTTATGGATATTTTTGCTTTTGTCTGAACATTCTAATGAAATTTAGATGGCAGGAAGGTCCTAATTTTTGAAAAACAAAAATATTAAAAAAAATTACAACAAAAAATTAAAAAAAATAAAATTTTTAAATATTTTTACTAAAAATTAAAAAAAAAATTCTAAATATTTTCCAAAAAATTAAAAAAAAAAGTTTAAAAAAATTTACAAAAAAAATATTTTCTATAAGATTTTTACAAAAAATTTTCAATACTACTTATTTCAATAAATTTTTCAAAAGGTTTTCAATAAATTTTTTGGAAAATAGTTTTAATAAAATTTTTGCAACAATAATTTCAATAAAATTTTTACACAAAATTTACAATAAATTTTTTTACAAAAAATTTTTCTATGCTTGAATTTAGTCCGGCTTTAGGTCATTCAATAATAAAAATAATCAATAAAAAACCATATATTTAATATTATTTTTATTTTTCCTTTTCCGATATTTCGGTTAACTTCGTTAACCAAGCGCTACCTAAACGGTGTTAAGAATCATTCTTAGGAAGTTCATATGTTCTAGAAAGTTGTTTATTGAGATCTTACGTTTATTTTTGTAGTTGATTGTTTCCTTGAATTTTGAACGGTTTGCTACCTATGGACCTGAACAGGGGAAAAAAGGTAAAAAAAATTTAATTTTTTAAAGTTTTTTGCGATTTTGACCTTGAAGATGACGTTTTTTTGATTTTATATGTTCACAATTTTTGTTCTTTATGACAAGAGCTACAACTTATAAATATGAGCTTGAGTAAATGATCATTTTTTTGCAAAAATGACATCGAGGGCCCATAAAAAAAAACCTGGAGGACTTTGGGCAAAACTGGGAGACAGGGGTCTTTTTTTTTTGGTCTTTTATCACGTAGTGGTGTCCGTATATGGTCATTTTTTTCCGTGTTACACTGTGTTACCATGGTTAAGAGTATAGAAGAATCGGCACTGTCGAATATAGCACTCTTACTCGTTTTCTCTAAAATGTTTATAAGGGAAAAAATTTAAAAAAATTACCGAAAATTGTACACAATATTTTGACAAAACTGGAAAAGGGAAGGTAAATCGCTCATTTTAAAATCTAATTTATAGATTAAAGCACAATCTTGTATTTATTAACTAGACCTTTAAGACCATGTATAATTAATATAAAATTAAATATTAGACAACAATTGAAGAAATGCCAACTTTTTGATTACATAGTGCCACCCCTGGCAAGTGGATGGTACCCAGCACTTTACAAATATCTGAGTTATTTTTAATATATTTGGATTCTGCCCACTGTGCACTATTACTGGATCAGCATCCATTAGTTAGTTTTTGGCAGCTATTGAAAGCAGACAATCTGGCCAACAAAAACACTATTAGTTACGAAAAAAGCCATTAAAGAAACCAAAGAAGAAAATCTTGGTAATTACAAAGGGTGCAGTCTCAATAGTTAAGAAGTATTGTGGTTGTAAAAGGGTAAACCGGTTACCGGTGAATATTATTCACAGCTTTTGGACAGATACAATATTAATTTGAGTTTTTTCACATAACGATGAAATAATTGCAATTCCATTAAGACAAGGGCATGGGTCATGTATAGACGCAGTCATTGCGACAAAAATCCATGAAGTTACATGGGTTCATTACTAGCTAATACGGCATTTGGGAAAATAACCGAATACTTTAAGAACTTCGAAAAATCTTATTATTTAGAAGGAATAAAATCTAGCGAGGCGCTGGACTATATGTAAATATTAAGCTCAGAGGAGACATTATTGAGTTATAAAATTCTGTTTTGCTTTATTCAAAAACTAACAAAATTATTAAGCTGACCTCGCATTATGTAGATTACATGTATACAATAGGATAATGATGTATTGCAATATACTTAAGTTGGCTTTGTTTTTCGACTCTCTGGTCAAAAATTAAATTAAAAATGATTTATTTTATATTATAACTTTCCAAGCTAAAATTTAATTAAAAACTCTGTTTAGTTAAATTTTCAGCTGAAATTGTGCTTTTTATATGGCGTATATTTTTCCAACCCAATAAGTTTTTCATGCAAGTTGTACAACATCAAGCTGGATTTTTTTTTCTATTCCTATTTGCAAAGTGAAATATTTCCTTTCATCTAATATTTGTTTCCATTTTATTTACTTTTACTACAGTTTTATTTATTCATTTCTTTATAAAACTACATGCTGAAACACGTCTGTACAATTAAATGTACGTTGCTCTTTTGAAAAACGTCTGACTGTGTTTGTTAAAACTGCACGCAAAATGTCTGCCAAAAAATTTTTAATGTTAAATTTAAACTTAAGTAGTAAGACACTGCAAGAAAAGAGATGTAATGAAATGCAATTATTTTTTTGCTTTTATGGCGCCATTAAGAGTTGTAGTTTTAAATGAAAAATATAAAAAAATTAAAGGCTTCTAATAATTTTTTCCCGTGTACCTAAAACTATAATCCTTCCATTTAATTTACTGCAGCATGCAACTGAAATGTGTAGCAAAATTTAACGTATTTTGTGTACTCATATACAAAGCATTATTTGCAGTAACCTTTTTTACATGTATCAAATAAACAAGTTTAAACATGCATACATAATCATGCACAAGTTGCAAAATATTGACACGATCGTATGTGGATGGTATGTGCGAAATTAGTATACGTTGTAAAAAAAAACTGCAGCCACTCTTAAGTATGTGTATGTTCAACGAATGCTTACAGAATATACATACATATACATATATGTATGTAGTTCAAAGATGTTCAGATTTGAAAGCATTTATGTTCACAAAGATAAAGCTTGTACACGCAAAGAAAAACCATGGTTGAGGTAACCATAATCTAAGAGCAACACATTTTAGTTAAAGTATATGGTTGTAGTCAAACCATTATTTGGTTACATATAAATAAAATTAACATATTTTGTTTATTATTAATATATTATAGTTAATAATAATACATGTCTTTTGATTATTTATAAAACTTTGACTCTTTGAAAATTATATAGTTCAAACAAACATGCAACATGGATTTTTGGGTGTAGTAAACATTTAATGATGAAATTTTAATCAAAACTTGTTTTTCGTGACCAAAGTTACTATATTACATACAAGTAAAATTTGTTCATCGCAACCATACATTGTTGCAGAGAACATAATGTGGTTCCTGTGACTATACCATAACCATGTTTTTCTTTGCGTGTACTCTATATAGAAAAATGAATCCGTTTGTTTGTGCCTTATTGAAGCCTAACGGTGAGACTAATCGTTTTGAAATTTATATAGAATTACACTATAAAGTGTAATTCTTAAATATCCAAAGTTCCACCCTATACATTGTTGATAACTTGTGAGTCTATTTAAAAAAGGTCACTAAACATAAACGATAGAAAATAATTTAAGTGAAAAAATAAAATAATTAATCGCTACGTTATCTAAAGGCTCAAATCGTTACCCTATTGTTTCCACTAAGATTTCTGTCCTTCTGTCAGCGCCTTCTATCTTTTGAACCATTAAGTTTATTCTCACAAGTTGTATTACTGGGACCCCTATAACAACAAATATTACAACTTATAAGGTGTTGCGAAAGTGACATGTTATTTACTTAAATGTCCTAACTTCTGGGACTGTAGCAGGCAGACACTTGCTATTTAAACACAGTTATTAAAACTATGTTCGCTATATAAAAAAATAAATCTAAAAATTAAAGGGTATTCCGATAGTAAAGTGATTTGCATGTATATGACTTATTTTTTGAACACTTGGAATTTTCACACAAGTCGTATTTCTATGGCCGCTTCAACAACAAATATTTAAACTTGTAGGGTGTTCCGAAAATGTCCTGTTATTCGCATAAACGTCTTTATTTCTGGAATCATACGAGGCATACACTTGATATTTACACATTGAAATTGAAATTTATGATGGCGAACATAAACCTAAAGAATAAACTCATAAACTAAAATGGTGTTGCAGTGACGTGACTTGCATGTATGTGGCGTAATATTTGAACCGTAAAAAGTAAATTTTTAAAATTTTCACAGAAGGCCATTATAACAAATATTAAAAATTGAAGGGTGTTCCGATAAAAAATTATGGTTTAGGTGGAACAAGATTAACGTGAGTACCTGCCTAGTCGGCCTAACCTCACGGTGGTCTTACCACCGAGTGAAACTTAGGCGTAGACTAGCGTAGTAAATTTTTAAAATTTTCACAGAAGGCCATTATAACAAATATTAAAAATTGAAGGGTGTTCCGATAAAATTTATGGTTTAGGTGGAACAAGATTAACGTGAGTACGTGCCTAGTCGGCCTAACCTCACGGTGGTCTTACCACCGAGTGAAACTTAGGCGTAGACTAGCGCCCCCATTGTGTAGTATAACAACACTTTACGATTGCCACCAATCGCTTTTTGTGTGTGATACAGTCACAATGAGTAGCAATTTATATAATATGGCAAGCCTTTCCAAGGCAAGCCGAGATCCACATTATAACCTCTTGCTTAGGGGTTTGGAGACTATCCAAACTCCGTCTGTTGAGAGTGCAACAGCACACTTGATCGACCTTGCACCTTACCTACTTAATCGATCTTAAACCACAACCACCACGTGTACCCCCGAAGGGGACCTCACCAATAACCGGTCACAGAGAGGATAGGCTCTCTGTGGGGCCACCGATTCCCGTGGTACCTGTCCTTTGGGCACTGGTCGGGCCTCGAAGAGGACCCGTGTAATAAAACAACAGACCTTTTCTTCCAGATTTAGGCTCTAGGCCTGGTGCCCCTATTTTCCCCGAGTGAACCGCGTCAAAGCATTTGCCATTCCTGCAGTGACAATTGGAACCCCCGGGGATTGGTTTAGGTATTTTCCATCCCTGGATAAAATTCTAAAATTGATATAAAATTCTTAAAATATTGTAGAGCTCTGTAAATAGTGTTTAAAATATACCGCTGACAAGAATAAAAGTTGCTGTCAAAAGTTTTGCAGTACTTTTAAATCATTACACTATCACAACTTTTTCCTATTTTCTCTAGGAAATGAGATATATTTGCGGAAAAACAGTATAATTTTGAGTCAAGATACTAAGGTACATCCTCAAAAATATTTTTTTTTTTTTTAATTTAACCAGTAGTTTTTAAGAGATGTGGACTCAGACAGACAGATTGACAAAAATTCAAAAAATTACTGTTTTGTATTCCACTTAGATTACTATCTGTGCCAACACTAAAATTTTTAAAAAAAATATTGCATGTACAGAAATGGCCCGGTTACATATAGATATAGGATTATAATGAACAAACAATATGTTTAAAAAAATATGTTTTTAAAAATTATCAATATGTAAATTCATTCTTGACATACTGTACATTTTCTTATTGCTATTTAGCTTTGAGATCATTTTTTTAATATAAAAAAAAAAATTATTTATATCCCTTGTACTCTAAACCCCCCATTTAGAGTGAAATTATTAAAATAAGCGAAAACAGTTTTCAAAATTTTACGTTGTTTTTATTATATTTTGAAATTTCTATTTGTGGACCCTGTAATTTTCATAAATTTATAGTTAAGGTGTCAAATAACTCATGGGTAAGTGTCTTCAATTATTAGCCAAAACTAACAATTATTTATAGTTTTAATTACAATTATGACATACAAAGGTCATAAAATCATAAATTTTTATTGTTGCATAATTTATTATTTAAAAACCACTTGTTTAAATAAATTACATTAAAACACGCACAAATAAAAATAAAAATATCAATTAACAAAACATTATGCTGACAATATTTCGAAACTCAATCCCTTTTCTGTGTAACCTTTTTGTAACATTTTCATTGTTTTACATTTGGTAAAGACATAAATTATAAAAGGCTGTTCTATAGACCCTAAAATAAATAAAAATAAACTAAACAAATAAAATAACATAAATTAAATTAAATCCAACACATACATATATATTTACATATATACACAGTCATACAACTATTTATCTCACATTTTTATTGCAGCTGTGTTCAATTAAAATTATTTTGATGACATGCTCTGGCATGTTTTATTGGTTATTTTGTTGTTTTCATTATTGTTATTGTTGTTATCTTGAATAGCCAAACAATTTTTAATTTTCTATACAAAACATAAATATTTTATAAAACACTTTTGTTTCCTTATGCACTGGACATGATTTCTTACTTCCCCTTTCTCTACAGTTATCTTAGTTTTCAGTTGCAACTTATACAATCTATATCAATATTCCCATAAAAATACATATTTCAGTTTGCTCATTTTGTAAGCTCTTTGGTGTAAAAGGAAATATTTTATCAGTTGGTTTTTGTTTTCAGGCTTTGAATTTTTTATTCTGTGTCTATTACATCAACGTACACTGTAAGGAAAATGTTGGTTAGTTAGAATCACAATTTCAATAGAGTTCTATTTTGCCATAAAATAAACAAAACAGTTTTGCTGTACAATGCTATCGCATAAATATTCCATTTGAAAGTGGACTAAGTCCATTCCTAATAATTAAAAAAAGTTAAAACAAATTTCTTGTTGCAATTATTATTTATTATTGCTACTTCAGTGCAAGCTGCTTGTTAGCCGATATTACTAAAGCCCGTTTCACCCTATAATACTGAGTATTAAGATTTGCATTTAATTTTGTAAAATGAGAATTGTTATTGTTGTGATTGTTAGATAATCTAACGTGACATCTAACATAACATTTCGTTTTCACACTATCACACTTCAAATAAGAAAAAAAAAATTAAAAATCAATCAAAGGACCAAGCCGACACGAAACATTGAAAAGCGGCGGTTTAGAAATTTTATGTAGCCCTCAGAGGTGCCGCATCTTGAATATGTTTGCCCCTTCAATTCATAACTCCCGGAGGTTCAAATTGTCACTGCAGGAATATGGCAAATGCTTTGACGCGGTTCACTCGGGGAAAATAGGGGCACCAGACGCTAGGGTTCCTAGAGCCTTAATCTGGAAGAAAAGGTCTGTGTGTGAAAACATACGGGTTCTCTTCGAGGCCCGACCAGTGCCCAAAAGACTGGTACCACGGGAATCGGTGGCCCCACAAAGAGCCTATCCTCTCTGTGACCGGTTATTGGTGAGGTCCCCTTCGGGGGTACACATGGTGGTTGTGGTTTAAGATCGATTTATGTAGGTATGGTGCAAGGTCGATCAAGTGTGCCGTTGCACTCTCAACAGACGGAGTTTGGATAGTCTCCAAACCCCTAAGCAAGAGGTTATAATGTGGATCTAGGCTTGCCTTGGAAAGGCTTGCCATATAATATAAATTGCTACTCATTGTGACTGTATCACACACAAAAAGCGATTGGTGGCAATCGTAAAGTGTTGTTATACTACACAATGGGGGCGCTAGTCTACGCCTAAGTTTCACTCGGTGGTAAGACCACCGTGAGGTTAGGCCGAGTAGGCAGGTCTTAATCTTGTTCCACACCACCTATTCACCACAAACACTTTAATATGCTAACTGTAAATGAAAACTAATTTTAAAACATTTTTTTTTTTATTTAAAAATCTTAATAAAATAATTTTCATTTTTATATTTTTAATATAAATGAAATAAACTCTTGTCTTTTTTTTTTTTTTTGTTTTAAAGACAACATAACCTGCGACGCTTTTTGCTTGTCTGCTGAAAACACCCAGAGTCTTCGGCAGGAATTGAACCCGCAACCTCCAAACTTGGTTATTCGGGTATTTAAATGTCTTCAATTTACATAAAAATTCATTTCAGTAAAGCTTATGTCTATAAAAATATGCACTTGTTTCTCCTGTTTTTTCTTGTAATATGTTCTTTTTGAAAGTGGTATAAGTCCATGTGAAGCTCAAAAAAGTTTTTGTCAAATAATTTTAGTAAATATTATTTCATAATAAAATTTAAAAGGCGTGTATCGTGTAAAAAACATCACTCGAATTAATTAAAGTTGGCCTATATTTTAAAATTGATTCAAACGGAAACCCTTTAATATCTCAATATATGAAAAATTGGACATATACCACTTTCAAAAAAACCAGCTCATATAAAGCCTCTAAATCTAACAAAAAAGTTTTGAAAAACTTAGTGAATCATAAACGTCTTAACAAGAAATATACAAAAACTCGAGTAACTCCATTCCTACCTGTCTTATTGATAACTAGCTGTGCCCACACACGTTTTGTGCGTCCTGATAATATTTCGTTCCATTTTGCTTTAAATGAAATCCACACCAAATTTTAAGACTCTTATAGTGCTTCACATATACGTATTTACTTTATTTAAAGGTACCTATCCCTGGATAAAATTCTAAAATTTATAAAAAAATTCTAAAAATTATTGTAAAGCTCTGTTTAAGGTGCTTAAAATATGTTAATAACAATGTAATTCCACAAAGTAAAAATACATATCAAATATAAATTTTATTCAATTTCACTATTTGGCAGTAAACAATTCATATTTTTTCATTATTTACAGCGCCATCTGTTGTGCAACTGTGATTAAAATATCCCACTTTCAATTCATTTTGTCATTATTTTAAAACAGTCCCATCTGTTTAAATATACCGCTTTCAAAAATAAAATATGCCCTAAAGTATGCAGTGCTTTTAAATCGGTAAATAAAATCGCAGTACTTTCACTGCTTTTTCTCCACTTTCTCTTGGAAATAAGATATTCTTGCGGAAAAAATGTATTCTATATTGGACTCAGGATACTAAGGTACCTCCTCACACAATTTTGTTAAAATCAATCCAGTAGTTTTTACTTGATGCGAACACACACAGAAAGATAGACAGACAGACGGGAAATGAGTTACTGTTTTATTATATGTAAAGATATTTTAACGTAGTTAAAATAATTGGAACATTTTTAGGAAAGCTGTGAATAATTAAAATATTTCTGCTTGAAAGGCATAACTCCTAATGAAATCAAACATATGTTGGTTGCACTAAGTTCATGCCACATCTGCATCAACGTTTATACCTGCCTGCAATGACGGAAATTATGCAACTTTTGTCGCTTCAATCTTTCTCGATTCTTCTTTAATATTGCATTAGTGTTTACATCGTGCAATTTTTATTGCAGCAATATGTATGGGATGTACGCATTTGTTTTCATTTTACACTTCCAAATTAAAATAATTTATTAATTTCTCTCTCCCCTCTCGCCTACTAATGTAGTATTGCGGTGACAAAAATTGCATAATGTAACTCGGCTCATGGTTTGTCTTTAATTTTTTTTTTTTGACAAACAAGAATTTGCTTACCTTATTCAACACGACGCTGAGCTGACAATATTTTTATCGAAGTACCTTAAGCTGTTTAACAGCTTGGTGACAGGTCACGGAAATTCAAGTATCATCTAGCCAGGGTGAAATGATACTTGCAGACTGTACTGCAATTGGCTGAGACGGCATCATACTTGGTGTGTGAATTTCCTGCACTAGCTAGCATGTTAGTTAGGACCTCTATTAGAAGCTTACTAAATGTGAATTTCATGTGGGGGACCTGTGTTTCGAACAAATGCTAGAAATTACTAAGGACTCCATGATGAGAAAGAAGGCTGCCAGTAACCAGTGGACAGTCTGAAATCATTAAAGTTAAGAGTAAAGGCTAGTGGTAGCACGCGACTCAATCAAAATAAAGTTGCCATAATTACAATTTTGGTTGCCTATAATCATTGAGAGGGGAATTGGGTCGAAAAAGGACCCATTAAGAAAGCAGTCTACATTTATAATAATAATCCACAGCAAATATAAGACTTGTACTTTTTTAGTGCTGCATACATGTTTTATATATTTACTTTATATTGAGGTATCCATCTCTGGGTAATTGCTTAGGATTTTGCAAAATTAGGTTTTATATAAAATTCTAATACTGTAGAGTTCTGCAAATAGTGTCATTAAGATCAGAGATCAATCAAGAAAATGATATCGTAAGATCAGAGATTACAAGTGAGTGAGGAAGCTGAGGCAGTAGGCATCTTTCCCGAGCGAACACATCACATTTTGAATGAAAATTTTGATACGAAATATTTAGATATCAAGAGGTCTTTATTAAAACAAACGCCTATTTTCAGCAGTTCTTGGATGACTAAATAAGCTAAAATCAAATAACTAAGTAACTAAAATTAATTTTCGAGTGCACAGACAAAATGTCGCATACAATCTATGATGACAGTTTTACATTTTTCATTGTTGTTTTTCTTATTGTTCGGCTTATTGTTGCAGGTATTTTTGTGTTATGTGATATTTCTAAAGTTGCTGTGCCTGTTTATCCAAAAAAAAAAAAAAACACTTAAGTCTACTTACCAAAGTCAAAAGCACGTTCCAATATAATTGAATGACGTTTTTGTGGCTGTTGCTTGTTCTGTTGGGAGTTAGATGATGACGGCTGATGTTGATTATGATGATGCTGTTGCTGTTGCTTCTGGTGGTGATGATGTTGCTGATGCAGTTGACCATTGGGTAAACAGTTCGGTAAGCCATTGTTTAAAATACCATTCCCTGTATTATCCTCACCATCTGGTCCAAGACGAGTTGTAGCTGTAGTTGTTGCTGTTGTTACACCAGTTTTTGCTGTATTATTACACACACTATTACTGCAACAGCTGTTGGTGTTAGTGGAGCAAGTGGCATTAGGAATTTGTGTAGAATGACTGTTAGAATAGTCGGGATGGTAGGATTTTTGAGCAAAATGTATTGAAGGCTTTTGGTGTGAGGAGGATTGTTGTTGAAACAGTTGTTGCTGGTTGTGATGTTGTGGTTGTTGGTTGCAAGGTGGCAAAGTTTGTGTTAAAGTCTTTTGCTGTTGCTGCTGCTGTTGTTGTTGCTGTTGATGTAGACAACAATATTTTATATGTTTACACAATAAACTATTGCTACTGCCACTCAATTTGCTATTGCTCAGAGTGCCACCCGCAGCACCTCCACTTATAGCCAAACTGCTTAAGCCGGTGCTGGCTGATGAACTAAATGCATTTCGTGGTCTATTGAATCTAAAGGAATTTGAGCGTCCTACATTGTGTGCGCCACCACCTGCCGAGCCAGATGATAAACCACCATCACGTTCACCTTCAAGACCTTGTCGGCTGTGAGGATTTGTTGTGCAACGTAAACTGCCACCATAACGTCGTTGTTGAAACTTGTTTGCTCTTGGTATTACCTGCAAAATGAGAAAAGTTTATTTAAAAAAAATAATTTTATATACATTCTCGTAGTTTTGAGCAATAACTAGAAAAATGTTTATTAAAATTTTAAAACAAAAATGAATTTGAACGTGCACGAAGTAGTGAGAAAGAAATAATAAATAATTATTTTCTGCGTTCAAAGTTATGCACAAAAAAAAATAATGTTTTAATGAAGCTTATTTAAAGTATCTTTAAAAATCAAATTTATCTTGCTACTTGTTGTTTCTTTTAACACCCTTCAGTACTGCTGGAAAAAGTAAAAAATGTTTGTCATTACATCTATGACTTCTTCAATGTTCAGTTTCCTCCATTTTTACAATAATATTCTGATATCTTATAAGTTAGGAAGTTGTTTAACGATATATGTATGTCTGTTTGTCTGTCTACTATCTACCGTCAATGTTCGGGTTAAAATGAATTTTCCGTGGACCCCACATGGGTTATAATTTAAGAACAATAATCTGTCAGATATTCTAAAATATTCTTAAGATATTCAAAATATTACCAAAAATTATCATTTAAAACAAACGAAGTAAGTGCTATATTCGTCCATGCCATCTTATATACCCTTCACCACACTAATGTTAAATATTCCCTTATTCCCCAATTTCCAATAATATACATTCGGTTTTTACTTTTATGATTTTGAATTTCATTATTACAAATATAATCTAAAGATAAAATTTTTTTGTAAAAATTTTATCGATAAATTTTTTTTTTAATTTTATTCAAAAGTTTTTGGTAAAATTTTTTGAAAATTACTATAAAAATTTTATCGAAATTTTTTGTAAAAATTCTATCGAAATTTTTTTGTAAGAATTTTATCGAAATTTTTTGTAAAAATTCTATCAAAAATTTTTTATAAAAGTTTTATAGAAAATATTTTGTAAAAATTTTAGCGAAAATTTTTTGAAAAATTTTTTTTTAATATTTTGTAAAAATTTTATCAATTTTTTTTTCTAAAAATTTTATGGAAAATTAACTTTTATTGCTAACCGAAGGTTGGCTGAAGGAAACAACAAAATATAAGGTGGTTAATATTAAAAGTAAAAATATTCAACAAGAGGGAAGCTTAAGGTAGTGGTAGACTTCGTTCTCACCAACTGACGATTGATAATTGAATACAAGTTTTCTCATATTCCTTTATCTGGGTTTGGTTGGTTAAATAAATGATGCTTACAACTAAACACTACCCTAAGTAGATTAGATACAAGAGTGCTGATGACAGACGTGGCTGTCTAGAAAATGTGCATTCCGCTCCTGCTGGTGTCTAAAAATTTAATTTTCCCCATTTTTCTTGAATATTATCACCTAATTTGTAATTTAATTAATTCTTTCTTAGAAAAAATAGAAACGAACTTAAGCTTGATTATAAATTTCATTGTATGTAATACATAAACAGTTCGACTAATAATAATTAAAATTTTCAAAAAATTAAAAAACGAAAATTATTTTGTAAAATTTTTTTCGAAAATATTTTGTTAAAATTTTATCGAATTTTTTTTTACATTTTATTGAATTTTTTTCTAAAAATTTAATCTAAAATTTTTTTTAAAAATTTAATCGAAAATTTTTTGTAAAAATTTAAACGAAAATTTTTTGTAAAAATTTTATCAACATTTTTTTCTCCAAATTTTATCGAAAAATATTTTGTAAAATTTTTGTTAATTTTTTTTAATTTTATCGAAAATAGCTAGTAAAAATTGTATCAAATTTTTTTCTAAAAATTTAATTGAAAATTTTTTGTAAAAATGTTAAATCAAATTTCTTGTAAAAGTTAGGACCTTTCTGCAACTTATATTGCGTTAGAATGGTCAGACTGAAGACTGCGTGAGCCCAAAAACCGAAACTCATAAGACGCTCATTATAATATTTGATTGAACTCATGTCTCTTCATTGCACACGAGTAACGAAGAGTGCACAATAATAAAAAGCCAAGACCAGCGAGCTAATCACAATAAGCTTAAACAGTTTTCATAAACAAGTTTGAATAAATATATTAAAACTTAACTTAAATTAAAACTTAACTTGAATATATTAAAACTTAACCCGGGCGTGTTCAAGCATTTTTATGCTTTGAGTGAAGAACGAACACAGTTCGATTGTACGACAGACAAAAAAAAAAAACACAGAATTTTTTAATAACATTCTTAGGAAATACCAAAAAAAAAACAAAATACGATTAGTGCAAGAAAAACGCACTAAGCTTTATAAAAAAGTTCTACATAACTGCGGAACATGAGACGAGTAAACACGACGCTCACTACTATAGACAGTTCTTTTAATCGGTCAGCTCATTTCGTTTCTTAAAAGAACAGTGTTCAGTAAGCTAGTTTGTGTTCGAGTATGATAACTCATGAGCTTATGAGCAAACCCATTAGATGAGCTTATGCTCATGTAATTGTTTACTTCAAAGACCAATAAATATCATTAGCTAAAGACAAAAAAATTTTTTTTTTTTTAAATATTAGTTAGAAAATATAATCAGAGCTTCTTAATAAGAGCAAAGTTAAATATTAATACACAGAAGACTTTCAACATTTTTTTTTTCAATTTGATTTATTTGGAAAAATTAATTTAATTAAAATTTCGCTATGATAAATACTCGTCTGTTGAAAGTCCGTTTTACTTAGTCAGCTCATTTCAATTATGATATGAACAGAGTTTTGCTCACTAGTACTATGGTCTGGGTTGACATGTGTTCAGTAATCTAGTTTGTACTCGAGTATGACCACTTGCTTATGAGCTTATGATCACAACCATTAGATAAGCTTACTCATGCAACTGTTTACTTTAAAGACCAATACAACAAAAAAGCTTCCTCACGAATATCAATTAAAAAAATTATCAGAGCTTCTTAATAAGAGAAAAGTTAAATTTTAATCCACAGAAGACTTTCTACTTGTTTTCATTTATCATTTTACTATTTCATTTATTTTGGATGTTTCCTTCCTTTTAATTAAAACTTCGCTATGATACAAACTCGTCTCTTGAAAGTTTTTGTCTTTTGTAAAACATTTTGTAAATATTTAAGAAAAAAAAAACCACCGAAAAAATTTCCTTTACAAAATCCAATATAAACTTCATCATATTGTTCTGCTTAACAACCTGTGTATATAAATCATGTCCTTATTTCGAGACAACGATTTTAAGCCATATAACTTTCACATTGCAATGCAGTAGTTGTACGTGAGAGCGTGCATTGCAACAATATTGCAGACATCTGTCATTTTGCGTTTTAACAACAACGTAAAATATTATTACATGCCTCAGCAATTAAATGGAAAAGTAACAATATTTCTTTTTTTAAGAATAAAAAGAAATTAAAAATAAAATAATAACTGTTCGCTGTTAAACTGACTGAAAATAATTAAAATTAACAGTTGAATTTTCAATAACAATGAAAATATTGTCATACAGGATGTCAGATGGACGTCAGTATTGTTCTTTGTTATTATTAATTTGATTTGCTTTCAATCAACTTACTCAACCAACTATCAGTGATATTTAATAAAAAAAAAAATATCGCTGTATTTTATTCCGCTTAAGCTGATAGTAAATTTTAATGAATTTTTACTTTGGTTTGCACTTTTGTATTAATAAAAAACAGAAAATTGTTAGCATAATTATGAAATTATGGAAATGAAATTATCATAATTAATAGGTTTCCCCAGCAGTGCCCGAAGTTTGGCAGAAAGAATCTTCAGTGTGGTTCATATAGCCTGCATACAAAATGGCCGTATGAAAAAACGGCCAAAACCAAAATTAAAATCCTCATTTCAGAATTGCGTAATATTTCATAGGAAAAGGAACCTAAAATTTTTTAGTGATTTTTCGTCGTTTTTGGAAATTAATTAATTTCTTATCACGGACTAGGAGATGACGGCTACTCATGCAATGAGCCAGAACTAGGACATTAGATTATGGGAAGGAGTATAGGGAGAGTAGCGTTTTTGAATATTCGATTTGAATTTTTCAGTGAAAACCTCTTTAGGCGTGTTGACACATTGTAAATGACAGGAAAGTCCTGTGTTGATTCCACATACGAGCTAAATCGTTTTTTCAGCCGTACTTAAAAACGTATTATCTCTGTAATGCATAGTGGGAGAACGAGTTCCCTAATATGTTCAAGAACGTTAATAGGGTTGGATACCCTACAGCTACCTATGAGATTCTTTGCTCTCCACTGCATGCGGTCGAGTAGCTCCAAAAGAGACATAGGAGCACTGGTGCATACATGGGAGTTATATAGACTGGCCCCAACCAGATATTGTTGTAGATGAATGTAGGTGGTATAAATAGTAAGGAGGTCAGATGGATTGAGGTGTCTTTTACACCCTTTTAAAAAGCCGAGGCACATGAAAGCTTCTTTTGAGACGGGAAAAAAGTAGAATATGGAACATTGCACTGAATTTTCATGCAAAGAACATTAAGAGCTTTAAATGCCTTAATACTTATGCCTCCTATATTTAGAGATGAAGCACCATTTTCCATTGAACGCAATACAACATTGAGTTTCTTATGAGCATTAAAATCGACTGTATTAGCCTGGCAGCAAACAGATATTATTACAAGATCGTGATTGAGCGTATCATTTAATGTTTTGCCTCTTGGCCCCAATCTCCAAAAGGCCGTTTGCTAAAGGAGTACGATTAATGTATTTTTATTCGAGCTATGCCCGTCCCGTCGTAGGCGTCCTGTTCGACTTTGCTTTGAAAATAATCCACAGCAAATTTTAAGCCTCTTACTTTTATAGTGCTTTAATCATGGTTTATGTATTTACTTTATATCAAAGGCTTTATATTAGACTAGTTGTGCCCACACAGCGCCATCTGTTGACAATATTTTGTTCGATTTTGCTTTGAAAGTATGCCACACCAAATTTTAAGACTTTTATTTACTTTATATAAAGCTACCCATCCCTAGATAAAATTCTAAAATTTTAAAAAGTTTACAATAACTTTAAAATTATTAGACAGATATGAAAGGAGTTACTCATTATTTTAATACAGTTGCGCAACATTGCTTAAAATATAAACAAAAGATGCCTTAAAGTATGCAGTACTTTTAAAACGGTAAAAAATCTGCGTATTTTCACTGCCTTTTCTCCACTTTCTCTTGGAAATGCGATATTTTTGAGGAAAAAAAGTATCCTTTATTGGAATCAGGACACTAAAGTACCTTCTCATAAAATCTTGTTAGAATCCATACAGTGGTTTTTACGTGATGCGAACGCAAAGAAAAGAAAGTCAGACAGACAGGAAATGAGTTTTTCATAATGAATGTTTTTAAGTAAAATAACAATAACATAATTATGTTTTTTAAGCTATTAAAGATATTAAAGGGTATTATCTTATAAAAAAACCTAAATCGTGTAGCGAAATATTGAAAATAAAAATAAATTTAAAATTTTTATAAAAAAAAAGTCCTAAATCTTAAAAAGCATAATTATAAAATTATTAAAAATTATCAAAAATTACAATAATTATTTAAAACAACAATTATTTTATTTTATTTTTTGACCCTTCACTTCTTGGTGAAATATAAATTTTTTGATGACATTGCGTTTTTTCATGTTGTTAAAGCAACAACAACATGAAAAAAATATTTTGCAAAAATGTCCATTTGTGGGCCGATTTTGCTGTTTTTTAGTATTGAAATTTGAAAAAGAAAAACTACGTGTAACAGATCAGCATATTGCAAAGATTCCTTAATTATTTGGGATTTTGAAGGACACTGTTAAATCGTCCGTCCCCTACCTATCCAGGGTATATAAATATATATTTGTTAGGCTTGGTCATTCATACGTGGGTTTCCTCACATATGGTGAAGGTCATTAAAATGTTTGTTAGGTTTGTTTATTTTCAAGCACAATATATTATTTATATTTTTTGTGGTCTTTACTAGCTCTGAATTTGTTCCAAATTACGAATTTTTTTAGCATAATTAGGTGTCTTCAAGTTTCGAATTGTTTAAAATTAGTATTTTAATGGATAATATTTCTCTCAAGTTTTTTTTTTTTCTATAAAATAAAAACGCAATTTATAAGTTGTCAAACATTTGTAAAGAAAGCACCTCAAAATATACCTTACATATATCAACTTGGTAGCTCCTAAAATCATGCTTTAGTTTTTTCTATTATTTATTGATTCAAATAAATTTCTAATTTCCTATTAACTCCTACTAACATGACTTTTAAGCGTCTCTACAATTCAACACAACTCACTTACCTTATCTTCCAGTAGATTGGAAAACAAATCCATATGATCTTCATCTTCATTCATCATTTCAAAAAAGTTTTTAAACGTATCCGGAAATGAGGCCGGAAATTGTCCCTGTCGTGAATCCAATTTTGTTTCCATTTCTGTTAAAACGAAACCACAATTTTAAATTTTAATTATTAATTAAGATTAAATTTAGTAATTAAATTTAAATACACAATAAAAATAATAATCTTAATTATTATTTACAGCAAGCAGAAAATTTTTCAAATTAATTATGCAACAATTGAAAGTTAAGCGCCTGAAAGCAAACAGCACAGAAACAAACAAACAGATTGATGTCAAAGACAAAACGAAATAATTGCTTGTTAAAATGTAAATAAATCCCAAGAAGAAGATGAAGAAGGAGAAACATTTATCATCATCTAGTATCATTTCAAATAAACTTTTTTACTTTCTTTAAGCACAAAAATGTAGTGAATAAAAAAACATTGACGAAAAAAAAGTATGACAACGATTTAGTGACGACATCTTCACTGGCATACTTTCAGGCGTTATTATGGCAATGTAAATGTAAATTTCCTATTCTCTAGTTGGCAGGTGGTTGTCATGGGCAATGTGTTTTATGTTTTATGTCATAAATTGCTAAAATTGTTATAATAGGTTTTATGTTGTTTCAGCTTTTTTATTGTTTGCTGTCGTTGTTGTAAATGCTGCTCTTGTAAAAGAAATACAAAAATTAAATTTTGTGGTTATTTGCTCTATATATTTTTTTTAAATCATCCATTTACTTTATCGAAGTAGCCATCATCCAAAACCAACGAGACGTAAATTTAATTTCAGTTTAAAAATATAATAAAACATACTTTGTACGAGTATATTTTTAAACACAATTTTCTTTTAAGTTTGCAGACAAATTTATTTCTCCCTTTAGATTTAGAAGTTTTCTAATTTTTAATTCAAAATTTTGCTGAAGGAGAAAAGTTCAGTTAAATTATATTTAATGCGAGTTTATTTTTAATGTCTACTGCTTTAATTTTAGAAGAGATTTTAAAGGAACATAAACAATTAATTAGTGTAAAAAAAAAGGAAGAAAGAGAAGTTTTTAAGAGATTTTTATCTTAAAATGTCTTTTTATAACAAAAACTGAAAGCTACAGTTAAATTCTTTAAAATGGATGAAAAATTTACTTTTATGGGGTTTTTCTTTAAAAGCGAATCGTGGGACACAGTTCTTGGCAGGCATTTTGTTTTAAAGGCATCTGTCAAATCTGGTTTATAAAGGGTGGTTAAATTTTCAGGGCCGATGTTGATTATCACACAAATTATTTAGGAAATTATTGTCATTTGTTTTTATTTTTAGAATATTGGTATGGCTCAATTATGTATGGAACAAAATATCGGCCAAATATCCGCTGCGACCTTTTCTTTCAAATAACCCCAAAGAAAGAAGTCCAACGGTGTCAAATCACATGATCTTGTTAGAAAAGCAACACACATGTTGTGTGCTACCTGACAATATTTTGTTTAAGAGAAGTCCACACCAAATTTTAAGAATCTTACGTATTTACTTTTTTAAAGGTACCCATCCCTGGATAAAATTCTAAAATTTATATAAAATTCTAAAATTCTAAAAGTTATTGTAAAGCTCTGTAAAAATCAGACAAGAAATGTTTAACTTATTATTTTAAAACAGCGCCATCTGTTACGCAACCGTGTTTAAAATATTCCGCTTTCAAAAATAAAAGCTGCCTTAAAGTATGCAATACCTTTAAGACGACAAAAAAACGCGTAATTTCACTGCTTTTTCTCCACTTTCTCTTGGAAATAAAATATTTTTGCGGTAAAAAAGTATGCTATATTGGAATCAGGATACCAAGGTACCTCCTCACAAAATTTTGTTAAAAACCATGCAGTAGTTTTTACATGATGCGAACACAAAAAGACAGACAGACAGACGGAAAGGCAGGAAATGAGATACTGTTTTATTATATGTATAGATATAACAATATTTTGATAAGTTAACCGATTCAAATAAAAAAGTAAAAAAGCAAATGGTAAAAATCTACAATACTGAGGTAAGGAAAATCCTACAAATCCTAAAATAAAGACTAAAAATTCCAAATATAGGAATTTTTTAGTATTTTGCCTATCTTTATATAAAGTCCACATATGGACACAAAAAACTTTCAGCAATAATTAGGAGTATATATAGCTTTATTACAGCAGTCTTCTTTTTCTGATCCCAGCTTTGGGATTTTAGAATATATATGTTGAATGTGAACCATACCCAAACATCAAGTTTTTTTGTTCATTTAATTTGACATTTCTCAATTTCAGACAAACTCAATTTGAACCATGGAATCGTCAGTGGTCAGAATGTTGGCAAGAAATGGCAATATTGGATGATCAATTTTCGAAGAAAATCATCTTCAGTGATGAGGCACATTTTCACCTCAGTGGATTCGGCAATAAGCAGAATTGCCGCATTTGGGCGAATGATAACCCAAGTAGTGATTGTCAAAAAACCAATGCACCCACAAAGAGTGACTGTTTGGTGCGGTTTATGGGCTGGCGACATCATCGGGCCGTATTTTTTTCAAAATCAGTCCGGTGACTGAATAGTGTTCGCTATCGTGAGATGATAACGAAATTTTTATGGTCCGAATTGGAAGATATGGATGTGGACGATATGTAGTTTCAACTACACGGTGCCACTTGCCACACAGCTAACGAAACAATGGCTCTTTTGGGGTTATTTAAAAGAAAAGGTGTACGTCGATAAGCCAGCAATAATTCAAGAGCTAAAGGATGAGATAATTCGGCACATTAACGGCATAGAAGCTCAATTATGCCTCAGCGCCATGAAAAATTGGGAGCATCGGATAGAGGTGTGCCGACGAAGTCTCGGCGGCCTTTTGGCGGATATTTTTTTCCATACCAATATTATCAAAATAAAAAGAAATGACAATAATTTCCTAAATAATTTGTGTTTTATTCAAAATCAACATCGGCCCTTAAAAATTTAACCTTTATAAGCTAAAGTCAAAATTTCGATGTAAAATATGTCAAATTGAAGGGCCTCCATCGTCTACAAGGATGATCAATTTTATTTAACTATATATGCAGGCGACATTGCATGTTATATGTGTTTGTATATTGCAACTGTGAAAGTTTCTTATAGACAATATTTGCAACAGTCACATTAAAGAGGCACATTCTCATTAAAATTTAAAATTTTTTAGAAAACTAACTAAAAATATTTCCTTTTTACAATTGAGCCCTTGATTTTGAAAGTGGTATAAGTCGAAAATTTTAAAAATCTAGTTTATCAGCTATTTTATATCAATTCATAATAAAATAATAAAATCTGAAGTAATTCACAGTATGGCATGATAAATTGGGTTTATTTTTTGCTTGGTAAACAAAATACAGTTACTGTATATTTTGATAGTGGTATAAGTCAGTCTGTTTTCAAAGTTTGTCAAAATATTTAATAGTAATTTTGTCATGTCTTCAGATAGCGGTTCGGGTACGATCGGATAATCCTATTAATAAATAATTTTTGCGAAAAAAAACAGACTTCAAAACAAATAGAAGGGCACCAATTATAAACTAAAAATATAAAAAGTAATCTGTAAGAATTATATTTAAACCAAATAATATATGGGCCAAAATTAGCGGACAAAAGTAAAGACTATGTGAATGTCAAGCATCTACCTATTACTGTTAAAAATTTAAGCTATTTTCACCAGCATCCGTCTTTTATGGGGAAACCATTCAAGATCAAATAACATCACCTATTCGGACACCCTTTAATTTACAATTTTAAATTAAAGACCTGTTGTTATAGAGGACTTGGCCACAAAGATTCTTTGTAAGTTTCAACTATCTGTATATAACGGTTAAAAAGTTTAACCATTTATATCAAATTACATGAACTATTGGGACACCCTTTACATTATAATTCCAAATATTTATACTTGATATCATACCAGAGAAAGTAGTGGATATTCTGCCTAATATTCAAGTGTTTGTGTTTAACGGTTCAAAAGATAGGGCTATCTAGACCAAATTACATAATTTATGGGGACACCCTTTAGTTTCGAAATTCAAATTGTATACTTGCTATAGTGGAGTTTGCAATACAGGTTCCTTGTAAATTTCAGCTGTCTGTCTATAACAGTTCAAAAGTTTGGTCACATACATAGAATTACATTAACTATTGGGACACCCTTTTATTTCCAAATACAAATTTTATATTTTTTGTTATAGCGGACTTAGCAATACAGGTTCTTTGTAAATTTCAGCGGTCTGTGTACAACTGTTCAAAAGTATGGCCATATACATCAAATTAAATGAACTAGTGGAGCACCCTTTAAAATTTTGAATATTTATACATTTTATTATAACGGTCAGAGTAATCGACATTCTGTCAAATTTTCAAGGTTTTGCCTATAACGGTTCAAAAGATAGGCTCAAATAGGTCAAATTACGTCATCTATGGGGCCACCCTTTAAATTTATTTTTTTATTAATTTCTGCTGTTGGGAGCTATAGAAACACGCAATTTTTTAAAATTTAATTTGGTGCCCTTTACGGTTCTTAATACACGTAACAAACATGTATGTTGTATGGGGACACCCTTTAATTTTTAATATAATGAACTGATTTTAAAATGGGAGCAACCTGAAAGCATAACCTTTCAAATAAAGAAAAAAAAATTTAATACCGGTTCAGAAATGGCTGAGTTCTGCGGTTACATACATAAAAAAGCAACATTCAGACGAATAGATAACCTCCTTCTTTTTTGAAGTCGGTTAAAAATGGACTATTTACATTATACAGCGAAGAAGTATAAGTAATGCTCCCAAGAAATGAAAAGAAATAAGAAGAAATGGCTCAGAAAGATTTCGTTTCATTTCGACGAATAAACGAAGAGAATCAACGACTAATAGAAAGATATACACCAATGGAGAAGCTGTGTCTTGGCAAAATACAATGGTTTAGATTTCTAAAAAAATGCTCCATATAAGATGTTTTATAAAACTTCTTTGGATGACAATTTCGAATTCAAGGTGTTAGACCTTTCACCTAAAGGAGGAAGCCCAAGAATATACGAAAATATTGATTTGCTTTCATTATACACCACAACCATAGGACCAATAATCGAAGAAAAACGTAAATATATGATGAATTTACTACCCTTTATCCCACCAATTTTCCACAAACACTTTATTTCCCCAAATACTACAAAATAAATTTCTTAGTTACAATATAATGAGTTTGAATAAAACGTTAATTTGTAACAAAAAATTTTTTTCTTGACGGTTTAAGTCATTTATAAAGTCATGCAGTTAATTTTGATAAAGGTATAAGTCATTTCAACCTTTCAAAACTACATTTCCTTTTAAAAATGGTTATAAATTTCACACTTATTTGTTGGCACTATTTATTTGTGAACATATTTTATTCCATAATACAAAAAATTTTTTAATTCTTTAAAATGCAAACCTCTTAATATATCGAAACAAGAAAAATATGACTTATACCACTTTCATAATCAAGGGCTCAATTGTTCTCGTATCCTATCTTTTTTGACTTTTAAACTCAACAAACTTTAAATTATTACAAATTTCATTCAGTAAAATTTATGAAATATTAATTAAGTTCACCGCCTTAATGTGGGTGTTTCGTTTGAAATTAATGAAAAAGATTTATACATAATTAATGCGAAAAGAAAAATCAAAGACGATGGTAATGGTAATGAAGAGGTAAGAGTTATTACTTTTGTTCGCTACCATAATACAACAGATGATACTTTTATTTTGTCAGCCCTAATGGCGTTTCAATGATTTAAGGTCTTTAATTAAAGGTCTATGAATTCTGCTTTAGGTATTTAAATTTATTAAAAATACTTTAAATGTTGATTTTCTTGGTATTCATTTTTTTTTTTGGCTACACTTAAAGAAAAACATGGTATTTATATTTTGCTCAATTTACGATATTGTAAATTAAACAAAATTAAAACTTAAGAATAATAATAGATTTGTTTAGTAAATAAATAGTCAAGATGAAATTCATAAAAAAAAATATTTTCAATTTTAAAAAGGTTTTATAAAATTTGTTTAATAAAACGAAAAAGATATTTTATGATTTCTCCAAAGAAATATATAAAGTAATGAAATAATTTTTTATAAAACATTGCATAATATTAAAAAAAACATGGTTAAGGTAACCATAATCATATAATCATAGATCAATATATTGTGATCGAATTATTGCAGTAAACCATATTATTATCGTAATAAGATTGTTATGTTAGAAGTATTATATGATAAAAATATTTAAACATATAATAAAATAATAACTCATTTCCTGTCTGTGTTTCTGTCTGTCTGTCTGCTTTTCATTTGTGTTCGCATCACGTAAAATCTACTGGATGAATTTTAACGAAATTTTGTGAGAAGGTACCTTAATATCCTGGTTCCAATATAGGATACGTTTTTTTCTGCAAAAATATTCTATTTCCAAGAGAAAGTGAAAAAAAAGGAGGTAAAGCTTGTCGCTTTTTTTAAGGGATTTAAAAGTACTGCATACTTTAAGGCATTTTTTTTATTTTTAAAAGCAGTATATTTTAAGCACGGTTGAGCAACAGATGGCGCTGTTTTAAAATAATGAGTAACTCATCTGTCGTTTATAGAGCTGTACAATAGTTTTAGAAGTTTAGAATTTTATATAAATTTTAGAATTTTATCCAGTAATGGGTACCTTTATATATAGTAAACAAATTTTTTTTTTTAAAGAGAAGTACCACTCAGGCAGTTAATGCCTACATAAACTGTGGTACTTCCTTTGGAAAGGGATAGTAGTAGATAAGACAGATGGTTGGTTAGTGATAGTAAAGCTTCGATTCTGGCAACACTGTAATTGCACGTTATGATTATTTTTTTAACAGTATTGCAGCGCCTCTGGTGTTATTTAGGCGAATTAGTTCGAAGCTAGCATAGCCAATTTATAATTATTTTACTTCGCCGGCGATTTAGTGCTATGTGGTAATACCGGCGAAGGAGGGCGCAGTGATATGCATTATTATGAAGAAAAATTAATACATATCAGAAAAATTGATGTTGCCACGGCTGAGATTTGAACTCATGACCATTGCTTAGTAGTCAACGTGCTAACAACTTAAGCTACAGCAGAGTCTTAAAGAGTCTTAAATTTTGGTGTGGATTACTTTTAACGCTAAATCGAACAAAATATTATCAGGGCGCACACAACGTGGTTGGGCACATCTAGTTTTTAATAATTTAATGGAAATTTCAAGCGTCTTATTACGCTTCATAATATAAAGCCTACGTGAAAACCACGTCACTAACACCCTATAATTTTTAGTTTTAATTAGCTTCAGCTACAAATGTAATTAATTTTTTAACTGAATCAATTATATTTTTAGTTAAGAAATATTAAAATAGTCATCCAATTAAAAAAATTATTTATTCAATTAACAATTTAATTAATTAAGTATTTGAAACTAATTAAAACCTTTAATTGGAGCAAAAAATGTTTTCTGTGCATAGTAATATAAAAATTCAAGATTATCTCTATTACAGTTCCAGACTTAGGGGGCGCTGACACATGAATAGACAAATAAAGATTAGATTAGGTTAAGGCAGGCAGCTTCTGTGCAGCTCACTTGTTGGTCCCTTTGTGTTACCTGCAAGAAGAAAAGGGAAAGAGAGAAGGAAAGAAGTATAAAAGAAAGAAAGAACGCATTGATGAAATATAAAACAGAATTAGAAAGATATAGACTAGAGAAAATAAAAATAAGAAGGTATTGCCGTGGAGGGCAGGTTGGCTGACACAAGTTATCGACAGGAGTGTCTAAGCCTCGCCAAGTGGGAGTGGGTTGGAAAACCATCCAAAGCTCCTCAGAAAGCAGTTGATCCTGCCCTTTCTCCAAGGTGCTGGAGGCGTTGGTATTCTAAAGCAGGACAATAGCAGAGGACGAACTTACATTGCTGGAAAAATAACAGTGTTTCGTTTTTCCCTTTGGATACGAAACCCTATAAAATAAATTGTAAATTGAGGACTTTTACTCCTATAAACATACTTGTAAGAAATATTTAATTTCCTTAATTACTTACGGCAATTAAGTATTGTATTCAAAATGATTATTTATTAAGGAAATAATTTTTTTACTTGCATCAAATAATCTTTTCTATAAATAAATAATTCTTCCGTCTCAATGACCAACCAACATTAAGCAAAGAATGTTAATCAATGTTATTGTTATTTGGTATCTTAATATTACAAGCAAGAAAAAGGACGACAAACCTAATGATTCTTACAATGTCCTGGACTAAAAAGAAAAAGGAGTTGAAAATAATTTGTATTGCCAAGACCAAAGAGCCTCTACGGGAACATTTGGATATTAAGAAAATAATTATGTTAAAATATTTTTCGTATAATATTCTCATGGACAAGAATGGAAAGGAAATGTACTACGAGATGTGTAGATGTTTATTAATATAAATGTATATATATCCAACAAAAACGGAAGGAAGGAAGACAGAACACAATATGCTCTTTTCTAAATGTATAAATATGTATTTGTCTAGCAAAAATATGAATTCTTGCCCATTATTGTTAAGGGTTTAATATTGTTGATAGCAAAGTAATTGATGAGTGTTTTTTTACTTAAAGTCCTTTTAGTGTTATAAACACACACACACACACTCTCATTACCCCAACTGTTTGTTCCTTTTGCAATATCTCTCTAGGGAAATTTAAATACAAAAACTTCTCATACTTTTGCATAAAACATAAATATTATTTGTCTTGTAGGCAAGTTGTTTAGAGTCTGTCTAACGCTTCAACCAATATGTTGCATGGCAGAGATACTCGTAGCTTTTTGGTCTTGTTATATTATGATAAGGGTTCTATTGTATTTTTCTTATTTATTTCTATTTTTCTTTATTTTTTAGGAGAAGATTAAACCAAATTGTGCGAAAAATGTTTAAGATTTTTGTAAACTTTTTGTCAGCCCATAAATAAGAAAACAACAACAAAAAGTTTAGTTTTTATAGTTTCGTTAAAGTTTGGACAATCGTTTTAAAAAAGTGTTAAAAAGAAATTGTTTATAAACTTGACTTTTATTTTTATTAAAAGTTTTTAAGGGGATTTGTTTTTGTAATCCTTCGAGCAAGCAGTGATAATATTAAAGAAAAATGGTAACTTTAAAAAGGTTAAAGTTGAGTATAGCAGACTCCTTGAGAATTCGATCAAATTCAACAAGCGTAAACAAATATTTAACTATAATTTTTTCTAGGTACTAACTTAAAGCCCAATGGAAATAGATATTTTTATAGATATATTATATAAAGAATAAAACTTCAAATATTCGAATCGAAAAATTTATTATTTTCGGTTTGGGTTGTTAAGTAAACTACCCCTTGGCCCTTCCCGATTATGCCCAAAATTTATACAGCTCTGCATCTCTATATTCCAAAGGCACATACTAAATTTCGTTTTAATATGCTATACGGTATGACCTGTAGAGTGTTCACAAAATTTTGGGGTAAGGAAACTACCTCTTGCCCATTCCCGATTATGGCCAAAATTTATACAGCTCTTCATCTCCATATACCAAAGGCACGTACTAAATTTCGTTGTAATATGTCATACGGTAGAGCGTTTTCAAAATTTGGAAGTAAGGAAACAACCTCTTGCCCCCTCCCAAGTATGCCCAAAAATAATACAGCTCTTCATAACCATATATACAAAAGTCACAAACAAAATTTTATTTTGATATGTCAAACGGTATGACCTGTACAAACTGCACAAAAATAGTGGCATACACACCCAGCCACCCACAGATATCATCGCGAAAATAGTCAAAATGGATTCAGGAGACCTCAAAACGTATAAATCCGTCGAAATCCCGACCTTAATTTTTTCCTTGATTACTATACTTTACCTTGTAATGGGTGGTTAAATTTTAAGAGCCGAAAAAATGTTTTCTATTTTTTTTTTTGTTGCCCTGTGTCATCAATTTGTAAGTAAAATTACATGTATAACTAAAAATACTAAAATGTTTATTAGTAGCAAAACTTTTACAACCTCTACATTTACAAAAATATTATTAAGTTTTAGTTAAAAATAAACAATAGACTAATTATAGTCTAGCCATAATCTAGTTTTAGTTATTAAAATCTTGTCATAGTCTAGCCATAATCTGGCTATAATCTAGCAACAAACCAAATCTACAAAACAAACTTTAGTCATGAGTCAAAGTGATACAAATGTGATTTACGAAAATATGTACATACATATATAAAAATAATCAATAATTTATTTTGATTGACATTTAATAATATTTTTTAATATGAAAAGGAAATAAACTATTTCAACAACAGCTGCACAATTATATTTAAATACTACGGCTGGTACTGCTACATCTAGTAGCAATATTACTACCTCCACCACTATTACTGCTGCTTGTCTACCCTAACTAAAGCTTTTACTTCTATAAATTTTCTATTACTTCGCCGTTACTTGCTTCCCACAAACAACCCGAATGGCCTTGTGGACTTAAGACTTAGATATGGGCTTTACCATGGCAACTTACGTAATATTTGTACATTTCATGAGGTAGAAAACAAGGAAACATGATTGACATTTTGTGTAGAATGTAAAATATACGGATCGGCGTTTTAAGTGTTACCAATTTGTCAATTTGTTTTTTTTTTTGTTTATAAAAAACAGACTTGGGGATGTCAATTACAGTCTGTAATTAATTAATTATAATTATACATGCATACATATAAGTGTAATTGGAATTTCTGAATTGCAATTGAGCGGTTTATTTTAAAAGTGGCATAAGTCACTTTCGTTTTAAATCGATATATTTATGGATTAGAGTGTATATATATTTTGGTTTTCCCAAAGCCATTTCTATTTCACCAAATTCATGATCATTGGGTAAGAGGCGCTTAACATTTGATTGCGAAATTTTGCAAAAATGAAGAAATACCGTTATATTGTAAACAATGTTATCATTAACTTGTTATTTTTGGAAAGTGATTTATGCCACTTTCAAAATAAATGGTTCAATTATAGTCCACTATTTGTTATTATAATTGAGATTTTTTAATTACAAAATTACAATTACATACTTGTAATTTGTAATTGAAAATTTTCACTTCCAAATTACATGTAATTTTAATTGAAAAAAAAAATCAATTATAATTACATTTAATGGGAAATTTTAAGGAATATAATATAATTTTGTTCCAATGAAACTAATGATCATTGCCTAATTATAATTACTTGTAATTTGTAACTGAAAATTTCTAATTACAATTACATGCAATGTATTTATATAAAAACACTAGTATATCACAGACTTAAGGGATCCTGTAATTTTAATTGTAATTGAAATGTTATTACAATTAAAATTACAGGTAATGTGTAATTGCATATTCTCAATTACACATTACAAGTAATTTTAATTTAAATCAAGCACTAAATTTAATTACAACTACTTATAATTTGTAATTGAATTATATAAATACACATTACATGTAATTATAATTACAAATGTTTAATTACAAATTACAAGTAATTGTAATTAGGCAACAATGACTACTTGTAATTGAACAAAATTCAATTATATTCTTGTAATGTGTATTTAAATAATTCAATTACAAATTATAAGTGGTTGTAATTAAATTTAGTGACTGATTTAATGTTACTTATAGTCTTAACAATTTTACATTACATGTAATTATAATTGAATTTTTTCAATTTTGTATTTTGTAATTGGAATTTTTTAATTACAAATTACATGTAATTATAATTTTTCAATTACATGTAATGTGTAGATAAAAAAATCTCAATTACAATTAAAAATAGTTGAATGTAATTGTATTTGAAAAATTCCAACTACAATTACATATAATTGCGTAATTGCAGGTGTAATAAATTACAAACTGTAATTGGCATCCCCCAAGTCTGGTATATCATATAAACATTTCCAATTTGAACAAAAATACATAATTGTTCAATGTAGCTAAAATATCTGCTGCCTCTTTTGATTAAACGCTTTTAACCCCTGGCCTGTATTCATGGGTCAAAAATGCCCAAATACTAAATTTTATTAAAAATCTTTTACACTTATATACTTTGGAAAAAGTCTTTTAAATATAGAACACAAAGCTTCTAGCACTTTTTGCAATGTCTTTATAATTTTTAATTATATATTTATTAGTTTAAAAGAAATACTTCAATTATGAGGCTTCGACGGATTTATATATTTAGAGGTCTCCTGAACCCATTTTGAATATTTTTGCAGTAACGTCTGTATGTGCGCTTGAATTAAAACGGACGAGGGATTGACTATCTTTTTATAAAGTAAATCGTTTTAAATGTATAGATTTTTTTTTTCAAATTTAGGACTCAGACGACTCTCGTAGATAATATTATCCCCTGTGAACAATATTACTATCGAAGCATCTTTTGGACTTAGCATGTGACTCAATGATAATAAGGTTGCCATATGTACAATTTGGTTGCTTATAATCATTGAGAGAGAAAGCGGGTGAAAAAGGACCCATTAAGAGAGCGGCTTGCTATTTTATAGTATATGTAGCTTGCATGGTGACAAATCTGAAGTTTTGAATGAGAAGATCATAATAGCGGGCCGTTATTGGGATGAGTGATATGAATATGTCACAGTAGATGAGAAATCGGAACTAATATGGAAAAACCTGCAAGCATTCACTTTTTTAATTAGTCGGAGTTGGTTAATTAGATCAAGTTATAAGAACATATACCTGTAAACTAAGATACGAGTATAAGTGATGGCCTCAGGCACTAGTAAATAATATTTTGAATATATCAACTGATATTATTAACATTTAGTTTTTTTTTTTTTTTTGATTAATTCGAGCTGAAATTTAAATAAGAAATATAAACGGCGCATTTTTTGCAACTGTTTATGAGCTTTATAAGCGAAGAAGTGTTATATAGAATAAGTCTCAAACAAAGTAGTCATGCAAAAAGGCGTATCGAAATATTTTAAAGTCAAACTGATTCCAAGATTGAAAAGAGGGAATTAGTGTTTTTGTGACCAAATGGATCAGAAAGCATTAAAAACAAGTGTGCGGGTTGTAAAACATTTATGTGTAAGAATCATTCTGAAGCTCATATTACATGTCATGAGTATAAAAAAAAAACACAATAAAGATATAAATGATTTTTTATACTGGGTATAATGGGGCATAAGTACACCATAAGGGTTAAATATGATGAGAAATATTTTACAAAATGTTGATTTTTGTTTTTACTGAAACTTAAGTTTATACGTAAATAAATACATCCACCATATAAACTTTCACATTTATAATATCAAAGTAGAAGTAGGAAATATGCTTGTATTTCTAATTCTAATTCTACTAACCAAAATTGTGTTTAAAGAAAAAATAAGAAAATATCATATAAAAAATAATTTTTATTTTTCCTTTTTTTGCACATATTCCCCAAGCTAATTATTCAAAAAAAAACTTCCCAAAACATGTTTATTTACATTTTTCTTGAAGTTTGGCCACACGCTTTTCATGTTTTTCACAAACCCATAATAACATTTGTGGCAACTTGGCCCAAACATAAGGTGCAGGAAATTCTTAAATATTGTATTTTTTTTTTTTTTGCTGAATAAAATTCATAGAAACTAAATTCTTGAGGCTTTGTTTCTTGTAAGTACTAAACATTTTATTTTTTTTTTTTTTTTTTGTAAAAATTTATTTTGTTTTGTAATTTAATGCAAGAAAAATATGATTTATTATGACCGTTTTACTCTTCTTTGTTATTTCGTATGAAATTAAGTTAACGATGTAAAAGAAAAGTGCTCTTCATTAGAAAGTACCGAACAAAGGATAGATAATAAACAGAAATACTTAAAAAATTACATGTTAACGAGAACCTTTTGTTAAAATTTTTATAAGAATTTTTTCGAACTTTGAACTGTGACAATAAAACAGTTTTATTAAGAAATTTTTAAGAAATAGCTGTATTAGAAGTAGTTTTAAATAGTAGTAGTGGTAGTAGTAGTGGTAGCAGTAGTAGTAGTAGTAGTAGTAGTAGTAGTAGTAGTAGTAGTAGTAGTAGTAGTAGTAGTAGTAGTAGTAGTAGTAGTAGTAGTAGTAGTAGTAGTAGTAGTAGTAGTAGTAGTAGTAGTAGTAGTAGTAGTAGTAGTAGTAGTAGTAGTAGTAGTAGTAGTAGTAGTAGTAGTAGTAGTAGTAGTAGTAGTAGTAGTAGTAGTATAGTAGTAGTAGTTGTAGTAGTAGTAGTAGTAGTAGTAGTAGTAGTAGTAGTAGTAGTAGTAGTAGTAGCAGTAGTAGTAGTAGTAGTAGTAGTAGTAGTAGTAGTAGTAGCAGTAGTAGTAGTAGTAGTAGTAGTAGTTGTAGTAGTAGTAGTAGTAGTAGTAGTAGTAGTAGTAGTAGTAGTAGTAGTAGTAGTAGTAGTAGCAGTAGTAGTAGTAGTAGTAGTAGTAGTAGTAGTAGTAGTTGTAGTAGTAGTAGTAGTAGTAGTAGTAGTAGTAGTAGTAGTAGTAGTAGTAGTAGTAGTAGTAGTAGTAGTTGTAGTAGTAGTAATAGTAGTAGTAATAGTAGTAGTAGTAGTAGTAGTAGTAGTAGTAGTAGTAGTAGTAGTAGTAGTAGTAGTAGTAGTAGTAGTAGTTGTAGTAGTAGTAATAGTAGTAGTAGTAGTAGTAGTAGTATTAGTAGTAGTAGTTGTAGTAGTAGTAATAGTAGTATTATTAGTATTAGTAATAGTAGTAGTAATAGTAGTAGTAGTAGTAGTAGTAGTAGTAGTATTAGTAGTAGTAGTTGTAGTAGTAGTAATAGTAGTATTATTAGTATTAGTAATAGTAGTAGTAATAGTATTATTAAGAAAGAAAATTATTATTTATTAAGAAAATTCAAATACAATTTTATTTAATATTAAATCCCGCGAAGCCATTTGGCTTGTCTGCAGGATATTATAATAATAAAATATAAAATATAAAATATAAAATATAAAATATAAACTAAAAATTATTTATAGATTTTTCATTGTGTTTCAATGTAATGAAGCTTTGTGAGCAATCTTCTTCTGTGAGGGTTGGATATGTTCAGTAGGTGTACTGGCAATCTGTTAAAGATATTTGGTAGTGTAGTGTGCAATGAGTTCTTGCCGTAGTTATTGGTATGGCGCTCGACCTTGTACCTTCCATCTGCCCTTTGTCTGGTATTATATACGTGGTTTATTGGCTTCAAGAAACGAGGATCGTTGTAGAATTCGTTGACAAGCGTACTGTAGTATATGCTTTTAACATTTAGTACATTTAAAGAGCTTGCAAGGTTGTTGTTTCGAGGTGTTGGCGTGTTATTCGCTTGTATGTTGTAGCTGTTAACCATGTTAAAGTTGGGGTATATGTTGGGTATGTTTCTATTCGTATTGTTGTTGGTATTTCTATTGTTGTTTGAGTTAGTGATGTTGGGTTGTATGTTAACTCTGTTGTCTGTGCTAGAGCTATGTAAGATGTTATTGCTATTGTTGTTACTGATGAAAGAATTTAAGCTACTTTCTGCGATATTTGTATTGCTTATTTCGTTATTTGTGGTGATGTTGTTTGTATTGCAACAGTTTAAGTTGTTTGAGTTGATGTTGTTTGTGTTTAAGTTTCTGTTGTTTGAGCTGTTATTGTATAATTGTAAGCTTCTAGTATTAATGTTTGGTGAGTTGATGCTATTTGTAGTGTTTGTGTTGATGCTATTTGTAGTGTTTGTGTTTAAATTGAGTTGTGTGTTGTTTGCACTGGCGATGAACGAATCGTTTGTGTTGTTGTTTGAAATATAGGTGTACGTATTGTTATTGTTGTTTGTAATATCCAGGGTATTTGCATTGTGTTCTGTAAGAATCTGTTGTTGCGCGAGTTGTAAGGATCTGTTGCTGCGCGAATTGTTTGTGTTTTCGTATATCAAAGACATTTCTATTGCTTGACAGTTATGTTGTTTATTTTTGAATAATATTTTTAAAATTTGATTTTGCGATTGTTGTAATGTTCTGCAATATATCGAGTTTCCCCACGCAGTTATTCCATGCCTAATATATGATTCTACTAATGAAAAATATGCCTGCTTAATTACATCAAAGGTTGAACAGTTGCTTAAGTGATACAAACTGTATGCAGATTTACGTAATTTTTTTGATAAGTGTTTAATGTGTGTTAACCATTTAAAATTTTCATCTACATACACTCCTAGATATTTGTAGGTTTTAACCTGTTCTATGATGGTAGTGCATGTGTCCACATTTCCATTGTTGTTCATTTTGTGTAGGCATTGATAGTTATGAAATTTGACATTACTGACAGCGTTAGCGAGGTGGGGTGGTTTTATATGCATTATTTTGGTTTTAGATGCATTGATTATTAGTCCATTATCATGACACCACTTTGCGACTTTATTCAGTTGATTTTGCATTACTTCGTTTGCACTTTGTATGTTTTTATGCGATACTATAATGGCTGTATCGTCAGCGTATGCATAGGTAGAACAATCTTTAAGAATGTTTAACATATCATTTGCGTAGATGAGATACAGAATTGGCCCAAGTTTAGATCCTTGTGGAACACCATTACTTGAGTAAGTTTCGTCGCTAAGAGTTTGACATATTTTAACACGATATGTTCTAAGTTCTAAGTAGGTTTTAAACCATTCCAGAGAATTACCTCTGATACCATTTCGTTCCAACATATTTAATAAATTAGCGTGCGAAAGCGTATCAAAAGCCTTACTGAAGTCAATAAATAAAGCAAGGCAGTGTAAGTTATTTCCTAGGCATGTATTTATGTGATTAGAAAAATCACCGAGTAGTTTATTAATATTTTTTCCTTTTTGGAAACCATATTGATTACGGTTAATAACTTTGTATTTTATGAGAAAATCGTTTAGTCTTCGTACGATTACTTCTTCCAAAACTTTTTCAATTACTGGTAATATTGCTATAGGTCTATAGTTGTTGTAGTCGTTTTTGGCTCCACTTTTATATATCGGACGTATTAAAGAAGATTTAAGTAGGCTTGGTATAGTAGCCGTGCTTATACTGGAATTAATGAAAGTTGCAATTATTGGTGTCAGGAGTAGAGCATTATATTTAATATCTTTTGGCCGGATTCCATCAATTCCTGCGCCTTTGTTGGTTTTTAAATTCATTAAAATGCCATAAACTTCCTCTTCATTTGTGGGCGATAGGAACATTGAGTTTATCACTGTTGTAGGCTGATATTGATATGTTTTAATGTTGCAAATGTGTAGAATTTTATCAACATTTTCTTTAAAATTATTTGCAAATGTGTTTGCTATATTCATTATACTATTATTCTTAAAGTTATTTTTAATTGAGAAATCAATATTAGATATTCTTTTACCTGTTATTTCATTTATTAGTTGCCATGTAGCTCTTATGTTATTTCTATTTTGTATAAATTTTACTTTAAAGTAATTATTCTTTGCATAATTAATTTTTTTATTTACTTGATTACGAAATTTTTTATATTCACATTCATAGTGTTTGTTGTTTTTATTGTTTAACCATTTCGAATAAAGTTTATCCCGAACTTCACAATATTTTTTTAACTCTTCACTCATCCAAGGATTTACTTTCCTTGTTTTTTTATTTATTTTTTTATTTGCTTTAGAGTTATCATATATGTTTTTAAAAGTGTCATATATCATATTATAAATTTGGTTTGTATTTGTATTTTCATTTGCTAATTGTGTCCAATTTGTTGCTTTAATACTTTTATTTATTTTAAAACTATTTAAAAAGGCACCCTGGCAAAATTTGTTTTCTCCACTCTGATTTACATCGCTTTCGATTTGATCATCCTGTATACAACAGAAAAGAGAATAGTGGTCAGAGATATTTGTTCTTACAACTGCTGTATGGGTTTGTGTGTTTGTTTCTTTTTTTCTGATATGCAAATGATCTATGCAAGAGTGTGTTCTCTTCGTTATATTTTCTCTTGTTATTTCATTTATTAAGCATTGTAATCCATTCGACGATATCATCTCTGTATATTTGGTTGTTGTGATATTTTGGTTGAGGATGTTTATATTAATATCACCAACAATAATTATCTCTTGTTTATTTTTTACTCTGTTTATTATTTCATCGAGTTCTATTATAAATTTGTTTACATTATTTTTTGGCGGGCGATAAATTGTAAACAACGAGAATGCTTTTTTGTTGTTTGTTACATTTATTTGTATACACTCAAATGAGGATGTATGTAAGCTAATATTTGTATGCATTATATTTTCTCTGACATAAACTGCTATACCTCCCCCTCTATTATCTCTGTTGAAGAAATAGGAATTAAAACCTTTTATATTAAAGATGTGTTCCTCTTCGTTTGTAATATTTGTTTCGACGAGGAGTATGAAGTTGATGTCGTTAATAATATTATGTAGACTGGCGAGAAACGGGGTGAAGTTTAATCTTAGAGAGCGAATGTTCATATATATGATTGTTACGGGATAACTTAACATTGTTTTGTTTATTTGATTAAAATTATCTAATATTTGTGCCATTGTTTAAATTGAAAGCTAGGTTTATAAATGTAATAAGGGCTTGTTTAATTATTCTATTAAGACATTTGAGTGATTAGCTCAATATCTGCGGCATTTGCTATTAATATAGGATTTGAGTTTTCATTTCTTTTGACAAAGATGTTACCATTTCGTACCCATGTAAATTTAAAGTTGGCTTCTTTAGCTTTCGTTTTCGCTAACCAAAGCATTCGCCGTTTGTGTGGGGTTAGGTGTTCGTTTATGTAGATGAACTTGTTGTTTGTGTTTTCGTTAATTAAATTCGAATCTACTCTGTGGCGACTAATTTTGCTGAGCAATTCTTTCTTTTTCTTAAGAGAAGTAAATTCAATTATAACTCTTTGAGATTTTTTAATGCTGTAAGAATTACTTATATCCTGATCACTTATTTCAACATTTAAGGAACTCGCAATTGTTTTTACAATATCGATTGGTTGCATATTTTCATTTGTTACATTTTTTATTTCAATATTTTTGTTTAGCAATTGTTGTTCCAAATTGTTGATCCGATTATCCATCTCTTTTATTTGTTTTTCTCTTCCTTTATCAATTTCATGAAGTTCACTTATTTGAGCAGTGAGAGTTGAGATTGATTTGGTAATTGTTTCAAGAGCTGTTTCTAATTTAGAATTCATTTGAGAGTTGTTTTGGTTTATGGTTTTTGTGAGTTCGAGCATTGTGGTTTTTATTTCGTTTATGTCCGTTTTCATGGACGATACATCAGTTTTAAGTTGCCTAACGTCGGTTTTAACCATATACATACTGCTGTTTACATCACTTAAGGATAAACCTTCTTTAAAACGTTTCGCGCCATCCTTCTCTTCATTATCACTTTCTCTTTGCTGTTTTTGACCTATTTGCTCTGAGTGTTCATCCATTATTATATAAGCATTGTTGCTACTTGTGGATCCCTTGCGTGGTTTGCACTTATGGCACCTCCAATCGGCTCGTCGTTCAACTGTCATCGTGGAGTACGTCTTCTCAGAAAGAGAACAGCAGGAAGAGAAATGGTATTGAGAGTTGCATGCATGGCACTTAACAAACCTTGCTGGTAGATTGGTACTGCATTGACCACATAGACTCATTTTTGTATTTTTATATGTTTTTAGGTTTTGCTTTGTTTTTTCTCTTTTTTGAGAGTTTGGTATTGTTAATTTTAAATTTTGTTTATTTACACAAATATCACCTTTTTTATAAAGTATTTTTTAAAATAGGTTTTAGGGTTGAAAAGAAAATTGTTTATTTTGTAAGATAACAATTTATTAAAATTTTCTGGGCACTTTTACACCTTTTATTTAAAATTTCGTTGGAGCGCGCTAAAAAGACGACTGCTTGCGATTAATTCAAGTTATCGAAAAAAATAGTAGTAGTAATAGTAGTAGTAATAGTAGTATTATTAGTATTAGTAATAGTAGTAGTAATAGTAGTATTATTAGTATTAGTAATAGTAGTAGTAATAGTAGTATTATTAGTATTAGTAATAGTAGTAGTAATAGTAGTATTATTAGTATTAGTAATAGTAGTAGTAATAGTAGTATTATTAGTATTAGTAATAGTAGTAGTAATAGTAGTATTATTAGTATTAGTAATAGTAGTAGTAATAGTAGTATTATTAGTATTAGTAATAGTAGTAGTAATAGTAGTATTATTAGTATTAGTAATAGTAGTAGTAGACGATTGATGATTGAATACAATTTTTCTTGTATTCCTTTATCTGAGTTTGGTTGGTTCAATAGATGATGTTTACAACTAAACACTACCCAAAATAGATAGATGCGTAGAATGCTGCTGACGTATGTATCTGTCTAGAAAATACATTCCATTCTGCTAGAGTCTATATAAAAAAAATTCCCATTTGTCTTTTAATTAAATTCCTTTTAGCATACAATTATCAGAAAACCTTCTGGAACGTTTGCCGGCAAAAGCGGAGCAGGCCTCGCAATGACAACATGTGTAAAAAAACATATGAATATGAAATGCGAGGAGAAGGCCTTGTGCTTCCTAAAGAAGGAGTAAAAATACCTTCGAGAAGACCTTCATATTCCTTATTTTTACCACTGGGTTAATGTCATTAACTTATTCAGTTCACTAATATTAAGGTTTAGTTAGAGATATGGCAAATATTTTACCAAAAAAACATAACCTCTATTTTTATTTAATATGACCCATATTATTACAAATGATTTTTAATAAAATAAATGTTATGATATTAGTTGAGGGCTTTTTACACTATAATACAAGTATTAATACTTTTGAGGAATATACAACCCTGACATGATGAGTTGTTATTGCCTTTTGAAAAAGCTCGAACAGCAACTAGATTAGGGTTTCATTTTATTCAAAATTATTAATACTTGTGTTATAGTGTGAAACGCCCTTTACTAAGCTGACCCCAATCTTGAGCGAAAAAGAATGTATTCCGAATCATCAATTTCATCAACTGAACAAACGCATAGATTGGTAATTGTAGTAAAAAAGGCTTTTGAAAAAATATTATTCCGCGCTTTTCATAGACGTGTCTCAAGCGTTCGTTAAAGTTTAGCACAAAGGCCTAGTTTACAAGTTGAAGCAAAAATTACGCAAACATTTCTAGAAGTTTTTAAAAAGTTATTTCACTGGTCGTAAGTTTGTACTTAAAGAAGGACATTCCTTAAGTTCGCCTCAGCCAATTAAAGAAGGAGTTCCTTATTTTATATTTGCTGTACACATCAGACATGTCAATTAGCACCCAAGTCCACAATTCAACATTTGCTGAGGACAGTGCCTTTCTAAGCATTCACAAAAACCCTCAAGTGACATTGCAATATTTACAAGACCAAATATTTCATTTGGAATTGTGGTTGCAAAAATGTGGGAATAAAAATTAACGAACAAAAATGCACTCACATAACATTCACATTGCTTAGAGACTCATGCCCTCCCTTACGAAAAAATAACCAAACTATACCACAACACCCGGAGATTAAATACCTTGGTATACATCTTGATCCACACTTAACCTGGAAAGGTCACATAGAAGAAAAATTAACACAAATGAAGTTGAAAGCAGTTCAAATAAATTGCCTTATTGGTAGAAACTCAACCCTGAGCTTAGATTGCAAACTTGTACTTAATAATTTAATCCTTAAACCAATATGGTGCTATGGCATTCAGTTATGGGATACTGCGCACCCTGGTACATTAAAAATTCGAACATTAACAAAGACCTAAACGTGCCATTAGTTAAAGCAGAAATAGCGAAATATGCAGCAACATATTTAAAGAAGCTTGAAGTGCAACCAAATTCGCTGAACTGTAGAATCCTAAATGATCGTGGAAGGAAGAACATTTCTACTATAGTCCGAACATCAGAAGAATGACCGACATATGATGACATCAACCGTGCACTATTATTATTTTGCCTAGCATTGGCTGGACTTAATTATTAATTTCTATTTTTAGAGTCCTTAAAATATTAACAATTTTTTTTCTCATAATATAAATTAATTCCGTTTTGTTATTGTGAAAATCCTAATTATTAATGTCCCAAAATTCTTGAGATTTTTATTTGATTGTTAGTCAAAGTCTATACATTTCATAAAACATTTCCTGTCTGTCTGTATGTCTTTCTATGGTCGCATCACGTAAAAACTTCTGGATGAATTTTAACAAAATTTTGTGAGAAGGTACCTTAGTATCCTGATTCCAATATAGGATACTATTTTTCAGTAAAAATATCTTATTTCCAAGAGAAAGTGGAGAAAAAGCAGTGAACGTGTTTTTCCAATTTAAAGGTACTGCATACTTTAAGGCATCTTTTATTTTTGAAAGCGGGATATTTTAAACACGGCTGTGCAACAGATGGCGCTTCTGTAAAATAATGACAAAATATGAATTACTTACTGCCGACTGGCCAATTGAATAAAATTTTTATTTATTTGTATTTTTACTTTGTGGTATTACATTCTTATTAAAATAAACACCCTTGCAATAATTTTTAAAATTTTAGAAATTTATATTAATTTTAAATTTTTATCCAGGAATGGGTATCTTTATATAATATAAATACTTGTGGATTACTTTTAAAGCTTAATCGAACAAAATAGTGTCAGAACGCACACAAAGTGTGTGGGTACAGCTAGTTAAATAAAAAGTTATATATTTGTTTTCACTCAAACTAAAATTTCTTTATCACCCACCCAGCCTAATGTTTATATTCAACTTAATTAGTAACATTTGAGAAATAAATATCATCTCCATGGAAAAATTTGATACATAATCTTGTATTTATTAACTTTGTGTATTCAAAAAAATTTTGATTAAGCAACTTTCTAATCTAGTTATGCAAGCAAATTTGAATGTTATTGAGTAGAGATGAGATTAAATTTTCTTCTTGGGTAATAAGAACTGGAAAATGTGTTTGTGAGTTCTTGCTAAAATAAACGACAACATATTAAATATTTAAATGACTAAATATCAAAAAATTTAACAAATGAAAATGTGTTATTATGCACTGAAACAAAAAGTTACAAGCACTTACTTACAGTGGTTTTTTTGACTGAGTCGAATCTTAAATTTTTTAACTCAATTGAAAAAATATTATATATAACGGGTGGTCCAAATATAAGAATCTTAAAAAATGAAAAAGTGAACTAAACTTAATTCTTTAGGTATTTTATGGCTTTAATAAAAATAAAAATTATTCGCATTAATTATGGATCACGATTTTATAGCTTATCCTGACAGGGAAATTTTCCAAAACTTTGTTTTAATATAGTTATGATTTAAAAAATTGCTTGTCTTTGGACCATTCATCACATATCTATATATATAAAAAAAAGTTGCATTGTGTTAGAAATTGATGTTCTCTGGAATGCGAAAACCGATTTTGTTTCCGTAAAGTTTATATGAAAGGTGACGTACCAAGGTTTTTATGTACAAACGGTCTCTGTATGTGTATTGGTTCATGAGTTATAGCCCGAATAGTTGGCGTGGTACCGCCCATACAAAGTAAAAAATTATTATCGTGTTCCTGGCGAACTGCAATAGATAGCGCCTAGAAAGTTTGCAAGAGTAGCCTTTGTGCTAAGGCGCATATTCTGCCAAAATACAGAATGAATTGGGACAGTGGGCGTGGTACCTCCCATACAAAGTGAAAAATTATTATTGTATATATAGAGAACTATATAACTATATGGTCTTCAAAGTGGGTACAAGTAAACCCCATACCCAACGGATACTCTAGAAAAACATAGGCTGAATTGGGACAGTAAACGTGTTACCCCCCATACAAAGTAAAAAATTATTATTCTGTATCTAGAGAACTGCAATAGGTAGCGCCTTGGAATTTTGCATTAGTAACCCCCATATTAAGATACATTGTGTAGAGAAACACAGACTGAATTTGAATGGAGGGCGTGGTACCTCCTATACAAAGTGAAAAATTATTATCGCGTACCTAGAGAACTACATTAGGTATAGTCTTGCAACTTTGCTCAAGTAACCCTCATACTAATGTGCATAGTCCAGCAAAATACAGACTGGATAAGTATACTGGGAGTGGCGCATGCCATTAAAAGTAAAAAATTGTTATCGTGTTAATACGTATAGTCTAGCAAAAAAAAAACAAAATTTGGTCATACTTTTCTTCCAAGTGTTTTTTGTGGATGGGTGTAGCGAAGCGCACCGGGAATAGCTAGTACTATACTAAAGCTGTGTTTACATGATGTGCATTTGGCATATGGAATGTCACTTTACTACATAGTAAATTTATGTGCTGTACAGTGTACAGTACATATGACATTTTTGATTTGTAGCGAGTTCTACATTCATGTTTCAAAGCATCTGACAATGTTTGTGGCGTTAAAAATTAAATTTAAAAAAATACTGAATTTCTTGTAAAGAGTGCAAAAATAAATTTGTATTATCAACTAGCTAGTTGTGTGCGTCCTGACAATATTTTGTTCGATGTTGCTTTGAAAGTAATCCACAACAAATTTCTCTTACGTATTTACTTTATATAAATGGTACCCATCCCTAGATAAAATTCTAAAAACTATTCTAAAGCTCCGAAAAAGTTGTTGAAAATATTTTAATAACAATGTAATTCCACAAAGTAAAAATAAAAATCAAATACAAATTTTATTCAATTGGCTATTTGGCAGTAAGTAATTCATATTTTATCATTACTTTAAAACAGCGCCATCTGTTGTGCAACCGCGTTTAAAATATCCCGCTTTAAATTCACTTTGTCATTATTTTAAAACAGCACCATATGTTGCGCAATTGTGTTTAAAATATACCGCTTTCAAATATAAAAGATGCCTTAAAGTATGCAGTACTTTTAAATCGGAGAAAAAATCGAATTATTGTAAAGCTCTGTAAAAAACAGATAGGAAATGAGTTACTAACTATTTTAAAACAGCGCTGTCTGTTGCACCAACAAATTACGAGTATTCTTATTCAACAACACTAATATTTGTTTGTGCATTTTTAGAATTTTAGCGATAGATTCAGCTACGAGAATTACAGAATATGGCATCCGTTCTCGACAAGAGAAAAGGCTTTTATATATATTGTACATAACATACCATCGTGTGTGAGGGAGTACTGAAGTGATAAAAATAAAAATACGGACGAATTGAAAACCTTCCTCTTTTTTAGGGTTCCGTACACAAAGTGTAAAAACGAAACCCTATTGTTTTCGCTACAATGTCTGTCCGTCCGTCCGTCTGTCAGCGCCATTTATCTCTGGAACCGTTAGAGGTAGACTCTTGAAATTTTCACAGATGATGTATAGTTCTTGCCGCTATAGCAACAAATACTAAAACTTATAGGGTGTTCCAATAGAGAGGTGTTATTTACGAAAATGTGTTTAATTCTTGAACTGTAGGAGGGATACACTTGAAATTTACAAACAGTTATTAAAACTTAGTTCACTATATAAACAAGTATAAAAATTTAAAAATAAAAATTAAAGGGTTTTCCGATAGTGGTGTGAAATGCATATACAAGGCATAAGTTTTAAACCATAATAGGTAGACTCTTGAAATTTTCACAGAAGGTGTATAGCTATGGCCGCTATAACAACAAAAATTAAAACTTATAGGGTGTTCCGATAGAGAGGTGTTATTCACGAATATGTGTTTATTTCTTGAACTGTAGGAGGCATACACTAAAAATTTACAAACTGTAATAAAAACGTAGTTCGCCTTATATACAGGTCTAAAAAATAAACCTAAAAATTAAAGGGTGTTCCGATAGTGGTGTTATTTTGATTTATAAGGCCTAAGTTTTGAATCATAATAGGTAGAATCTTAAAATTTTCACAGAAGGTGTATAATTTTGGCCGCTATAGCAAACAAATAATAAAATTTATAGGGTGATCCGATAGAGAGGTGTTATTCACGAATATGTGCTTATTTCTTGAACTGTAGGAGGAATTCACTAAAAATATGCAAGCACTAAATTAAAATTAGTTCGCTATATAAACAAGTCTGAAAAAATAAACCTAAAAATTAAAGGGTGTTCCGATAGTGGAGTGATTTGCATGTATAAGGCCTAAGTTTTGAACCATAATAGGTAGACTCTTGGAAATTTTACCAAAGGTGTATAACTATGGCCGCTATAGCAAAAAATATTAAAACTTATAGGGTGTACCGATAGAGAGGTGTTATTTACGAATATGTGTTTATTTCTTACAAACAGTAATTAAAACTTAGTTCGCTTTATAAACAAGTCTAAAAAAATAAACCCAAAAATTAAAGGGTGTTCCGATAGTGGTGTGCTTTGTATGTGTAAGGCCTAAGTTTTGAACCATAATAGGAAGACTTTTGAAAATTTTACCAAAAGTGTATAACTGCGGCCACAATAGCAAAAAATACTAAAACGTTGGGTGTTCCAAAGGTGACGTGTTATTTACGTTTATGTCTTTTTTTTGAGCTGTAAGAGGAAACCACTTACAATTTGCAGACTGTAATTAAAACTATGTTTGTTTTATAAACAAGTATACAAAATTGAACTTAAATATTAAAGGGTGTTCCAATAGTGACGTGATTTGCATGTATATATCCTAAGTTTTGAATGAATAGGTGGAATCTAGAAATTTTTACAGGAGGTGTATAACTATGTCCACTATAACAAATAATAAAAATTAAAGGGTTTTCCGCCAGTGACGTGATTTGCATGTATAAAGCCTTATTTCTTGAACTGTAACAGGTAGACTCTTGAAATTTTGTACAGAAGATGTGTTGCCACGGCCGATATGACTGTTCCGACTAGTGACTAGTGACTTATTTTTTAATCGCAATAAGTAGACTCTTAATATATTTATAGAAAGGAAGTTGCCATGGCCACTATAATGAATAATAAAATTAAAGGGTGCTCCGACAGTGACAAGATTTTATAAACCGTAATAGATACCCTCTTGAAATGTTTATGTAGATGTGTTACTTCGGCCGCTATAACAAATACTTAAAATTGAAGTGTGTCCATTAGTAACGTGTTTTTCACGAATATTACCTTATTTTTTTAACCGCAATAAGTTGGCTCCTGATATTTTAATAGAAAGTGTATTACCATAGCCGCTATAAAATCAATTACATATTAAAATTTAAAGGGTGTTGCATAAGACATAAAGAAATAAACAACTGGAATTTTTAAATTATACTGAACATAGTACGGAACCCAACGTGTGTGAGTGTAACCCGCACTTGACTAATTTATTATTTACTATTTTTTTAAAAAATACTTTTAAAATCTTTCTTTGAGAAGGGTTCTTAAAAAAATTCTAGAATTGGTAAATAAAGTGAGGCAAAGGAGACTGAGATGCTGTTAAATAAAATATACATATATGTATGTCTTTTAAAATATATCGCACTTGATAAACTGAAAATTAACTGAAAATTTTAGAGGTAAAAAACAGTTTGTGATTACATTTTAAGATAATTACAAAATTAGAACATATTACATTAAGCATATTCCTTTTACTAATTAATATATTTACACTGTTTTTCTTTTAAATGTTTTGCAATTATTGTCAAATAATTGATATAAACGTACTTAAGACACTATCACGAAAATGGTCTCATATGCAGGTTTCGAGATGAAAGAGTAATCAGACTACGTAGAAATTTTTACAGTAGATGGTTGGTTGATGTTGTTGGTTGATTTCTTGCAAAAAGTGAAAATTTAAAAATTTTTAGTTAATACCCTCTTGATGATAAAGTGCGATATGTGTTTGTTTTCTAAAGACTTATTGAGTTTGTTTTCCTACAAAAAACTTTACCATTTTGTTATTGTTTATTTTTTAATCAAATAGATCCAGATGAAAAATGACAAGAAATTTATTGAACAAAATACTAAGCAGCTTTCCTTTGTATTATGTGAAGGTAAATATTTGTTGGGTAAAACATATAATGTCATAGAAAGAAGTGAAGAGATAAATAACACTTCACTTCTTACATTCTTCTCATTCTCTAACAAGCTCTGCCAAATATAGAAGTATGTACACACTTGTCACCTGACACTTAATCCAAAATATCATTTTTGTATTTTGCCTTTTCTTTAATAATAGAAATTCGAAATTTATTTTAGTGACATTTTCCAATTACACAAGGAGCTGGTTATTTCTTATCCAAAGAGTTACTTTTTTCTAGAGTAAGAAGGCTGATTTTATAAAGGATATTTTTAGACTCTATAACATGGTTTAATTAAAATGACAAGCTTTTTAAACCAAAGACTTTTTATTTTAGATTTTTTCTTATGCCACTATTGTTTGCTTAAAATATACATGTTAATTTTTAAAAAGTAAATAATTGTCGTATATTAATCACAATAACCAAAGTAAAATTTTTCAGATTGGCCTTCCCCTTGAAATTGTTAAGAAAAATTTAGTTTTTACAAAAAACAAAAGCGGCAATATTTTATTAAAATTTTTCTTTTTAACTTGTGGCAATGTATTTGCAGGTATCTAAAGGGCCTTCTGTACACCTCTCTTTCAGGCATCACTTTAGACCATTAGGACCCAAGTGAATCGATGTTTGAATGCATAACCAACGAATTGTGTAATCTAACCTAACTTGTGATAAGTATTTAGGATAGTAACAGGTAACAGGTAATCTTACCTTTGTTATTCTACAGCGGGGAAAATCAAAACTAATGCTTTACCTGATAAGGTAAGTCAGGAGCAGTTAGCTAAACCCTATGAGCGACAGATATTATGTAGAGCCAAGTAATCGTTGTATCTAAAATAGTAAGAAAGGACATTACAGATATTATGTAGAGCCAAGTAATCGTTGTATCTAAAATAGTAAGAAAGGACATTAAATTTCCAAAAACATTACGACCCATAAGTTTAAAATATTGAAGCAAATTATAGAGAATTATATCTGACCTACTTTTTTGTGCAGGGTGCATTTGTGCGCATCTATAGGGTAAATTCACTGGGTGAAGCTAAAATATTAAGGGGGAATTCTTTTTTTTTATATTAAAAGACATTTTTCTCTCCCCTTAAAATACATTTTCCTGTTAAAATCCATATAAAAAAATAAAAATTTTCCCCTCAATATTTTAGTTCCACCAAGGCATATTCATCGGGTAACCTCACTACGAAGGGGAAATACTAAGGCGAAAATTAAATTTTTTTTTTTTATATGGAGTTTGATAGTTCAATTTCCATTTAAGGGGAAAAATTGCAAGTTTAACTGTCAAAATCCATATAAAAAATTTTATTATTTTCGCCTTAATATTTCCCCTCCGTAGTGAGACTACCTGATTAATATGCCATGAGTTCCACCTTGATATAAATAGCCTTGATTCAAACATTTAAAAAACTGTCACATTAAAAAAAAAAAAAATTTTTTAACAAAACCTTTTCAATGCTTCGAGTAACAGATAAATCTTCAAATCTGACAAACGTTCAAATAGGGTAGGCTTACGCTAACAAAATCGTTATTATTAAGAGGAGTTGGTTCGAAGAGACGTTGTGTGACATGAAAAGACGGAGGAATGGTGCTCATCTGTAGAAATTGGCATCAACACTGCGTAGCTTCCTTCACTAAATGAGGCACCGCACTCTCGTGAAACATACAAGTCGATGGATTATAGGAGGTCAAGTAACTCGACATGATACTGAACTTTAAACTCTTATGGAATATTCTTGCCGAGGCGACTCTCAAAAAAGTAACATTGGTGGTTTTCTTTGGCACACTAGAATCGTAAATCTAATCATCACCTATATGCACCGCTATGGCTTGGTCTCACAGGGTCAGGCTAATTAAAACTAGCTGTCGATTAGCGTGCTTCTGTTTAACAGAGGCTGTTAGGAATTGTCCTCCTAAACTCACATCTGTGATGATCGAATGAGGCGACCATCAATCGGTGATTTATGCGATTTAAAGATGTGCAGAATTTAATATTAATAGGGGCTTCAAGAGAAAGACAGCTCTCCTCTCTGAAAATTAATCTACCTTCAAGTTGCTTAGCTCATATTACTACATTCCCCATTATTTTGAATCGAAAAAAAACAGGAAAACTCCTTTTACATATTTTCACAAAAGTAAGGTTTTGTTAGAAAAAATTAAAACTTTTCATTTGGAGGACGATAATCTATCTTTAAACTTCTTGAATGCAAAAATTAACGTCATTTTAATTACTATAGCATTAACCTTTCTTCCCAGGGACCAGTCAGGATGAGACAAAACTTTATTTTTCATGCCTTCTACTATAATTTGGGATTTGTTACTCTGATGCTGACCAAGAAATCTGTCGAAGGACCCCAATTAAAAAATTACAAAGTTTTTTTCCATAAAAAATCTTCTATTTTACTTGAAAAATAAAATTAATATTTCGTGTGTCTTCATACTTTTTTTCTTTAACCGCGAAGGTGGTTATTTAAATACTTATGCTATCAAATCACGTCTGTCACACAGGTAAATATTTTTTAATAATTTCTATCATCCCAACTTTCTAGAACCCTTTCTGTTTGTTAACATTTTGTTGTTAACTTTTTTAAATTATTATTTTTATATTTCCGTATATATGACATTTCAAATTCTTCTATAGACCTTTTCCTTTTCTACCATTTAAAGTTTATTTTTTATTTCGGGTCCAAAATCTCTAATTAAAGCCAAAATAATCTTTTTATTTACGGTCGATTTTCGATTTAATTCCCCACTGTCTGTTATTCTTTTTTAGGTCAATCAAAGCTTTATTATGTTTTGCCTTTTTTATCAATTTGAAATTTCATTAATTTTTATTTGATTGTCAAAATATTTACTGTCGGTTGCAATCAAAAAATTCAAAAAATGAATAAAAAACTAAACCTTCACAAAATGCTGGTTGTATTAAAACAAACCATTAAATGTAGAGATTGAGATAAAAGGAGAACGAAAAAACATAATTGAGCTTAAAATTAATATTTGAGGAGAAATAAACATTTTCAGGATAAATAAATATTTTTCTTTAATTTTCTAAAGGACAAAAGGATTTTTTTATTGGCATTTGCATGTAAATATTTAACAAAATTTAAAAGATTTTTGGTTACTTAATTTACATTTATTTTAAGTTGTAGAATAATTTAAGCAATTTTATTCTTTATTGTCCTTGGAAAGTGAGACATTTTTTCATATAGTATCCTATATAGTGGCTCAGGTACCTTCCCACAAAATTTATTTACTCACTGAGCATATTTAATGTGGCGCAAGAACAGATAGAAAAAAATCCATAAATTCGAGATTTGCCTTCTATCTAAATCGATAACTATCTGCATCACAAAAATATTTTAAAACTTAGAGTTTAGTATAAGTAGATGTATATATGTATGTATACTGTGAAAAGAGTTCAAAAGATAAGGTCATATACTTCAAATATCATGAAGTATAGGAACAGCCTTTAATTTCTAACTTTATACTTGTTGCTATAGCGGACATGGATAGTGGCACATCCACTTGGAGACGCGGAGGGTCCATTGTGATTCCTTTCAGCTAACTAAAACTAGAAAAATAAAAGCATAAAGAGAGACGCATACATATATCTTGCTCCCTATCCCTCAACCACCCGATTTTCTTGATAAAGCAGATTTCACACCGCGCGATGTCGAAGAGCCCATCAAGAAATCTCTTACCCACACACCTGTGACTTTGTAATACCAGGTAGTGACACATGATATGCCACACAGTTTCCAACTCCTCCTCCTCCTCCTCCTCGCACATCCGATGTCCAATATACTGGCGATCCATTTACTGATTCTTGCCCTAGTGGCGCAGTGACCAGTGATCACACCTATCGCGACTTTATAGCGAACATAGTAATATAAGTTTTGTGTAAATTTCAAGCATCTGTTTATAATCGTTCCAAAGATAAAGCCATATAGTTCAAACAACATCTCCCATTGGGACACCCTTTAAACTTATATTTTAAATTAAACACTTGTTATAGAAGACTTAGCCATACAGATTCTTTGTAAGTTTCAACTGTCTGTCTATTAAGGTTCAAACGTTTGGCCGTATACATCAAATTACATTAACTATTGGGACACTCTTTAATTAATAATTTTAAATATTTATAATTTTTATTATACCGAACATATTACTACACATTCAGTTTAACCTTCAAGTGTTCTAAAGGTAGAGCTATATAGGTCAAATTACATCATACTTGTTATTATAGCGATACAGGGTTCTTGTAAATTGCATATGCCTGTCTCTAACAGTTCAAAAGTTTCTACGTATACATCAAATTACATCAACTATGGGGACACCCTTTATTTTCTAAATTAAAATTTTTACTTGGTATTGTAGAGAACTTAGCAACACAGCTTCTTTTTTAATTTCAAAAGTTTGTTCATATGTATACATATATATCAAATTACATCAATATTGGGACACTCTTTAATTTCCAGTTTTAAATATTTTACTTGTTATTATAATGGACATAGTAAGGGACATTCTATACAATTTTTAAGTGTTTGTCTATAAAAGTTCAAAAGGTTAATATAGGTCAATTGACATAATCTATGGGGCGTTTGGTGATGATGACGCGAGTTCAAGAAGTGCTCAAAGGGCCTAAAGAAGTTTTCTCTTTAACAATTTTAAAGCTGGTTCGGCAATTGTAGAGTTCTGAAATAAAAAATACTAACAAACTATACAAAAATTGATCACCCTCTCCTTTTTGAAGTAAAAAATTTATTGAATTCTATAAATGTAAAACTCATAAGTTCTCAAAGATTTCCGTATGACTATACTGTTTCAGAAACCAGATAAGTTGTTTAGAAGTTTTGTTATTATGAATAATTTTTATTACATTCCACTGAGCGTCCTTTGTGACTTCTTAGAAGTCACTGGATTCAGTAAAGCTATCCATTCCTCTATTGCTCGTCGGCAAACAAACTAAATATACGAAAAACTACAAGATGTTAGGCATTTGAGCTGTCAAAATCGATTAGTCTTATCTCATGCTTCTTTTTAAAACCTTTTGTAATTTAGTAAACTCAAGGCTGATAATCAGAAAATTTTTTTTTTTTACATTTAATTTATAAAATTTATGAAAACCCCATTGTTATATTTAAATATTAACTTTTAAAATACCTTAAACAAATGAGCTTCATAATCTTAGCATTTTACAAATTGTCTATCGTAGCGTATGAATGATTAAAATTATATTTAATTTCTTTGTTTAACTATGCGTATAAGCAATATTAATATTGAAACCAAAATTTTCATTATTTATTTACTGACTCCTAAGAATTCCTTGGATATGATATAAAGCTTTTAAGCTGTTTAAATTTAATTGTCTCAAGTAACAAGACAATAACAAAGAAGAGTCTCAACAGAGAAATTGCTTTCAATAGAATGTCTAGGTGATTACTTCTTACAGACACATTATTCCTAAAACATTAAATCAATATTAAAGACTCTTTGAAACACATGTAAGAAGCAAATTAAGATATTTCTACAATTTCGTTAGACAACACAAAACAAACTTAATTTAAGTTTTTCTTAGCAAAGCATTTTTCTTTTGAACAAGTTTTAATTTTAAGGGATTTCAAATAGGGTCGGGTAGATAGCAAAAGAAAGATCATTAATATTTTTTGATGCAGTCGAATGACCCTTAGACAACATTGCAAAATGAATATTATATTATTCAAACGTCCGCTATTGTGTAAAATTACGTTTTTGTTTCTTTAGACCAGCATTCAGGGAATGACCCCTTACTCATGCAATGTATTGTGGTGGAACTAGAAAATTTGGTTATGGGAATTAGGATAGAAGATTTATTAATTAATTATTATAAAATTAAATTTTAACTTGAAAATAACATATTGAAATTGACAGAAAGTACATCCGTAGGGAGTTTTTTCCACAAATGCCCCTGGGGGCATTATTATCTTGTTGATTTCTAACAACTTCTTTCCAATGCTTTCAGGGATCTGAAATTAGAAGTGTCCAAATAGCTGGTACCAAGGGAATCGGTAGCCCCATAGGAATTTCCTTAAATCTCTATGACCGGTTATTGGTGAGGCAATTCGAGGAGCAACTTGATGAGTGAGATTCAAAGGTATAGCGATTAAGTCTGGTGTGCTGTTACACTCGCAAAGAAGAGACATCAATAGCGTATCAGCATTCTGTTGAATGAAATAAATAAACAAATAAACATGGGGTATGAACACGGTTCTGCCAGTGTTATTATGCAATTATTACTTGGATCGCTATACCCAAGGTCGTTGGTAGACGCACTCTTTTCACCCAGTAGTAAGACCACCATCAGGTTAAGCCAACATACCTGGTTCAGAGTTATATCTATACCACTGCTTATGTTATAGGCAAATAAATTAAAACCGTTACCAATTTCCGATCGATCCGATCTGATTCGAATTTAATAATTTCTTTTTTTTTTTTGGCGAAAGACAAAATATTTTCCAAAAAAGGAACAAATACAAGGGATTTAGTACCACAAGTGGCAAAAAAAAAATAGATCAATCTAGTTCAAAAACTTTCTAATTTAATGTTAAAAGTCGAATATCTTCTAAATTATAAACATAAGTAATATATTGAGCTCGTCTAGGGCTATTGCTTGAATTTGAAATTTTAAAAATCAGACTAAAAATAATAAATTGACAACGGTTTTAATTTTTAAAACATCCAGTGTGACCGACTTTAAAGCATTTTGAATCCACCCCTCCATCCAGTTTTAAATTCGAAACTAAAGCTCGACCAATACCTCTGACATCTGAGTTTTCAACGTAAGCGGGTTGGCTCTTAGAAACCACTGATTTATTTCCAAATTTTTTTATCTGCCCAAATTTCACCACTGTACGACGAGTCATTCTGTTGCAATCACACGTCATTCAGATCCATAGAATCTAATTTTAATTTATCAAACTACAGCGTTCTTCTATGCAGTGAAAAAGTGACTGGCTAGGATTCCTTTTCACCTTCGTTAATGGTTTTTAAAAGATATTGGGGTTCGGTGACGTATGAGTACGAATAATTGCTCATTGCACCAGTTGACTCGATTTCAACGTTGAGTATGTAGTTGACTGAAAAGAAAGAGCATATAAACTGTGGGCATAAAGCGTATTATTTGCACTAGAAGCTTTTACCCGACATTATTACTTGACTTCATAAATTTTCCTTATTGTCTCAAGAAGAAAAAAATTCAGAAAGAAGCAAACAATAAAAAAATAATCGTCATATTTATATAAATTTGGCCGACTTGATTAAAGAACCCTTTATATAAAGAAGCTATGAAATCCTCGAATTATAAATAAATTAGTCTAATAAAATCAACACTAGATAAAATAACAAAATTCAAGTTTTAAATAAATTCTTAAAATTCTAAAAATAACGAAAAATAAACTAAAAGGGTAAAAGGGCAATATAAGTAGTAAAAGATTACGTTTATAAAGGATAAATATTCTAAATAACTCTTGAGAATCTTAAAAGAAAAGTTTTTATTACAGCTCAAGGTGCACGCAAGTATGAATTTATTAATGAATAAAGATTTCAAACTTTTTGTTTTTCTTGTCCTTAATACTTTAATAAAATTGCTGAATATTTTTAAAATAGGATTTTATAGTATTTTTAGAATTTGTATGTTTATACTTAAATTTAAACAAGATTTCGATTAAATAAAAAAAGACAGTTTTTTCATTTAGATTAGTTTTTCTAACATACAGTATGCAGGGTAGGCTTTTTAATAGAACACCAAATCTGGTGAATAGACTTTACATCTTTGATGGAACATATTCATATTTTTCGAAATTTTTCATGAATCCTTTCTTTAACGGTTTCTGAATTTTTGCAGCATTGAATTTTCTCCTTGAAAGCATAGACAAATTTGGGATTTTTTGGTATAATTCCTTCTTGCAAGTAGGCCAAGATTCTTCCGTAAAATTTTCGACGTAGTCGAAGGACAAAGGCGAAGGACCAACAAGTTGAGAACGACGACGAATTAACATTTAGGAGTGTTCCTCAATACCAACTTCGCGGACAAATTTATTTTTTTTTACGTTAATTTCCACAATTTGGAAACCTTGTACTGGCGCTAAACGATTCATGATTCAAAAAAATTTGATATTCTCAGCTGTCAAACCATAGTTATCGCTATCGATAGTTCGCATGCAGCTAAAAAATACAAGTTTAACAAAAAAATAACCTAAAGTGGTAAATCGTCTCACGGACTGTATGGCATTACTAACGTCTTGTCTCAACCACATGTCGGCCATACCAATATCATCGAAATTAGCAGAAAGAGCTTTGTTATGATGTTGCAAAATGGAGTAAATTAAAATTTGGCTTTTTTGCACAACTTTTTCAATATCTCTGAAACTACTTACGAGACTCAAAAACAATATTTGTCTGAAATAAAAAATTGTTATGCGGATTTGAGGTATTTTTTACTTAACCAAAAGTCTGTTATGGCAAAATATATGTTGAACAATTCTTTTTTTTTTTTTTTTTTTTTGTAAACTGCACATCTCGAAAACTGGAATCCAGAAAATAAAACCGATTTAGCGCACAACACAAGAAAACACTTTCCATGGCTCCAATCCAAACTATAACTTATAACTTGCTAATAGCAAGTTATAAGTTATATACTCGTTATTATTCGTCATAATAACGAGTATAAGGTTCCCTACTATAATTGGACTTTAAAGTACGTGGTAGTTAAAGGTTACTTTTAACTTCCTTAATTACTTAACTTGCTAAGTTTAGGTTTTCATTGGAGAGATAAGTAGTCATTCATTATTATAGGTAAGCTAAAAATAACTTTTAACTTTCAAGTACTTTAAAGGCAAACTATAGTAACGCTCCTTACCCTCGATAAGCTACTTTGTTCTCCAATAAAGTTCTAACTTCAGCTGTTGGCAAGTTACAATAATAGGCCTTATAATATACTAATTATTTATCTATACATATAATAAAAGTGTAACAGGACCATTTCTGTACATGAAATATTGTTTTAGAAATTATGGAATACAAAATAGCAATTTTTAGAATTTTTGTCTGTCTGTCCGTTTGTGTAAGCATCACGTAAAAACTACTAAATGAATTTTGATAAAATTTTGTGAAAAGGTACCTTAATATTTTGGCAGAAATATAGAATATTTCTTTTCCCCAAAAATATCTCCTTTCCAAGAGAAAATAACGAGAAAAAAAATAGTGAAAGAACGCAATTTTACCAATTTAAAGGTTCTGTGAAACTGACTTGTGAAATCCTTTTATTTTTGTTAGCGGAATATTTTAAACACTACTTATAGAAGTCTACAATAAATTTTAGAATTTTATCCAGGGATGGGTACATCTATATATAGTAAATACATAAACCATAACTGAAGCACTATAAAAGTAAGAGTCTGAAATTGGGTGTTGATTACTTGCAAAGCGACTTCGAACAAAATATTGTCAGCACGCCCACGACGTGGAGATCGGCACAGCTAGTATTTTAATAAAAAATAATATTTTTTTAAGGCAACAAAATTCGGTTACTGATTTTTTACCACATAAATAGCTTATTCCATATTCCATATTCGCTATTGTTATTTTTTTAGGGTTCCGTACACAAAGTGTAAAAACGAAACCCTATTGTTTTCGCTACAATGTCTGTCCGTCTGTCCGTCAGTCAGTGCCTTTTATCTATGGAACCGTAATAGGTAGACACTTGAAATTTTCACAGATGATGTATAGTGGTTGCCGCCTATAGCAACAAATACTAAAACTTATAGGGTGTTCCAATAGAGAGGTGTTATTTACGAAAATGTGTTTATTTCTTGAACTGTAGGAGGGATTCACTTGAAATTTACTAACAGTTATTAAAACTTAGTTCACTATATAAACAAGTATAAAAAAATAAAACTAAAAATTAAAGGGTGTTCCGATAGTGGTGTGAAATGCATGTATAAGGCATAAGTTTTGAACCATAATAGGTAGACTCTTGAAATTTTCACCAAAAGTGTATAACTGCGGCCACAATAGCAAAAAATACTAAAACGTAGGGTGTTCCAAAAGTGACGTGTTATTTACGTTTATGTCATTTTTTTTGAGCTGTAAGAGAAAACCACTTACAATTTGCAGACTGTAATTAAAACTATATTTGTTTTATAAACAAGTATACAAAATTGAACTTAAATATTAAAGGGTGTTCCAATAGTGACGTGATTTGCATGTATATATCCTAAGTTTTGAATGAATAGGTGGAATCTTGAAATTTTTACAATTACTAAAAATTAAAGGGTGTTTCGACAGTGACATGTTTTTCACTTATAGTGACTTATTTTTTAATCGAATATTACATTAATTTTAAAATTTATTGGTGTCCCATAAGACATAAAGAAATAAACAACTGCAATTTTTTAATTATACTGAACATAGTACGAAACCCTACGTGTGTGAGTCTAACTCGCACTTGACTAATTTATTTTAATATTCACTTTATGAAATAATAATAAGAATGAGAAAAATTAATATCCCTTTTTAAGTGAACGCATTGTACGCGTGTTTGCTAACGACCCAAGAAAAACTTACTAAAGTTTAAATTTAACTTTAATTTATTAAAACAAACTTTAGGTATGGAACCAAAAATAAACTCTGAATTTCAATTTAATTCATTTCAGCAAACATTATGTATTAAAACGCAATAAAAAAGTAACAAATAAATGACACCCTAGACCTGTTAACAAAAACTCATACGCACAAATATTAAAAGCTTTAACACAATAAAAAAAAATGTTTTTTATCCTTAAACTCTCCCACACACATTTAATACACTCTTGCCTTTCTGCCAGTTAGTAAACATGAAGAGATAAAAATTTCAATTGGCTTACAATGGCACATCGGGCCCGTGACCAGGGCCCTCGATCACCCTTCCTTTTAAAACCCCACCTCATTATTTCTGAAGTGAAGCGGTCACTTTACTAAACAAAAACTAAAATTTTATTTGAAAAGTTTAAAAATAACTTTCAATAATTTCCGATTGATGTCAAAACTGTTGCGTTCAATCAAATGAGTTAAAGAAAATATTGCCCTTAATCTTCTGGTTCCTATTTCTATAAAACGGATATACTATTCCTAAATTGTGATGAAGTACGACATCAATTACATAGTGCAGCAAATATCGCAAAATACACCGATTTGACAGAATAGGTTCGATTCTACTGTCAAAGGATAGTAAAATCCTATACTCAGTTTGGCGAATTTGGTGACCAATTTTTATTTATGCTCCTCGAAAGATTGTGAATATCGGTGGGCCCTTCAAAAAAGGTGTCATCAGTTTTTGTCTAATATCTCATTCATAGTAAGTGATAGCGCTTACCTTTGTTCCGCAGTAACGTAGCCGAGGATTCGTTGAAAATATTCTCTTAACATTTTACGCAAAAAAAAATAAAAATTTATGAACTTTTTTTGAATAAGAAAATTAAAAAATATTTGTTTTTACTTTTCTCAGCACAACTTACACGGACTCTTAAATTTTCTGTAACAATATATGGGAAAATTGTAGCCACTGTAAAGCTGAACAACTTTTGTGAACATACAAATACAATCTGGACGTGTCTATATATATTTCTATATATTGTTAGTAAGAATTTAGTAGACCCTGTGAGTTAAGCGGAAAAAATTAAACAAAAATTAATTTTCTTATTCCAAAAAATTTCAGGAGTTAATTTTTTTGCATTTCAACGAATCCTCAGCTACATTATTGCCGAACAAAGTTAAGTCCCATCACTTACTATGAATGTAATATTACACAAAAACGGATAACACCATTTTTGAAGGACCCTCTTATTTTCAAAATTTTTAAAGGCCCATAAATAAAAATTGCTAACCAAATTCGGCAAACTGAGTATAGGGTTTGGCAGTAGAATGGAACCTATACTGTCAAGTTCGTGTATTGTGCACTGTGTTATTTGCAAAGAGCGTGCCATTCTTCAAAACATAGAATTTGAGGATGAAAAAGAAAAGGAAAATTTCGCCAAAAATCACGAAGGAAACAATTATTGTAAAGACATCCAACTGGCAGATAATTTCAAAATATTTCTTTATAGGTTTATGTATAATATACTGGTGATGCCCACCGTTCCCCCTTAACTAGAAAATACCCCTTTCCGACCCAACCATTGTCAAAATTGGGCCAATGTCAATAAAATTTTTATTATAAAATAGGTGAAATTAAAAATTAGAAAAAAATATTTTTTATGTCCATACAAAGTTCATGTCCTTAAAAACAGGATATACACATATGCGCCCTGAGATTTCACTTGGTCTAGATAATAACACATACTCTTCAACCATTGAAAAAATTTACCTACACATTTGTGTAGGTATGTAAAATTTAGAGAGTCTTACTATTGCAGTTCTCAATATATAAGATAATATAAATAATTTAATAATAAATATAAAATAATTTGCATGGAGGGTACCTTCTAGTAAATTCTTTTTCGCCTATGCACATTAACAAGGGGGTTACTTATAAAAAATGTTAAGACTACCTATTATAGTTTCAATGTTGCACTAAGATGAATATTTTCTTTGTATGGAAGGTACCACGCCCACTGTTCCAATTTAGCCAGTTTTTTGCTCGATTATAAACATTAATATGGGAGTGTCGCCTACAATCTAATTAATAATACTTCCAGCCTGTTTTTTTCAAAGACTACACAGAAAAAAATTTGTGCACCAATCAAAGGTTTAAACAAATTTAATAAAATTTGTAATTGATTTAATTATTAATTTAATAAAAATGATAGTTTTTTCTTTGTTAATTAAGTACCCAGCAAAAAATTTAAAAAATGTTAATCGAGTGTAGAATTAAGCATTTTTGGTGGAAGTACTTCCTAACTGGATTACCACCTTAATGATTTTAACAAGGCGTGAAACTAAAATAACTAGTTCTTCAGAATTGATTACGTAATGTATATTACGCAAAAAATGTAATGCAAATACTTTTTTCTTGGTTTTAAATAATTAAGAAGGTAACATTATCTCTTTAAATATAAGATTAGTTCAAATACAAATAACTATAATTCTCTTAAAAAACAATACTTTTTTTAAAGTTTAATGTAATGTGTTTTGTAATCGAGTAACAGAATTTGGTAATCCCAAAAGTAAGTCATTATGTAGCAAGTACTTCTTTTGATAATGCTTAATTTTTTGCTGGATACATATATATATAATTGAATTAATAATATAATTGAATTAATTAAAAAAAAGAAATAAATTCGTATTTGAAACTAACAAAGGGTGCGTACAGAGTGGCCGCTTGTTGACGAGCCAAACCGACTGACGCTTATTGCCAGAACTTGTTCATGCGAGAAACTAGTTTGAGTTTGCATAGTGGATGAGAGAATCAGCGCTGAGTTTTTAACTATTATGTGTGTTTTATGTATGTTTGTATGCATTTTTGTAGTTGTTTATTCGTGTTTGTGAAATTAAATTATTCTTGAAATTTTTATTACATTTTTTACAGTTTTGTTTTAAGTTTTTTTTTAATTTTTTATAATGGTTATAATTTTATTTAATTTTTATTATTTATTTGAATTTTATTTTTTTTTTGTTTAAATTTTGTTTTATTTTTTAATTTTTATTTACTTTTTAATTTTTATTATTTTGATTGCATGTTTTATTTACTCTTTCTTAAATTTTTGTTTTTAATTTTTTCCAAACAAGATGAAATCATAACAAGATAACATAAACAATGTTTTCGGCGCTGAAATACGCTTTGTAACTGTTTTCTCTCATTCAATCAGCTTTGCGCTCTGACCAGCTCAGCGCCCACTATGACCTGTTCGCGCTTATTTGTACTAATTTGTATAGTACCAGTTTTCTCGCAGTGGTTCTCTCAATAAGAGTCAGTCGGCTCGGCTCGACAACAAGCAGCCACTCTGAACGCACCCTAAGATCTTTAATTGGTTCTGTAAAATTTCAAGCCAACTATACATTATTAATTTTTCACTTAGAATGGTAGATACGACAACCACTGTTACAAACAATCCTCTTTTATGCGAACAAAATTTAAAGACTTTACACTTCGCTAAGTGCATGGTAACAGTTTTTTATATTTTACTATCTGTGTCCGCCACGTCATAGGCATCCTGACAGTATTTTGTTCGAATTTGCTTTGAAAGTGATGCTCTTTCTTTTATAAGCTTCAGTAATGGTTAATGTTTTTTTCTTTATATAGAGGTACCCATCCCTGAATAAAAATCTAAAATTTATATAAAATTCTAAAATTATGATGGAGTTATGTTAATAGTGTTTAAAATATCCCGCTTTGGAAAATAAAAGGTGCTGTGAAGTTTGCAGTACGGTAAAACTACCTTCACTACTTTTTCTCTATTTTCTCTTAAAAATTAGATATTTTTGTGGAGAAAAATATCCTATATTTGAAACAAGATACCAAGGTACCTCCTCACAAAATTTTATTAAAATTCATCCAGTAGTTTATACGTGATGTGAACACAGAAAGACAAAAAATATAAAAATTGCTGTCTTGTAGTCCATTTTGTGTGCTCTCTGCACCAGCAACAGTGTGCAAAAATACTCCTGTTACAGTTTTATTATAAGCATAGATTGGAGCTCATTGTTCCAATCTAGCTTGGTTTTGAATATTAATAAAAGAGTTATTTATATTAATATTTCTTATTTTAAATTATAGCGTAAACATATTTTTGTTACCATTCTACTTTTGCCAGGGCCCCGGGATCTCGTACGCCCAAGGGCCTGAGCACAATTTAAGACGGCCTTTCTCACAACATTATTGCTGTGTATATTTAGATGTAAAAAAACATGATAAAAACTCAAAGACACGACATTTTAACGAAGTAAAGAAAATCATCCAAACAATAACAACAATTCACCTGACAATCATAAAAAAAAAAAAACAAGAAAAAGCATTACTCTGGGAGAACACAAAGCAAACAAATTGTAAAACAACTCACACTTTTTATCAACTCAAATTAAGAAACCTGGTTTATGTTCTATTATTATAATTTTTATTCTTTGTGTTTTTCCTTTTTGTATGTATGTGTGTGTGTGTTTTTCTCTTGCTTTTCATTTACTGTTATTTACCTGTGAATGTGTTTTTTATGACCCTTTTTTATGGCAGCAGATGATTATTTAAAGTTTATTTTTTGGTTACAGGAAAGGAGAAAAAAATTAGATTATTTTAAAAATGTATGTCGTGTTTTCACAAATTAAGCCCTTTCAAAAATTGGTAAAGTTTTTTTTTAAACGTTACATTATATTTGTTGCAAACATGTTCAAGTAAATTAAAATAAGGCGAATAAAACATATATAAAGAAAAATAAAAAACAGTAAAACTTATGTGGGTAAGTTAAGGTATCTTTACGAAAACCTATTGAAGCGCTAACAATTAAAAACAAAAATATCAAATTTCGAAAGCAGAGGGGCTAGCTGTCAGATATCTGGGAAAATTGTTCAGTTCACTGTAGATTAGTTTGCATTTTTGAAAACAGCGAAAAAAAATAACAAATCAGTCAAGTGCGAGCTGGAGTGACACATGTAGGGTTCCGTACTATATTCAGTAAAACTTTAAAAGTACAAGCTGTTAATTTTGACACGTCTTATGGGCACCCTTTAATTTTTAATTATTTTTTTACACTAGAGCAAATTACTTAACACCCTGTGTACATATCAAGTGTCTGCCTATAACGTTTAGATAAGAAAGTCAAATTCCTCAAATTAGCTATAGCTACAGGAACACCCTTTTATTTTTATTAATTTTATTTTCATTACTTGTTGTTATAGAAGATATTGTAAAATAAAATCTGTGTTAATTTATTACTGTTCCAAATTTCAAAAGTCTATTTATTATAAAAATCAAAACTTAGGCCATATTCATGCAAATCACGCCACTATCGGAATACCCTTTAATTTTTAATATGTGTTTATAGTATATAGGCCTTAGTAATACACCACCTGTAAAAATTTCAGGAGTCTACCTATTACGGTTCAAAACTTAGGCCATATACGTGCAAATCACGTCACTATCGGAAAACCCTTTCAATTTTAGGCTTAATTTTTTATACTTATTTACATATATAGCGAAAATAGCTTTAATTGCTGTGTGTACGTGGTTGCCTCCTACAGTTCAAGAAATAAAGACATATGTGCAAATAACACGACACTTTCGGAACACCGTATAAGAACTTCTTTTATTATTTTATTGAAGGCATAAATTATCTTAACCTACTTGAGAGTTGTAAGGCTGTCAGTCTCATATATGGACTTAAAATACACCCTTCAAGAAAATAATTTAAAACTCTCGATTTTAAAGGTCAAGAAAGTGTTCATTGCTTAAGACAACAATATTATTAAAATAACATGAAATATATGCCACACATCCATCGAAATTAATGTCATGGACTGTTATCGTTAGCGATGAAGAGCTATTGCAACAAAAATCGCATTGATTACCCTAAGTTCGGCGTTTCCGGGCCGATTGATATCGCAATATGGCAATATTTTCTATCTAGCAAAATGGCCAGAAATATTTTTCCCGCACTTCTTTAAATGGAGTTTTTTATGATATCACAGGTTTATATGAATAAGTCCTAGACACTGAAAGCCTTTAAGATGAACATCTGTCAAGAATTACGCAACTTATCGCCATACTTGTTAAACAAAATCATAGAGAAGGATTTAAAGGCCCAGGTCACTCACCTGATTACAGCATCAAATAAATATTTCGAAATAAATTACACTAGAATGACTCGGACTTATTCAGGAAGGGACCGGACAATATGAAATTTTACATTTGAAGGTACCATAAAGAAGGTGCTTAAGTTCTCCAAATTTTTAAATTAGTTTTTAGTAAGTAAACAACACTTATTTTTGTACTCACAAAAAGTTAATAACAAATATAGCGGCCATGGTAATACACTTTCTGTGAAAATTTCAAAACTTAGGCCATATTCAGGCATATCACTTCACTATCGGAATACCCTTTAATTTTTAGTATTATTTTTTACACTTGCTGATATAGCGAACATATGTTTAATTATGTGTGTAAATTTTAAGTGTTTGCCTCCTACAGTTCAAGAAATAAAGACATATATGCGAATAACACGTCACTTTCGGTATACCCTATAAGTTTCAGTATTTGTTGCTATAGCGGCCATAGTAACGTTCCGATAGTGACGCGATTTGCATGTATATGGCCTAAGTTTTGAACCATAATAGGTAGACTATTGAAATTTTCACAGAAGGTGTATGAGTGTGGGCGCTATAGCAACAAATACTGAACTTATAGGGTGTTGTAAGATCTGACAACCGTCTGTACAGAGCTTTACTTATTGAACCGTAATAGGTAGACACATGAAATGTTTACAGTAGATGTTTTACTTCAGCCGCTAGAACAATTACTAATAACCAAAGGGTGTTCCATCAGTGACCATGGTCGCTAGAACAACAATTACTATAATTTACAGGGTGTTTAAATAATGATGCAATTTTTGCAAATGTATTTTAATTTTAAAATTAAAGGGTGCCCCTTAAGAAATGAAAAAATTAACAACTTGAATTTTTAAAGTTGTTCTAAACATAGTACAGAACCCTACGTGTGTGTGTCTAACACGCACTTGACTGACTTATTGGACTTGAAGCGTTATTATTTCTTTAATTATGAGCTAAGTCAAAAAGTAACTGTCAAATGTGTAAAATATCGCTATATAAAAAAGGATACATTATGCGAAAAACTATGGCCAGTTTTTAGGAAATAGGTTTTCAGTTAATAAATAAATAAACGAATAAATTAGTTTAGTAAAAAACCGGTTCTGGGTTTTCAACGGTTAACCGGTAAAGGTTAAAGGTGTAAGATATCGCTATATAAAAAAAGAGATTGTATTAAAAAAAAACATGGCCAGTTTTAAAGAAATTGGTTTTCGGTTGAACCAAATAAATTAATTTGGCAAAAAAACCGGTTCCGGTTTTTTAATAGTTAACCGGTTTTATGTCATCAATAAATGATAAAAAGCAATTATTGAGTATTTTTCCGTTTTAGCAAGAATCAATCTGTATATTCAAAAAACCATGGCCAGTTTTAAAGAAATTGGTTTGCGGTTGAACCAAATAAATTAATTTGGCAAAAAAACCGGTTCCGGTTTTTTAATAGTTAACCGGTTTTATGTCATCAATAAATGATAAAAAGCAATTATTGAGTATTTTTCCGTTTTAGCAAGAATCAATCTGTATATTCAAAAAACCATGGCCAGTTTTAAAGAAATTGGTTTGCGGTTGAACCAAATAAATTAATTTGGCAAAAAAACCGATTCCGGTTTTTTAATAGTTAACCGGTTTTATGTCATCAATAAATGATAAAAAACAATTATTGAGTATTTTTCCGTTTTAGTAAGAATCACACTGTGTATTTAAAAACCATGGCCAGTTTTAAAGAAATTGGTTTTCGGTTGAACCAAATAAATTAATTTGGCAAAAAAAAACCGGTTCCGGTTTTTTAATGGTTAACCGGTTTTATGTCATCAATAAATGATAAAAAGCAATTATTGAGTATTTTTCCGTTTTAGTAAGCATCACACTGTGTTTTCTATTTAATTTAAATTCTGCTTTAATTTTTTCTTTTTTTTTTTTTTTGAGACACTATTTAAAACATTTGTTTTTGTGTATAAAAGAGAATTATCTAGAAATTAAAATTTTAATTAAAAATGTTCTTAAAAGTTCCAGAACTACATTATTTCACCTAATACATTCTCAGGCACTTAACATAAATTACCACTTTACGACGTTCTTATGTTTTTTTTATATTATTCGTGCTTCCACCACATTAAGGTGTCTATTAGGAATTGAGTGCGTCGTTTTTTGCATGTTTTTTTAAAAACAAGTAGAAGTAATAAACTTTTAATAAGCATGAAGTAACAAATTATAAATTATACTTCAACACCGCTTACCTACTACGTTGTTTGTGTATTAAAAAGCAACAAATAATTGTAGGAAAGAAAATAAAACAAGACAAGAATATTTTTTGTTTTATTTCTCTTTTAGTTTTCTTTTCTTTCTTTTTTTGTTTGCAAGAAATAAACAGCAGCATAAGTTTTTATCTTGATTAAAGTTTTATTGTTGACAAAAAAAAAAACAAAACATTTAATTGCGTCAGTTGTTCGTTCATACGAAGTTGAAGGTATTTATATTTTTTTCTTTTTACTAGAAGAACTTCAACAGCAGGTCAGGTTTATGGTTTCCTTTAAAACTCTTGTTAAGGATGATGTCTTTAATATTAATTTCAAGTGAATTAAAATCAGAAAACAGGTCAATATTCGACTGTTTCGAATCTGATATATTATTCATTATAAATATTTTGAATTAAGTAAATAAAATATTTTTGGCGAATTTTCCGTTTTTGTTTAAATTTTATCTTATTGGTGAAATTCCGATATCTTCTAAAATTTATATCTTTGGTGATTGATATCATAGTATAACTAAGTGTAACTAGTATTATTAGTAGTAGTATAACTTCTATTGAACTTTGATTCTTTAGCAATTTTTAAGGTAGAATTAATCTTACGTAAACGTATACTTAATGGGCCTCATGCATAAAAACGAGTAAAAGCGCTGAGTTGAGGCAGGTGAGCAATTGCTCGTAAGTCGAGTTCAATCAAACAGCAACAGCTTTTGCTCAATTTTGTATGCATAAAAATGAGTTCAAACCAATTGCAATTACTTGAGCAAAGAGAGATCAAACGTCTAATTGTTATTGAACTGCAAACATGCCGTCATGTGAAAGTGAAGTAGAATCATAATTTCTTGCTGCTTATTGTTTGTATTGTTGTAATCGTCATTGATAAGGATATAATCGTCTTTTAAAAATTTAGCTATGTTATGCAAAATGAAACAACTGGCTATTACGTGAGGCGATAACTCTGTCGATACCCGAATTTTGTATTGAAGTATCAAAAATCTTTGCTTCAATTGCCCAAAACACCGTTCTATAATGACACGTTCTCTTGTAAACACTTTGTTGAATGTCTTTTCTATGTCAGTTGTTGGCTTTCGGAATGGTGTCATTAGCCATGGGCATATTCCATAGCCCTCATCCACGAGAAATAATGCATCGTTCGTTGCGTTTTGCATTATTCTACAGCCCTCGCTGTTTCGTAAGATGCGTGAGTCATGAACTGAACCAGGCTAGGATATGTCAACGCTTGTAAAAAGTTCTTTTCCATCACAAGTTGCCTGCACATTTATAGAGTGGAAGCCTTTTCTATAAATATACTCATCGCTTTGATTTGTTGGTTTTTTTTTTAATTTTTATATGAGTACAATCAATCACTCCAATTGCAAATGGAAAGCACTCGCTTGCTTTGGCAGATATAAGTTTCACAACTTCCGCAATAGTTCGCGACACAGTTGATTGATGGACTCCAATATCTGTGGCTATACCATTTTGGAATCCAGGATCTGCACAAAATTTTAAAAACAGTCGAAATTTAGCAATCTTCTTCTTAACCCTCAAAAAAATAATTAGCCAACCAGCAGATGCTACTATTATCAAACCTATGTATTTATCATTTTATTATTAATTCTATAAAAAAATTAATAATTAAGAATACAAACCTGTATAATTTTTTATTCGCACTTGCAAAAATTTTTTTACGCTGTTGATAACATTTTGTATTTCTTTGTGGCACAAAATATTCAGCCATGATTCCTTTTTAGTGTTCGCGAGTCAATTATAAGGCAGACTCAACAAAATTTGAGCAAGAGCTCACAAAAGAAAGCAAAAGCTTGTTTTTATGCATATGAAAATGAGCTCAAGCTCATCTCACTTAGTTCAAACTGAGCACGACGAGATCAAACGTGAGCTGTGTGTAAAAGCAAATACTTCAAATTTTATTATGCATACGACAAGCACCTTTTACTCAAAAAATGGATACAGAGCTCAAGCTCATTTTTATAGTGTACGAATGGAGCCTTCACCACAGGTGGAAAGGGTATATCGTCGCGTTTCTTCTTAAACCACCTTAGCGGCATTTTTTCGAAATTGAATTTTTTGGTTTTTATGGTAGAAAATAACATTTCCCACCAGACTACATTCTCATTTTAACCAGTTTGTACGGAAAATAAATAAATCCATTTTCAAAACCTCGTAAGCGCCATACAAATGACATATGCATGCAAAATATAATGGTTTTTATATTTCAAGTTGTAAATGTCAAAGTCTCAACCACTAAGTTTTTTGTATTTAAGATTCAAAAAATCATGAAAGATGCAGGCCAATTGGAGCATTTTTAATAAAGTTAAAAGTTTTTTTTTTGATAAATACAAAAATAAATGTTTATTTACACACAGAAATTTGCAATTTGCTGTTTGCGCCAAAACCACGTAAGCGACAGATTTGGCTACAATTAATTGTAAGTAAAAAAATAAAAGTTTCTATACCCTTTAGAGATTCGCACAGCCATGTTTTTCAACAAAAAAATATTTTGAAACCCATATTAAAGAAGTTATGTATTAAGTTTCCCTCGTTTTCTAAAAAACGACTTTTTGGCGCTTACGTGGTTTAAGAATAAACACGACGATATATAAGCTTGTCATTACGTGCATATTATTTATAATATTCATTTCTGACCCCATAAAGTATATATATATATATATATATGGAACCACAGGATACCCACTAGTAAATAGCAGCAGTTAAAAGGTACTTGGTGGTACAATATGAGAAAATTTTTTTAAGATTTTTTTTTGCTTTAGTCTGACCATTCTAACTCAATATAGATTACAGGAGGGTCCTAAATTAAAAAAAAATCAATGAAATATTTAAAAAAAATTAAAAAATTTTTTTTTTAATATTTACAAAACATTTTCAAAAAGAAAAATTTTCTTAAAAAATTTTGCAAAAAAAAATTAAAAAAAAATATTACAAAAAATTTTTACAAACACTTTTCGAAAAATTTAAAAAAAAATTTAATATTTCTATGAAAATAAAAATAATGAGTGTAACATAACTTATTTTTAATATTAAAAATATATGTATGTTTGTATATAGAGTAACATATTTTTTTAAATGCGTTTGATTTTTAAATAGATGAGATCTCTGTTTTAAAAACTAGATGCATTAAACACATAGACAACATCACGATACCGACTACAAACTGTCAAAAATAAAAAACACACATTTATAGGTAAACGATTGTCTTGAAGCCAGTATAGCTACATGGCTACACACACGACCGCCGCACAGAGGGGTATTTTGCCAATCTAGCCGGACATTAGGCAAAAAATTTATTTTGAGAAATGTAAAAATTTAAGTATGCAACTCGACAGACAACAAAATTCTGCATCGTATAGTGAATTTTCAAGGCTTTTGCTTGAGATTTGTCGTTTTGGGACACTGTTAAAGTCAGGAAAGTTGAGTATATCGTATACGTTTTTATTGACTTTAAACGATTTTGAGAGGTTTGCAATATATTTTTTGGTGGCTAAACGAATAAAGATTTTGTATTGATTTTTTTTTCTGTGAAATGGTTTATTAGTAGCTACTTATGTTAATTTTTATAATTTTTTTTTTTTTTTTAATTTTAATGCTAAAAAATTTCATTCAAAATTAAAAAAAAAATTTTTTTTTGTAAAATTTTTTGTAAAAAAAAAAGTGAAAAGCTTTTTAAGAGTGATCTCCATCGCGGCCCTTTTTCTGTTGCTTCTTATCTTACATAGGTAAATACGAGTAAGAAAGCTTTTAATATTGTTAAAACATTTTGGTTTTCAATAACTGAAGGTAGATGTTTTTTATTTAAATCATTGCATCTAACACTGTTATTACCTGTAAAAAAATGAGCAAAAAGGTAAAACAGTAATTTTACCCACCCCCATAGCTTACATATATACATAGATACCTGTGCAGCTACGTTGTAAATGACGTTATTCCTGGAACAAAAATGTACCTGTATTAAATAATTTTTTAAAATAATAAAAACCAAAAGTAGTGTTTAAAAAAACAAATCTGACCTGCAGTTAAAAATTTGTTTACTATAAATTGTGGTTATTGTACAAAATTGTAATCATAACCCTTTTGAAGCTTCGAGAGTAAAATGGAAAAAGTATATACAAGATTGGAGTTATTCCAAATAGTAGGAATCTAATGCTAATACCGTTGAAGAGAAATTGCAATTTTTATTTAGAAAATTGTGCGATGTTTCAAAATGTCAAGGAGATGGTGATATATCAGCAGTAAAGGACTGTTTAAAGAGTTTAAAAAAAAATATATAAATATATATAAAATATATAAAAATATATAATATATAAATACTCAAGATATGCTTAACCATACTGCAAGTAGATTAATAACATATTTAAAAGATGTTGTATGTGACTCAAGAATAAAAGGATGTACCTCCTTGGAACTAATAAGCAAATGGGGCTGCGATGGATCACATCAGGCTCAATTTAAGCAAAAGATGGAAAATAATGCCTTAGATACATATATTTCAGAGCAGTTCCGTTCCAACCCCATCATCACCACGATATTGCCGACCTATTCGCATCAGATTTGTTAAAGAAGCTGTGGATGTAATCCAAGAAGAAATTGACTATGTACAATAGGCCATTAGTACATTACAAAACACAAATTTTTCACTAGAAGGAAAGTTGTATGTCATAAAGCATACAATGGTATTTACAATGATAGATGCAAAAGTATGTAATGCCGCTTCACAAAACACGTCCACAATGAAGTGCTATATTTGTGGAGGTACTTCAAAAGAGTTTAACAATTTAAATATAAAAAGAGATATAGATGTTGATGCCCTTTCTTTCGGACTATCTACTTTGCACGCCAGAATTCGCATTGAGAATTGAGAGCATATTACACATGTCATATAAACTGACTGTGAAAAATGGCAAATAAAATCTGATGCGGAGAATGCCATTGTTAAAGCGAGAAAAAAAATATACAAGAAAAATTTAGAAGTGAACTAGGGCTAATAGTGGATGTACCGAAAGCTGGATTTGGAAACACCAATGATGGTAACACTAGCAGAAGATATTTTTCCAATCCTAAATTAGCTGCAGAAATAACTGGAATTGAATTTGATTTCATATACCGAATCAAGGTTATTATTGAAGTAATATCAAGTGGTCACAAAATCCAATTACACGAGTTTGCCGATTATTGCTTAGATACTGCAAAACTTTAGGTTTCTCTATATGAGTGGCATCCTATGACATCTACAATGCACAAGATTTTAATACATGGTGCAACTGTTATGAATGAGGCATTGTTGCCTATTGGGCTATTATCAGAAGAAGCGGCTGAGGCACGAAACAAGCATTTCCGGCTGTACAGGCAGAATTTCGCTAGAAAGTTTTCAAGGGTTCAGTGTAACTTAGATATTATTAATAAGCTTTTGCTAAGTTCTGACCCACTAATTACTAGTATAAGACCCACTCCAAAAAAAGGTCATTACCTTTTACGAAAAAAGCAATTTCTTTCATGCTTCCACCAGCACTTAACGCTGAAGAGGATTCAGATTCGGAAGATACTTTTGAAGAATCAGACGAAGAAGAACCGTGGCACTCATCATCATCTTAGTGCAAAGGAGAAGTTGTTTTAAATAAATTAATTGTTATAATTTTAAATAAAATTTATCGTTACAATCATAAATAAGTCATTACCATAAATAAATAAAATATTTTTAGATAAATCAAATACTATAAAGTAACAAGTTACAAAAATATTTTTTTAATAATATTCTTGGGAGGCAGGGAATGGTTAGGCATTGGAAAGCTTAAAAATGATTATTTTTAGAAAATTGGCAAAAAAATTTTTTTTTTCACAGGGACGTTTTGGGGTGGAATTGGAGGAAGACCTCCCCCTGCCAATAAAAATAAATTTTTATGGTTTTAAGAAGTATAAAATCTATTTCTTTGAATAATTGCATTATTTTTTCAAATAATATTTTATTTAACCGCCCACAAAAGGGGCGGGGCTAAAAATGGCATTTAAGAATCTCTTAAGTCCAACTTTAAGTTTTTGAACATTCTTTGACCTTAAAAGTTGTAATTGCTTAACAAAATACCGGAAAAATTAAAAAAAAAACTTGCATTTTTCAGAGGTAGGATTAGTTCTTCCAAGGGGAACTTTTTTCTCCTTGGTCCGATTTTTACTATTTTCTAGCTTTGACAGCCAATGACCATAACAGATTTTTCTGCAAAGTTTCATTGACCTATGTACACTCAGTAAATTTTTAGAGCCAATATAAACTAAAAAAAAAAGTAATGTCCGGCTAGATTGGCAAAATACCCCTATGTGCGCCGTTGTGGCTGTAGGCTGTATTCTATTTAATTTTATTTTATTCAACCAAAGAAAATGTCACAAAGTTATAACTTTAACCAACAGTTGAGATAGAGTCTGATTTTAGACTTCCGTATTTAGATACATTACTCATAAGGAGAGGCAATGACATATTAATAGATTGGTATCAAAAACCAACGTCTTCCGGAAGAATTATTAACTATTATTCGAAACAATGTAAACGAATAATAGTTAACGCAGCTAAAAATTTAATAGACAGGGTTCTGACAATTAGTAATAAAGAATTCCATAAAAATAATAAGGAAAAAATAAGAAATATTTTAAATGATAATAATTTTCCAAAACAATTAACAAACAGATTATTAAATCAATATGGGAGAAGAAGTAATCAAAATACAAGAGATATTATAGAACAAAAAATTTATAAATCTTTAATATATGTACCAGAAATATCTGAACGTTTAGAAAAATCTAAAATCTTTGATAATACTAAATATAAAATGGCTTTTAAGACTCAAAATACTCTCAACAAATTATTCAGTAAAACTAAAGATAGAATCCAAAAATTAGAATTGTCAAATATAGTATATAAAATACCTTGTAACGGAAATGAAAATGAAAATTGTAACAAAGTATATGTAGGCACAACGAAAAATAATCTTAAAACTAGAATAGCAGGACATAAATCAGACCAAAAATATAGGAATATTAATTCGCAAAAAACAGCATTATCTTCTCATTGTGCTGAATTCAATCACTATCCCAATTTTGATAATGTTTCAGTACTCAATTCAGAAAACAATTATAAACGTCGTTACATATTAGAAATGTTACAAATTATTAATACACCAAACACACAGAGAATTAATTTTAAGGCAGACACAGATAATGTAGCTCAAATTTACAGACATTTAGTAAATAAGAAATAATTTAATTATTGTTTGTACTTGTTTAAAAACTTTTTAATAAGTTTATGACAACATTTTTTTTTTTTTTTTTTTTTGCTTTGAAATATGTTACTTTGAAGAAAATTTTTTCAATACTTTTTTAATTGTAATTTTTCATAACGTTAATTTGTTAATTTTTCCTGATGATGCTACACAAAGGAGTAGCGAAATATCGAAAAAATAAAAATTAAAATTATTTAAAGACCTAAAGCTTAAATAAAATAGTTAAATTAATAAAAGTTATTTAATTTTATAAAAGAAAAATAAGTATTTCTACAACAATGTCAGAGTATACGATATAGCTGTCGTCGTCAATATCATTAAGTTGCTGACTACACGGCGACAATTGTAGCCAACGGAATTTGTTTTCTTTAGCTGCGTAGCCGCTGTCTTCTATTTCTTTAAAGCATGAATAATGAGTTTTTTCTCATATGACTTATTTTAATTTATGTAAAGAGTGGTTCGCTTCTCACTCTCACACTGGCTGATTGGTTTCCTTTGCTGTACAGCTATACTGTTATTGGTAGTTGCTTTAATCACCCACATGTAATCGTTTTGAGTATCGTGTATACCTTAGTAATTTTTATTCAATAAGTCGTACATTCGTATTTTAACACACTTATATGCACAGCCATTAAATGATACCCATTAATAATTCAGAATATTTTAATTAATTCAAACCTTGGATTTTTGTTATAATAAACCAAAAAAAATGTATTCGAACGTGTTTTAAACTGATTAGTTCTTTGAAGCATTTATGTTTCAAAATTAGTTGAGTTACTTCTCAAGAACTTTTCATTTTATCATCGATTATTGTGTAATCAATTTTGAATTAAAAGCTAGAATTTTCTATCACCTCCAAACATATCGGTTCTTCAATTCACAATAGTAATATCTAAAAAAATTACAATTTTTCAGACTAAAGTCGTACACCGATTTTTTGCACTAATTAATGGTTTTAATTAGTTTTAAATTAAAGTTCAATTAATTTTTCAATTGAAACATAAATTTTTGTTTAATAATAATTGAATTAATTATTTATTTAATTGAATATTTAATTAAATTTTAATCTGAAACTAATTAAAACCTTTAATTGATTAAAACACGACATAAACATGGTTTCTTCACCTATAAAAAATTCAGTTGCTCGGCCAGCGTCATGTTTATGTTCAAGTGGATGGCTAGTGAAGACGAGATATTATACAATCTCTTTTTTAGCATGACAATGACGTTTTAGTTTTACAGTTTTATTTCGAAACAACGCCATCTGTTGCTCAACCTTACTCCACTTTGTTAGAAGCATTCAAACAACATTGATGTAGACTGCCCATATTTATGTCTTTTTCAAAACGATGGCTAGAGAAGACGGGGTGAACTCATAGAAAATTTAAAATTTTTTTATCTCTGCCTCTCAGTTGCTACTACTATAAGGGGGAATATAAAGATTCGTTGTTTTTTTTTAACTTTACATTTTATGACATAAAAAATTTCATTTATTTAACCAACATTTCTGTGCTTAAATATTAAAAGCTTTTTTTGGCCAGCAAAAGAATGCACTCAATAATTTTTAGCTGGGTATTTTGCATTAAAGGAAAATGGGAGCATTTAACCGAGTTGCAGTTGAATGTTTGCAGCTGAATTACGCTAAAAATGGCTAAACCAATTTTTAATAAAATTAAGATAACAAAAAGATTTTAATTTTTAATATTGGGCGCAAATGGTATTTGGAATTTCAATTTAAATTATTTTAAAATTTCGTTCGATGTTGTACCTGATAATCTAGCCCCAGTTTAACAAATGTTTGTATGAAACACAACGAAATTTTTAGAATTCTTTTAATCAATGTTAACTGCCTTATTTACAATTGTAGAAACGAATTTTCCAAAAATTAGAACAGATTTGTTTAAGAAACAATTTGAATGTGTTTGTGGTCATGTTGTGAACTTGTATTGTTTCGTTTTATAAATAGAAATACAAAAGAGTGAAAAAGTGTCTCTGGATGTGAATGCATACATTTTGTTTTTTTTTTTTTTTTTGCAATGTTTTCAAACTTAGTATCGTTGTATTATTACCACATTTCCAAATGCACCACACACAAACAATAAAAGTCAACGACAACAGCAACAACCAGAATAATAAAATAAAAACAGAAACATAAAACAAATGGGCAATATCATGCCTTAGTATTGGCCACCGGAAAGGAGTGTTGTACAAAGGCTATTGTAAAGCACTAAGGAAACGGCTGTTGAAGACTTTCAAAAACATGCTGGAAGCAAGAAAACATGGTTTCAAATAAAGTTTTATGGTCTTCTCTTTGACAGATGGTTTGTATAAAATAAAGTTAATTTTTATATTTATATTCTTATACCGTAAGTTATTAAAATTAGAAGTTGATGAGGATGATGTTCCATGTAGGGGGCAAGTGGTAAGATTAAAAATGTCCAACGAACTATGGGGCCTATTTATTAAATACTAGCTGTGCCCACACACCTTGTGTGTGTTTTATTTTATTTTGCTTTGGAAGTAATTCACTTCCAATTGTAAGACTCTTACGTATTTTCTCTATATAAAGGTACCCATCCCTGGATATAATTCTAAGATTTATATAAAATTCTCAAAATTCTAAAAATTTTCTGTAAAGCTCTGTAAAAGACGGACAGGAAATGAGTTACTCATTATTTTAAAACAGCGCGATCTGTTGCGCAACCGTGTTTAAAATATACTGCTTTCAAAAATAAAATATCACTTAAAGTATGCAGTACCTCTAAATCGGTAAAAAAATCACTGCTTTTTCTCCACTTTCTTTTGGAAATAAAATATTTTTGGGGGAGAAAAGGTATCCTATATTGGAAGTGGGATACTGAGGTACCTCCTCAAAAAATATTGTTAAAATCCATCCAGTATTTTTTGATGATGCGAACACAAAAAAAGAAGGACAGACAAACAGGAAATGAATTACTATTTTATTATATATATATATATATATATATATATATATATATATATATATATATATATATATATATAGATTTCCAGCGAACTCTATTTCAGGCATTTGAAGTCAAAATTAAAAGAACAATAGGTTGACGTAAATATAAAAAATTTGAGTTGTTTAATAACTGAAGGGTTTCCAACAATGCGGGTCGTTCGACTTGACTTGGTTGAAAAGGCGTAAAATAAGTTGTCTGTTTAAAAGTATAAGGAATGAAAGTAGCATGTACGCCATTCTGTTCGGACTATCGCATATTTTAAATACTCGGCGCACTGCAGTACTTCCTTGTGTTTTAAAGAGAAGTAATTCTCAGGAAATTAATGCCTGTATCTATCGTGTTACTTCCTTTGGAAGGCATATTCCCCTTCTTTTCGTTACAATGTCAGACCGCTTGTCCCTCTGTCAGTGCCTTCTACCGTAATAGGTAGACTCTTGAAAATTTCACAGCAGTTATATTATTGTGGCTACTATAACAACAAAAACTAAAAAATAAATGGTAATCCAAAAGTGATGTGTAATTCACGTATATGGTATTAGTTTTTGAATAACTATAAAAACTATATCAAGTAAAAAAAAAGAAAGATTAAAGGGTGTCCCGATAGTCAAAAAATAATAAAAAGTTAACAGGTATTCCTACAGAAGGCATGATTGCGACGTATGTATATATATGTGCTTATCTTTTAGACCCTAACCAGCAGACATTTAAAATTTTTAGAAGTAATTAATCTATGCATATAATAAAACTATAACAGGACTATTTCTGTACATGATATATTTTTTGGAAAATTTTGTTGCTGCTGCAGTTAGTAATCGAAATGGAATTCAAAACAGCAATTTTTAGAATTTTTATCTCTGTCCGTTTATGTAAGCATCACGTAAAAACTGCTGGGTGAATTTTAATAGAATTTTGTAAGGAGGTACTATGGTATCTTGGTTCAAACATAGGGTACCTTTTTTCCGCAAAAAAAAATTCTTAATTCAAAATATTTTAAAAATCGTCTGTAAAAATTTTTTGTAAAAATATTTTTTTGAATTTTTTTTTTTCGAAAAAAAACTTCTTAATTCAATATATTTTAAAAATCGTTTGTAAAAATATTTTTTTTTCGAAATTATATTCGAAAAATTTTTTTTGAACATGATTTTTGAAATTTTTTTTGTTTTTTTTTTTTAATTTAAGACCTTCCTGCAATCTATTTTGAGTTAGAGTGGTCAGGCTAAAGGAAAAAAAAAGTCCTTTAAAAAAAATTCCTCATATTGACCCCCATGTGCCTTTTAACTGCTCCTGGTTACCAGTCGGCACCGTTGGCTAAATCTACATGTATTGCATTCTATAAAGGCCTTTAATACAAATCAAATCAGAAAAGCCCTACCAAATTAAAAGCAAACAAAACTCGCCCCTCGCAGGGGGTTATTGATCCCCCGAGATCTATATGCACTCCATGTGATCTACTGGTCGCGTTCTAAAATTTATTAAACAAAACAAACAAAATAGAATCATTACAACCGAAAAAAAAATAAAAACTATTTTCAGGTTGTGATGTTAAAAAAATATAGGTAGACGTGGTTATTTTCCCGCTGCCTCGAATTGAGTGGTCTGATGTTGCTGGATTTCAATAGCGAAATTTACAAAACTATGCCTTGCAGATTGGGGTCCTTAAATTTTCTATATCTCTTCGGGTGCCTTGGCAAAGTTGATTTCAACCCGAACACAGACGGACAAAAATATCTTACTGTTGTGAGTTTAACACACTCTCGACTGATTTATTAGAAATCTACTTTATTTTAAAATTTTAGTGTTCTTTTTACACGTTTCGTACGTTTAAATAATAAAGAAAATCAACAAGAATCAAATCATTCTAAATATTATTTTCGTTATTAATTACGCGATATTTCATTATACAATCAATCTTGATATCATTTCTGCTACTACTGCAATCAGCCTAATAATTCACCAATATAGTCCACTTGACAATTAATCTTTCTCAAAATTACTATCTCATAAAAAGTGGTTGTATGACTCTAAAATTTTATTTTATTTTTCTTTCCCCATCTTTTATTTCTATTAAATTTATGGCCGCTCGATAATAAATCATCTGACTAAAGCTTCCATATTATTTTGTATTGTGAAGCTAAAAATATCAAATCTATACGTTCTTTCAAATAAGAATGATTACAAATACATTGTTATTGTGTATATGTATGTGTGTAAGTGAGTTTTCCCACACGTTTATAGGAGATGCAAAAAAAACGGAATAGAAAAAGAAATAATTTATTTTTAAAGTGTATATTCAAATCTCCATGTGACTTTATTGCGCTGTACAGAAATAATAAATAATTTTAAGACGTCATCAAAATTATGATCATCGTTATTGTTAAAAATGTTGTTAGTATTGGTTTTGTGTCAAAGTGACCACATAATTTATACTAAAAATGTTTTAACTACACATTTGTAGTATAAGTTTAATGGTCGCTTTGAAACAAACCCAATACCAATATTATCACAAAACCAGGATTGATGGACTAGTGAATGTGTGCATTGAATTTGACATTTCTCAATTTCAGACCAAATCAATTTGAACCATGGAAAGATACAAAATCGAGCAATGCTCAGAATGATGGCAAGAAATGGCAACGCTGGATGATAAATTTTCGAAGAAAGTCATCTTCAGTGATGAGTCACATTTTCACCGTCGTGAATTCGTCAATAAGCAGAATTGCCGCATTTGGGCGAATGATAATCCAAGAGTTATTGTCGAAAAGCCAATGCACCCACAAAGAGTGATATGAATGTGGTTTCAACAGGACGGTGCCACTTGCCACACAGCTAATAAAACAATGGCTCTTTTGCACAACAAATTCAATGGCCGTGTTATCTCACGTAGTGGCGATGTCAATTGGCCGCCAAGATCATGTGATTTCATACCGTTGGACTTCTTTCCTTGGGGTTATATCGACGTACGTCGATATGCCAGCAACATTTGAAGAGCTAAAGGATGAGATAATTCCGCACATTAACGGAATTGAAATGGGAGTTTCAGGAATAGGTACTTTTAAAACTCAATTTTTAAAAGGTGTTTTGACAAAATGGTACTTTTGTGAATAGTTTCCTCCTACGGCACGCTCATATCATTCACTTTCATGCTAGAATTGACTATCCCGTGTTCTCCTAAACGCTCTTATTGACAGCGGTAACCTTAGATTCTATAGTACATTTGATTTCATTGTCTGTTATCTAAAACAACCGGCAATTTACAAAAAATAAAACCATAAAACTTCCAGTAACTACCAAAATACTTCAGTCTCAGCTGGAGCAAAATGTGTTAGAGAACAGAATTTATTTACTATTTGCATATGTATGGGCGTAATGTTACTCGTATCTTAAAAATATCACAGTGGTAAAACTAAACAGGCCTTCTCACTTCAGACCTGCTCTCGCTACGACCTTCATTTTTATGTGCCTGCCAAAACAAGGCCTTTCAAAGGGACTTGAGTCTCCCTTTTAAAAGATCTAGTACACATTATATGTTATATTTTTATATCTCTCATTTTGTATGGCAAACAGTGATGCCGTTTGGTTACATTTTTAAATTTTTTTGAAAATTTTTAACGCCCCATTTGACATTTAATCAAATTATAGTAATTGCTGGTACAAAAGACAACCTACAATTTTAAATTTATGAAAAAATTTTACTTTTTGAAAATAAAAACGTAAATTTGTTTGTATGGCCCTGGCAACACTGATGATAAAATATAATTTTTTATTTTTAGATTTCTTATTAAAAAACAATTGTTCTCTTAATTTCCCTTTATTTAATACATTTCTGCTTGCCATTGAGTTGCTTCGATAGACTGATTGGTAGTGCGCTGGTCTATTAGCACCGAGGTTGAGGGTTCAATTCCCAAAAATATGAGGAAAAAATATAAATATTGCAATTAAAAATAAATCTATACATATAATAATATAGTAACTAATTTCCTCTCTGTCTTTTTTTTGCGTTCGCATCACGTAAAAACTACTCAATGAGTTTTAACAAAATTTTGTAAGGAGGTACCTTAGTATCCTGATTCCAATATGGGATACTTTTTTTTTTAAATAGCTTATTTCCAAGAAACAGTGGAGAAAATTCAGTGAAAGAACGCCGATTTTTTTACCGATTAAAAGATACTGCATGCGGTTGCGCAACAGATGGCGCTGTTTTATAATAATCACAAAATATGAATTACTTACTGCCAAATAGCCAATTGAATAAAATTTGTATTTGATTTGTGTTTCTACTTTGTGGAATTAAATTAAATTCAGAATTTAATTCCTGGGCAAAGGAATATCGAACAAAATATTGTTAGAACGCACACAACGTGTGTGGGCACAGCTAGTATAAATATAAAATTAGAATAATAAAAATAATCCAAGAAATTTTTTGCTTCGAAAAACCCTCTAAAAAAAGGCGCTGACAGACGGACAGACATTGTAGCGAAAACAATAGGGTTTCGTTTTTACACTTTGTGTACGGAACCCTAAAAACCATTAAATTGAAGGCCTTGTAATTAGCAGGCAACTTTCAGAAGACCTGAAACGCTTGTCGGCAGAAGCGAGAGTGAAAGTCTCTCCTGTCTGATCCGCAATGACAACCTGTGTTAAAAATATATAGAAATGGAATAAGTATGGAAGGCCTTGCGACTCCAAAGAAGGAGTATAAAGGCTTTCTAGAAAGCCTTCATAATCCTTATTTTTACCCCTCCTATAGAGCTTAAAATACTATTCTCTCACATACTCGTACTTACACACCCACAAAGTAACAATGACAGATTTTATTTCTGAATATATGGAGTATTTGAAAAAATTTTATTTTCGTTCTAATCATTTCCTTGAATAAAGTTTCTTTACATTTTCTTAATGATTCAAATTTATTAAAAAGGTTTTTCTTCATTGCCTATTAATGCCAGTTTATACTCGTATCTTTTATATAGTGAAAATTAATCAATTCATATCAGCACTAGAGACATATTAGCCTTCAGAACTCCTGTTTATATTTGCAAATGTATTTGTTTTTTTTTTTTTTTTTTTGTAAGAAGGGAGAATGTCGATAAAACTAGATATTTCCTCGTTGTAGATATAAATAACAATTTTCCTCACTTCATTTGCAAATTTTCTTTATGAGTTTTTCGGCCTTTTTCTCATTTATTTTTTTTTTTTCATTCTGCTTAGGTTTTCTTTATCTCTGTAATTTTTTGTTTAAATCTGCATTTATTTGTTGTTTTTTTTATCTATTACATGAGGCGTGTGTCTTAGAGCGGAAAGAATCTTAGTAAGCTGATTTATGTTCTTAATTAAATTATTTTAGTTTATTTTTTATTTGCTTTATGTATGTCTTTTATTAGGAAAATACACATATTGTGTTGAATTGATAAATTATTTTATTTTAATATTTATATAATAAATATTTTTTTTTGCAGTACAAAAAAAATGTCTCTAAAAAAATTTAGATTAAATATTTATGTCTTGAAAAATAGTTTTTGAAAAAATGTTAATTTACGAAAAAAAAACTTTAAAAGTTTTTAATAAAACTCTTAAAAGTATATTTTTTTTAATATTTAAAAATTTGACTATTAAGCATTTTGAGAAATTACCAATTTCAAAAAGTACATTTTTAAAAAAATAGTACAAATTTTGAGGGGTTTAAACAAGATTGGGTGTAATTGTGAAACAAGATTAACGTGAGTACCTGCCTAGTCGGCCTAACCTCACGGTGGTCTTACCACCGAGTGAAACTTAGGCGTAGACTAGCGCCCCCATTGTGTAGTATAACAACACTTTACGATTGCCACCAATCGCTTTTTGTGTGTGATACAGTCACAATGAGAAGCAATTTATATAATATGGCAAGCCTTTCCAAGGCAAGCCTAGATCCACATTATAACCTCTTGCTTAGGGGTTTGGAGACTATTCAAACTCTGTCTGTTGAGAGTGCAACAGCACACTTGATCGACCGTGCACCATACCTACATAAATCGATCTTAAACCACAACCACCACGTGTACCTCACCAATAACCGGTCACAGAAAGGATAGGCTCTCTGTTGGGCCACCGATTCCCGTGGTACCAGTCCTTTGGGCACTGGTCGGGCCTCGAAGAGGACCCGCAATGTTTATCGCAGACCTTTTCTTCCAGATTTAGGCTCTAGGAACCCTAGCGTCTGGTGCCCCTATTTTCCACGAGTGAACCGCGTCAAAGCATTTGCCATTCCTGCGGTGACAATTGGAACCCCCGGGGGTAAACATTGGGTGTAAGTTAATTTTGTTAAGATTGAGTGCCTCGATAGACCGATTGGTAGCGCGCTAGGCTATCAGTCTGGAAGTTACAGGTTTGATTCCCGCTAAAGACTCTGGGTGTTTTCTGCAGACAAGCAAAAAACTTCGCAGCGGCAGTGTTGTCTTAAAAAATGTGGAATAAGTATGTGAAATTCGCAGACATTCAACGCAAAAGATCCTAAAATTCGAATAAAAATATTTTTAAAGCTCTGAGAACACAAAGCGTATTAGAACAACATATTAATTTAAAAGGCCATTTGTTATATTTATGACAGTGGAATATTTTTAATTTTTTTATTTTATAATTATTGTAGTTTTGGGCCTTTTTTAACCGACTTCAATTGATTTGATATTTACACAGAACGTATATTACTATGTCAGCTATAGCAAAAAGTATAAAGTTGGAAATTAAAGGGTGTACATAAAGTTAATGATGTTTGATCTATATGACCTTAACTTTTGAACGCTTATAGATAAACATTTGAAATTTTAAAAAATCGAATATGAATTTTTTAACAGCATTCAGTAAAATCGCTGTAATATGCTAAGCCAATTAATTGGCTTAAATTATTACTAGCAATTTTACTGAATGCTGTTAAAAAATTCGTTAGGTTCTATACACCCTTAGAAATTATTATTAAACGCATAAAAGCACATATTTGTTATAATACAGTCGAATTCGGTTAAGCGCAAATGAAAAATTAACCGATATATTTTTCATTTATCAGGAATTTTTATTTATGAGGACTTCGGATAAATTAAAATGGCTTTCTTTTAAACGAAGTGAGCACTTGACATTAAAAACTAAGCTCCCAGATTAATATAATTAAATACTAGCTGTGCCCGCCACGTCCTAAGCATCCTGATAATATTTTGATCGATTTCGCTTTGAAAGTAGTTTTAAGACTCTTACTTTTATCAATATAAAAGATATGTATTTTCCTTATATAAAAAATATAAAAGATATGTATTTTCCTTATATAGAGGTACCCATCCCTGGATAACATTTTGAAATTTTTATATAATTCTAAAATAATTGTAGAGTTCTGTAAATAGTGTTTAAAACATCTCGCTTTCAAAAATAAAAGGTGCTGTCAATTTTGCAGTATTTTTAAATCGGTCAAATGCGTACTTTCACTACTTTTTCGCTATTTTCTTGTAAACGGTTGCGTGAAAATAGTTTTTTATTTTTTTAGTTGGATTGCTTTAAATGTGTTTGACGCAATATTTGTTTTATATCATTTATTTTACTTAAAGCTTCATCATTGTCTGCAAAATATTATTATTTTTTATTTTTAGCTCTATTCGCTTCATTTAAATGTATGCCTTTGAAAACAAATTATGTGTCACTTAAACGATTTTTCAGTTAAGCGAATTTAATTTTTAGCGAACTAAAAGGCTTAAAAATTAAAAAAAAAGTTAAAAGTTAGGAATTTTTAATTTCAATAAAGCGATTTTCTCTTTTAACCGGTGTACACTTAGCCGAATTCGACTGTATCTTCAGTGACAATAAACAAAAACAAATAATTTTCTGCTTTAAAACGGGCCACTGGAGCGTATAATCAATATTTATTATTTAACTAAATGAACACAAAATATTACTCATACGCCTGCTTTCAATTTTAAATTTATTATTAAATAAACTTTAATTTTAATATCTACTTTAATTTTAATTATTTAAAGAGCTTTTATGTTTGTAGTTATTCTCCACATATTCAGTTGAATTTAGATCAGATTGCATTATGCCACCAATATTGATGAAAATTTGTTCCGGAAGTGTAATTATTGTTAGTGCCTGCTATTGAAGGTTGTTTGACAATTTTAGTTTTTGTTTCTTACGAACTCTCTAAGGACTTGATTTTAATTAATGCGGAGAGTAAATGTTTATAGATTTCCTTTTTAATTAAATTTAAAACATTTTCATTAATTTGAGCAATGAACTTAAATTTTTTCAATAATTGTTTAAATTTATATAATTTAATTTTTAATTTAATAAAATAAGATAAATTATTTATTATATTTATTATTTACGTAGTGAGGTTGGGTATCAAGCAAACAGTTTTAGTTATAAAAAAAAATTCAAGTTCAAAAATTACTTTTTTAAAAGTAATTTTTATTTTAAGAAGTAATTTTTTAAACTATGTTTACATAAAACCATGTTTTCACAACTGCTTCGCTTAGTAAATCATGATAGCAAAATTTTACCGTTTATACGGCTGATACGTGCTTTGGTTTGATTCGACTTTACAATTACTTTTTTTACCATTTTATATTTTTTTTTTAATTTTTATACCCTTCACCTTATTATATTATTTCCGACCCCATAAAGTATATATATTCTGGATCCATAACTATACATAGAGAAGTTGATTAAGCTATGTTTGTCTGCCCGTCTGTGTTCGGGTTAAAATCAACTTTGCCAAGGCACCAGAAGATCCAGACCAGAAGATCTATAAGATTTTTTTCTATAAGATTTAAAAAAAAATTTATAAAATTTAAAAAAAAAATTTTCTATAAGATTTTTAAAAAAAAAATTTTATAAAATTTTTAAAAAATATTTTTATAAATTTAAAAAAAAAATTTATAAAATTTTTACTAAAAAATTTTATAAAATTTTTACTAAAAAATTTTATAAAATTTTTACTAAAAAATTTTATAAAATTTTTATAAAAAATTTTCTATAAAATGTTTACAAAAAATTTTCTATAAGATTTAAAAAAAAAAAATTTATAAAATTTTTACTAAAAAATTTTCTATAAAATTCTTACAAAAAATTTTCAATAAAATTTTTACAAAAAAAATTTCTATAAAATTTTTACAAAAAAATTTTCTATAAAATTTTTACAAAAAAAAATTTTCTATAAAATTTTTACAAAAAAATTTTCTATAAACTTTTTACAAAAAAATTTTCTAAAAAATTTTTACAAAAAAATTTTCTATAAAATTTTTGCAAAAAAAATTTTCTATAAAATATTTACAAACAAATTTTCTATAAAATTTAAAAAAAAAAATTTCTATAAAATTTTTACAAATAAATTTTCTATAAAATTTTTACAAATAAATTTTCTATAAAATTTTTACAAAAAAATTTTCTATAAAATTTTTACAAAAAAAAATTCTATAAAATTTTTACAAACAAATTTTCTATAAAATTTTTACAAACAAATTTTCTATAAAATTTTTACAAAAAAATTTTCTATAAAATTTTTACAAAAAAATTTTCTATAAAATTTTTACAAAAAAATTTTCTATAAAGTGTTTACAAAAAAAATTTTCTATAAAATGTTTACATAAAAATTTTCTATAAAATGTTTACAAAAAAATTTTCTATAAAATTTTTACAAAAAAATTTTCTATAAAGTGTTTACAAAAAAAATTTTCTATAAAATGTTTACATAAAAATTTTCTATAAAATGTTTACAAAAAAATTTTCTATAAAATGTTTAAAAAAAATTTTCTATAAAATTTTTACAAAAAAATTTTCTATAAAGTGTTTACAAAAAAAATTTTCTATAAAATGTTTACATAAAAATTTTCTATAAAATGTTTACAAAAAAATTTTCTATAAAATGTTTAAAAAAAAATTTTCTATAAAATATTTACAAACAAATTTTCTATAAAATTTTTACAAAAAAATTTTCTATAAAATGTTTACAAAAAAATTTTCATAAAATTTTTACAAAAAAAAATTTCTATAAAATTTAAAAAAAAAAATTTCTATAAAATTATTACAAAAAAATTTCTATAAAATTTTTACTAAAAAAATTTCTATAAAATTTTTACAAAAAAATTTTTTATAAAATTTTTACAAAAAAAAAATTTAGAAAATTTTTACAAAAAAATTTTCTATAAAATTTTTACAAAAAAAATCTTCTATAAAATTTTTACAAAAAAATTTTCTATAAAATTTTTACAAAAAAATTTTCTATAAAATTTTTACAAAAAAATTTTCCATAAAATTTTTACAAAAAAATCTTCTATAAAATGTTTACAAACAAATTTTGTATAAATTTTTTACAAAAAAATTTTTGCAAAAATTTGTAAAAGGAATTTTAAATAAAATAAATAACATAAAAAACCCTTGTAATGTATAGTGAATCAAGGCTAAGTAAAATTGCATTTAATAAGTTTACAACTTTTAATATACTTTTAGAAGAAAATATTTAAAAGCGCTTAAATTAGCATTGTTTTTTCTGCGACGAACCCTAATTTTCTAAATCTTAAACTACATTAATAGCAACAAAAATATAAAAAAAACAATAAAAAAAACCAAGTGGCACATAAAAACGCTGTTAAGCACATTCAGCGTTCTTATCTAAATCATTTCTTAAACCGAGTGATGTACAACGAAGGACATTTTTCGCTTGAAGCTGACTATTTTTAAAAGACGTTTTTCATGTTCAACAACATTTCATTTCGCAAGTCAACAATAAAAAGTGAAGAAAAGCGAAAAAAAAAATAAAAGAAACCTGCAGAAAATTAAACCAACAGAAATAGAATAAAAGTAAAATAAAAAATAAAAAAACTTTAATAAAGAATTTAGAAATATCTAAAAACTACTGAATGAACTGTCAGAAAAAAACAAGAAAAAATTTAATACTCATATTACCGGGTAGCAGGTTTAAGTATCTCAACCACTAGTGCCAAGCAAGAGCAGCAATTATATGAGAAAAAGTAATGAGGAAAATTTTAGTGCAGTTTAAATTTTTCATCTGAGTTAAATTAAAATGATTATAATTATAAAGTTAAATTTTTGAAAATTTAATCAATTAGTTCGTCACTGCTTCCCACCAGTCTTTCAAGGAGTTTCTGCCACACCAAGCAGAATGGCTCAACGATTTTGAATATGAAATTTTTATATTTCCGGAAATGCGCTAGGATGAAAAAGTAGACAATATCGTACAATATCTGCAGTGGGTAAGAAATAGTGCCTCTAGGGTAATGGCTGTACAAACATTGTGATTTAGGCCTACCAGATCCCAGTGCCCAGACACTAGACTTTTTTATGCAAATAAATTAATACTTCCCTTCTTCATTATTGTGCCGTTAAAAAACTTGCGCTTACATCGATGCAGAATGTAGTTCGGCGGCCACTAGTCCAGAATATCTTTGACAGCGAGTATAATTAAAGATGCGACTGTTAATCGACTTTTAAGTTTTTAAACAACTGAATTAAAAAGGATTTCAGTTGTAGAAAATTTAATTTAATTCTATGTTAATGTTGCTACAATTTCTCTCGCCACTACTTGGCAAATAGGACTTGAATTCCTAATAGCAGCTGTAGCAGTGATAGCACAGGTATTTGCTCTAGTGTTAGCAATTGTAGTTGTAGTTGCAGTTGTAGTGCAATGCAATGAAATGTGAAACCATGTCAAGTATTGTTGTTGTTGTTGCTGGTGTTCTTGCCACTAAAATAAAAGTGTATGCTAACTTCAATATGCGAGTGTATGTATGTATGTATGTATGTATGTATGTATGTATGTATGTATGTATGTGTACTCTCGCAATAGTGATAGAAGCTACTGGATATTAAATAAAATTAAATTTTATTTTTACGCTTTTTTCTCTTACTTTGCCCCCCGCTTTTGACTTTGCAAACTACTTCAATTCTCTCTTTAGGGAAAACATCTAAATAGTTGAGAGTTTTTTTCTTGTCTTTTTTGAGCAGAAATTAAACAAGGAAATAAGGTCAACATTTATAAAAAGATACCATTTTTATATTTTTAATTTATTTCAAGAATATTTATGTACACTCACACACTCCATTTAATGTTTAATTATGAAAAATAAAGTTAAAGTCAACCCCAGCTAGCGCTCCATATAATGTAAAGTTTGTAATAATTTTGAATAACACAAAACATAAATATTGTTAACCTACATTTGCCACAAGAATTTGTGTTTTTAAAAAATTAATAAAAAAAATCCTCCATAAATTTTTAAGGGAGATAATTAAAACATTTATGATGAAACTTAAATATACTTTTTATTTTTTTTATATGTGCAAAGTTACACAGTGAGCCGAAATTAAAAAAAATTTTGAAATACATAAACTAAAAGTCTGAATACGTAAAAATTTGCATGGAGTAGAGTAGAAAAGTAAGGAAGAGTTATTTTAAACGAAACTCCTTAAGACTTTCCAAGAACGTATGTGGATTGTTCAAGACGGCTTTGTTAAGGCAGGATATCTTGGACATGTAAATGGTTGTATTTTTTAATAACAATATATGGTAGGTATAGAAACTATTACTCTGGTATTTTGGAAACTTTTTTTTTATACCCTTCATCACACGGAATATATAAGTTTGTCAATCCGTGAGTAATTTCCACAATATTCAGTTCCAACCCCATAATAATGTATATAATGCTTACACATATATTCTGAATCCTTATACTTAAAGAAGTTGTTTAAGCGATGTCCATCTGTCCATCTGTGTTCGGGTTGAAGTCAACTTAGCCAAGGCTTAAGAAGAGATGAAGACAATTTAAGCCCACCAATCGGCCAGGCATAGTTTCGAAAATTTTGCCAATGCAATTCAGCAACATCGGACCATTCCATTCGAGGCTTGGAGCAAGAAACCACGCCCAGCTATATTTTTTATGTTATTTTTTCGGTTGAAATGTTTCTCTTTTGCTTTTTTTTTTTTTTTTTGTTAAATAAATGTTAAACCTCGACCAGTAGATCGCATGGAGTGCATAAAGATCTCCGGGATCAATTACCCCCTGCGGGTTTTTCTGCTTTAATTTGTATTAAAAGCCTTTTAAGAAAGCAATACACATAGAGGTAGTCGAAAGACCCACAGGGTGTCTACTGGGAACCAGGAGTAATAGGGACATTGAGGGGTCAATATGACCCACCAAAATAAAGTTTTTACAAAAAATTGTCGATAAAATTTTTAGAAAAAAATTTCGATACAATTTTAACAAAAAATTTTCAATAAAATTTTTAAAAAACATTTTCTATAAAATGTTTACCAAAAAAACTTTTTTTCTCTATCTTTATATTATATTTGTTATAATGAAGTTAAAAATCATAATATTGTGAAATTGGGAAACATAACAGGGAATATTTACACTTTACTATGGTGAAGGGTATATAAGATTCGTCATGGCCTAATTAATTGAATTAATTTATATCTCATTACCATATTTCTTTAGTGTATGATAACACTGAAACAAAACTTGTTTCTTTCCTATATTTTTTTAATGAAATCTATTATTTTAAATTGGCCATGGGCAAGGCAACTCGTCAAATATCCAATTTTTGTAAAATCAAGGACTGAAGTCCAATCCAAAGCTTGGAATTCATTAGTCTTGGTTATGAGTAATTTTCTAGGCAACAAAAAATCTGACGACCATGTCAAACTTGTTGAGTGCATGCTATCGAACTTGCAAGAGCTAGGGTGCAACATGAGCATAAAAATCCACTTCCTGCACTCGCATTTAGACCGATTAGCTCAAAATTAGGCGATTTTAGTGAGGGATAGGATTTCATCAGAATCTTAGGACAATGGTAGAACGTTATGAGGGAAGGTAGGACTCACATATAATGGCAGACTACTGTTGGAGTAATTATACTGTTATATAATTAAAAAAATAAAGCTGTTAGCAATCTCTCAGTATTTTATTCATAGTCAGGGCCATAGATATATAGAATAACAATAAATTGAAGGAAAAAGCAATTGTGTTAACCAGTGTAATTAATTTTATCTAATTTTGCCTACTAGTTACATGGAAACATATCACTGTGTGCCCCTGATATGTAATTGGATTTTACACCACTGTGTTTTAGATTTAGATTCCAATGCTAAGTTTGTTGTCCTTAAATAAGTATATAAGATCTCATATAGTCCTATCAGTAGCCCGTTAACAAATACTTTTTTTATTTCAATTTATTTTAATGTTAAAGTCCAACTAAATATTTATAGAAAAAAAGAAAACAAAATATAAATTTATCTTTTATATGTAAATAATTATTTATGGCTAAAAATAGTTGTAGTCTCTTATTTATAAAATGTTTACCAGCTTTGTTGGCGGCTGTTTGCTGGTTAAGAATAAACTGCCTTTAGGTTTAAAGTTACACAAATAAAACATTATTTTAATGACAAGGGAAAGAATATGAATTGACATTAATTCTAAACTACAAACACTTGTTGTGTAAACTGTCAGATATAGAAGTAATCTACATCCTCTTAAACACATACAAAAACCCACACACAGACCCACACACAGACCCACACACATACAAGAATAGATATGTATAATGGTCAAGTGGTTAAAAAACAAAACCAAAATGTTTATTTAAAAACAACTGATAAAGGCAGTTATTAACATTGTGACCAAAAAAATCTTTATACTTGTTAACCTCTTCACTTAAAGCGTTGAGTTATTTTAATAATAAAATTATATGTATGTCAGCTATAATTACTATAATTAGTTTAGTGTCTAAAACTAGTCATGGGGAGATTCAATTACAACTAAAATTACAAGTAATGTGTAATTGTATATTCTTAATTGTACATTACAAGTAATTGTAATTTAAATCAGGGACTAAATTCAATTACAACTGCTTGTAATTTGTAATTGAAAACTTTCAATTACACCATAAATATAATTGTAATTGTAAATTTGCAATTACAAATTAGAAGTAATTATAATTGTAATTAGTCAATAATCATTACTTCTAATTGAGTAAAATTCAATTATATTTGCTTAATATTTTCTATTAAATGTAATTATAATGAATTTTTTCAATTACAATTACATGTAATATGTAATTAATTACAAATTAAAAGTAATTGAAAAATTACAATTATAATTGATAATTTTCAATTACAAATTACATGTAATGTGTAATTGACAAAATCTGAATTACAATTACACATAATTGCGTAATTGCATGTGTACAAAATGTAATTGACTTCCCCCAAGTCTGTCTGAAACATTATAAGTATATTGTTCATTTGAAAAATGCTGTAATGAAAAGCAATAAGTAATTGGAAATTCAATTAAAATTTAGAAAAATATTAGAGCAGCATACTTTTTTTTTATTTGAATATTTTTTTATTTTTCAGCAGTCTCCTATCAGCAACAAACACTTCCTATGACAAGTCTCCAACTGTTTTAAGACTTTCGGATAGTATGTAAGAGGTTGTTGCAGAGACTTTCAGTTTAACCAAACCTTTATCAGTCGAGCGAACACAAAAAGAGTCAGTGGAAGCCATATCTACAAGCGATATTTTATCACCTGAATTGTACACATTGCCCTCAAAACTACGCTAGCGATTGTTGACCCAATGATATTACCTTGGTGGAAGATGTGTATTTCGCGAAAATTTTCTTGATTTAAAAAAAAAAATTGTTGTTAATTTTTCCTGGTAGTTAGTGAAATTAATTTAATACAAATTTCACAAGTCCGTGTGTAGGCATAATATTACCTACTAATTCAACGTCTTTGATGTCTTTGTAGCTAATTTCTCTGATGAAATCAATTGCAATAACTCTTATTCTATTTTTAGTGTAAAGTATTGTAGCCATGTGTCATCAGTATTGTAGCCATGTGTCATCAACAGGTATTTGGCGGCAAAAAAAATCATTAGAAATGCAACGATAGTGTTTCGAACTTTGCAGTCAAAACATCTTTGAAGAAGAGAAAGATGGGGAAAAAAGGAAGAAGCGCAAGACAAAGAAGAAACTGAGAAATATTATAGATCAAACAGAAATCAAAAAAGACTTATGTGCTGTTTATGTAACCCAATCGAGCAAATCGTCTAAGAAATTTGTTGAAAAAATATGCTGAAAATCGGCATTTGACTGTTCGAAGGTCGATTACAAAAAATTCGAACTAAAATAAACAAACGCCGCGATACGGGTCTTCTAATTTAGTCTCTACACAACCCCCAGACTGATAGACTAGCACACTACCTAATAGCTTACCGGGGCACCCACACTTCACTATATTCATTTAAATTATGTCATAATAATTTGTTATATTTTACTATGTTATTTTTAAGTTAGTCCATAATATTATTAATACGCTAATCTGCCCCCTTAGAAATCAAAGGCAGCAAAATCACGAAATTATCCAAATGATAAAAGGAAAAATATTTAGAATATTATTACCACGCCTAAATTAATCGAACAAATATAATATTCGGCCAAGAAAATGGTCGTATATCCGTTTATACATTGAGAATAGCAAAATATAAGTTTTTTGTTACAAATCGTCATTCTATAGTTTTGGTTCTGTAAGACCAAAGAACAATCACGTAATTGGGTTTTTTCGGCTGAACGTGCAATAAAAAGGCTATAAGCAAAGAAAAAACATGGTTGAGGTAACCATAATCTAAGAGCAACATATTATGATTGAAAAATATAGTTTTAATGAAACCATATTATTATTAACATAATAATAATAATATTGTTGAGTTAGAAACATATAATTGTCTAACTTAAAAATAACATTGTAAAATATAAAATTTTATTATGAAATAAATTCAATAAATATAGTCTGATAAATATTTATAAAAACATTCCAGATTGGTTTATATCAACATATCCTTACCTTTTACTTTATTTTATAATCATTCGATTCAATTCATAAATTATTATTGTTTTTGAAAGATAAAATTGTATTCTAATGATCTTCAAAATGTAGACATTAGCCAAAAAAAAAACATACATCACTTCTTTGCTTTTAGTCATACTATGTCTAAATACGAGCACACTTATCATAATTTGTTTAATAAAAATATATTATGGTTATAAATACAATATTATTTTGGAACAGTAATAAAACTTTGATTTTGTTTTGAAAATTATATAGTGCAAATACAACATGTATTTTGTAATGTTGAAATAGTAAAAAAAAATCTGTTTGTAGTGACCATAGTAATGATTGAAACAACTATAAGTTGTTCATCACCACCATATATTGTTACAGAGAACATAAAATGTTTATTTTGACCACATCACAACCAAGTTTTTTCTCTGAGTGTAAGGTTGGTCGTCGGCCAACAAGTTCATGGCCTGGGTTATTGGGATGCAAACGATGTCAATCAAATCCTTTATATTGAAAAGTGTAAAACGATTACCGAAAAATATTACTCAGAGTTGTAGGACAGATTCAATATTAATTTGAAGCGAAAACGATCCCATCTAGAGAAGTAAATAATAATGTTTGATGAACTAAATGAGAGAATAAAAAAGTTTTTTTTTCTGTTGGCCGAAAAAAAGATCCCTTATACAAATGGTAAAAGGAATTATCAAATAGCCCTCGTATAATTTCTTAAAAATGTTATTTTAATTTTTCCTGTTTTTTTTGCTTGCTTTTTATTTATTTAAGATTCCACCACTTTTAGCTTTAATTTACCATAAGTAATCCGTTTTTGCTGTGACCCCGCCATAATGTTATAATTTTAAAATTTATTTTACTTGCAATTCGTAATAACAAAAAATTTAAGGTTCACTTTAATACTCATTTCAATTTTAATTTAATTTAAAAGTTGCTTCTGAGTACCTCGAGGCTTGTGGGCAGGCTATGAAAACCTCTCCTACAAATATAAAATATACAAGTTTTGTAGGCAAAACTTTTCCTTTTTTTGAAAGCATCATTTAAAATGTTCTAACTGCTATTCAGGAGGTTCGAATCTCTCACACATTTACTCGTAATTAAATGCTTGCCTGAAATTAGCTGCTACAGTCTTTGAGTAAGCGAGCGGAAAACGTATTTATTTGCATCTTTACTTTTAGCCAAAAGGTATACAAAAGCAAAGACAGAGATAACAGACAATTATTATTGCTAAAGAAGAAGATGTAAAGAGAAATATATTTACAATAACAAAATGAGAAAAACTGCAAATTTTTTTTAATTGCACATTGGCTTGGTTTTGACTAAAATATTTAATGACCTAATTTTAAAGTTACAAAATAAGTAAAAAAAAAAGAATAAAATATGTAATAAAAATAAAGTTTCAAGAAATGAAATATCGAATTATCAATATCCTTTTAATACCACCAAGAAATTCGGGAATACACACTGATATTATTAGACAGGAAAGACAGAAGTATTTATTTGGATTATTAATCCAAAAAATAGTTTATAATTTTAAGGCCTGGTATACAGTTTCTGTGAATGGTGTTCGCTATCGTGAGATGATAACGAACTTTTTATGGCCCGAATTGGAAGATTTGGATGTGGACGATATGTGGTTTCAACAGGACGGTGCCACTTGCCACACAACTAACGAAACAATGGCTTTTTGCGCGACAAATTCAATGGCTGTGTTATCTCATGTGGTGGCGATGTCAATTGACCGCCAAGATCATGTGATTTGATACCGTTGAACTTCTTTCTTTGGGGTTATTTGAAAGAAAAGGTGTACGTCGATAAGCTAGCAACAATTCAAGAGCTAAAGGATGAGATAATTCGGCACATTAACGGCATAGAACCTCAATTATGCCTCAGCGTCATCGAAAATTTGGAGCAGCGGTTGGAGGTGTAGCCGATATTTTGTTCCATACATAATTGAACCATACCAATTTTGTCAAAATAAAAAGAAATGACAATAATTTCCTAAATTATTTGTGTTTTTTTTTCAAAATCAACATCGGCCCCTTAAAATTTAAACACCCTTTATATTTAAATCGAAAAATTAATTATATTCGGTTTCCCGATTATGTCCAAAATTTATACAGCTCTTCATCTCCATATAGCAAAGGCACATACGGAATTTCATTTTGATATGTCATACGGTATGACCTGTAGAGCATTTACAAAATTTGGAAGAAAGTAAATTACCCCTTACCCCTTCCCGATTATGTCCAAAATCTACACAACTCTTAATTTCCATAAACCAAAGGCACATACTAAATTTCGTTATAATATGTCATACAGTATGAACTGTAGGGCGTTCACAAAATTTGGCTGTAAGGAAACTGCCCTTTGCCCCCTTCCCCATTATGCCCAAAAACTATACAGCTCTTCATATTCATAAACCTAAGGCACACACTAAATTTAATTTTGATATGTGGAACGGTATGACCCAATGTTAAATTAAATGGGTATAATTAAATCATATTATCATTAAACATAATAACAATAATGTTATGTTACAACCATATTACTGTCAACCCGAATAACCCCTATAAAACAGCAGACAGAAAAAAAATTATGTTTTGTATTCTAAATGGATGACTATCTGGAGCAACTACCTAATTTTCAGAACATTTTTTATTATATTATTATAAAATTGTCATCATGTTTTACAATGTTGGAATTCAACTATAAATTTTTCAGCATTAAGTAATGAAAAAGTTCATGATCAACTCTAAAAAAATATGATTATAATTATTTAATGTGAGAAATTTCGATAACATATATTTATATCTACAAAAAATATTAACCATATGTTGAAAAAAAATTAATAGAAATCAATAAATATTAAATATGAAATATAAAAACAACAATATTTTGCCAAAAATACTCACCCATTTTGATAAATTTGTTTCCGACGGCTGCACTTATCCATGAGTTGAAACTTGGAAAAAAAAAACACCACGCTTTTGTCAATTGCTAGTAACCTTTATATTAAAGTTCTTTCTTTTCAAATGGTATAAATTAGAAATTATTTACGGTCATCAGAGAACAAATAAAAAGATTAAAATTTTTAAACACTTTTTTACAGCTTTTTTAAACATTTTTTTTTTCATCAAAAATTAAATAAATTTTTATATTTATTTTTTTTTTTTTCCTCAAGTTGTTTTAATTTTGAGTTTGCTTTTCACCGGGTTTTCATTTTGATGTCAAGATTCCTTTGTAAGTTGGTTTTATTCCCTTTTCCTATTTAACATAAAGAAAGTGAGAAAGTGAGAAAAAAAGGAATTAATAGATTTTCTAAACTTGTTTGTTTGTTGTAGAAGAAAAAAATTTTTTAACAAAAAAATGGCAGAAATTTTAATTTTTTTTTTATATTTAATAGATGCTCAAAGCGATTTTACGGAAAAAATAAAAGCAAAGTTGACATAACTTGAAATTATTCGTAAAAAGAAATTCAAATTAGTTCATCGTAGCGAATGAGTAATAATAATAATTGTAATACTATGTTCAATGAGAGGGAAAGGGAAAGGGAGAGAAAGCGAAAGTTCTTATAAATATGCAATGGTTTTTTTTTAATTTTTTATTTTAACATTTCTATGCGTTCGTTTGAACTGAATATTGTTTTTAATTACTGGAAAAGGAAAGGGTGCTCGTTTGTCAGCTCGTATGAATATTTAAATTGCTTTGGAAGCTCCATTTTTAAAGATAAATTAATGAAATTTGGGCAATTTGATTTTTTTGGGTTAGTAACTCAACATTCAACGAAATCGGTTAATGATTTCGTATAGCTCCCATAAAAAATTTTCCCGGAAATAGGCCATACTAATCTTTATTGATTAAAAAGTTTTTATTAATATAAATTTACATTTTATGTTTAACACTATTAGTCTTCATATTAGCTGTCACATCATCGGAAATTATTTTCTTTAGAAATTTTAGATAATAATAGAAGGTCCAATACCTGCTGCTGTGGTAACACGCTAATTTTCTTTTTGTAATGTTTGCTCATATTACTAATAATAGGATCAGAGCTTATTAAAAATCTATTGAAAATATCTTCATTGGACTTTTTAAGACTGCATTTTCGTGAAAAATGTTCTCTGTATGATTTAAAATCTGTGCCTCCTGTGCTTCCTCCGATAACTGGCCAATAGGTAAAAATGCATGAGTAATAATCTGCTGACCATGTATTAAAAATTTATGTAAAGTGTGAGACATGTTATACCATGTGTATTTTTCAACAAAGTATTTTGCAGTCGATAAAGTACATTTTCTAAATTTTTCAACATTAATCTGATGACCGCACGATACAGCAACTAAAATAGTATATAACTTTTTGATTAGTTCAACGTCGATTTTTGTAATTTCCTCAGAAACTTCGGAATTTTTAAAAAAACGTCTGGCTTTATTCCCGTCATTTGAGTTCCCAAATCCTGGTTTTGGTTGGTCAACTATAAGTCCGATTTTTTGTCTGAACTCGATCTGTAATTTTGATCTGGTTTCATTGACTACATGCATATGTACACACTCACATACATGATTAATGCAGTGAGTGCGTTGCTAAGCATACAAGAATTTTTCTTTGATGTTAAAATAGAAAACAATTTTTTTCCTTCTTATCGCAAAAAACACGCAAAATGTTTTTATATGATTTGTAAGTAGACATATCATCGAAAATTCAAAAAAAAAATTTTTACCCAAACTTCCATCAACCGGATATAAATTTCTACTTGAAAGTGAAAAATTATTGTTTTTTACACCAATTTTCAAAAAAATATTAAAAATATTTCTACAACAAAAATATTTAACTGAGACACATATTTGAGTTTCCAAATACCTGAAGTGCAAGGTTCCATTGAAAAAATATTACTTTTATGCTAGGAAAATACAAAAATTTAATTAAAAAGAATTTTCATTTTCCACCACTGTTTTTAAAAACTTCAACTTTGACAACGCACAACTCGAAAAGTAGATAACATAGAAAAATGAAAAAGATAATTAGTGATGAACAATTTTGTTTACTATAACCTGATATAGATTAATTTTAAAAAATATAAATTTTCAATTTTCAATTATGAGCCATTATTGGGATATTCATATAGTGTGCGAAGTATTGAATATAAAAATAAAAATATATTTAAAATTTTTTATAAAAAATATCTAAAGCTTAAAAAACATAATTATAACATTATTAAAAAGGTCAAAAATTACAATAATTATTTTATGCAATAAAATCTATTTTATAATTGATCTCAAGATATTATTTGGTGCAACCGAAAACATGGAATTTTTTTTTGTCTCGCACACTTAAATCAAAATACGCTGGCAAGATAAGGTACCTTTCGTCAGCTTGCTTCACCAGCGGGTTTTAATATTACGGCGATTATTGGTAACGAACAATTCGTAGTTCGTCAAAATTGTTTTCATAACATTGGTTTTAGATTTAATTATATTTTAATACAATTTTTTATCATGCTAATTACCATTCTGGGTAAAAGTACTTAAATGATTTAATACACCGAAAAAAAATTTTTCTACCAATTTTAGTTAGTAGTTTGAAAATAAAATTCAATTAATTCTTTATTTGATTTAAATATATATTTGTTTAAAAAAAATCTTTATTAAACAACTAATTGAGTCAATTATTTATTCAATTAAATTTTAATCTAAAACCAATTAAAACCTTTAATTGGTGAAAATATTTTTTTCTGTGTACTTGAATTGATTATTTGTTTCTGTAACAAAACTAGAATTATAAAGAATTTTTCGCTCGTTATAGCTAGCGATTTGACTGCATTTGAAATTAAGAAAAAATAACTTATTCCTGAGCTTTAAATAACAATAACATTTTAAAAGGTGTCATAATTTGTATGTATCCTATGACACTTCTTTTATTTATTATTTAATTATCTGCAAATTTAAATGTCATACACAGTTAGGGCTATTTGTTAATTTTAAAAATAAGTCTACCTCTACAAATGCCATCTACATGAACTGTAATTGCATAGAATACGAAGAGCTTTTAGAACTAAATCCTTAGCTTTAAATTAGGTCAATTAGAACAGTAAATTTAACAAACATCCGTATCAATATGATATTAAATCATTAATTCGTTGGCAATACCTTAGCTGTATAATTAGTGTTTTTTTTTTTTTTGTAAATTTAAAAAATTATTTACCATCTTTTTTACTTCTGTTCTGTGTCTATATTTTCCGACCTTTTATAAAAATTTGTGCCTAAATAAAAATGTATTTAAATGGTTGTAAGGTTGTGGCCATTTTCCTTTTATAATTTATGTTAAGGATGTTTATTTTTGTCTATATTTTCCGTCAATAGCATTAAAGCAAAATGATGCTAATTACAAAAAAATTAAGCAACTTTATTTTCTTATAATATATTTTACCGTTAGCATAAGAACAATTGTTGGTGTATAAAAGGACGTCATTGTATAAATATTTTTTTTTTTATATAAAATTTTAAAAAATATGAATACAGCTGCAGAAATTTTTTTTAACCCTATTTTTAATATATTGTAGTAAAGATCCGGAAATACGAACAATTTCAAATGATTTTAGGTTATCAAAAAATTAGGTTTTCGTGATGCTCGGGTAATCGCATAAATAATTAATCGGGGTTGAGAGATTTGACTTGTAAAATGTTGGTTATTTTTTATTTGTAATTTAATTTTATAAATTTTTAATTTGAAATTAATCGAATAAATAAATATTTTTATTCGGTTAATCGATTAATGGTTGATTTATTGAAAACAATATTGAGTAGATAAGCTGTTTAGGGATTACATGTTGCGTTTTTAGATAATTTTTTTCTAGGGTTGCTATACAGCAATCACATAATTATCAAAACTGTACATTATCTTCTGTAAATCAGAGGTTTTTACCAAGGTCAGGGACTTAAAAATTATCTGCAACATGAATAGTATACCGACATAACGTTTCATATTTAAAAAATCAATCTTTTTGATGGAAATTAACAGAATTAAAATGTTTGACATGAAATTACATTATGCAACTTTTCTAAAATCTGAACATATTCTTGAACCCACAACTCTGCGCAATTGAAGTCTATCACACTTTTTTATTTACGTTCTTCGATTTAATAAACGATTGAATCATTTCAACCATACTTATATTGTTTTTACATCATGAATTAAACGCGACTCTGCCATATTCTTGTTTCTTATATTTCACCAGACAGGCTGTATTTAGAGGACTTTTTTCAAATGGTTTTACAATTTGTCTTGCACGATCTATAACATATTTGTAAGTTTCTAAAAATATTACAATTTTAAAAATGGTTGTTTTTTATTCAGCACAATAACTATCAAATATTTGTGTACTAGTAAAATAAATACTTGGAGGCTAGAGCGTATTTAGATTCGAAAGAAAACTTTTTTGAAACACAGTGTTAAAGTCTTACAAATTCGAACGATTTCCTTTGCGAATCGAAATATGCAGTAACTCCCCTTATTTCAAATTAAGAACCACTGAATTTTCTTTAAAGTGCTCATGATTTTAAATATCCCGTTTCCCGGGAAATTAGCAAAAATTTTCCAGGGAAAATGGTTTATTACTTTTCCCAAACCCTAATAAAGTCATTGCATCTGTAGGGACTTGCTGGACTTGCTGAAAATACAAAATTTGGTCTTACGAAGTAAGCTACACTCCTTAGCTAGCAAATCAAGGTTATCTTTTTTCAACGACTAAATATGTCCTTTATTTTTACCACTAATGATGATGTGATTCAGATTAACGTCAGTGCCAGGTGGTTTGTCTTAACCTGGCTGTGGTCTTAACACTGGGTGAAAACAAAGTTGCTTTTCAAAGCAATACAACAAGTAGCAATTTTAGATGATGGATGGCAGGACTATGATCATATTCCTTGTTTAGGAATTGAAGACTATCTCCCTATGGAGGCATCGATTTCCGTGGTACCAGTTGTTTGATACTGCTCAAACCTAGAAGATTCGTAAATTTCAGTTTCAGTCCTTGCTAACTTCGGGGACTGAGGCCCCAAAATACTCCGGGAGTAATGGCGCTGAGGTGTTGAAAGTCAACGACACAATAAAATGTCACCGGCGGACAACATTAACTACTACAGACTACAGAAAATATGTTGTCAAAAGGGTGTGTAAAAAAAGCCAACTAAATCGCCAACTATGTTATGAATCACCAAAAAAAAATCGCCATTTCACCAAATCAAAAACTAGAACGCTAAATTAGTTTTAAAATCTCCAAGTTTGGAGAGAAATCAACAAATCTGAAAAACCTGACCGCTACTTAACACTGTTTTAAAATAAATTTAAAACAAAATATTATAGTGATGGTGCCTAAAAGTATACTACGTTTTTTAAAACACTCTTGAATTTAAGAATATCACCTATTTCACCAATTTAAATGCAGGTAAAAATATTCCGCTGATCCAAATTTTATCAAAATGGGCCCCGTGAATGGGCAACAAACTTCATTACATTTTAACATACATATGTATGAATTATTTTTTTATCTATATATATAACAAAACACTAACTCATTTCCTGTTTGTCTTTTTCTTTGTGAATGAATGGATTTTAACAAACTTTTGTAAGGACGTACCTTAGTATCCTAATTCCAATACAGAATCCTTTATTTCCAAGATAAAGTGGAGAAAATGCAGTAAAAGTACGCCGATTTTTTTTACCGATTCAAACGTGCTGCATACTTTAGGGCATCTTTTATTTTTGAAAGCAATATATTTTAAGCAATGCTGCTCTGTTTTTAAATAATGAGTTACTCATTTCCTGTCTGTCTTCTTTTACATAGCTTTACAAAAATTTTTAGAATTTTAGAATTTTATCCAGGCAGAATTTTATAAAGCAGATACGTAAGATTCTTAATTGGGTGTGGATTACATTTAATGCAAAATCGAACAAAACATTGTCAGAACGCACACAACGTGTGTGGGCACAGCTATTATTTAATATAACATATATTCATTGTGCCTGAAAGTATACTACGATTTTTCTAACACTATGAAATTTAAAGATTTCACTTATTTTACGAATTTAAAGGCGAGTAAAAATATTCCGCTGATCCAAATTGTTTCAAATAATAAATAAAACTTACTTGAATTATATTTTAGAACAAATTTTATATAAAAAAAATTAATATATTTTCTTTATTATACATATGGGTATTAAAATTTATAATGTTAGATGGGATTTGTTGAATATGGAACTAAAAATTCTATATTTTTAGTCAAAATTTAACAAAATCTTAATGCATCTATATCTCAGACACAGATGAGTTTTTAGTACCAGCCACTGGTTTATAATGGATGACAGCATTTTCTACAGATTATCACCATATTTTACTCGATATGTATATGAAAAAAAATTAATTTCACTATTTAAGAAAAAAGGGCTAAAATATAAAAAAAGTAAATTGATTTTCAAAAAAAAGTATATTTTTTTAAATTCCGACTAAAAGAAATAAAAAATCCTAAATCTAGGCAGAAAAAGGCTAAAATGGTAAAGCTATTTATCTTATAAGTTAAAACATTAGCGGTATTCAGTGTTTGTGCAAATGTGTAATATTTTTCAAATTTAACAATTAGAAAAATTAAACAATAGGTATTTTTATGTGGGTTTTCACAAAAAAAGCTATGACATTTGCTAAGATATTTGCACTTTATGTTGCACCTTTGCAAGACCATTTGCATCGAACACTGAACACCGCTAATGTTTTTATTTTTATCATAGAATTAAAAACCTATAATTTACCTTTTTTTTGATACCGTGTAGTAAATTTACCAAAGGTACACTTGCTTACAATCTAACAAAACAATTGTAGTAATCCACAAATTATTTATTATCGAATGGCATTTTAAACATTAGACATTTGTGATTACTTTACGATACGCGTACATACATACATACATACATACATCTACGTGTGTGTAAAACGCTTAAAATACACATATTTACAAACAAATACGCACACGTACTCACACGCGCGTAAAGACGCTAGAAACCGTTATACCGAAAAAAACAAGAACCTCTTGAACGCCACGCACTTTTTTAATAAGTGGGTTCTATTAAAAGATCAATATTATAAATTTAACTTATCAAAGGAAGTTTTCTTGGAAACCATATAATTTATTACAATTTCTTAAATCACTTATCAAATTAAATTTTTTTATTATTAATTTCAACTTTGGTTTTATATTTATATTTTTGTTTTTATTTTTCTTAAATTTTTTTAAAATGATTTTTTAATTATTTTATTTTTTTTTTATTTTATTTTTTGTTTATCCTATTTTTTTCTAAAATTTTTATTTAAACACCCGTTTCTGTTTTGTTCTCCTTTTCAAAGCCAAACGCGTCGTTGTAAAGTTAAAACACAACTAAAATATATTTTAACAGCATTTGTCGTGAATATTGTTGAATAAAATTTATAAAAAATGTTCCTTGCAAGCTAAAGCTTCTTATAGTTATACTCTTTTTTCTACAAACTTGGTTTACACTCTCTTTCAAAAGCTTTTGGTTTTGCTTACTACAAAATAATTTTGCCCAGGGATGGGAATGTTAGCTTCGGTAGGCCAATAAACATATTAAATGTGAAATCCATAGGGGATCTAAGCCTTAGACAAATGCTTGCTAGCAAAAGAGACAAGAGACTACGAAATGACCATGATATGAAGGTCGATAGTTAACAGTCCACAGTGGGACAGAATCAAAATATTTTGGAAATAACTCAACCATATGTAAAGGGCTAGGGCGATTGATCCAAAAGCATAACATTGGCATGAGCATAGCAGATGAGTATATCAGCTTAAGTTTTGACGGTGGCATCATCCACTTGCCAGGGTGGTGCTATCTGGTCTCAAAATGGAGTACATCTGCAGGGGGATGTAGAGCTTGGCATTTCTTCAATTTTTGTTTTATTTTTAAAAAGTATACATTATACCCTGGTCCAGTATTTTCAAAATATTTTAAAAAAATTTCAGCGAATCTATAAGATGATGGTTTAATCTATAAATTATGTTTTAAAATAAGCGAGTAATAAAATTTTTAAAATTATAATATTTAATTTTTCGGTACCCTGGTCCAGTAATTTAAAAAAATTTTTTAAAAATTTTCTGCAAATCTACAAAATGATGGTCTAATCTATAAATTATGTTTTAAAATAAGCGAGTAATAAAAATTTTAAAATTAAAATGTTTGAGTTTTGGTACCCTGATCCAGTATTTTCAAAAAAAAAATTAAAAATTTTCAGCAAATTTAAATGATGGTCTAATCTATAAATTATGTTTTAAAGTAAGCTAGTTATAAGCATTTTAAATTACAATTTTTGGGTTTTTTGGTGCCCTGGTCTAGTTTTTTCAAAATATTTTAAAAAATGTTCAGCGAATCTATAAAATGATGGCTTAATCTGTAAATTATGTTTTAAAATAAGCGAGTTATAAGCATTTTAAAATTAAAATTTTAGGTTTTTTGGTACCCTGGTCCAGTTTCTTCAAAAATATTTTAAAAATTTTCAGCAAATTTTTTAAAATTCTTCCGTTAGTTAGAGAGCGAAATTTAAAATATTGTGGAACATTTTCAAGATTATATCTTTTCTGAGTTAAAAACTAGACGATTTAAAAATTTTAAAATTATGGAATTTTTGTGTATTTTAGCCTAAAAAGGGCCATCAATCTTTTTTAAATAGAAAAAAATGTTCCTAAGGAATATATGAAAATTTTATTTTTTGGTTTAAGCTAACAATATATACGTACGTTTAAAACAAATTTCGTGTAAAATTTATCATCTTTGTAGAAGATCGAGGTCCTTCAATTTGAGCTATTTTTCATAGAATTTTTGAATTTAGCCTATATATTCTAAAATCCCAAAGCTGGAATCGGAAAAAGAAGACTGCTGTAGTCAAGCTATATATACTCCCAATTATTGCTGAAAGTATTTTATGAGCCTTAATCCATATGTAGACTTCATGGGCAAAATATTAAAAATTAAAATTTTGGGATTTTTGGTCTTAATTTTAGGAATTGTGAGATTTCCTTTACCTACAAGGTATACCTGTATATTAAAACAGTTACTCATTTTCTGTCTGTCTGTCTTTCTTGGATGGATGGATTTTAACAAAATTGTCTGAGGAGATACCTTAGTATCCTGATTCCAATATGGGATACTTTTTCCAAGAGATAGTGGGGAATAATCAGTTAAAGTACGCAAATTTTTAACCGATTTAAAGGTACTGCCGATGGCGCTGTTTTAATATAATGACAAAATATGAATTATTTACTGTCAAATAGCCAATTGAATAAAATTTGTATTTGATTTGTTTTTTTTTTACTTTGTGAAATTACATTGTTATTCAAATATTTTAAATACCTTTAACAGAGCTTTACAATAATTTTTAGAATTTTATATAAATTTTAGAATTTTATCCAGGGATGGGTACCTTTATATAAAGTAAATACATAAACGTGAAGCACTATAAAAGTAAGAGTCTTGAAATTTGGTGTGGATTACTTTCAAAGCAAAATCAAACAAAATGTTGTCAGTACGCACACAACGTATGTGGGGACAGCAAGTCTATACATATAATAAAATAGTAACTCATTTTCGTTTGTCAGTCTATCTGACTCTCTACTTTTCTTTTGTGTTCGCATCACGTAAAAACTACTGGATAGATCCTGATTCCAATATAGGAAACTTTTTTTCCCGCTAAAATATCTTATTTCCAAGATAAATTGGAGAAAAAGCAGTGAAAGTAAGCAATTTCCTGTTGAAAGGTACTAAAGTTTTCGGTTTACAACTGGGATATTTTAAACACTATTGCTCAACAAAAGGCGCCAATTGAATAAAATTTGCATTTGATTTGTATTTTTACTTTGTGGAATTAAATTGTTATAAAAATACTTTAAACGCCTTTTAAAAAGCTTTACAATAATTTTAAGAATTTTAGAATTTTTTATAAATTTTATCCTGGGATGGGTACCTTTATACAAAGTAAATACATAAACCATAACTGAAGCACTATAAAAGAAAGAGTCTTACAAAGCAAAATCGAACAAAAAATTGACAGGACACACACGATGAGGCGGGCACAGCTAGTATTAAAATAAATTTCTGTTCGGTTGCACAGGACTTCTGTAAATATCTGTACAAAACGATAAATACTGTACAGTTAACATTACTGTATCTAATGTTCATGTACGAGTTGAAAAAAGCTTTTTGCAAAAAAAAAGAAGAAAAATATTTACAACCTTTTTCATTCATTGTTTCAGTGTGTGGAGGACCTAAAACATAATAAAATATAAAATCCTACACGTGTTTTTCTTGATTGTGTTGGTTAAAAGTTTATTTTTAGTGCCTTTTGTTTACTTTCTCTATATAAAAGCATTCTCTTGTACAAAGAGTAAATCGTATTAACTCTTTGTTATTTTAACACATACACATGTATGTGATTTTTTTTTTTTTTGTATATGTATATGTATACTAGAATAAAAGGAGAAGATTTGGAGTTTTTGTGTATGTTACATTTTTAAAAGAAAAAGTGCAATGAGCTTTATTTTTTTTTAGTAATTTTATTGAAAAAATACCACTTGTTTGATTTTAGAATTTTTACAAGAAAAAACCTATGATGTGGTTTTAGCACTTAGGAGGTGTTTATTTAAAGTCCATATTTATGATTTAAAAAAAGAAAACAAAAATGAAAATCATATTACGTTTTTCAGCTGTTCAAATCTTCTATAACCTTCAACGTAGTAGAAAAATCAGTATTTTTGTAAATAATCGGTAAAAATTGTTGCACCAAATAAAGGTCTTAAATAGCGAAAATTTATATTTTATTAGTCGAACTATTTATTAACAAGAAAATTAAATTTTTAAAGTAAGGCTTAAGTTCGTTTTATTATCTCTAAATTAAAAGAATCATTTAATTAATTACAATTTGTGTGATTAATTTCAAGTTGGGAAAAAATGGAAAAATTTTATTTTCTACATTAGCCTTGTTTACACTAGCCTTGTCTTCGCACCTTGAGTGGTGTTAAGTTGCAAACATCTTCTATTTAACCAACGAAACTCAGATAAAAGAATACGAGAAAAATTGTATTCAATCATCTATCGTTAGTTGGTGATAACGAAGTCTACCACCACCAATGTTATTTGTGAAGATTAATCTTTTTTTTAAGTTTTTTGAGTTGTCAAAAAGGTAAAAAAAAATTTTTTTAACTACAAAAAGATTTATAAAAAGATAATAAAAAACATATGAATATAAGAATGTGCCACTTAAAAAAAGATTTTTTTATAAAAAAACGTATTTTTCGGTTAACTTGAAGATTTTTGAAAAAAAAAATGTTTGATATTTTCCCTAATTATTTACCACGTTATTTTTGCTGTTTTTTCAGCCAACCATCTGTTAGCCACGAGAGCAACTTTTGTGTATTTTTTTATCCCCAACATTCTTTTTTAGTTGATACCAATCAAATATTTAAATTTTATTAGCAGATAAAATTTTTAAGTTTTATATCGTTAGCTAAAAGGTTTATTATGATCAAGAGCCCCCACGCAAACCCCTAAGGGTCTGTGAGCACACACATTCTCAACGAGAATCTCACAAAGAGAACAAACATGTAAAAATTTTAATATAGCAGTAGCATACCAGCTTTCAACAAGTTGGGTTTGTGTCACTTTGCTAAATATTTAGCAAACCAATACATTTTCACTTTAACCACTTTTTTTGGTTGGGGGCCTTTGATTGTGATACACATCAGAATCATTGATTTTTAAACTTTTTTATAAAAATTACAAATTTTATAAAAGAAAATTAATATAACGTTTTTGGATCATATACTTAAAGTTGTAATCAAAAATATGTTGTCTTTCTCCTGTAAACAAAATTAATTGGTAACTAGGTAAGGTTTTGCATTTCAGTTTCCTGGATTGAAATATTAATTAAATTAGTTTTGGCGCAAGTTTTTTTAGTATATGGAGCTGAAACATGGGCACTTACAAAAACGAACGAGGCAGTGCTGGGTGCATTCGAAAGAAAGATTATACGTTAAATTTATGGGACCATCTTTATGAACGGTGAATATGGACATAGAACAAACCGTGAGTAGTACGAGCTATATCCCGACATAAATGCAGTTAAGCGCATGAAAATTAATAGATTGGCGAGGGAGTGTTAATTGAATCGAAACGAGTGCCCCAGCCAGAAAGGAATTGAGTAAAACCAACGGCGGTAGACAAGGAAGACCTAGACTTCGATGAAAGGACCGAAAATATTTATTAAGCAGGCCAAGTCCGACTGCAGGGTATAGAGAAAGCTTAGATAAGTATGTATGTAAATAAGGCAAACTGTTATTGAATGCTAATATAAGGTGGCGTAAAATGAACCAACCATTCAGAAGATGTTATAATTTTTGCTAATGGCATCGTACGTCAATCATATTTGACGTTTGTGAATTTAACAACTTGAGTATGGCCGGTGGTGTTAGCGTAACATGAATTCAACGTCGATTTACTAAAAGTGTCGCGCCAACTGAGCAAACATTTAACCGCTTAGCTGGTCGAGTCGAGCAGACAAAAACCGCAAAATACTTTGTAGAGCATGACCGCCACCGAACTCTACATCGTGGCTATAGCTGCCGACCCTAGAGCTAGACGGACCCTACAGCGAATTTTAGTAATAGACATACACAAGTTCCCCTAAAAAGTGCAAATATTACATCAGCTAATGCCTGCTGATCGTTCTCAATTTCAACAACGAAGAAAACGATTTTGAATCAAAAATCATCTTGAGCGAGAAGGTGCATTTTAATTTAAGCTAAACGCGGCAATAAAAAATATTTGTGTCTGAGACAAGGAAAATCCGTGACAAGTTATGCACGAAAAGCCGTTACGTTCACTCAAATTCACTGTGTGTTGCGGCTATCACGCGCGAGCAGTGATTGGGCCGTTTATTTTTTAATTTTTTTGGGTTTTTTTTTTTTGGACGCAATTGGCAATATGTTTACTGTTACTGGCGAACGCTATAGGGCCATGATAAACGACTTTTTACTGTCGGAATTAAATGAGCGATATTTGTAAAACATTTGATTTCAACAAGACAGCAACTGCATACACAGCAGAAGCCACAATGGAAATGGATGCGAAGAAAGCGTTTCCTAGTCGCGTAATATCCCATCTAAGCCATTTAGCATGACCAACAAGATCACCAGACTTAACCATCCCAAACTTAAAGTAGCGAGTTTATGCTAACAAGCCATAGAAAATTTCAGGCCTTAAGGCGATTATTCGACAGGAATGCCAACAGTTGTCACCGGAAATCTTTTCGAAAGTGGATATCAACACTGACGGCAACCACCTGGCGGACATCATCCTTTCCACCTAACATATACATTTTTAAGGGTCCAAAAAAAATTTCCATCACTCAAAATCAACGAACTAAGTTTTATTTTAAATATATCTGTGGCAATAAGGAAAAAGTGTTTAAGTCTAATTTTTAAGTTTCGTATGAGAGCAATTTTAAACTTTAAAATAATTTTTTTTGAAACATAACTTATCTTTAAACTTTACCAATGGGAGTCAAACGTATGATTTGAAAAAATATCTTATATGTACCAAAAGTACTCAGGCGTTGCAATTAATAAGTTGTGAAAGAAGTTTTTATGATTTCAAAAAATAGCATGTAGTTTCTTAAGCTTTTTTCCAAATGCGATCACGCAAAGAAAAAACATGGTTATTGTATGGTCATGGCAACCACACTATGTTCTCTGTAACAATACATGTTTGCTGTGAACAAATTATAGTTATTTTAAACAATACTTTGGTCACGATAAACAAGTTTTTGTAAACAGATAATCATTCATATGGTTTGAATATAACCACATAATTCAACCATAACATGTTGCTCTTAGATTATAGTTACCTCAACCATGTTTTTTCTTTGCGTGTGCTAAAACTGGTTTGATAAAATGTTGTTAATTCAGTGTCGCGTATACTTGTGTTATTTACTTTTAATGAAGATTTGCTCAGCCTTTCTTCTTTTCCTGCATTAAACATGCAATAAGAATGTTAGTTATTACTATCAACATCTTGTTAATTTGAAAAAACAAAACAACAAACAGTTCTTCAAGAATCTGTCTTTAATACCACAAAACATTTCAAGTCCTACTACAAGCCTTTTGTCACTCTCAATTTAATCATTTAATACCACAAATGACTAACAAAATTGTTACAAATACCAAACGATACTTGCAATGAAGTATCATCTACTTAATAATTGAATTGTTGGCCATAAATACTCTACATTGTATTTGTTTGAGCTCAATGATAATAAACAAAAAAAAATATTTGTCTAATCACCACCTACATTTGTTGGAAATGCAAAAAAACAGTTATTTAACCGTACGAAATTAAAATTCTAACAACAACAACAGTAACAAAAACAAACGATACCATTGAAAAAATTTTACTTATTTTTGTTGTAGCTTGATTAGCGAATGGGTTTGTTTGTTGTTTTCGCCCGCCTCATTTTGTCGGTGTGCAGTTGAAACCGAAAACCATGAAAACAATAAAGAAAAGTTACACACATTAAAAACTGGGGAAAAGTTGTGAGGAAAGTAGTTGGCGGCTAAAGGGTACCCTAAACGCAACTTATTTTTTAAATTTAATATTTTTTAAAGTCCATGATTCACTATCATACTCAGTCGTACGATTTGTCCAAAATTGCATGTGTGCTCAAAAAGTATGATAGTGTGGATTAAAAGTGTATGTGTGGAACAGACTTTTTGACAGATCTGTACGATTTTGCGATCTTTTGAAAAAATTCATAAAATAGTATTTTTCCATGCGATCAGAGTTGCAAAATCTTATTTTGAATGATAGTGTGGCATCTATATCGCCAAATGAATAGTGTATCCTGGCCTTAAATAGGGATGGACAAATAAATCAATTATCGATATATACATATATATTGTAGCGATATATTTAACAGTGTCGATATTTATCGGATATTTATTTAACGTGTGGTGCAAAAACAAGTACGTTCAGTACGTTCGAAAATGCATAAGTTGGCATCACTGCAAATTTCGTGTGTTCTAAAATGCATCACTGAAACGTCAAACACGCATCGCGAAAATAGCTGATGCTATGGATGAGTGAGTATTTTATTTCTTCTTTATTAATCTTATTTTGTTTTGAATTTTATTTAAAATTTTCGAATCTATTAGATATGGAACAAATTTTTTAATTCTTGATTTCATCTCAATCAAGAAATAAATTTATTATTAACTTCTTCATTTGTAATGTTAAGGCGTGCGATATTTTAAACAAATGATAAAATATTTAAGTTTACTCATCAAATAAGTATCAGCATCAGCTGTTTTGCACCAGCATCGCAAACTAATCACACATGCGCATAGATGCATTTCCGAACAAGCCCTATCTTTTTAAAAATAGGGGTTTCAGATGCTATCTGAACAACGAATATATATGGTTATGATATGGTCTCTGTAGCGATATATGTATTTTTACGATGAATATCTTATAGTTGTTTTAATCATTACTATGGTCACGATGAACAAGTTGACTATTTGACCATTAAATTGTTAATACATCCAAAAAATGCAACATGGTTACTTTGAGCTATAAAATTTTCAAAAAAAAACCAAAGTTTTATTACTGTTCCAAAATAATATTGTATTTATAACCATATTATATTATAACCATTATATTATTAAACAAATTATGATAGGTTTGTTCGAATGTAACCACAGTATGATTAAAAGCAAACGAATTTTGTTTGGTTTTTTGAAGTTTTGTGTTAAGATTTTTAAGATTATTAGGATCTAATTTTACGTATTTATGTTTCATAAAATAATATTTTAAAAATTCAGTAATTTGTCATATCGAATGATTAAATATAAACTAATAAACAATTGTGTATTGTATTATAGGGTATGTTTATATAAATATGTCTTTATAAATATACATCTCACTATATTATTTTTATTTTTAATAATAAAATAAAATTTCATTATAATATGTTCATATCATATTTTACAATATTATTTTTAGGTTAGACAATAATATGGTTCTAATATAACAATATTATTATTATTTATTAATTTATTTAATCGAGCCCAAGTAGGCCATATATGGTTAAAAGTAATTACAAAACAATGTACAAGAAATAAAAGACTTAAGGCTTATGACTAATTATCTTAATAATATTATGATTTAACTACAAGCATATAATTCAACCATAATATGTGTTGTTCTTAGATTATTGTTACGTCAACCATGTTTTTTAAATGCTTGATTGTGATGTGGTACGCCATCCTACAGAAACTTAATATGATCAAAGGCCATAAAAATTCCAACACCATGGCTCTTTAGCGCTAGCCGTTGAGCTTTTTTGAAAAAAAAAATTTTCCAATGATGCCACCAATACAAAATTCACACCAAACTCTCACCCTCTGTGCATGCTGCTGACAATTGTGGAACAAGATTAACGTGAGTATCTGCCTACTCGGCCTAAGCTCACGGTGGTCTTACCACCGAGTGAAACTTAGGCGTAGACTAGCGCCCCCATGGTGTAGTATAACAACACTTTACGATTGCCACCAATCGCTTTTTGTGTGTGATACAGTCACAATGAGTAGCAATTTATATAATATGGCAAGCCTTTCCAAGGCAAGCCTAGATCCACATTATAACCTCTTGCTTAGGGGTTTGGAGGTTATCCAAACTCCGACTGTTGAGAGTGCAACAGCACACTTGATCGACCTTGCACCTTACCTACATAAATCGATCTTAAACCACAACCACCATGTGTACCCCCGAAGGGGACCTCACCAATAACCGGTCACAGAGAGGGGCCACCGATACCCGTGATACCAGTCCTTTCGGCACTGGTCGGGCCTCGAAGAGGACCCGCGATTTTTATCACAGACCTTTTCTTCCAGATTTAGGCTCTAGGAACCCTAGCGTCTGGTGCCCCTATTTTCCCCGAGTGAACCGCGTCAAAGCATTTGCCATTCCTGCAGTGACAATTGGAACCCCCGGGGGGAGCATGCTGCTGACAATGATGCAATGACACATCTGGGTTTTTTCCCATCCCTAGACGTGTCATTATTGTTTGTTGATATTTGTCGCCGCGATAAAAATGTTTATCAGAAAAGAAGATTTTTCGGCCAAATTCGATATTAAATTCCAGCAAAATTCTACAGAGCGATAATGCTCAATTTAACCTTGATGGCATCGTTAAATGCTAAAATTGCTATTCTTAGAACCCAAAAACCCGTCTGAACACTTCATTGGTGTATACCTGTTCAAAAAAAGTCTGGTCATGCAACAACTGGTGCTAAATATCACAGTTCCTTCTGTCTAAATTTAATGATGATGTGGCCACAAGCTACACAGCCAGTTAAACAATTCAACTGAGATTTCGTATCCTTGACAGCCTCTGCAGCAGACTTGAGCGATGTCAATTACAGTTTGTAATTAATTATACATGCAATTACGCAATGCTATGTAATTTTAATTTTAATTGTAATTGGAATTTTACAACTACAATTACTTGAACTATTTGTAATTGTAATTGAGATTTTTTAAATTACAAATTAAGTGTAATTTTTAATTGAAAAATAACAATTAAAAATTACATGTAATTGTTATTGAAAAAATTCAATTGTAATTAAATATAATGAAAAATTTTTAAGAATATAATTGAAGTTTGTTCAATTGCAAGCAATGATTATTGCTTAATTACAATTATAATTACTTGTAATTTGTAATGGAACATTTTCAATTACATATTACATGTGTAATTGAAAATTTGCAATAACGTGTAATGTAATGTGAAAATATTCAATTACAAATTACAAGTAGTTCTAATTGATTTAAGGCCCAGATTTCAATTACAATTACTTGTAATTGAGAATGAGCAATTACACATTATAATAATGTGTAATTGAAAATGTTCAATTACAAATTACAACTAGTTGTAATTGACTTGAGGCCCAGATTTAAATTACAATTACTTGTAATTGAGAATGAGCAATTACACATTACCTGTAATTTTAGTGTAATTGAATCTCCCCATTTCTGCTCTCTAGCCTGTCAATAACACCAGCACTCTTCACTATATGTATAACTATCTCGTTCTAAGTTATTTTTTTCTTTCTTTTTCTCCTTACGATCATCAAGTGAACTTTAATATTTCCCGAAATTTAAGGACTTCTCAGGAAACTAAGATGCAAAGTCCCCTCATCAAGTTGCTATATTTCCACCCAGGACATACATATATAAAACCTAAAAAAATAAATTGGGAAATAAAAAAATTCTTTTGTACCCATTCCTGGCTAACTGTTCATGCCAATACTGCCAATGTAGGGTATATTTCATAATGTAATCTTTGTATTGCAAACACATGAATCAGCTCAAAGTGTTTTTAAAGGGGTGTTTAAACATGTTAATGGGAGTTTATTGTTTTTCCGTGTTCAAAGTCATTTTATCTTTATTTTTATTATTTTTTTGTTTTCTCTAAAAAATTTTTTCTTTCTTTTTTCAAGAGAAATACAAAAAGCAAAAACAAGTTTTTCAATATTTTTTCCGGCCTTTGCTAATGGGTGGTCTAAATAAACATAATAATCACACAATGATAGTGCATGTTGTCTACACCTCGATTTTCAGTTTTTATTTATTATTTTATTTTAACTACTTTATTGTTGTTATCGGTGCACAGTGGCACCTTTTTACTTTTATTTTTTATATTTAAAATTTAAAATATTTAAAATTTAAAGTACATGAAAATCATGTCAATATCGGTACACCCTTTAGTTTTATTTGTTATACTTTTTAATACAGCAAATTGCCAAATACGGTTACAAAAATAAGGTCATATAAGGTCACTATCGGAGCACCCTTTAGTTTTTTCGTATTATTTTGTTAGAGCGGCGATAATAAACACTGACACAGTAACAAAAATAAAATTAATAAAAAAGGGAGTTCCCTAGATGTCGTGAGTTTAAGTAATTTTGCCTTCCCCTATAAATGTTATAGGCAGACACTTGATATTCACACAGGGTATTTACTGCTAAGCTCTAGTATAAAAAATAATTAAAAATTAACGGGTGCCCCATAAGACGTGAAAAAAATAAACAATATTTATTTTTAAAATTGTACATTGTACGGAACCTTGAACCCTGATTTGATTTTTTTATTAAATAATTTTAGGAAGCTTTTTATTTTTATCACATTTTTTATTCTAAAGACCCACAGTGCACGTTGGTAGACTCTTTTAGAAGCAAAAGTTTTACGTTTCTGTATTTATCAAGATATAAACTACCGTTATCTAAAGTGAAATCTGTTTTAAAGGCGGTGTGTGTGTAAGTGTGAGTGTGTGTGTGTGTGTATGCGTGTTTTGTATTTTTATTGTATCATTATCTAAGTATCCATTGTTTAGTACTAGAACTTTCGAATATAGACATTTGTTATAAAACTCTATTTAGGAAGTAATTTTAAATGGATGATTGGAGGGAAGTTTTTCCTTGGTTCTTTTATAGTTTAATTGTTATTGTTTGTTTATCATTACAATTAGTGGTTGAAATGATTTGTTGGCTATTAAACAATTGATGGTTATTCGGTAAAATATAGAGAAATAAATTTTATCAATTCATATTCTGTTGCCAAATGAGGATAAAATATAGATTATAATTTTGGAATGTTGTTAATGATGATAATATGATGAAAGATTTTTTTCAAGAAAAAATCAACAATTTTAGATTAGGTTAGGAATACAATTTTTTTTAATTAAAATTAAAAAGAGTCATTGTTTCGTTAGTTGTGTGGCAAGTGGCACCCTCCTTTTGAAGCACACACATTCACATTCATATCTTCCAATTCGGGCCAGAAAAAGTTCGTTATCATCTTACGATAGCGAACACAGTTACCGGCCTCATTTTGGAAAAAAACGGCCCGATGATGCCGCCAGCCCATAAATCGCACCAAACAGTTACTCTTTGTGGTGCATTGGATTTTCGACAATAACTCTTGGATTATTATTCGCCACAATGCGACAATTTTGCTTACTGACGAATCCACTGAGGTGAAAATGTGCCTAATCACTGAAAATGATTTTCTTCGAAAATTGATCACCCACTGTTGCCATTTCTGGAATAACGTTAACGCGTTGCTCGATTGTGTATCTTTCCATGGTTCAAATTGAGTTAGTCTGAAATTGAGAAATCAAATTAAATGCAGAAAAAGCTTAGGTGTGGTTTTTGAGAAATTTAAGTTGGTTCATACATTTTAACATTATCATTTACTAACCCTCGTAGTGCTATAAATTTATTGCCATTAAAATAAGAAAATTAAACAATTTGAATCCATTTTGTTTGCTTAGTTGCATGTCGCTCCTTTTTTTTTTTTTTTGTTTAATTTTCTTTAATATTTGCATATTTTTTCGCTGTTTTTATTATCTTTCAGTTTAACATGTTTATTCGTGTGCACTGCCAAATAACACCTCCTACATCAAACTCGCACACTTACACAGGCCATTAACAAAATGTTTTTATTGTGAATTATATGCATAAAAAAGCTAAAAGCAAGCGACAGAGCATTAATATTAATAATTTTCCTCTTTTGTCTTGTTTTTTTATTATTTGTGTTTTCTAATATTTTGTTCGAAATTATTATTTTACAAAAATCATGCAGAATTTCCAGTTATTTTATGTTATACTTGTGTACACATCATTTATATGCAGATTAACCAAGTGTCGTTAGTTTGAATGAATTTAGAAAACAGCACCAACCCTAATTTTAATAAAAAAACATAAAATAAAAACAAGTAAGAAGGCTATATTCGGCCGTGCCGAATTCTACTCTTCACCGCGTTGATTTTATTTATACAGAATTAGGTACAAAATTGGTTTAATTTAAGAGACAAAGTCATTAAAAAAAGAACTCCTCTTTTTTGTTCCGCTAATCAACAAAATCTCTTATACGGTATATGTATATCGACACCCGAAATTCCTAATCATGTAAAAATTGTATAGAAAATTTTCTTTAAAAATTTTAAAGAATTTTTTTTTTTTTTTTTTGTAAAAATTTTATAGGAAATTTTTTAGATTGTTTTTGGTTAAAATTTTAGAGAATTTTTTTTTTTTTTTGTAAAAATTTTTAAATTTTTTTTTAATTTTAATAGAAAAATTTTTTTAAGTACATTGTTTATTGAATTTTTTTTTTGAAAATTTTAGTAAATTTTTTTTAATTTTTTGGAAAATTTGTTTAAAATATTTTTTTTTAATTTTTTTTTTAAATTTTTTATAAAAATTTTTTGTAAAATTTTTTTTTTTAGTTTTTTTTTTTAATTTGTTTTTAAATTTTTGGAAATTTTTTTTTGTTGAAAATTTTTTGAAAATCATGAAATCATTTAAAAAATATTCCTTTACCAATTCCCCCCCGGGTTATTGACTGCTCCCTAGGCACCCTATGTGTCTATTGGCTACCTCTATGTGTATTGCTTTCTATAAAGGTCTTTAATATAAATCAAAGCAGAAAAACCCTACCAACCTAAAACCAAACAAAAATCGCCCCTCGTAGGGGGTTATTGATCCCCCGAGATCTGTATGCACTCCTTGCGATCTACATACCTGTCGCGGTCTAATATGTATTTGACAAAAAAAAGCAAAGAGAATCATTAAAGCCGAAAAAAATTAAAAAAACGTTAAAAAAAATTAGGTGGACATGGTTTTTGGCCCGCAGCCTTCAAAAGAATGAATTACTGAATCGCAATCCCACAATTTGCGTGATTCTGCCCCACTGTGGCGCAGTCGGCCGGGTTCCATTTGCTACTTTAAACCGAATATAGCGATTACGGAAATTTTGATTGAATACCAAATCTGAATTTTCAATAGCTGTTTAATGTCAGTGTAGATAGAAATATCTATAGATATAATAAAATAGTAAATTTTTTCCTGTCTGTCTGTCTTTCTATTTTGTGTTCGCATCACGTTAAACCTACTGCAAGAATTTTAAGAAACTTTTATGAGTAAGTACCTTAATATCTAGATTCCAATATAGGATACTTTTTTCCGCAAAAATATCTTATTTCCAAGAGAAAGTGGAGAAAAAGCAGTGAAACAAGAGGTACTGCATACTTTAAGGCATCTTTTATTTTTGAAAGCGGAATATTTTTAATACGGTTGCGCAACAGATGGCGCTGTTTTAAAATAATGGTATAAATTACTTGCTACCAAATATCCAACTGAATAAAATTTTTATTTGATTTGATTTTTTAGTTTGTGGGATAAATTGTTATTAAAATATTTTAAACAAATAAATAGTTTAAACATCTTTTATAGAGCTTTACAATAATTTTTAGAATTTTTAGAATTTTAAAATTTTACATAAATTTTAGAATTTTATATAAATTTTAGAATTTTATTCAACGATATAGTTAATACGTATACGTAAAGCACTATAAAAGTAAGAGTCTTAAAATTTGGTGTGTTACTTTCAAAGCAAAATCAAACAAAATATTATCAGGACGCACACAAGAAGTCTGGGTACAGCTAGTTTATGAATATGAATATTGGGCCTGGTACCATTTCCAATAAAGTGTTACTGAGCACCACTACAGCTGAAATAGATAAAATAAAACGCAAGTGCGGTTGGAATAGCCCAAAATAAGGGCTGAAGTAGCCCATGCAGTATTAGAGTGGAGCGCCCATTATGTATGAAACAGAAAGCGTGGACAAGCAAAGACCCTACTGAGTGAATCGACCAACGAGCTGAGAGCAATAGCAAGAAACAGAGAATCCTAGAAACATTTTTTTTTTAAAAACTATGTCAATAGTCTGTGAAGAAAAAGTGGAATTTGAATATGTCATCGCTGATTTTCATATCTAATGAAACCTTATTTTTATTTAAAAAGTATTTTGTTTGTTTTTTAATAACAATAAAAATAATTACTTAATAAATACTGAAATAAATTACTACTTTCATCTCTACTTTAAATTAATAATTTAAAAATTCTTTCAAAAACTTAAAACTATATTTTGTTTCGCGTTAATATTTTGTTTGTTTTTTCTGTCTCTCACTTCAATATAAAGTATTTACACTATGTCGCAGCCTGTTTGCCCATTTACTTTGCAAACTCAATTGAAAAGATCCAGTAGGCCATTTAAAAACTCATAGGCAATGTCACCCTCGGCATCGGCTGCCTTATTTTTCTTAATCTTTTTGGACTTTATGGATTTTTTCGTTTTTGCAGTTGTGTCGGGCTTTATTTCATTGGTTAATGTAACCTGATCAGCTGCAACATTGAGAGTAGTAACGGTTGCAGCCATAGGCGCTACTGATTCGGCAATTCTAACAGCTGGAGCCGTACCGATAGCTGTGCCTTTGTCATCTTTACTTTGCACAGAATCTGCAGCAGTGCGAGTCGCACTATCCGAGGCAGATAAAGTATTTAGGGGAGCACGAGTAGAAGTGGGTTTCGGATCCTCTTCATCATCATCTTCTAGTTCATCTAGGAAACTTGCTATACTAAAACCACCATAGTCGGCGTCAGCGGGAGCTTCTTCTTCAGCCTCAGCTTCAGTGTAATCATCAGCATAGTCGGTATCAGCATCGGCATCATCATCAGCTTCATCATCATCTTCATCCTCATCGTAATCTTCTTCATCTTCTTCATCATCAACAGCACCGGCTGAAATTAAAGCAAAAAAAACATATTTATAGCATTTTCCATTAAAACAGACTTTTCCTTAAACAAAAAATATCAACTCACCACCAAAACCGAAAATATCATCATCGTCATCATCATCTTCTTCCTTGTTGAGTGACACGGGAAATGGTTCGGCATCTGCTACTCTCAAACCTTCAGGGCCAAATTTGAAACATGACACTCTTAAGGCTGCCTCAACTTCATCGTCAGCCCTCAATTCAAAGCCCAAACAGGCCTTGAAATTGTCCTTAGCCTTGGACAAACCATAAACGCGACCACAGAACTGTGAGTAGCCACCAGGAAGACCAACACATATCGGGCGAGCTCTTCTGCTGGACACCGTTCTGGTAGCCAACGTCAAATCACCATATTTCAAACTAATAGACATTTTTTGATTACCCAAATAGGACATTCTAGCACAACCGGGTCCCTTGACAGGAATGAAGGGTAAATTAAAGTCCCGACAACAATCACAGTGATTTTCTTTACAGTTGCAGTATTTAGCCAAACCAGTAGGTTCCTCTTGCGTCTTGACTGGCGTAGTGGCCTCAACTGGTGCAGCCACTGTGACAGGAGCCAAAGTAGTAACCACTGCGGGAACTACAGTAGACATAGACTGAGGAATTTCATCGGCATATTGATCAATAATTTCATTGTCCGATTCATCGAGTATCTCATTTTCATTGTTGACATTAAAATTCTCATCTGTGGTGTCATACATATTTTCGACATGATTGGGAGCTAGAGGACCTACATTGGGATCGATTTCTTCTGGAAGCAAATCAAATTGTTTAAAATGTTCTGAATTTTTGTCTCCACGATGATAGACAGCAGCCTGTGTGGTGCAGAGATAAGCAAAAGCTAAGCACAATAGGAGCACAGTGTTTCGCATTTTCAGGTGGAATTTTAAGGAAGATCGAACAAACTTAATCTGAAAAGAAATACAAACAATTGATGGGAAAGAATTAAAATCAATTCAGAAAGGAGCGTTTAATTATAATTTTTTCTCGAAAAGTTTTAATCTTACAAGTCATATGGAGCCGTTCATGGAAAGCAAATTCATTCGTATTTGGGTTAATTGTTCTTTAAGGAGGTATGAAACGAAACGTGCAATATGGAAGCCTCGGTAGGCTAGTAGGTAGTGTACTAGTCTATTAGTGCGAGGTTGTGGGTCCGATTCCCACCAAAGAATTTTTCACTACAAGTTGGCAGGAAGACCAAGAAGGAGCTTGGATATAATATGGATTCCTCAAAATGGTTAACTGCGTTTGTGGCAGGTCACGTACTTTCAAGTATTATTTGGCCAAGTTAAAAATCGAGGTAAGACGATACTAGCTGACTGTGCCTGTAAATAGGGTAATATAAAAAGGCTTTGGGACCACGGGCAGACACATGGAGATGCTGTGAGGACCTTAGCCTTAAGCTAAGAGCAATTACCATAGACTCTGTGATGAGGAAGAATATCGACATGTATCAGTTGCCCGTCTGAAATCACTACAGTCGAGAGTATATGAGTTTTATATTTTACTATAGCTGACCCGGTCCGCGTTGCTGGCCTAAGCAAACATTAGTGTTGTATTACCACATGATTTAAATTGAGCTTTTTACAAAGTTTACGGCCTTTAAATAAAAATCCATGGAATACCTATCATAAAGTTTTTTTTACAGAATACCTAACATATGGTGTAGATATGGGCTCAATCAAAAAAGAAACGAATGTATTTAAGACAAATTGGAAATTATATTTATTTATTACTACATCTTAGGGCCAGCGGATAGAGAAAGTTGTTTGTTTTTTTATTTGGTGTAAAAACGTATACATTTTTTGGCGTGCCAACTCGGGAGCAAGCCACATACAACCGTGTGAAAAACATGAATTTTTCAAAATCCAAAGCCAGCAATAGTAAATGATTGGCCTTGTACTTTGTTGATGATAATAGAATTGGAGCAGCTTGAATTGGAATCGTAAATCGTTGGAAATCATCGGAATTCGTGGAATAAATACGTCTTCCTCTTTGAATCTGCCACCAATGATTGTTGCCTCGATTAAAGTTGGTGAACAATTGTTGATGGGCAATCTGGTTCCGTTGCATAACTTTGGTGCGTTTAAGCTGCGAATAAGAATTACCGGTGATCCAACCTTTAATGTTAGTACATGCGGTGGCATTCCGGGTGGTTCCACTGAATCCAAAAATTCAGTGGGATAATTGACGGCTTGTTCTTCATCCGTTACTGTGTCGATCAATTTGTATTTGATTAATTTGCCGGGCAGATTCAATTGAATTTGCTCATTGAGCTTGTTGACATCATAATTTGTTGGTGCCAAAATTGCACGTTCGCACAGCCAATCCGGATTTTTGTAGGAGGTTGTTAGACTTGGAAATACCTTGTCGACAACGGTTTGAATATTCATTTGGATTTGACAGATATTAGGCGGGAACGAAACCTCGTTCGTGACGCGATTAATTAAATTTTTCCATTTCCGATGTCCAAAAGTTGTATAACAATTAATGCAAAACAAATCAAATGCAGTCAATGAGCAATTGAAAGCAAAGTTTGTTCAAAAATTTACCGTTATTTTTTATCAGCGTTTGAAAAAAAAAACTCCAAAATGTGCACAAAGTGTAGGTATCTTAAATGCCAGAGTATAGAAAGTTGTTTATCATCGGATGATAATATAATATTATTTTTAACTTATTGTACAATGAATGTTGCACCTTAGTAAGCACGGAATATCTTGTGTTATCGAATGATGTAAATATTTTGTAAATAAACCGAAAACTCGGATTTTGAATGCAACATTTCGAAAGTTTTAAAATTTTGATATTGGATCATTAAACACTGTGTAATTTTTTAAGTCATGGCAAAATAACCGTATACGGACACACTACGTGATAAAAGACAACAAAAAAAAAGACGCCTGTCTCCCAGTTTTGCCCAAAGTCCTCCAGGTTTTTTTTATGGGCCCTCAAAGATGTGGGGCCTCGATGTCATTTTTGCAAAAAAATGATCATTTACTCAAGCTCATATTTTGCAAACCGTTTGGAATTTTGATATACTCTCTGAGGCAAAGTTGTAGCTCTTGTCATAAAGAACAAAAATTGTGAACATATAAAATCAAAAAAACTTCCTCTTCAAGGTCAAAATCGCAAAAAACTTTAAAAAAGTCAATTTTTTACCTTTTTTCCCCTGTTCATGTCCATAGGTAGCAAACCGTTCAAAATTCAAGGAAACAATCAACTACAAAAATGAACCTAAGATCTCAATAAACAACTTTCTAGAAATATGAACTTCCTAGGAATGATTCTTAACACCGTTTATGTAGCGCTTAGGTAGCCGCAAAAGTGAAAAATTTCCCGGCCGCAAAAGTGAAAAATTTCCTGGCTACCTAAGCGCTACCTAAACGTTGTTAAGAATCATTCCTAGAAAGTTCATATGTTCTAGAAAGTAGTTTATTGAGATCTTAGGTTCATTTTTGTAGTTGATTGTTTCCTTGAATTTTGAACGGTTTGCTACCTATGAACAGGGAAAAAAGGTAAAAAAAATGAATTTTTTAAAGTTTTTGCGATTTTGACCTTAAAGATGAACTTTTTTTGATTTTATATGTTCACAATTTTTGTTCTTTATAAGAGCTACAACTTTGCCTCAAAAAGTATATCAAAATTCCAAACGGTTTGCAAAATATGAGCTTGAGTAAATGATCATTTTTTTTAAAAAATGACATCGAGGCCCCACATCTTTAAGGGCCCATAAAAAAAAACCTGGAGGACTTTGGGCAAAACTGGGAGACAGGGGTCTTATTTTTTGTCTTTTATCACGTAGTGGTGTCCGTATATGGCTATTTTTTTCCGTGTTGCACTGTGAAATTTAATGAATAAATTTTATATGAAATTGTACCAAAAAAGTATAAAGTGATGTGTCGGTTATACCACATTTGGTACAATTATACCACAAATCCAAACACTGATATACATAATCATTTTTAGAGAATTAGATAGTTTCAACTGTTGCGACCAATAAAGAAAAAAAGCAAAACAAATTTAACCCAGTTTATTTGCTGCACATATCAATCAATAAGTTTTTAAATCAACACATCTCTGGTGATTTCTGTCTTATTGACATTGAAAAAAAAACACATATTGGATGACCTAAAAAATTTGTTTCAGCAGATATCTTTATTCTTTTTTAGCGTGTGTATCCACTATTATTCTACACTTTAAAACATTATTTAAAAAAAAAAACACAAATAAATCTATAGTTTTTAGTTTTAATAAGTAATTGTTGTTGTAAGATATACATGCATACATATTTGGTCACACACTTTCTAACAATTTAGTTGTTATGGTATTGCGACAGAAAAATTTCACCACCAAACAAACACAGAAATTCTTTTAAAACTTTTCAACAAGTTTAATGTTTTCAATTGTTTTTTTTTTTTTAGTTTTTGTTAAAGTTGACACAACAGCAGCTACGACAACAGTGGTTCTGCAAGTTCGTTAGCCCACCTTCTTGTTTAACTTTTAAGCTGCGTGTATTGTTTAAGCCACTCTTTCTATATGAATTTAAATTTTCATTAACAATTAAATAACACACACTAACCTAACTGAATCCACTAAATTAAAATATTTAACTTTACTACTTGTTTTAAAAACTTCTTGTAAATCGAAACAAAAAAAAAATTTTTTTCATAAACAAAAGAAAAAAGTGAAAAAATGGTTTAATAATTTCACTCTCGTTTTGTAGTTTTCGGACAAAGTCTAAATAACAGTCAGTCGTGGTATGAAAAATATGCGTGTAAATATTCATTAAATATTTTTTTTTTTTTTAACAATTTTGGTTGAAAAAAATAACCTTTTTACCTTAAGTGTGCGTTTATTTGTTAACAACACATACATGTAAATAAAATAAAATCAAATAAATTATAGAGGAGAAATTTCATAAATACCTTCTATTTCTTTTTAAGGTGCTGGCTGTTACAATAAAAAGTAAATATTTTTACGGAAGTGTGATAAAAGTGAAATTTATGCCTTCCATCCAATAACCTAAACGCAAATTAAGTTTGAAATATTAATTAACTGCCTAATAAAACTAATAGTTTTAATATTGTTTATGCACATTTTTTTTCTACACTTTAATACTACAAATTTGCTAAATCGTTTTGGTTGCAATGGTAAATGGTTTGTAATTTTTACAGCATTACAACCATTGCGAAACCATAAAATACTTATTTTTGGATCATTGTAGGTATGCGAATCCGCCAATATGGTACACGGACCTTTTATACATATATGTATATACATTTACTATGTACACATTTACTTTGTATACATATGCATTCATGCCTAAAAATGAGAAAAACAATTATCGATATTTCATATACAAGTCGAATTTTCACCAAAAATTCGCAACAATCGTAATTTTCCATAAAAACATATCTTCGCTAGTTTCGATTTTATGGAGAAATTTCTCATAGTATTTTCCAAAATATTACAAGTATTTACCAAAAACAAAAAATTTTACAAAAAAACCGAAAATTTATTTATAATTTTTCAAAAAATTAAATTTTCTCTACAAAATCTAACTTTTAAAAAATTGTTTAAAATATCCACCAAAAATTAAAATATCACAAAAAATCGATATATTAAGCCTAGTACTCTGTTCGAATTTGTGAAAAATGTTGAGCAACATTTATTATTTCACAAGCAAAATTTGACATTTAAAATGTGGTGTCTATCTCGCGATTTGAAAGAATTTTACGATTTTATTGTTTTTAAGTTAACATTTCTAAACAATGTGGTATATTGTTTAGAAATGTTAACAAAAGCCAAGCGATCAACTGTTGTTTGAAAAATTCCACATGAAATAATGCCCATTTGCTTTATTTCACAGCTTTCATAAAATGTTGCCAGAAACATTTCAATGTTTTTCCACAGCAAAAAGACAGTACTACTTCTGCATTAGAATTAAGGCCGGCGCACATAGAATCCTTCATACGTTATACTTTAACGTTCTCAACTGAAATCAAAGCAACAACGGAAGAGGTTGACACAATGAGTACTTTGTAGACAGATATTAAATCAGAAAAGAAAACACTTAAAAAGCTTTTTTCTCCATTTTAATCTTTTAAATTAAATTATTTTGTTTTATTCTTGTTGCCACTCAATATAAAAATTTAATTTTGAGAGAGAGGAACAAAGAGAAACCAATTTATACTTTCAACGTACGTTAAAAGTTAAAAGTTGTCCAACTTTCGTACTTTGCCTTGACGGAGACGTACTGATTGTGACAACACTCATTAGAAAAGCTGTATTTCAACTTTCTTGTACGTTGAAAAAGTCGACGTATAACGTAAATAATAAAATAAAAAATAACTCCGCTAATCAGCAAATTCTCTTATACGGTAAATGTATATCGTCACCTGAAACACCTACCCATGTAAAAATTATATAGAAAATTTTATAGAATTTTTTTTTCTAAATTTTATAGAATTTTCTTTTCATTTTTTTTTTTCTCTCTAAAGCCTAGTACTGTGTTCAAATTTGTGAAAAATGTTGATCAACATTTAATATTTCACAAGGAAAACTTGACATTTAAAGTATAGTGTCTATCTCGCGATTTTGAAGAATTTTACGATATTATTTTTACTAAGTATTCCACAAATGTTAGCAAAAACTATTGTTCGAAACATTCCACGTGAAATAAATAATGTCCATTTGCTTTATTTCACAGATTTGATAAAATGTTGCCAGAAACATCTTAATGTTTTTCTACAGCAAAAACAGAGTACTACTTCTGCAACATTTTTTCATGACTTTTTCATAGAAATTTTTTTAAGTATGTAATTTAACAGCATTCCTCATGAAAACTTTCTAAAGCTGGTACGGCTTTAGAAAAAAATTTCCTAGAAGCGAAATTTACCCAAAAACCTAAAAACCGTTATTTACGTTATTTTAAATTTTTTTTATAAAAACAAAAAATTTACTAAAAAATAATTTCACTCTAAACCGAAAATTCTCTTTACCGATATTTCAACAAAAAAAAATAATATTTTACCAAAAAATCGAAATTGATTCAAAAATTTTAGGTTCAGCCAAAAGTTAAAATTTCACAAAAAAAAAATCAAAGTACATTTGTATCACAAAAAATTTAAGTTTATATCGATTATATCACAAAATAAATTTGATTTTTACAAAAATAATAACTTTTTGATTAAATTTTGAAAAAACCTAAAATTCATATTTCACTGAAAATTAAAAAAGTAATATTTAAAAATTTTCAAAAAAAATCAAAAGTCAACTAAAAATTCAAATTTTTACCAAAACAGAAATATTTCATCAAATTTTTTTTGTTAAATTCACAAAAACCCTAATTTCACTATAAAATTTAAATTATACTTAAAATTAAAAAATAATAAAAATTCAAATTTTCACCAAAACAAAAATATTTTCGCCAAAAGACCATAAAATTTAAATTTTTACTCAAAAACGCATTAAATTATATTAGTTATATAAACCAAACAAAGTTAACAAAAAATTTACAATTTAATGAAAGAAAATTTTAAATTTCACTTAAAATATCGCCAAAAAAAAGTTCTCCTTTTTTTTACAAAATTTCTTAATTTCCCTATAAAATTAAAACATCGAAAAAGTCAAAATATCGAAACTGTATTTTCCGAAAAGCAATACTTCTTGCTAAATTTCCCTATAAAACAAAATTTTTCTCAATTGAAATTTTACAAAAAATCAAAATTTCACCAAAAATCAAAACTGAAAAAAAAATTTACCAAAACTTCGTCACAAATCAATTTGTGGTAACGTTTTTTCGCCAAAGATCGACCTAATTATGCAACAAGAAATCATCTATATATGTAAATCAAATGTAGTTCGTCGGTAATCGCATCTCCTAAAAACGTCTGCACCGATTTGGCCTAATTGTTTTTTTAAATCTAAACAAGCGCGTAAGGCGTAACAACGTCTAGCGCCTAGCTTTGAACAAACCTAAATAAGACCGCAACGTTTTGTAATAAACAGTAATGTTAACATATTTTGTTTAGTAAAATCTAATAAATTTAAACGCAAAACGAGATAAAATCATCTAGCTAAAATGGCTTACACAAAAAAGCAACAATAAAATTTGGTTTGCACCCAACTTCGCTACCTAACGCTCTGTCAAAATTGGAGTTTTAAATTGCCAATTGCGTTGACGCCGATATTTAGGTTTGCTTTATACATTTTGTATGTACATGAGAATTTTTGACACTTATTTTATGCCTTACGCGCTTGTTTAGGTTTAGCAGTTAGGATTTTACGGAAAGACAAATTGACCACGCCCACTTTTTTAGTAGCTAGAGAACTGAAATAGGTAGATCTTGCAAATTTTTAACCAATAACCCACTTATTAATATACATCGTTTAGCAAAACACAAGCTGGATTAGAATAGTGGGCGTGGTACCTCCAATGCAATGTGAACAATTATTATAGTCTGCCTGGAGATCTAAAATAGGTAGAGTCTTAAAACTTTGCACAATTAACCGTCATACTAATGTTCATAGTCTAGCAGAACACAGACTGGATTTGGAGGGTGGGTATGGTACCTCCCATACAAAAAAATTATTGTAGTGTATCTAGAGAACTACAATATGTAGAGCCTTGAAAATTTGCACAAGTAACCCTCATACTAATGTGCATAATCTAGCAAAATACAGACTGAATTAGAGTAGTGAGAGTGGTACCTCTCATGCAAAGTAAAATATTATTATCGTGTTTATACGCATAAACTAGCAAAAAACAGATTGGATGAGAACAGTAGATTTCGTACCTTGCATATAAACTGAAACAGTTTTGTTGTGGGAATAGTGTACGTTTTTAAGTTAAAAATTGGCCATACTTTTTCTTTCCAAGTTTGTATTGTATTTTTTGTGGATGGGTGTAGCGAATCGCACCGGGGATAGCTAGTTATTTATAAAAAGAGGAAGACCGAAATTTTAAAAAGTAATGCCAGAACATTTAATCGAGATTAACCTAAAAATTTAATTATCGATATTTTTTTAAATTATACTTTTTCCCAATCCTAGTTCGAGTATATGAGTGTTCAAGAAACCCTAACCTTTCTCAACATTTTAGGGTTACAGATAAAACAACTCAAGTTTTAGAAAAACTCAATAAAATTAAAACTTTTAGGCCCGTTACACAGTGCAACAGTGAAAAAAGCACCAGGTACTCACTATGCAGATTCGATAGGGGTACCAGAGCTGAGTAAAACTCTAGTTTAGTTTGGCTGGATTAGTAGCCGTTTTGTTTTTTTTTTTTTTTTTTGCCCCTCAAAGTTTTTGAAAGTGAGTGTGACCACCAAAAAAAGGTGTCATCAGTTTTCGGCCAACCACTCCTTCAGTTTTGATGATAGCCATAAACTGTCTTCGGCAAAGTTGTAGCTGATAGTCTGCCGAAGAAATTTTTTACAAAGGTTTTCAAAAAAACATGTTTTCCGAGAGTTTTTCTAAAAAAAATTTTTTTGAAAAAACATATTTTTTTACTTTTTAAGTTTCTGAAGTTTCTGAGTTTAAGTTTCTGAAAAAATGAAGCCTTTGAGATGCCAAATAAATCTTCTGAACAAGATTTTACAATCTGAATACTTCTACATCCTCTAAAATGGCCCCAAAAGTGCATATTTCCAAAGAAACTTTTTTGAAAAAACGCATTTTTTTACTTTTTCAAGTATAACTTTAAAAAATCAAAATTTTTTGCTTACTCTCTTCTGAAAAATTTAAGCTTTTGAGATGCCAAACAAGTCTTCTGAACAATGTTTTACAATCTACGTCCTCTAAAATGGCCCTAAAAGTGCATATTTTTTGTCAGCAGTCACTTAAAATCGTCACACGCATAACAATAACAAAAAATTCTGATTTTTTTAAACTGACACATTTTTTTGGTGGGGAAGAAAACAAAACGGCTACTAATCCAGCCAAACTAAACTAGGGTTTTACTCAACTCTGGTACCGCTATCGAATCTGTATAGAGAGTACCTGGTGCTTTGCAAACAGTTTCAATTTGCCAATAGCTAAAGTTAGGATTTTATCGTAGAGATAATTAGATATTTGTAGTAAAAAACATTAACTTTAGCTATTTTCAAGTTGTAATAATGGGCCTTAATATGCCATCATTGACATATTCCTGAGTATAAACAAGTAAGAATGTCTTCACATGAACTAATAAACCGCTAAACGAAAATAAATCTCTAAAACTCATTGACATCTTTAACCCATACTTTCTGTAAATATACATATATATGTATGTATGTATGTATGTATGTATGTATGTATGTATGTATGTATGTATGTATGTATGTATGTATGTATGTATGTATGTAGTATGTATGTATGTATGTATGTATGTATTTAACATACTTCTTTATAATTTCTCTTTCTTAACAACATTATTACGAAATATTAATTTATTGTAATGATAATTTAAATGTTTGTACAACATGTTTACTGCTGCCTCGTTGTTGGCACTCTTACGAACATTATAATTATAATTTTATAATTTATTTTTTTTTTTTGTCTTTCTCGTTAACGGTTTTACAGAAATTATCATTTTTAATAATTAATCGTTAAAATAAAAAGAAACTGCTTTTACATTAACTTTTATTGTTGAATTCCCATGAAATTCCTAAAATATTTTATAAATAAATTAAACAAACATTAAAGATGAACAAGTTTTAAAATTACTTAAACATATTTTAATTATAATAATTAAAACTGGAATTTTTTTAATTGTGCAAGTATTTATACGACTTAACAATTGTCAAATATTTGTTTACATAATAATCTGTATAAAAATATGTATGTGAGAAAATACCGGATATTAAAAGCATATGGATAATAATTTAATGGATAAAAAAAACAAAGGCAAATGAATGAGTCATTCTTAAAAAATATTACATTTTTAAAATTAACTCTCATTAGCATAGAGAATTTTTACGGAGAGGTAAAAACTTAATTAGCTACATTATCATTTCCTACGGCGATTCTCCAACTTTTTTAAGACTTCCAAGAAGTAAGACTTAAAAAGGTTTAAAAATAAGAAAAAAGCGAAAGTGTCGAAACTTCGCCTAAATTGGGATTGATTTTCTTGATTCCTTCGCTTGCTCCTTGCAATGTTAAGTATGGGCCCACGGAATCCTATAACTGTTTCTATCGCTTCAGAAGTAATTATTTCTACCTAGAATAAGCTTACTGAGTCCCCTGTGGTAGTTACTGATCAATGGAAACACCAAAATATTCCTCAGCCATCTAATTTCCCTCAGTATTGTAGAGATCCGATACTAAGCATAACCTTGATACCTGTCCATCACTGCTCCCATATCCCTTTTGAACTTGCATACCCGTACCGTATTGAAAATAGTGTCAACTAAAATGATCACCTACTGGTTATGTCTTTTCTATTTCTTCTACACACATAAAGTATTAAGACCTTATATAGGGTGTTTTTTATAGAGGTATAGAACTTTAAGTTGCAATAAAACAACGATGGATTATTCGATTGACATGAATTTTATTTATCCGAAAGATAATCTTGTGGCATTACATTTTAAATATGATTTCTTGCATATGCCCGCCATGGCTGGCGCGGATGTAATCCAATCTGGACGTCCAATTTTCGATGACTTTTTCTAACATTTGTGGCCGTATATCGGCAATAACACGGGAATGTTGTCTTTCAAATGGTCAAGCGTTTGTGGCTTATCCGCATAGACCAATGACTTTACATAGCCCCACAGAAAGTGGTCTAGCGGTGTTAAATCACAAGATCTTGGAGGCGAATTCACAGGTCCAAACGTTCTTTCAATAAATCTATTGTGGCACGAGCTGTGTGACATGTTGCGCCGTTTTGTTGAAACCACGTCTCCTGGACATCATGGTTATTCAATTCAGGAATGAAAAAGTTAGTAATAATGGCTCTATACCGATCACTATTGACTGTAACGTTCTGGCCCCCATCGTTTTTGAAAAAGTACGGAGCAATGATTCCACCAGCCCATAAAGCGCACCAAACATTTAGTTTTTCTGGATCTAACGGTGTTTCGACATACACTTGAGGATTACATTCACTCCAAATGCGACGTAGCCATTCAACCAGAAGTGCGCTTCACGCAAAACAAAATTCGCTTATGAAAATCGGGAACAACGGTAATCTCGTTTTGGGCCCATTTGCAAACGTTGTTCAGGCGTGAATCTATTCATGATGAATTGCCAAACCAAACTAAGAATAGATCACTTGACAGCTGTTAAATCGGTCGCCATCTTGAAAAGTAATGCCAACTTAAAGTTCTATACCTCTATAAAAAAACAACCTTTATAATGTAGTTCTCTAGATATACGACAATTTATTATTTCTCCCATACTTGCGCTCAAAACATGTTCCATGTTTCATTTCAATTTAAAGTTGTGTGCTGCCAAATAAAACCCCTTTATTAATACATGAGTCAAACAACTAAAGATTTATTTTTCCTATTGAAATTATAACTAGCTATCCCCGGTGCGCTTAGCTACACTCATCTACAAAAAATGCAATAAACGCTTGGAAAAAAGTATGGCCAACCTTTATCTCGCTATTCTCACGACAAAACTGTTTCCGTTTATATGCAAGATACGAAATACCGATTTTTTGCTAGACTATGCGTATCAACACGATAATAGTATTTTACTTTGTATGGGAGGTACTACTCCCACTATCCTAATCCAGTCTGTATTTTGGTTACTTGTACAAATTTCAAGGCTCTGCATATTGTAGTTCTCTAGATACACGATAATAATTTTCACTTGGTATGGGAGGTACCACGCCCACCGTCCCAATCCAGTCTGTATTTTGCTAGACTATGCACATTAGTATGAGGGTTACTTGTGAAAAGTGTCGAGACTCTACCTATTGTTTATTGTCTAGGTACACGATAATAATTTTCACGTTTCAAGGCTTTATTTATTGCAGTTTTCTAGGTACACAATAATAATTTTTCACTTTGTATAGGAGGTACCACGCCCACCATTTCAATCCAGTCTGCGTTTTGTCTACACAATGTTTCATATTATGGGGATTACTGATACAAAATTCCAAGGCGCTACCTATTTCAGTTCTCTTGATTCAGGATAATAATATTTTAATTAACCACCCACGCCCACTGTCTTAATTCATTCTGTATTTTGGCGCATAAGCATAGGGGTTATTCGTGCAAAGTTTCAAGTCTCTATCTATTGTAGTTCGCCAGGAACACGTTAATAATTTTTCACTTTGTATGGAAGGTACCACGCCCACTATTCCAATTCAGTTTGTGTTTAGCTAAACCATTTACGTTAATATGGGGGTTATTGGTGCGAAATTCCAAGGTGCTACCTATACAGATTTTTCATTTTATATGGGAGGTACCGCGCCCATTATTTCAAGCCAGTCAATCTTTTTCTAAACTATGTATGTTAATATAGTGGTAAGGGGTGTAAAATTTCAAGGCGCTACCTATTACTGTTACCAAGCTACACGATGATAAATATTTACTTTGTATGGGGGGTTCCACGCCCACATCGAATATCAAAAAAATTAGTACCCTATATCTAGTAATATATCTAGTAATAAACTGTGAAAATTTCAGAAAGATCGGTTCACTGGTGTAGGCTGCTATAGCTTTCCGACAAACAAACACATTTTGTGCTTTATATATATAGAAGAAGATATAGCCCGTTCAGGCTGCCACGAAATTAAGTCATTTTGTGACTTCGGCTGAAATCAAGTTGAAATTACGTAATTTCGCATACATTTTACCATTGCCCAAATTAACTCATTCTACTTAATTTCGTCGAAATTAACTTGAAATTACGGTAGACAACGCTGGTTTTGTCGAAAAAGCTACTTTTTTTGCAACCATGACCAGATTTACAAGCTTGAAAGTCCGTTTTGTTTGAAAAGAATTTAAAAGCCAAATGAAATAATTGAAATATAAACATAATTGTACATTAATTTTGTTGTAGTGTTGTTTTTAATATTTATGTATATTTTAAATCAATACGAAAGTGTTGTGCGAAGGCTTTTTGAAAATAATTAAATTATACAAGTGTAACTAAACGTGATCAGCTGTTTGCGAAATTAAATCAAATGTCAAAAAGCCCAGTATGAACACTTTAGATTTCGTTCGTAATTTCAGCTCGAAATTACTTAATTTCGTGGCAGCCTGAATGGGCTAATAGATAGATAGGGAGATAGATATAGATTGCAATATTTTAAGTTTTTTCTTGGACAATTAAAAAGTTATAATTAAATATAGTTTTTCACAACTTGTACACAAACTTTTAATTTCAGAGACCAACTGAATTTGTTTGTTAAGTTTATGTAACATCAACATTAACAGAATCAACAACTGGTTAAACCATAAATCATCATTATTAACATCTTGCAACAGTTAACTTGTAAACGGGACTTGTTTGTCAATTATACACAACCAAAACATTTAAATAATATTATATTTGTGTTTAAGTTTTAATTTGACATTATTCTGTCTTTTTTGAATTATGCATGTCTTATACAGATGTATTTATTTTACCTAAAAAACACTTGTAATCCACTAAATGTTTTTTTTTTTACAAATCGTGATCTTTAAAAAAAAGAAAACACTAAAAACCGTCGTTGTAAAAAAATTTCACTTGTTTTTTCTTGTGACAAAATGACAGTGTCAAAAATATGCTGACTAATACTATCAAGATCCGTTTTTTATTTATTTTTAATTTAAGCGCACGTACGTGTAAACGATTCGCTTTTAGAACTAAAACTAAATTGAATTTTAGCGATCAAACCCAGTTATTGGTAGTAAAAGACATTGCTAGAGCCAACAATAACAGAAACAGCGGATTTAAAAGAAATTCCAACTCAGGTTTAAAGAAGACTCTGGCTTAAAAAAGAATCTGTGTGCAGGCAGTCAGTCAGTCAGTTCAGTTCACTTTAATTTCTTTGTTTGATAACAATTACCTGTCTCAAACATGTTGGCTGGCACACAACATGTTCGTTGTTTAAATTGAAAATTTCTTTAATGTTTATTTATTTCTTTTTTCCTTAACGGTCTTCTTTATGGGCACGTACCATCAGGTGGTTGGTTATGCCGTCTTTATATTGGAATTTGGCCAGCTGAAAGTAAGGCATGTTTGCCAGTAGTGTATGAAAGCATGTACAATGTTATGTACATTTAACAAATAAATACAATAAAAACTATATTAAAATCATATTAAATTAGCAAACGGAACATGTCTACGTTAAGTAGTGCTCAGAGCGATACTAGATTGTAAATGGAGAAAGAAACAATAGGTCTGTTCAGTAAGTTTTTTGGCAGAAACTACCTCAGAGAGATAAAACAGAAATTATCCTCGAAATAAGTGAACCAACGTAAATCAGCGCTAGGCTCCTAGCTTTATCGCAGCAATGAAAAACCTAAACCCCGTCTACATTACCCTCTGACATTAACATGTCTGAAAAAAAGTCAAATTTCATATTAAAAAACATTATTTTTTATACTGGTTTTTTAGATGAACTTTGACTTTTATTAAGACAGTTCATGGCTAATGTTGCAGCGGGTAAGAGCACAGCGATCTGTCATTAACAATAAAGTTAACTTATTTTGTTTAATAAATTTAATAAATTGAAACGCAAAATAGAGATAAAATCTCTAGATAGAGAAGAAATAAACTAAAATGTCATTACTTTTATGCCAAAAAACAATGACAAGACTGTTTGCAGCTAACTTCACTACTTAACGCTCTGTCAAAGTCGCATTTTTCAATTAGAAAGCGTTGACGCTGTGCTATTGTGCTATTTAAACGGTAACGACACTTATTATCTTCTTCAAGGGAATGAGAGAATTTAGATAAAGATACAATAAATTAAGGAGAAGGAAATAAAAGTATGATTAAGTAGAAGTGATAAATAGTGAAAGCGCTGTGATAAAACAAAGGGAGACAGAAGAGTCGGAAAACTCTAAATGTTCCCCAAATATATATACTGCTAACCACTTGTAAGGTTATGGTGTTTGGTAGCTGTGCCGAGAACCTGAATGGCTAGTTAGTGGACTAGACGTTAACAGCTCCCCTAATCCACGATGGATACGTGGTCAAGAGAGTGATTGGCCCTTTGTATGCAAACTCTGAATAGCGGTCAACCTCCAGTTTCAATGTAGACTTACCCAGCTCGCACAGAGCAAAACGATGTCCACCCGTTATAGGTTAATCCCTTTAGGAACTACGGTTGCCACTACCAAGGGAAGATATCGAAAGAGAATGACAAAAAAAACTCGCAAGGGGTGGACTGGTCAGTCTATGAAGATACTCCTGCGGCTATGGAGATAAATGTGGATGAATTGGATGCACCTGTTCCTGTGGGCTTTGGTAAATCCTTTTCGGAAGCAGGCACCTCAAAACGTTCCTTCAACGTAGAGTCGGAGTCTCTACAGCTCATGACTAAAAGTGAGAGGCTGAAAAGGAGCTGAGACAGTAGCGCACATTGTGTGTCCAGCACTGGCTAGCATAAAACTCAGGACCACTGGCAGAAGCCTGTTAAATGTAGATGCCATTGGGGACCTGAACCTTTAACAAAAGCTAGCAATTACAAGAGACTGCGTGATAAGAAAGAAAGCCGACAGTTACCAGTCGACAGTCTGAAATCACTAAAGTCAAGATTAAAGGCTGGTTGTAGCTCGTTACTCAATGTAATTAGGTTGCCGTAAATTACATTTCGGTTGCCTGTAATCATAGAGGACGGAAGGGGTCTGCTTCGATATTTCTCCTACATTAATAATAATATAAGATGCCAATAGTTCTAATAGGCTGGTTAATTGTCCCGGCAGAGATCGTAACAGCCATCGGCGTTCATACTTAGTTCTTAACAACAATACAATTGTATTTATGTCATGTTCAGGAGTTGTATTATTTTGATTTTATTTAACCGAGTCTAAACGGCCCTTGCAATCAAGAAGTTTGACTTGTTTATTTATCTCAAAGATAAGAAAGAAGAAATGTCATCAAACATTTTTCTCTTTGCGACACAGTTGTCTTGTGCACTCTACTAAGTATGACTATCGAATTTTCTCCTTTCTCAATAAGGAAGTCCGGCATTTCTGAATCTAACTTGATGGAGCATACAATATCATCAAGGAGCTTACAACGCATTAGCTATTGGTACAAATTCAAATCCTTTTTTCGAAAATCCATAGTACCCTAGTTTGCCTAACTCTAGATAGCAAATGTTGCAGTTTAAAGATCGCCACAGTCATGGGATGGCTAAGAACTCAATTTATCTATGTATGTATGTATGTAGATTCTACGAAACATCCGTTTTTCCCTTAAATATGTACGCACAAAAGTTAAGAAGTGAAAACTTTCGAAAAAGTAGTAAATTAGTTGGTTTTTGTGTTCTTTTATTATTCTTTTCTGTTAAATTCTAGCAAGTTGCCAAGCTGTTTTTTAGCCAGCTTTATAGCGCGTAGTTTACAGATAGTAGTTTATACTTTTTTTTACTTTATGCCGCTAACCTGAGCTGCAATTTAAATACCTACATATCGCACACTAAATCATAAACAGTTATACCGTGGTTGTTGTTTTATAATCAAACTGAGTTCCACAATAACGATATTTTTCAAACAAAACTTTTTATGATTTCTTGTGCGATATATTCTCTTTGTGTTAAACTTAATTTAACCTTTTGTTTTAAAATCTATCAACTATGTGGTAACAGTTCTTTTTTATTGTAATATCATCATAAACATTATTATTTAATTTCTCCAACATTTATGTCAGTTGGCCAAATGAGTTCATAATTTAATTTATAATAAATTATGGGAAAACATAACACTAAAAACAATCAGTTTCTTTTACTAAAGTCAAAAATATTGTATGTACCCTGAAGGAAACCTGGGGCAATTGCCCCCATGTCACCACTTTTCTCAACTATTATGGTGACTCTTTGGCGACATTGTCAAAAAATCGTCTACATTTTTATATTTGCTTCTTAATTTTTTATTCTTGTTAAAAATATACTTACATGTGTATGTACATATGTACGTCAGGTGCAAACAAAAAATACGTTTATTTTAAATATTCAAAAAATCTATATAAATTGTGTTTCTAATCATCAAAACGGCATAACACCTTACTGGACATTCTGGCGAAGTATAAAGTTTTGCTAAATGTGAATAAAAATTTTACTCCCCTAAGTGTGTTGAATTCACACGGTACCGTTAGGGGAGTAACATTTTTATTCACATTTAGGCACCATTACGCGATATTCTATTGCACTTTACAAATATTTAAACAATTTTGAATTTTTGCACAAAAAAATATTTAACAATTTATTGTATTTTAAATCACAAAATAACTTTTAAATTTTTTAATACAAAATAAATTTAATTTTGTTGACATTTCTTTGGTGAAATTTATTTCTACACAGTATTGCATTTTTTTTTTCTTTTATGGGATGAAAATTTTCAAATCAATATAATAAATATTTAAAATTATTCAATCTTACGTTTTTCGCACATAAATAATTAGAAAAATACAAAATTCATATTTTTGTTAAAAAGCAAAAGAATTATTTAATTTTAACATCTAAAATTTAATATTCTGTGTTTCGGTGTTATGGGGAATTTTTTATAAAAATTTATGGTCTTAACGACCTTATTGAATTGTTCATATTAACATACGAAAAATTAAAATTTTTAGATTTTATGTTAGAAAACTGTTATGAATTAGTACTTTTTAGTCATTTATTTATTTTTTTAATAAAACCACAAAAGTTAAGAAAATATGCATTTTCATTGTCCAATCTATTTCAGAAAAGTACCAAAAGTGTAGACTAGAATTACTAAAATGTACTAGTGAATCCAATGTCTGCATATGGTCCCAAAAGAACTACCTAGTCAACAGTACCAATGTCAGTAGTGGATTTTCATGCACATGTTAAATGTCTATAGTAAGTAGCATTGTCTGGGGTATAATGACCTAGTACTGGTGACTGTGTCAATAGTAAAAAAGGTTTTACACGGCGTGTGTTTGTCATATGTCTTGTCAGTTTGATAACCCATATGTAATTTCATGTGTTTGTGAAAATGGACATTTTACATACGGTTTATAATTTTTACTTTCAAACGTACATGTGTAATTACATCTGACATAACCTACAATATATATTTTTTCCACCACACAGTTTTGTATTGCCAACTACAGCTGATGGAAAGATGGAAACGTAGTGCGTTTGCCACGCTTTTTGTGCTTTTGGTACCACTAAAAACCTAAAATAGCAAAATATCAAGTTGGCATTACAGGATGTCAGATGCTTTGTCACATAAAAATAGAACACGTTCTAAATGAAAAATGTCATATGTATTGTACACATGGAAAACACACATGTTATGTTTCAAAAGGTTTAAATGATATGTTTAGAATTTACACATGGAAAAGTGACAAGTCATATGACAAATACACGCCGTGTAAAAGCACTTTAAGTCAGTACAGCTTCACTATTGACATTTCCTGCAGGGTAAGTATACACATGTATATGTAAGTATATACATATGCACATATGTATGTTCATGATTTATGTGAAATTAGTTCCTAATAAAAATATTTCAACATCTCGACATTTCCATATTGATGATTTACTTACAAAAAAAAATAATAATTATGTATTTACTTGAAAATAGTTCAAGTCAAATTAATTGTATTATTTAAAACTAATATAGTAAATACATATCTGCATATGTAGGTATGCATATAATAAAACTGTAACAGAACGATTTCTGTATATAGAATATTTTTTGAAAATTTTTTTGCTGGAGCAAAACAGCAATTTTTAGATTTTTTGTCGGTCTGTCCATCGCATCACGCTAAAACTACTGGATGAATTTAAATAAAATTTTCTGCAATATGTATAGGATACTTTTTTTCTTCAAAAATATCTCATTTCCAAGAGAAAATTGAGAAAAAGTAGTCATTGCCATTATCGTTTAAAGTCAATCAGGCCGTCCTTGTTGCTCGACATTCGAGTGGCTGGTTGGCCTCCTCGAATGACTGTACAGTGGTACAGTTATAGGTGGTTGCACCTCTTTTTAATACAACAAACAGTTTAGTAATAGATATCAGATAACATTTGATTGTATATATATCGATTCATTTTGAATTCTTATATCCGTTTTTTACACTTTAATTATTTTATATTTTAATTAAATTTCATATTGTGAGAAGTCAGCCTGTAATTAAGTGTTGCGAATGCTTTGGAAATAAAAGTTAAGGTTTTATGTATTGCATATTTCCAAAAGTGCATCACGTGCGTTTTTGTATATTTTGTTAGTGTATAGGGTAATTCCACGTCAAATCAACAAGGCACTCAAATGACTACTTCAGATTTTATTGAAACTTTTTTTATTTATATTCTTTGACTCCCTGAATCCAAATGTGATTTATAAAAAATTCTATCTCTTACAGTTTTTCCGTCACACAGTTATCAAAATTGAAAAATGTCGCTTTTTTGCATATGCGCTCGAGGATTAAATATATTCTAAATCCAGTTCTATAATCATGATCATGAATCATGAAATTTTTTAACAAATTTTTTCTGCTATTTAAAAAAAGTTTTATTAAAATCTTTGAAATAGTGTCTTTTAATTTTTTTTAAATTTATATATGTTTTTAGCGTGGCTTAGTGAGTGCGCCATAAAAATTTCAGAGTGGGACCATGGTGGGATCAGAAAAAAATTTGTTAAAAAATTTCATGATTGATACCAAATTAAAGCGTATGAAATACCCTTTAAAATGAGCTATTACTCAACTTTCTAGGACTTATAGAACTAGAATATATTTAATCCTCGAGCGCATATGCAAAAAAGCGACATTTTTCAATTTTTATAACTGTGTAGCGGAAAAATTGTAAGAGATAGAATTTTTTTATAATCATATTTGGATTCAGGCAGTCAACGAATATAAATAAAAAAAGTTTCAATAAAATCGAGAGGGGTAAATTTGAAAACATTTTTTTTGGTTGATTTGACTTGGAATTACCCTATAGTAAAAATATTCTATACAAATGCTCCGATGCAAGATCATTTGCACAAGATTGTGAATTGGTCTATTATTTGATTTGACTATTTTTTATAAATAAATAAATAATTTTCAGGCTTAAGTTCATTATTATAAATAGGAGATAAAAAAATTAAATACTAACAGAATGTAATGCATTTTCTTGATCGGTACATCCTCCTTCAGCATTCTTCGTCTCTATCTCCAAGGTATTGTAGTTATTTGTCTGTTCGATTTCGAACATTCGATTTTCGATCTTCACTGGCTAACGAACATCGAAAATCGAATGTCAAATTCGTACTATGAGTTGGTAGCACTGTTGAAAATTTCGTTGTATAACGAATTTTCAATCGAACACAATTTTGTTATCGATAATTTGTTTCAGTTTGTAAGACTTATTGAAATTTTGAGAATTTTTTGTTTTTTATATAAATTATTTTAATTTCATGCAGATCTAAGGTTGTAAGTACAGTCGTAGTCATTTTTATTAGTAATTATTTAAATTTTTCGTTTACAACAACAATATTTATTTATAGTGCCAGCTGATAAACATGTACTTTTGTGAAGAATCCAATTCAGTAAAATTCACAGTAGCATTATTTTCATCGAATGTGCGCCATAATACCAAATAAAAATTCGTTCGATCAGCTCTTTCGACTACAGTCGAAGATAGAGAGTTGCTCAGAACAGACACCAGAAATAGAATATGAGAAATTATTTTGTTATATTTTATCTCTATATACATATTTTCGTTTTTACTTATAATTGTTATGTTATATCTTATGGCCTATTTTTAACTTCGTATTTAAATGTGAATTTAGTTAATTTTCATTTAAATTTAAGTTGTATTAAAATCAGAGTAGGTATTTCTCTCTTCTTTCATTTTCCATATTCATGAAGTAACTGTTGATTTCCTTTTTGTTTTCTTCACTGTCCACGAAAGATATTTTGTATTGCGTTTGTTTATTCACTGCACACAAATACGTTTCACACACACATTTTTCATACTCATGGAAGTTTGCTTTTCAAACTGTTCACATCTCTTTGTCCATGAAGTAACTTTTGTTTAGTTCTTTCTTTTTCATCGTCCATAAAAGAATCAAAAATTTGTTTAAAAAATTGTTCACCACCATTCTTCTTCTTTTTCCCCCATACATTAAATATTGAGTATGATTTCTTTCGTTTGTACGAAGTGTGAAACGAAGTGTGAAACGAACATGAGAGAAAACCAAACACCTATGAAGATGAAAAATGTGTGTGTGAAACTTATTTGTGTGCAGTGAAAAAACAAACGCGAAACAAAATTTCTTTCATTGAAAATGATAAGAGAATGAAAAAAAATGTACTATTCATGGTGATAAAATACGTACCCTGATTGAAATAGAGTTTCAGTTTTTCAGCTCTCAAATTTTTTAATCATAAAAAAATCACTCTGGTAAAATATATGATTATGTGAAAAACTTAAATATACTTTAAATACACATGAATGCGCATTAAAGTTTCATTTAAGTGTATGATGAAAAACGATATTTTGTATTTAATACAATTTAAAGATAAATGACATATAAATATAAAGTCAAAAATTGGGTGTTAGTCAAAAAGCAAAGGCCCCCAACCAAAGAAAAAGGTTAAAATGAAAATGCATTGGTTTGCTAAATATTTAGCAAAGTGACACAAAACTACCTTGTTGAAAGCTGGTATGCTACTGATTTAAAACTTTTACATTTTTTGTTCTCTTTGTGAGATTCTGGTTGAGATTGTGTATGTGCTCACAGACCCTTAGGGGTTTGCGTGGGGGCACTTGTCCAAAAGTGATCTTTAAATGAATGCACTTACAGCAATTTTCTTTTTTTTTTTTTTTAATTTAATTTTTTAGACTTTTAATGTAAAAAAAGTACACTATGTACATATGCGGAAGTAGAATCTGTGTGTTGGTGTTTGTGTTATTGTTAATGTTACCTACTCACCGGGAGTACTTGTATACCAATACCAAATATAAAAATTTTTCTTTCTACTTTCTCACCGCGACCTTGTGTATCAAATTTCAACTCTCTAGCTATAGTGGAAGTGTACTAAAATATGCCTTACTGACTTATGCATAAAATTGGATCAAGTTTTCTGTAAATTGCAAAGCGTTTCTAATTACTTGTTAGCAGCTGTATGCATCTCTACTCTTATGTTTTCTTATTAATAATTATCTTTAAATCAAACTTCATTTTCTTTTGTTAAATTTCCAATGAATCAACAACTTTGCTACTTTAAACCTTGAATTTTTGTTAATAGGTTTATAGACCTCTTTCTTTTATCGCGTCTGGTTTTTTGATATGCATTTCTGGCACGTGCCAATTGTCATATACATAGTTTTTTTAACAGAGGAATTACTTCTGTTGAAAATCTTTTGTTTTTCGAAGTTCATACATACATTACAAAAAGAAACTACAAAAATAATTGTATTTGTCTTCTAAAAATCGAAATATGAAAGGGTGATATGACTTCGCAACGGTATGTAGGTACAAAATCGTAACGATAAGTAGTTGAAGGTATACTTTCAATTAATTCTCAGGAGATTTTTTAAATGAAGAATACAAGTATGTATGTACGTATATGTGCAATATATTTAATTTTAAAGTCATTTGGGTAAATTTTTATTTTTCAGCTATTTTCTAACATACATACATAACATATATGTATGTATGTATGTGCAGATAATATTAACGATTGGCAAGAATAATCTTTTAAGTTATAAATATAAGTATGTATGAATCTATATCTATACATACATACTGAATACAAAATCCCTATTCGTACACCCTTGGAAAATGCACTATTTTCTTGATATCGTAAATTGTTTTAAAAATAAATTAACTTACATAACTTTTTTAAATTGTAGATTTCCAGTTTAAAAATTATTTTCAATAAAATTTATGTGTACGAACATAAATTTTGTTTTTAAAAATAGAGAAGTCAGACAAAATATTGAATAAAATTTTGTTTTTCGTTTGTTTTGTTAAACAAAACCTTTTGCTTAAAATTATTCAAAAAAATAGTATTTAGTTATTTTTTTTATTACATGTTAGTCGTTTTTGCGAAAACTGAAGGTGTACGAATGCGAATTTTACATACTGTATAATAAGACTGTAACTGTCTGTCTTAATAATTTGGCTTAAAACTAGTTTAAAAAGACTATAAAACTTTATTAAAATGAATTGAAAATTTTAAACAGAATACACTTTTTAGCCAGGAAGTCTTAAGTAAGCGAAACCATAGAGGAAAAAATCCTTGCCGGCTATGCAGAAAATCACTGCCATTATTTTCAATTTAGTACTTTTAATAAGCAATCCTACCTAATTCCTCCATAAAATAGTCGATATACATATGTACTAAACGTGAGCGCAAGATGTTAAAAAGTGTACAGTATTGCATGTTTTTGAAACGCAAATATTGATTGTATGTATAGTGGAATATTACTAAACAGTAAATACAGTGAACAAGAGAGCAAACAGTGCAAAAAGCAGTGCACCTGATTTGACCGGACAGTTTTATCAAGTGTGCAATAAATATGCTGAGCATTTCATATTGTTCACTAGTTCATTTTACTTAAATTTTCTTGAGAGTAAAATCTCTGATTTTTAAGAGAAAAAATTAAATTAGATTTTTTTATTCATCAATAAAAGTTAAAAAAAATTCAAGCTACTACAGTTTTCTATTTTCAACCACTCAACGCGCAAATTAATATAAAATAACTAAAATACAAAGTACAAACCCTTGCTTTTAACATCATACATTTACATACATGTTGTCTGCTATAACAGTATTTCATATCAAGAGACACTATTGAAACAAAATATTCACTACTGAAATTTTATTTCAAACAACAACAAATATTGCATTGGTTGGAAGAAGAGCAAATGCTATTGTATGTTTTTTATTTAAGAGCACAGCAATATTTGTATACACATGAAATCAAGTGCAAGAAAAAAGAGGCCAATTCATTATTGAACATTATGAAGTTAGTCTAACAAGACGTATTATGCTCACGTTTAATATGTACATAAGTATAAGTATATACATAGAAACTCAGGGGGGTCCTTAACTTCGCAACTAAGGGTTGCCCCCATGTTTTTTGCTTAAAATTGCATTTTACAACATACTATGTTACTCTGTTTTGATCAGTCGCACTAAACTAGATTTGCTCCAATAAATTTAAAGGTTATATTTTACATGTGTACAAAAGTCTCCATTTATGAAGTTTTTTTTATTTTTAATCTTAAGCCTAGTACTCTGGTCGAATTTGTGAAAAATGTTGAGCAACATTTATTATTTCACAAGGAAAGTTTATCATTTAAAATGTGGTGTCTATCTCGCGATTTGGAAGAATTTTACGATTTTATTGCGTTTAGGTATACCACATTGTTTTACAAATGTTAACAAAAGCCAGGTGATCAGCTGTTGTTTGAAAAATTCCGCATGAAATAATGCCCATTTGCTTTATTTCACAGCTTTGATGAAATGTTGCCAGAAACATTTCAATGTTTTTCCACAGCAAAAACAGAGTACTACTTCAGCAACATTTTTCATAACTTTTTCATACATATTTTTTATGTATGTAGTTTGACAGCATTGTGCATGAAAAACTGAACAGAGTACCGGTTAATTTCTCCACAATTTCCCATTTGCACAACGGCGTAAAAATATCCCATTAAGCACATTTAGTACAACTCTGCATATTGCTGTCAAAAGTAAATAAACAAAAAACAGCTGTTGAAAATTTTCATAATTAGAAAAAAAATTTATCTGGTGTGTTGGGAGACCGTACATAATTTGTTTTTCCATCTCGAAAGAACTTTTTAGGGTCAATTTGTATAAGAAATAAAGTAAAAATGCTAGCCAACTGTGCAACAAAAACCTTGCAATATGTGGTAAGTATAAAATAAATAATAAATCATGAAAGTTGAACGCACATAAAAGTCTCAAGATTATGTAATTTTTAAACAAGTACATAATTTATTTTTTTACAAACAATTTTTGAAGTAAACTTTACTTTTTTTAGCGCGGCAGTTTGCGTACCATTGCCAGTTCAGCCGTTAATCGCAGTGACAATTTGTTCGTGCACCGTGATACTCCCGAAGACAATCCAGACATACCTTTCGAGTTCACATCAGAAAATAAGAAGGTAAGCAATGGGGCACTATATTTATAAGAAAATTAACATACATGGAGAAATTAAGACGTAAGTGACCAGAAAAAGTAAATTATCATTGTCAATTATATATCAAGTATATGGAAAAACTATTGAAATTGTATGCGGGGCCTCTGATTCACTTAAGCGGCTTTAACTGGTTTTTCTCCACTTTCTCTTGTAAGATACTTTTGCACAAAAAAGTATCCTATATTGGAATCAGAATACTAAGGTACCTCCTCAAAAAATTTTGTTTAGATCTCCCGTAGTTTTTACGTGATGCGAACACCAAAAACAAAGAAAGACAGATAGGAAATGAGATGAGACCCTTTATATAAAATAAATACATAAACCATAACTGAAGCACTAACCGATATACTTAAACTTCATATCGGTTAGTGCTTCAGTTATGGTTTATGTATTTACTTATTTTAGTAGGTATGAGAACCTTTATATAAAGTAAATTATTTAACCATAACTAAGGCACTAAAGTAAGGGTCATTGGTGTGGATTACCTTCAAAGCAAAATCGAACAAAATATTGCAAGGACGCTGAAGAAGTGGCGGGTACAGCTAGTTAGTTAGAAGGGTTAAATATGTAAACCATATCTGCAGTGCTAAAGAAGTAAGACTCTTAGAATTTGGTGTGGATTACTTGCAAAAAAAATCTAACAAAACTTATTCAGGGCGCTGAGGACGTCGCGGACATAGCTAGTTTTCACTATATATGATAATAAAATGCGGGTTTTAAAACCTCAGCTACGCTAATGACTTTAGATCCCTTTATGTTACGTCCAGTATCATTTTCACATTAAATCTCATTTCATAGCTCCAGAGAACATAAAGCAAGTTAAGCAAATTGCCCTTTCTATTCAGTATCTGTTCGCATCACGTAAAAACTACTGGATAAATTTTAATGAAATTTTGTGAGGACGTACCCTAGTATCTCGATTTAAATATAGGTTACTTTTTACCGCAAACATTCCAAGAGAAAATAGAGAAAAAGTAGTGAAAGTACGCAATTTCACCGATTTTAAGATTCTGCAAACTTGAGAGCACCTTTTATTTTTGAAAGTGGGATATTTTAAACACTATTTGCAGAACTGTACAATAATTTTAAAATTTTATATAAATCCTAAGTCTTAAAATTTAGTGTGGATTTCTTTCAAAATCGAACAAAATATTGTCAGGACGCCTACGATGTGGCGGGCAAAGCTAATGTACATACATATATAGACTGTAACAATAGTGCTGATCTTTCTCACAGATATCGTCTTTCAATTACTTTTTGGGTTTAAGGGGACTTATAAAAAAGAATCCGAATGAATCCTCTATATATTCCGTTTGCGAAGCTTTTGTATAAGTCTGCTCCACCAACGTGCAAAGTTTTGCTTGACTCATATTTGGCCAAAGGCTGCCAAGCCCACGTACAAATGGTTTTGTGTTAAAAGTGGAAAGAGGGCTGATAGCCCTGGTAGCTAGTGATGTTTTTTTTTTATATTAATCTTGTATTTATATAAGTTTAATATAATGTAATAATAATAATAATAATAACCAACAAGAAAGTCGTAGCTTACGTTTCCTTGCATTTTTTGTAATACAATGTTCTAGTGCCGAATAGAAATTCTAGCAAATAAAAAAAATCATTAATCTGTTGTGGATAATATAGAACTAATGCCAGATAATACATATATAATCGGGTAAAAAAATTGTTTCTCTCTCACCCTCATTTCAGCGTGTTGAAGCTATTATGAGTATCTACCCCGAAGGACACAAAAGAGGTGCCATGATTCCTTTGTTGGATTTGGCTCAACGTCAACATGGTTGGTTGCCAATATCAGCTATGCATAAGGTAGCTGAAATTTTAGAATTACCCAATATGCGTGTGTATGAAGTAGCCACTTTTTATACCATGTTTATGCGTAAACCTACCGGAAAATACCACATTCAAGTATGCACCACTACACCATGTTGGTTGAGAGGTTCCGATGAAGTCCTAGAGGCATGCAAGGTGATTATTTTAGCATTAAAATACCAAATAAAGAATGTACATATATCTTGAAACTCTTAGAAAACCTTAAACATTGGTGTTGGCGAGACGACTAAGGATATGAAATTTACCATATCTGAGGTAGAGTGCTTGGGTGCTTGTGTTAATGCTCCTATGGTAGCAATTAATGATGATTATTATGTAAGATAAAATACCTTCTGATTTTTAGTAGAATTTTAAACTTTTCTTTATAAATTAATTATGTCTATATTTTCAGGAAGATTTAACCGCCAAAGATATGGAAGCTATTTTGGCTGACTGCAAGGCTGATCGTGTTTCGCCCGCCGGACCTCGCAATGGTCGTTTTGCAAGTGAACCTAAGGGTGAACCCACCTCTTTGACAGAGGAACCTAAAGGTCCTGGCTTCGGTATTCAACCTGGTCTTTAAATGTGTTAGTAGTGCGATATTTAGAAATTTTTAAATAAATTTTAAAATATATTACTTGTGTTTTTGCGTTGTACAGTAACTGAAGAAAAAAATATGGGTTTTATATTTTATTTGTTTGAAAATAAAACAGTCGTAGGTTTTTTTAACTTGTTCAAATTGCAGAAGCACTTAATGATACCATTTAAAACAAATATTAGTAAGAGAACATAGCTATTTGCCTAATGGTTTTGATTTGAATTCACAAAGGTTTTTTCTAAACTTTTACATAATTTGCAAGAAGTTAAAGTGAGTGACTTGGATAAAACCAGAAAGATCGGAACTCTTTTACACTAAATTATATATCTACGTATGTAGAGCATAAATTATTGATATTAATTTGCGTTCAATATTTTTTTTTTCATTTTATGTTTTCGTTTTACCAAAGAGAGTGTATGGATCTGGTCGAAAGCAAATCGATTACAGTTTGTACTCAAATTTTATTTAGTTATTTATATTCTACTAACCGCTTATTACCCCCCGTCTCCATTAGTCATTAACATGTCTTAACAAAAGTCAAACTTCATATAAAAAACATTATTAATATTGGTCACGGACTTTAAAGTATTATCTGGCCAAATTGAAAATCGCGGTAAGACGATACTTGCAGACTGTGCTTGGAAAACAGCTAACATAAAAAAGGCTTTGGACCGCGGGCAGACACATATAGAGATGATGCGGAGACCTAGCCTTAAGCAAATGTTAGCAATTACCCTAGACTCTGTGATGAGGAAGAATGTCGACATGTCTCAGTCGCCAGTCTAAAATCTCTACAGTCGAGAGTAAAAGGCTAGTGACAGCATGAGACTCAATGAAAGTAAGCTATTCGTAAATTTCCAGCGGACACCAGGGGGGTTACTGCGTAATTCGAATCGAAAACAAATTCATTCGAATTTGTATGGCTTTTACATTGCGTTTCGAAAAAGTTTTCTTTCGAATCGAATTACACAGTAACCCCCCAGAAATCCTGCAGGAACGAAGGGGGTCGAAAAGGGACGCATGAAGTTGGTGGTATGCACCTCGATTCGAATATAGAATTCTTTTTCCTCAAAACTATCTCATTTTCAAGAAAAAAAAATAGTGATAGCACGCAATTTTACCGATTAAATAGTACTGCAAACTTGACAGCACTTTTAAGTTTTGTTAGCGAGATATTGTAAACACCATTTACAGAACTCTACAATAATTTTAGAATCTATACATATAAAAAAATAGTAACTCATTTCCTTCTATCTGTCTGCTTTTTATTAGTGTTCACATCACGTAAAAACAAAAAGTTGGATTTTAACAAAATTTTATGAAGAGGTATCTTCGCATCCTGATTCCAATATAGAATACTTTTTTTCCGCAAAAATATCATTTCCAAGAGAAAGTGGAGGAAAAGCAGTGAAAAACGCAATTTCCGCTTTAAAGGTACTGAAATTTTCGGTTTAAAACTGGAATATTTAAAACACTATTGCGTAACATTTAACACCAATTCAATAAAATTTGTATTTGATTTGTATTTTTACTTTGTGGAATTTTAACGTTATTAAAATATTTTAAACACCTTTTACAGAGCCTTACAATAATTTTTAGAATTTTTTATAAATTTTACAACTTTATCCAGGGATGGGTACCTTTATATAATGTAAATACATAAATTATAACTGAAGCATATTAAAAGTAAGAGTCTTACAATTGGTGTGGAATACTTTCAAAGCAAAATCGAGCAAAATATTGTCAGGACGCCCACGACATAGCGGGCACAGCTAGTTTCATAGAAATTTTCGAATTTTATCCAGGGATGGGTACCTCTATATAAAGAAAATACATAAACCATAACTGAGCCATTATAAAAGTAAGAGTCTTAAAATTTGATGAGGACTACTTTCAAAGCAAAACAGAACAAAATATTGTCAAGAAGCCAATACCGTGGCGGGCACAGCTAGTTAAAAATAAAAGAATTGGAAACTATTGTTAAACCGAGTAAGTAAAAAACTTCTTTTATTTTTTCCATAAAATTATTATATTTTGTGTTATTTGAAATGAAAATTTTAATTTTTTTAGCTTTTTTCACTTAGATATTATTACGAATAGGTCTTAAACAATGTATTGTTCATTGAAAAGTTTGATATATTTATTGGTTTTCAAATAACCTTTTCGGTAATAATCACTAAAATGTTATTTTATTTGTATTGTATTTTTGTACAGCTTTTTAACCCTCTTAAATAGGACGCATAAGAAAGAGAAAAATTACATTTTTAAGATTAAAAATAACTTTCAATTCGATTTGAAAAAAATTCTCGATTTTTTGCTTATTGAGCACAAGAATTATTAGTGAAATGCTGAATTAATTCAAAATCAAATTTAATTCAAAGGTTTATTTATGTATCAGGTAATAGCAGTAGCCGTGCGGTTTTACTGCTAGTGCCTGATAAGCAATAAAAAAGTTTTTGCTGAGAGTCTCTTAATTACATGGAACAAATTGTAAAACAAAACACTAATCGTTTGTACGAAAATTAACTAATTTTTAATTAAAACTTCAATTTAACACACAGCTGCACCTTAAATTTGATATAAGCAAATGTGGTTGGTCTTTAAATTTCATAACTTAAAACAAATAAATAATAATAATTTAAGGTTAAATCTAACTCTACGTATTTAATGTTTTGAAAAAAAAAATTGTTAAAATTATAAAACATTTGTTTTTAAAAAAGCCTTTCACAATAAGTGGCTCAATTATAAAATCGTGTATTATTTAACGAAGATGAAATTTATTTTAAATATGTTTAAAACTAGAGGGTTAATAAACTACTTAAAAATATAGAATACAATTAAGATTGAATTACAATATAATCCTTTTCGAGTAAGCGCGGTTATTGTGCTGACATTTATTCCGCTAAATATTGCCCACGAAGCCTATAAATGGCGGCAAACATATCGGCTTGAAATTTATTCTTAACACTACATGGCACATCTTTCATTAGATTTAACATCATTTTCAAAAATGATTCATCTACTTCCGCTGCCGATAAATTAGTTGAACCAAATTTTTGACGCGAACGTTTCGATACCAAAGCAGTGTCATCTTGTGTATCAAAACCAGAATCCTCGGGAAAAACAAAATCATTTTCGCTGTAATAATAGAAAAATGTTAATAAATTTAAGATGTTTGGTTAACAAGTTTATTTTTTTGAATTATAAAAATCATTTTAAAATGGTTTTGTTAGCAAAAGAACTAAAAAAATTACGGTTTTATAAACATTTTAAGAGACCATCAACACCTGTTCTGTAAAACGATTTACAAACTTATTAACAAATAACTGGTGGTGTTAAAATCGAAATCGAGTCATTATTTTACTCGCGTTTGTTTCTTTTAGAAGAAAAATTTACTTTTACTTTTAACGAATTTACTTTTTTTTTTCGTTAAAACCATTTTATTCGAATGCTCTAAATAGTGCGAATTCACACACAACATCAATAAGTTAATTTTGTATTTAGATATCAATTAATTTTAAAAATGACATGATTTACGAGAACAGTGGAGGGATATGTTTTTTTTAATATATTTGTATGTTGTTAAGTTATTACTTTTAAATAACTCGGCTTTGTAATTATAGTTTATTAATCCAGCTTTGTGTCGATTGATTCCGTACTTTAAATTTTATTAAAGTAAAAAAAAAAACTTATTTTAAATTTGCTAGTCATGCTACAACGTAAACATTTAATTTTAATTTTTAAACATTTCCTTTTTAAAACGAAATCAACTGAATTTTTTAGAAATATAGAAATTTGTCAGAAAAACAATTCCTATATTTTTAGCAAAACTTTGTTTTGCTCCACAAAAGCGTATAATGAAAGCCTTAACTATATTGGGTTCCAATAACTGGTCTTCTGCAAATAGATCGCTATGAAATGACGTTATGAATTTTAATAGGTTTTGTGAAACTTTTTTTCAATTAAACTCGAATTATTTTTATTCAAAATGCAGAACAGAAGATCAAATTTAAACAATAATAAATTAGATTTAGAAAATATCAAAAAGAAAATAAAAGTTTTTGTTAGACATGTCTGTCAGATATTCCAAGGGATATGGTTTTGGTTCCGTATGTGAAATTACGATCGATTTTTGACGTTCTCTACATTCCGATTGATTTTCCTTGTTTCCCACCATTGCTTTTTAGCTTAGATTAGGCAATGATGTATATGACAAAACAAGAAATATATCGCACACTAAATCATAAACAGTTACAACCCAAAATTTATTAAAACCGCGTCTTTTTTCATAAACAAAATCATTTTCTTCACAATCTTATTTAACTGGGCCGTTTTCTTTTCTGTGAAACTCAAATTGTTTATAAAAACAATCATGCTTTTGAAAAGTTTTTTTCCTGAACATTTGAGAATTTTGAGTTCAATATTTATGATTTAGTGCAAGATAAGGCTATTGAATAATCCTAAAATAGTTGGCTGATGGTCACTCATAAGGGGTTTACACAATGAATTACATTTCTAAGTAGTTTAAGAACTTAAGAGAACAGTAGTTATTACGACTATTCAGTAGATTTTTGGAATTAGTAGTAGATGTTCTCAGAAAAGTTTTGTAGATTAAAATGTCAGGCAAAAATTAATAAATAATAAAATTAACGCTGGCTTAACTAGTTTCAAAGATAATAATTACAAATAAAAATCATTAAAATAATGCTATTTCTATGCGTACTGGTATTAGTTGTGCGTGGATCTAAAACAGATATAAAACAGAATACCAGTACGAAAAATTTCAGAAGACAAAAAAAATGGAAAATTTGTTAGTAAAATATACGGAATTTAAAGAAAACTAGTATTTCTTTCAGTGATTTATTTAGAGTAAAACTTCTTTTATCTTTACACTTTAAAACTAGTTTATTGCTAAAAAATAATTGTTTTTTATTTTCATTTACGTTTTTATTTAAATATTTGTATTTCTTTGAATACTTTTTTTTTGTTGTTTTTATTTTATTAATTTCTGGAGTTTGTATTTTATGTTTTATGTATTTGTATATATTTATTTAAAAGTATGTTTTGTTTTTGTTTGAAGAAACTTCTTATAGACCTATTCTAAAATTTTTTCTTTGCAAAATCTGTTCAATATTTATACGATTTTATTCATTTTCAATTTGTCTTGGTTTTCTTTGCTTGATAAGTTTATTTTAGGTTTATTATTTTCTTTGTGGATTATTTAAAAAAAAATATGTATAAAAGTTTTTAAAAGTGGGAACATTGCTCTCTGGCAATATGTATGTTAAGATATTAGATTTATTTTTCGGGTTTAAATCAACCATTGAATTTAATCAACGGGGATAACATTCCTTACTCTGTTTAAAGAGAAACAAAAAAACAAATAATTACAATACCGAATTCTAAAATATTATTTTTAAAATTTCAGAAATTCAGTGATTCATCCAGGGAGGTAATAAAAACAAGAAAAAAACGTAACTTAATATATAAACATAAAATAAAGATAAAAGTGTTGGAAGGGGAATTCAAGAAGGGAATTGTTTAAAGGACAAGGATGTTTTAAATGGGATTTATATAAATGTGTTTTTTAATTTAAAAAAAAAAAACATCTCCAATTTTGCTGGTAATTTTTGTTTTAATACACATTTTCCATTTTATTCATCCATATCGCCATAGAAAACTCTGCAAGCGACAAAGAGATATTATTTAATGAAAATCGTGGCCTTTTGTCGATACGGGAACATTAGTTATATTTACCTTACCTTTTCTTAGTACCCGATCTCTTAGACTTGCGACCAATCGGATTGTTAATGTTAGTGCGCGGTGCCGTTTCGTTAACCAAACGTTTGGTTTTCTTTGGCTCTTCGCGCAACTCTTTAAATGAAACATTTTCTTGTAATTTCATTTTTGCCAAAAATTTCTGTATTATGTCGCTACAATTTAAATTTTCTTCAGGTTCCCAGGTGTCATTTTTTGGTCCAAAACCCTTCCAACGTATGCGAAATACGCGACCTTTCTTTTCTTCAGCATAATCAATGATTTTTTCTACTTCCCATTCCTGTTCTTCTTCGTCGTCATCATTTTTTTTGCTACCGCGGCCAACAGCAGATTTGCCACCCTTCTTTTTGGGCGGTTCAGAACCTTTTTTCGGTGATGGTTGTTGTTTTTGCTGCAAATGTAAAGTTTTTCAATTAAAAATTATATATCAATGAAAAAGTTAAAATAAAATATCGTTGGTCTCAAATAAAAAGGCCCTAACTCAAAACAACTAAAATTATAAAAACTTGAATGTAATAATGTACAACTGCTTGTAAAAGCGTTGTTTTTTACATTTACGAGGTGTATTTGTGTGAAATTTATTGGAATCACTGAAAAACTAAATTTCGTAAAAAAAATCGAGCTAGGGCCTTTCTACTGAAGACCATCGATTTACAACATGGCTGACTTCCAAAACGTCAATTGCTTTGTCTTCGAACAAGTCCTTCATAACGCCGCTGTACAAAACGCCGTCGACAAGTAAGAGTAACGCAGTAAACAAGCAATGAAGGCATCAGTTTTAAAGTTGATGCATTGAAACTTTGCATATAAAAATGATTTAAATACGGTAGTACAAATGTATACAGATTTGGCATTGATATATTTTGGAAGTCAGACCATATGCATATATGTAATTGGGGAATAAATCTTTCTAATTAATCTAAAGAATACAATTGTTAATATTTAAAAAAAAAAAGGAAACAATTTTATTTTACAGTATTTAGTTGTAAACGTCATATACTTAACCAACACAACTCAGGTAACAGAAAGAAATAAAGGAAATATTGTTTCAATCATCTACAATTAGTTGGTTAGAACTAAGTCTACCACTACCCAAAGCTTCCCTCTTCTCTTGTTCATGAGTTTTTCTTTAATATTTACCACATTATATTTGTTGTTGCTCCATCCAACCATTGGTTAGCAACGAATGCAACTTTTGTTCATTTTTTATAGTTGTATAGTAGATATAGTTAAATAAAAATCTTTCACGCTATGGAGTAATTAGAGAGAATAAAAGAACTTAATCCTGACAACAATTGATTTGTGTGATATTAATTTAGTTCATCTAATTAATTTAATTGTTAAAAAATTTCGCAATTTTTATTCTTTAACCAACTTTTAAAAAAGGACATATATATTTTTCTTATGATTGTTACTTAAAAACTACGCCATTTCTAAATCGATTTTAATTTTTTTATTTTATTTATTTATTTATTTTTATTAATTTTTTTTTTTTTATTTATTTTTTTATTTATTTATTTTTTTTTATTTATTTTTTTTATTTATTTTTTTTTTATTTATTTTTTTTATTTATTTTTTTTATTTATTTTTTTTTATTTATTTTTTTATTTTTATTTGTATATCTTTAATATCAATAGTTTTTTACAGTTGACTTAAGAGGTTATAATTATATTATTCTTTTCTACTTAGACATTTTGAATGAATATAATATACAAAACAGTTTTTTGTATTATATTATGTCTGGAGGAAAAATTAGAGAACAAAATCTTTTTGAAATAAAAAAAAATTTAAATTTAAAATAAAAAGAAAAGTTAGAATTTTAAAAACTGTAGATTAACTGATAAGATCATTTAAGTGCAGATATTGAGAATTTTGACATCTAATCAGGAATTTTACAGTTAAATTATTTATTTTAACGTTGACTGTTGGAAAGTCAGCAAGGATGTGTAGACGCTGTGTTGAATAAAGCCAGGGAAGATTAAAAATCATTTTTAAGAGTTTATTTTGTGCCACTTGCAATTTCTTCTTGTGGCAATTTGCTGCAGAGCACCAAACCGGTGTACAATAAAATATAATTGAGTGGAAGATGATGGTTTTAATTATAATCTTCTTGTTTTCTATTGATAGGTCCGATTTCCTGTTAATCAATGAGTATAGGATTTGGGTTGTTTTATTGATTTTGTTTACTATATACGGAATATGGTTATTAAAGTTTAATTTTTGGTCGAGAATAACTCCTAGATATTTAACACTATCTTGCCATTGGATATCATTATTGTTGAGTTTTAGTGGGTTTTGTGGAGTGTAGCTGGATTTTCGTTTCCTTGTAAAGTAAATGGCTTTAGTTTTCTCTGGGTTTATCAGAATTTTCCACTTCGTAAAGTATTGCTTATAATTTTAGTGGAATATAAACTTGTGCAGAGGATTGCCGTGTCGTCCGCAAAAATAGAAGTTGAACATCCAGAAGAAGTCGGAATATCTGCTGTATATATATTTTATAAAAGAGGAGAAAGACAAGCTCCTTGCGGCCATCCTGCTTTAACTAGTACTTCCCGTGACTTGGTTTTACCAATAAACACATAAAACGATCTTCAGTTTAAAAAGCTTTGGACGATTTTTATAATTTCAGCTGGGAAATTTAATTTATTAGTTTGAATATAAGCCCATTGTGCCAGACAGAGACAAAGGCTGATTTTATGCCAAGTAGGACCATTCCTGTAGAATTTCCTTCTTCAAAATTACATTTTACCGATTTCCTGATTTTAAGAAGCCACATACATTGGCACGAAGGAATGATTTCTTTTTCTTCAACATAATTAATTAATTTTTGCTTTAAAACATTTTCGAAAACTTTGCTGACTGATGGCAGTAGGCTAATAGGAGATTGAGCAGGTTTATTAGGTTTGAGTATGTGGAGTTGTCAATTCTTCCATCGAGCGCGTCCCCAGGTGGCGGATAGGGGGGGTCGTGTCAAAGGTTTTGCGACTGTCAACTGGTTTATTGTCTTTTCCGGTCGGCAATTGCATAACAGTTGTCACGACCTTGGTGTATGCCCGCGGACCATAATTGGCACCACTTGTAAGGTTAAGGTGGTGGTAGCAGTGCCGAGAATCTGAATGGCTAGTTAGTGGTTAAAGAGGACTAGTCGTGAACAGCTCCCCTCCGGCGCCAGGGCACGGGCCGGTTGTAACTCTTTGCCTAGTCCATGTACGCCGTCACTGCATGGATGGTCCTTCTCTTTACGTGCATACTCGTGGGACCAAAATTGATATCATAAATTCTTCAAAAACTAAATCTAAAAAAAATATTGAGACGGACGCTGACTCTGTGGACAAACTGTCAGGGGGCGAATTAGCGCTCACAGACATACACAGGGTCATTGTAAGACAGGAGGGACAGCTTCGGACGCAACTCGAGGGAGTGGACGATCTGTTGGAACTGTCAAGAGATTCCTCTGTGGGGGGAGAGGCTGCCCGGAGGTTGGGGGTTTTGTCTCTGAGCTCCGACGAGGAGTTGACTACCGTTAAGGTGTCAACTCAGGGTCGGAGTTTGGAGGCTGAACCTCTGGCCTCTGTGGTGCCTAGTGCACAGGGGGGCCTCTTGGGGGCTCATTTAGATCGGCCTTCTTGCTCGAGAAGCGTCGTACGGCAGGACGCTGTGGCGGGAGTCGGTATTCCATCACAGCCAGGTAAAGTCCGTACAAAAGAAGAAAAGGCGATGAGCGGCACGAGAGCCTCTTTGAACTATCTAGCTAAGATGGCTAAAAGGGACTCTACGTCGTTCACTGCCAGGGAGAGGCATCTGCTCAGGAAGCACAGACAGAGTGTCGCAAAATTCGAAAGAATTTACGGACCAGTCCGTGCTCTCCTGGGCATATCCTATCCCATTGTACAGGAGACGAATGTCAGTGAAGCCCCGGTTTTGCCTAGTTTAGGTGATGGGGTGAAACAGGCAGGCGCCTCCTGTCCCAAGGAAAGGGTGTTGCATGTGGATGATGCCCCAAGCGTTTCCCGTAAGGGTGCAGGGTCGTCATCGGCATGTACATCCCTTTCCGGTAGTAGTAGGGTGGGCAAAGGTTCGCTTACCAAAGGGCTCAAGTCTTCGGAACGAGCTCCTGAGGCTAAGCGTCCAGCGCCTTTTAAAAAATTCGAGGGGAGGGGTGATAATACCCAGCCGAGCCCGCCTAGGGCTCCCCATAAGGGGATAGCTAAGCGGATTAGGTCTGGGGACGATCAAGCCTCCACCTCGAAAAAAGCCAAGAAATCGACGAGCCAGGAAGGTAGTCTTCAGGCAGCTGTCATTGATCGGTCCGACCCTGATGGCAGGATAGGAACGGATCTATGGCGGCTAATCGAAGATAGGCTCCTCGATTATATATCGAAAGCTAGTGGTTGGTCGGAGGACATGGACTTTCAGGGCGCGGACTGGTCAAAGGGTGTCAAAGTTGTCAATTGCGGAAACAGGAAGACTTTTGAATTCCTAAGTTCTGCAGTTGGCAAATGCGGCGATCTTTGTCCAGAGGCGAAGCTGGAGGTTATATGTGCCTCGGAACTACCACTTAGGCCGATAGTGACGGTATGGATTCCACCCCCTGTGAAGCCGGTGGAGTCCATGCTGTCAATATTGGCCAATCAAAATAAAGGTCTCAACACGAGCCAGTGGAAGCTGATAGCCTCACTGGCTTGTAAGGAGAACATGGGTAGGGACTTCCGGTTTGCCGTAGACCAGGAGTCTCTAAAACTTCTAAAGACGAAGGAGGGTATCGTCACTTTCGGTTTAGGGCGAGTCAGATTTAGGATACCGAGATCTGATGAACCCAAGGAGTCTGCTAGTGGTGCAACTAAACCTGCACCACAGTGAAGCAGCCTCAGCCGAAATGACGTTATACCTCACGAAGTCGCAAGCAGACGTTGCTCTCATCCAGGAGCCCTGGATTAATAAAAACAGGGTCTGCGGACTGAGGGCGGCAGGCTACACCCTGTTTGTCCCAAGTACAGAGGACAAGGTAAGAACTTGTATCATCGCCAAAAACGTGCTTAAATTAAAACTTCTTAATTCTTTCAGTTGCGGCGATGTGACGGCAGTCTGTGGAGAGGCTAAAGGTGGACAAAGTCTCATTCTAGCCTCGGTCTACATGCCCTATGAGGCCGATAACCCACCGGGCATGCTTGTAAAGGAGCTAACCAGGTATGTCAGTAGACGGAAAGCTAACCTGGTACTTGGCTGTGATGCCAATGCTCACCACAGTCAATGGGGAAGCAGTAACATCAACACCAGGGGTGAGTTGGTTTTTGATTTTATAACTACTAATAACCTTATCATAACTAACAAGGGTAATATTCCGACGTTTAGTAATAGGGTTAGGGAGGAAGTTATAGATATCACTTTGACCAACAATAGGGATCTAGTAATAGATTGGAGGGTTTCTACGGACTGCTCCTTTTCGGACCATAGTAGAATTTCCTTCAAACTGAACTTTAGTAAACCAAAGTGTAACCCTTATTTAAATCCCAGGAAAACAAATTGGGATCTATTCAGGGTTAATGTGGAGTCCAAGCTGGTTGATACTTCCTTATGTGGGCAGTCACAAAGTGAAGTGGATGCAGTGGTGAATAAGGTGACACAAGTCTTTAGGGAGAGTTTTGAGCTGTCATGTCCAAGAACCTTCCCGGGCAAAAGGGAACAGCCCTCCTGGTGGACCAAGGATCTAAAGGATCAAAGGTCTACGGTTAGAAGGCTCTTCAACAGGGCAAAACTCACGCGTAAGATTGAGGACTGGGACAGCCACAGAATAGCCTTCAATAAGTACAAGGGTTCTCTTAAGAGGGCGAAAAGGGACTCGTGGACTAAGTACTGCGAATCCATTGAGTCGGTCAGCGAGTTATCAAGGTTTAGACGTATACTATCCAAGGACCCCAGGGAAATCGGTTATATACAAAAGCTTGATGGCTCATGGACCGAATCTAGCTCTGAGTCCCTGGAGCTACTTATGAACACGCACTTCCCGGGCTGTAGTGGGCTACGAGTCGATCAGTCGGTTAGGGATTTGTACCCTAGATTGGTAGGGAGATCAGAGGTGGCGATCAAGGATTTAGTAACTGTGGACAAGGTTGCGTGGGCGATTAATACCTTCGAGCCTTATAAATCTGCTGGCCCGGATGGTATTTTTCCGGCCATGATGCAAAACGTCCCGATACATATCTTGAGGCTGTTTAGGGACATCTTTAGGACGTGTTTAGCAAGTGGTGTTATACCCAATTGGTGGAGAGAAGTTCGGGTAATATTTATACCCAAGGCTGGTAAGGCAAGCCACTCGAAGCCAAAGGACTTCAGACCGATTAGCCTATCGTCTTTTCTGTTGAAAACGTTAGAGCGTGTTATCGATCTGCACCTAAGGAACACAATTGACCCGCACGTCATTAGTGACGCTCAGCATGCTTACCTTAAGGGTAAATCGGTTGAGAGTGCGCTTCATAATGTGGTTAGATATATTGAGCGCGGCTTACAGGATAAGGAATATACGTTAGCGGCGTTCTTAGATATTGAAGGTGCCTTCAACAATGTTACTTTGGAGGCTATTAGGGAAGTACTAGTAGATCTTAACATCCAGGACTTCATAGTGGAGTGGATTATCCGTATGCTTAGCAGTAGGATCATCAACTCGGAGCTAGGAGGCGGCTGTTTGCGAAAATTAGTCACTAGGGGTACGCCGCAGGGTGGGGTTCTATCCCCACTACTATGGCTGTTAGTGGTGAATGTCATTTTACGACAATTTGATACACAGGGAAGGAAAATAGTGGCCTACGCAGATGACGTGGTGTTATTGGTGAAAGGGAAATTTCTCTCCACTATCACAGAAGTCATGCAGGCTGCACTTGGGGAGCTCTCATCCTGGGCCTCGAGCAAAGGGTTGGGGGTCAATGGTGATAAAACTGAACTAGTTCTCTTCACCAGGAGATACAAAGTGGTTGGCTTCAAACCACCCAAAGTTAATGGTGTTGAGTTGAAACTAGCTAGCGAGGCTAAATACCTAGGAGTTTATTTGGATAGTAAACTGGTCTGGAGCAGGAACATTCAGGAAAGACTTAAAAAGGGTCTAAATGCCTATTATGCCTGCAGGAACTCCATAGGGAAAACTTGGGGCCTACAACCAAAGGTTGTAAACTGGATTTATACCTCGGTTGTTCGACCCATTGTTTCGTACGGATGCGCTGTTTGGTGGGAGGCTTTGAAAACGGAGTCACATAGGAAAACTCTTGCCAAGGTCCAGAGGTGTGCTTCTATTGGCATCACAGGTGCTAGGAGAAGTACACCTCAAGCAGCTCTGGACATTATTCTGCACCTATTCCCTATTGAATGGTTTGTGGTCGGAATGGCGGCGAGAAGTTTGTTTAGACTTTTTGAATCAGGGTTGGTGAAGTCGAGTAACATAGGACACACAAAGATTCTTCTTGAGGTTGGACTCAATGGACCGGTTCCGTTAACCCCTGGGCTAACGGACTTCATAGTCAACGAGGTTGACTTCAGTAGGATCCCCTTGGTTGTATTTCCAAATAGGGAAGAATGGTTGGGGTCTGATAAACTGTATGACGGGGTTGCGGTGTTCACAGATGGATCAAAAATGGAAACGGGCACCGGTGCTGGTGTTCACATCCTGGGAACCAGAACACGCATGTCTTACAGACTACCAGACGATTGTAGTGTGTTCCAGGCAGAGGTGTTGGCGATTTTAAAAGCCACAGAGCTGGTGTCTGGACATGTTGTAGAAGGGGAAGAGGTCACGCTGTACGTCGATAGCCAGGCGGCGCTTAAAGCCTTGAAAAGACACAAGGTCACATCTAGGCTGGTTGCTGATTGTAAAAAGGCTATCGACGCACTAACGGACAAGTATAGGATTAGACTGTGTTGGGTCCCGGGCCACTGTAATGTTGAGGGCAACGAGATTGCTGACGAACTTGCGAGACTGGGCTCGGAAGGGGTAAATTCAATTAGGGTAGAATCGGTTAAGCCACCGATTAGTCACTACTACAGGATGATATCAGACTGGGTAGTCAGGAAGATCAATGTGTCTTGGGAAGTAAGGGGGGTTTGCAGAGTGTCGAGGTCAATCTGGCCTAGACTGGACGCTGCGAAAACCGAGATACTTCTAGGTCTAGACAAGAAGGTTTTAAGAGCCGTGATAGGGTTGATCACGGGTCATTGCGCCATTAGGGCAATGGCTAGAAACTGGGTCGTCGGCACACCAGATTTCTGTAGGTTGTGCGAGGATGAGGAGGAGCTGGAAACTGTTGAGCACATCGTGTGTCACTGCCCGGTATTACAAAGCCGCAGACTTAGATGGCTAGGCAATAGATTTATCGAGGGGCTCTTCGACATCGCGCGGTGTAAAATCGAGGATGTCGTCGGCTTCATCAAGGAAATCGGGTGGCTGAGTGATAGGTGGCAGGAAGCATAATAAGGCTCTCTTTTTCCCCAAAATTCTGTTAGTTTTTGTTGTAGTTTAGCTGAAGGGAATCACAATGGACCAATAGGTCTCCGAGTGGATGTGCCATGTTTTGGCACAACCCTTCCAAACCTAACCTAACCTAACCCATGGCAATAGTTTTTGAAATCTTCCAATCCTTGGGAAAATAGCACAATTTAAGACAAGCATTAAATAGGTTTGTTAGAAATTTAATACCTTTAATCGGCAAATTTTTTTTGACATTTGTTATTGATTTCATCTAAAACAGGGGATTTTTTATTTTTTAACTTTTTTAAGAAATTAGATGTGTACGCAGAAGTTATAATAGTCATGATTTTGAATGTTTACTACATCATTTAGATTGCCTACTGCTCTGTTTACTTCTAAAATTGTGCTATCATATTTAGTTATTTATTTAAGTTTTCTAAATAGTAGAAGTTCAATTTATGTAATTGGTTAACAATTTTGAATTTTAATAAATAAAAAATAATAAATGGATCGATTATCAGAATAACATATTACTGTTAATAGTTTTTTTAAACAAGGCATATTAATGTGAAAAACATCAATTGAGTTACATTAAGTTACATTAAAATCCTGTATCAGGAATAATATTGAAAAATTATTTTTTTTAAATAGTATCGCGTTGCATGTTTACCTAATAGTTGGACGAGTACTATTCCAAAGACGTATTGAGGTTACAAAGAACTGCCAGCTTGATATTAATGTGTGATATCTCAGATATATTAAAGTTTTGTTTCGGCCAAATCGTTTGAATCTAAGTCGGCTATAGAGATGATCAGGTTTACGGGTAGTTATAATTTTATGTAAAAATATCAATGTTCTTATTTTCAATAGGTCGCCGAAATACACTTCGAAAATGTTCTTTGGGTAAGGGCTAATATGTTCATTATTACCATAAGGCTTGAGTTTAAATACATATCTTATAATATTGTTGAAGGTTACATTAAGTCTTGATTTGCTTTATGCGACACAATTTCAAAAAATTTCGCAGGCTTAAGTTAAAGTTGGGATTAGTACGTCTTCGCATGGAGTAGCTTTATCTTGAATGGTGTACAATATTGTGTAGGCCATAAAGTTCTCAGCGTAGAAAAAGTTTTTCCACAAGCGCTTGTGATATGATCTGTCCAATTTTTTTGGCTTTATTCACAATTTCTATTTTCTGATTGTTAATATAGACAACATTCTGTGACCTTTTATGTAGTAAGATGCATTTTGATTTTTTTGGATTAAGACTAAGACCATTAATAGAAGCTCACAATAAAACTCTTTCCAAATCATCGTTTAATGTACCTTCAACGTTTCCGTTTTTATTACTTATGTGCATACATTCTGATATTGCAATGTTTTAACTGATTTGGTAAATCGTTAGCATAAATTGAGAAGAGTAAAGGACCGAGAATTGAACCCTGTGGTACACCCCTAGTAAGAGATTTTAATTTGTTTTTAATTGAAATTACGGGGTTACCCCATAAAAAACTTTAAATTTGTATTTGCGAATCGATATCTGCTGTCTGTCCCCTGTTGTCGGTTTTAATTAGTTTTTTTACAAAAATTATCATTTATTTAAATTGAAAAATTTTATATGATCAATTATAGGAATAAGTTGTATGCTGTTCCACAAACGATACCATTTAGTTACGATTTCATGTACAACTCGTCGCATCGTCTATGGATTGCTTAATAGTGTAAAGCAAGCCATAGACGATGCGACGAGTTGTACAAAAATTCTAGGAATCGTAGGTTGTACGGGAGTTGTACACGACCTGATTGTATTAAAGTTGTGTGTCGGTTATAGGAAAGATCAAAAAGATTAGATTTTTTGACAAGTTGTGCCTCTCGCGCACGATTTGAACAGTATTTGTGTTTAGTATTGTTTTGACCACCTGGCAGTTAACTTTGAATGTTAAGTATTATTTGGGGACAATCTTAATTATAGCATATGTAAGAATATTGAACTCCATCTTACTTTGAGAGAGCTGGGTTGTTAAATGAAGTGGTACATGAAATCTCACGCTAAATGGTGTCGTTTGTAGAACAGCACACAAGTGATTCCTAGAATTGGTTGTACAACCCATCACAACGTCTATGGTTTGCTATAATAAACTTTTTATATGCATGTGGGATATTAGTATGTGTATGTATGTACCGAGACTGAAATTATTGGTTAGATATATACATATGTAGGTACAAGTATGTTTTATCTTTATTTAAAATGTAACTATTTTTATAGGTAGGTAGGTACCTATATTACATGTAGAACTTTCTTCTAAAGACGGCATTATTATTGCGACAACAGATTTTTACTAAACTGTGTGAAAGACCAAGAACAAATAAAGCGGTCAAAAATTAAATATATGGATGTAAAATTATTGTGGAAATAATGTTATTATCCAAAACTATACCCTCCACAATGAGAAATTTTATTAATTTTCCTTATTCATATACATAAATACTTGATGGTTTTACTAAACATAAATTCATACATACATACATATGAATGTATTTACGCAGTTTATTTAAAAGCCGGCAAAAATAACCATACATCTTTATGTACATACATACATATGTAAGTACGTACTTACAAAAACATTTTGTATGTACTCAATATACCACTTTCTTCCATAAAAAAAACATTTTTAAAAAATAATGGATTATTAAATTTTTTACACTTTTAAATGCAGTTATTTTGAGAATTATCTCTACATAAAATTATTGCACTTTTCAAAATCAGATGTAAAATAATATTTAAACAGTTAAATTACCCGCTTCATTATTTTAATATTCTTTTAAATATTTGTTAATACATAATAAGCTCACGTCAAGCTTAATCAACTACATTATTGTCTCAAAAATGTTTGATTACAATTTACGCTTTACTTTCCTTATTTTTTCTAGCATTTATTTTATACTCATTTTTCTATTTAGTATGTATTTATCTTTTCCGATTGGTTGAACATAAATATATTTTCCCCTGCCAAAACAATAGTTTATGCTGAACTTGGTTACCCTACGGTAAAAAAAAATCTGGCAATCATAGTGTAGCAACTGTACTCTTTTTCGAGGTTCGTTCACATTTTATTTAACCACACTTTCCATAAAAATTTAATTTGCTACCCAAATCACTCTGCCTTGTCTATTTTAGGATAGCACAACTAACAAAAAATATTCTTTACTTACCTTTTTCTTATATCGCTCAATTATTTCGGGACAGCTTAGTGTATCCTCGGGTTCCCAAGTATCGTCGTCTTTGGTATATCCCTTCCATCTTATTAGAAAGTATGATACACCACGTTCCGTTTTGTGACCCATAATATCTTTAACTTCATATTCTTCTTCGCCTTCATCATCATCGTCATCATCATTGTGACTGGCTTTCTTTACTTTAGCCTTAGAAACACCTTTGCCTTTGGGCCTACCGGCTTTGCTTTTCTTCTTGATAGTGCCGTTTAGGCCCTCATCATCACTTCCGTTTTCAGCCGATTTCTTGGAACCTGATGCCTTACGTTTTTTAGCCTTCTTAATTTTTCCCTCATCTCTATCCTCATCGCCACCATCGGAAAGGTGAAAGTCGGTATCATCGTCGAGACCGGTTCTTACTACGTCACCGACGGCATCATCATTGGCGTTTAAAGAATCTAAGCTTTTATTGTTATCGTTATTGGCCGTATCACCATTTTCCGACTCGCTACCGCTGGGCACGGGGTCAACATGATCCAAAATCATTTCATCATCATTCTCTTCGCCCCTTTCACTCTGTTTATCTTCATTTTCAACAGCTTCCGTATATTCGGATATTTTCTTTTTATGTATTTTACCCACCATTTTGCTTATTTCACACCACTAAACGATAAAAAAAAATACACACAATCACTGTTTTTGCGAGGGATTTTTTTATACTGATAAGATGTGTTTAGAAAATTCTCAAATATATTATTTCAAGGCAAATACGAACCCTCTTTTTTATATTGACAACAATTTATTTTATTTTCGCCTTTTAATCAGTATTTTTAAAAATTAAATTATTTTAGACGCCGATGTGTTGGAAAAAATGGTGGATTTTACTGGTGCTTCTTCCTTTTTTTTTGCGTAGAGTTGCAGTTGATTTAGTGGTGTTACATTGCATATAAAAATAAAACCGCTTCACTAAATCGGCGTTTTTTTTTAATATAAAACATTGAATGTAGAAATGAAGCAAGAAATAGAGAAACTATCCTACAAGGTCAAAAATAACAATTTTAAGTCTCCATTCAGCAATGCTTGAATCAGCATATGAAATAAGTAAATTCATTCTTGTAAAACATATTGTAGTAATTGATACTTATGTAAACCAACTATAACTTGAAAGCTCATGAAATAGTTTCCTCTTATAAGCATCATTTATTTAAAATAAATAATAATAATACGTAAAATATAATAAACTGTGATTAATTAATAAATAAACTCGCTTTGTTGATCACTTCAAATTTACGTGTTTTAAAATAAACAATTAGATAATTTAGTATTTTACTAATTTTAGGATTCAACTGTTGTAGAAGGCAGACGTTTTTTCTTCAAATAGAAAAAATTTACAAAATATTAATTAATTATTATTGAATTGAATTTTCAAATAAAAAAGAAACCCTTTTTGTGTTCATATTTTATCCAATAATGGATAACTCCGTGGTTTCTACGAAGAACATTCCGAAAAAACCTCCTGATAAACTTTTGGTTTGTTCCAAGGCTAAATCTCTTCAAAAATCTGGTCATGGTTCATCTTCCATCAATCAAAAATCTGTGCTTGTTTCTGATGCCTCTATTAATGCAACGCAAGTTAATGTTTTGGAAATGGATGCAGACTTTGGGCAGAATTCACAGTCTGTTATGTCTTCTCTTGATGATTACTCGATTTTCCTTTCTCAAGATGATGTTTCTGATATGACGAAGACTGCAGGTGATATTGATTTTCAAGTGGTTAAAAATAAAAAATGTAAAAGAAATTCCGATGGGGATTTGAAGGTAGATCTTTCCAAGCTAAGCTCTGTTGATGTTGACGTTAGACCTAGTGGTAGTCAAAATAGGTTTGCAATTTTTGAAGATCTTAATGTTGAGTCAAATACATTTAATAGTGTAAAAACTAATCCGATATTGAAAAAGCAGAAAAAAGTTAAACAATATTGTCCACCTATTTTTTTATATGGTGTCAACATTAAATCTTTGGTAGATCAATTGAAGGTTAAGGGACTTGATTTTAAAATAGTAAATAAAAATAATTTTAAAAGTAAATTATATTTGCAAGATGTTTCAGCTCACTCTGAGATGATGCAAATTCTTAGAGAAAAAAATATTGAATCCTATTCTTTTACTCCTTTGGAATTAAGGCGACAATCGTTAGTATTGCGAGGCCTATATTATGATTCCAATATTCCTGATATCGAGTCCGATTTAAATAAATTAGCTCCGGATACAATTCAATCTGTCTCTAAATTTAAAACTTCTTTTTCTAAAAAAAATAATGTAGAAACTGGTCTTTTTCTGGTTACTCTTAAAGAGGGTAAACGTTTAAATGACTTAACTTGTGTTCGTTTTGTTTTAAATCAAGTGGTAACTTGGGAAAAGCCTAAGAAAAATCAAAAGGTAGTTCAATGTTATCGTTGCCAGAATTTTGGACACATGGCTAAGAATTGTAACCGATCCTTTGCTTGTGTTAAGTGTTCCTCTAATCATGAACCGGGTCAATGTTCGTTTATTTCTGATGATAATAGTAAACCCTTTTGCTTTAACTGCCAATCTTATGGTCATCCAGCTAGTTGGCGAGGTTGCTCTTTTTTTAAAAAATATTTGGATTGGAAAAAAAATATCTCCAATAGAGCTAAGGAAAAGAAAAGTCAGGCATTAAATAATGTTTCTTTTGCTTTCAAATCAAATTTGATTGACCAAAACCGATCTTTTGCAAGCCATTTTGTTAGTGAACAGTCTAATAAACCTAAGTTTGTGAATGATTTCTTAAAGTTAGCTAAAGTTCTGTGTGAACCAGATTCATTAGAGATCAGGTTAATGAACTTTATGAAGAATTTTCGTTCTTTGCCAAAATCTCAGGCAATTGCTGAGTGTAAAAGTCTTTTTGAAGAAGTTCTTTCAACTTATGGTCCATAATTTGCTCAAAATGATCACTTTTAATGTCAGATCTCTTGTCGAAACCAGTAGAAGAATAGATTTGGCAAGTTTACTTAATTGTAATAATATTGACCTTGCTTTTATTCAAGAAACTCATCTTAAATCGATTCACAAAGTGTATTTAGATAATTACATATTACTTAGAGATTTCTCTTCACAAGGTGTAGGAATCGCTATTAAAAAAAGTTATTCCTTTTCAAAAATTGATATTCCCCATTTAACATTTCCTCATATTTTTATTGAAATTCGTGTAACTGTGAACAACGTCATCAAAAAAATGCTAGTTGGTTCTGTTTATATTCCATGTAACTTCAATCCATCGCAGTTTGAAAATGGTTTGTCGAACATCGCAAATTTTGCCGTAAATTTTGATGCGTTGATAATTGGAGGTGATTTTAATGCTAAAAATATTTCTTGGGGTGATAATTTGAACAATCTTAATGGATGCACGTTTAGTAATTGGTTAAATCTTTATTCACATTCATTTGTTAGACTTTGTGATGTTGTTCCTACTTTTCCAAATGGTTCCTCGTTTTTAGATCATTTTCTTATAAGTTCTAACAGCATTGATATTTTTGAACCGAATTATAACATTAAAACTCTTCCTTCCTTTTCAGATCATTTTCCTTTATTTATTAATTTAAAATTGTTTGACTTTGATTTTATTTTGAATTTTCCACCTTCATATACTTCATATAAGCAAACCAGTTGGGATTGTTTTAAAAATGATTTAACTTCAATATTATTAGATCATTTTCCATCTTCTTCAAGAAACTTGACGAACAATGAAATTGATTTTCATATTAATTACTTTACATCTTCATTAAATTCGTGCAGTGATACTCATTCTAATAAAGTTCAAGTAAAGTCGAAAAAATTTGTTCCTTCGGATTTTGTTAAAAAACTTTTTAAAGTTAAATATGGTTGGCAAAAGAAATTAAAGCAAATTTATAATAGGACTTTAAATAGGCACAATGATCAATACAAACTTATTTCTAAGCAGATCCAGCTTTTAAGTATTTTAATTAAAGAGCAAGTTTGCAAGGAAAACGCACAACATTTTAGTAAGATATTTGAACAAATTAAACCTGGTCCGCGAGCACATAAACAAATTTTTAACTTTTTAGGTTTTAAAAGAAAAACAAGCTTTGGTGACTTATCAGTTAATGGAGTAGTAATTGAAAATGAGGTAAATAAATTAAATTGCTTAAAAAATCATTTTTCGGAAGTTTATAGTGGTAGTTCCTTAGATAGAGACTCTTCGGAAATAGATAATTTCTTGTCTTCTTTAGAACAGGGTACTTTATTTAATTTTGATGATAATTTTTCTGCATTGAATATTCAAAATTGCACAAGATTAATAAATATGGACAATTTAATTTCTCTCTGCAAGGAGCTAAATAACAAAAAATCTGCAGGTATAGATAAAATCTCAAATTTTATATTAAAGAAAATTCCTATTAAAGCTTTTGAGTTTTTAGTTATTATTTTTAATAACTGTTTAAACAACGCATATTTTCCAGATAGTTGGAAAATTTCCAAAATTGTACCGATTAAAAAGAAATCAAACTCTACTGACATTAATAACCTGAGGCCTATTTCTTTGTTATCAAATTTAGGAAAATTTTTTGAAAAAGTTATTCATAATAAAATGGATTATAATTTAGTTGGTAATTATTTACCTAACTTACAATTCGGATTTAAGAAAGGACATTCTACTGTGGACGCTCTTTTGAAATTCCAAAATGACGTTATTTGTAATTTAAGACAAGGTTCTTGTACAGTAGCTGTTTCACTTGATGTTGAAAAGGCTTTTGACAGAGCCATTCATAGTGGAATACTTTTTAAAATGCATTTGATAGGATTTGATCTTCACATAATTAAACTATTCAAAAGCTATTTCAAAAATAGGCGTTTTTGTGTTCAATTAAATAATTCTTTATCTGATTTTGGTCAAGTTTGTTGTGGAGTTCCACAAGGATCAATTTTAGCTCCTCATTTATATAATATTTTCATCTTCGATTTCCCTCATAATTTTTCAAATTCAATTGGTTTACTTTATGCTGATGATTCCTTACTTTATGCTCACCACGAATCTCCTTTAGAAGCTCTAAAAATTGTGTCTAGTCATTTAAGGAAAGTTAAAGATTTTTATGATTTCTGGGGAATTAAAATTAATACTTCAAAAAGTGAAGCAATTTGTTTAAGAAATGCCTCTGGTAAATGTGCTTATTTTGTTGTCCCTCAGAGCAAAACTCTAAAACTTTTCTTAGATGGAATCGAAATTCCCTTCAGAGATAAATTTAAATACCTTGGTATTATTTTCAATAAACTTTTTAAATTTAACGAACACGGCAAAGTCATTTTAAACAAAGTTTACCAAGTGAGTCATTGTTTAGGTAGAATTTTAACTCATAAATCTCTTCCTGTGAAAACAAAACTTTTAATTTATAAAACGTGTTTAAGACCAGTGTTATTATATGGATTTCCAATTTGGTTTTTTATCTCACCTTCTTTAATGAATAAATTTGAAATTTTTGAGAGAAAAGTGCTACGTGCTTGCATTGGTAAAAATTTTATTTCAAGGAATAAAAGATACTCAAACTCGGTTATTTATACAGAATCTGATATTGTTCCTTTGAGCATTTATGTATTCCAATTAATTAAGAAATTTATTATCAGGTTGTCTTTTCATGATAATGACTCTATTAAAGAAATAATTAATTCTCAAAGCAGCTATAGCTGGACTAATACTGCGTATTTATCTCCGCTTGGTTTGCTGAACGAAGATATTGACTTCAATTTTGCTATTTCAATGCCGGATTTTTTTAAAAAATCTATTCCTGGCTCACACAGAGGTTAATTGTTGTTTTTGTTTTAATTTCGTTTTTGTTTTCCTTTTTTATTTTATAAGTTTAGATTTAAGTTTATTCTTTTGTATTTGAGTTGTTTTACACTCACGTAACTGTTAGGCTCGGGAGCAAAGGCGTTTACATTTATTTATTTATTTTCTTACTTGAAATTGTACAATTATTGTTAAGTATGATACTGTTTGTTTTCATCATATTTTTTTTTTTAAGACATTACATTACAATCTTAAATTTGTCAAATTTGTTATTTTAAATTTTATTGTTTCCCCAATATTGTTATATTAAGGCTCAATAAATTAAACTTACTAATTTTAGAATTAGTAAAATACTGATTTGAAGTATATAACATCTTATTCGTTATTTGGAGCTAAGTCATGATGATGTCGAAGTGACTTGCCATATATTTTCTCGATTTGTTACCCCGTCTCCATTACACCACGTCTTGACGAGCTATTGATTAGTTCAACCATTGAGCAAATTCATTTGGGCACATCAAAACCTCTCGTAACCCCCCGTCACCATTAGTCATTAATATGTCTTAACAAAAGTCAAACTTCATATGAAAAAAAACATTATTTTTAATACTGGTTTTTTTATATGAAGTTTGACTTTTGTTAAGACATGTTGATAGCAAATGAAGACGGGGTTTAAGACCGTCGTTGTCCATAGCATGTTCTTGTTCAAACAGCATTGTTTGTTCGCACAACGATGTTTGCCATCAAATGCTGTTTTTACTATGACTTTTAAAGATTGCCATCTATTGACCAAGCGTGCAAATCCTATTTGCTGTGTTATAGGCTTTCGAACAACATTGTTTTCTCGGAGCGTACACATCGATACGTATTCTCCACACAGAAGAAACTAAACAAATTATTGTTCCCTATTCTGCCGACGCTTTGTTCATGTGTAAACAAAACAATAGCTCTTCAAGACGTAGTATTACCCCCAGTTTACATTAGACATAAAATGATAAACTAACATGATGTTAGTATTAAATAAGGACTGCCCATGTTAATGTTATTTCCAAGTGTTAACATGTTAAAACATTTGTTATAAACACTCTTTTATAACATGAGAATGACGTTGTTGTGTTATTTTAGGTTGACATGAGTATTGCAACAGCGCCATCTGTTGCTTAACGGTACTCATACTGTGCAATAAGCATTCAAACAATATTATTGGAAAACAGAAAATTATGTTTAAACAAAAAATTATATAATCATGTATTCGTCACCTATAACATGTTTATGTTCTGTTCAATTTGTTGACTAGTAAAGACGGCCTCTTAGACAATAACATGTCTTAACAAAAGTCAAACTTCATATAAAAAATATTGTTTTCAATAGTGGTTTTTACCCACCGTCTCCATTAGTCATTAACTTGTATTAAAAAAGTCAAACTTCATATAAAAAAAACATTATTATTAATACTGTTTTTTTATATGAAGTTCGGCGAACATGTACTTCTGTTAGGACATACAAATTAAGCATTCATTAAAGGAGGTTGCTGTATACAACGTTCGCGTTGTTAATGCGTATTTTCTATTTATACGACTTTTGTTTTAATTTAAAAAGCATTTATGTATTGTAATTTTTGCAACAGTTTTTTTCAATTTATGCTGGTTTTATTACATTTTTATATTTGCTTAAAAATTTTCTTTTTGCAAATATGGTTATTTTAAATATGTTATTTCAGTTATTACGAACAAACATCTATTTATTATTTTTTTTTTTTTCGTAAAAAAAATTAAATTAACAAATTTTTCTCAAACGTAACCTAGTGTCTATACCTGATAAAAATTTGTCTTGATAAAAGTCAAATTTCATATTAAAAAAAACGTTATTTTTAATACTGGGTTTTTTTATATGAAGTTTGACTTTTATCAAGACAAACTTTTGTCAGGTATAGATACTAGATAATTGGGTATGTTCTGTAATCCGAAACCGAGTGAAATTGAATCCGAATGAAATTTTAAATAGTCATAACTTTTAAATCTTACAACATTTTGATATTATTTTTTCTACATTTGATTAAAGCCATTCACATAACTACCTTGATTGCTAATGTTTTAAAATAATAGGCGCAACTAAGTTATATTTTTCTTTAAAAATTTATTCGATTTCAATTTCACTCGGTTTCGGATTACAGAACATACCCGATTGTCTTATGGAGACGGGAGATAACACACTTGTAGTTTTCTTTCTCCCCAAATTCAAAAATAAAATTATTTTTGACAATTTTGTGTTAAATATTTTTTATTTCCTTTTTAAAATTTATAAAATTAAAATTTTTGACACGTTCTCTCGTTTTTTTTATATTATTTTTTTATTCAATTTTTTATTTTTTTTATCAAATACTACTGTCAACTTAAAATACAACATCAACGTCATTGTCATGTTATAAAAGAGTTTTAATAACAAATGTTTTTACAACCATGTTAAAACTTGAAAATAATATTAAAATGGGTAGTATTCATTTAATACTTACATGATGTTAGTGTTAATGTTTATCATTTTATGTCTAATGTAGAGTGGGGGTAAAGAAACTTCATCAAAAATAACAACTCTGAACTATTGACATTCTAAGAAACAATTTTTTATTGTTTTTTAACACTAATGCACGTGGTGAAGGAAAGTTGTTTTAAATATTTTTTGAAATTACGGTAATGATTAATATTAAAAAACGGGCGGCTGGTAAAAACACCAATTTCGAAGAACCTTTAAAAAAGAAAGCAAACAAAAATGATGTAAATAATGTCGTTAGAGACAGCAAACCTCACAAATTTGGCAAATCCACCAAAGCATTGGCAAGTAAAAACCGAGATGGGAAACGTGATGCAAGTAATAAGATTGCGAAGAAAACAGATAAGTATGGTCACAGGCCGGAAAACAAATTTGCAGGCAAACCCAAATTCGATAAAAATGCGGTTGACGATCTTAAACTGGGGGAACCAGAAAAAACAGATTGGCGTAAATTTAAACAAGAAAAAAAAGATTTAAAATTAAAACGTAAACAATCAAGGAATACCTATGAAATATCAGTGGAAGCTAAACAGATTTACGAAAAGGTTAAATGCCGGAAAACCGAAAACAAAGCTGAGTTAGTGGAGAAATTATACAATTTGTTTAAAAGTGGAGACACTATACAAAAAGTGGTTATGGCTCATGACACTGCCAGAATAATACAGTGTATGCTTAAATATGCTGCACCGCCATTGAGAGAAGAGATATCCGAACGTTTAATGCCCTATGCTGTCGAAATGTCTACTTCGAAGTATGCACACTTTTGTGTTTTGCGTATGTTCAAATACGGGTCACCCGTTACAAAATCCAAACTTGTAGATAAATTCTTTGGAAATATTGTAAAATTAGTTTCTCACAACATATCCAGCAAAATCCTTGATCATGTTTATCTAACAGTGGCGAATCGAAAGCAAAAAGCATACATGCGTCAGGAGTTTTATGGTGATTTGTATAAGAAATCCAAGGATGACAATGTTAAAAGTTTGTCGGATTGTTATAAAGAAACAACTAGTATGAAAGCATCTATCTTAAGTTCTGTTAAAGCAAATTTAGAACATGTCTCCAATAAGCAGTTGGTAGATAACTCTTTGGTGCATGCCATAATGTTGGAATACGTTAAGGAAATGGAAGAGGATAAGGTGGAAGAGACTGTAACTATGTTTGCTTCATTTATACCTTTAATGCTAACGACCAAGAATGGGTGTCAAGCAGCTATAATATGTTTTCATAAATCAACACCTAAGAATAGGAGAGTAAGTGAATTTTTTAATATTCTGGATTTAAAAAAAATGTTATTAAAATAAATAATAAACATCTTTTAGGCAATAATAAAAAATATTAAGGAACACTTAGTAAAAATTTGCACCCATGAACATGGTCACATTTTTATAATAGCTGTCCTAAATGCTTTAGATGATACAAAGGCAACAAAAAAGGCAATATTCGATACCATTTATCCAGAATGGAAAACTCTAATGGCAAATCAATGGGGTCGTCGTGTAGTTGGTTGGCTGGTTTCACCTGGAGACACCAACTGTTTTCATCCAACATTTATAGCCACAATAGAGGAAGGTCTTCAGTATGGCAAAAAAGATAAAGATTTAAGACGTAAAGAAATATTTGAACAAATCGAAGAGCCTATAGCCAAGGCTATCGCAGAAAATCCAGAATTTTGGCTGTCTGACAAACATGTCGGCTTGGTCACTGCTGAAATTTTAAGAAAGTGTAAGTTTTTCGAATGTCTTCAAATAGTATCCCTAATTTTGTGTTTTTAAAGTAATCTTAGCAAACTTTGTAAATGCTGCTGCATCGCTGGCAAAGGTAATTTCAAAACCTGATTGGTCTGTTAGTGTTCCAGAGGAGGGTAAGGACAAAAAAGCCAAAAAGATCCAAAATGTTGAAAAAATTATAGCAGAAGCAACTAAGTTGAAAACAAAACAACGTAAGCATGCTCAGAAAATAATTGATAGTGAAAATGCGGAAGAACCTAAAGCTGAGCAAGATGATGAGTCTGAAACAGAGGAAGAAGAAGAGGTATGTATTATGATGTATTTTTGCGTATAAAAATTAAGAATCCTTTTTGCAGGTAACTACGGTCACCGTTTTAGGTATTGAAGAGGCAGGACTTCATATTGTATTGAAGAAGATCATTAAAAATGATAAAGAACGTTTGGCTCTAGACGCCACAAGCCAAACTTTTGGTAAATTTTTGATACAAGAACTCACCGAAGACACTCTTAAATCGTGGTTGAGTATAAATCGGGCCTGTTTTGTCATACTAAATATCTTAGAAAACAATACGGAGGATGTTCAAAAACAAATTAAAACTCTCCTTAAACCTCATACTGATCTTTTGAAAAAACAAATGTTCAATGGAGCTCAATTCTTGCAGAAAAAGCTTGTTTAATTTAATTAAAAGTTAATTTTTTATATTTTAAAATCGTAAAAATAAAACAATTTTAATTTCTGCAATAAATTAATAGTTTTCTTTTCTACCATTAAGTTGCTTTTAAGATGATTTATTATTAAAATGAATTTTTTATTTTTAGTTAGAGATGGTGCGAGTAGACTGGAATAAAACTTATTCTGTGCGTAAAATAATATGCAATCCTGATTCGGTATCTACTATTTTGGATAATTGGCCAACTCTTAAATTAAAAGCCGCCTCTTCGAAGGGCTTTTGCATTTGCCCACGACCAAACATTCCCAAGTCCCCACCCCGCTTTGCGGAACTGCAATCACTGTATTTTTGAGCCAACTCTTCCAGAGTTGCGTCGCCGCTTTCAATCTGTTTTCTATAGTCCTCCAGTATTTGGCGTGCTTCATCTTTGGTACGTGTTATATTCTCTTCACGCCATGAGGATGGTCGTCGGCTACCCTTATGTTTGACCAGTAAATGAGATGCTCTTACCTCACTTGGGCCAGTAAAAGTTATTTCTTTTTTCGCCGGTTCTGTAGGCAAATCCCACTGGGATTCCTTGGTGTATATATTCAAATAATACGTTAGACCTAAAATTAACAAAATTACACGTAAAATCAATAAACTTTAATATTTTCTAACAAAAAAAGGGATGATCGTTTATTCACTTCTAGAAAGAAGCATACATTTGGTAGAATACTTACCCGTTGAACGACTTGTGCGTACTTCCCATCCCTCTGGTATATTCTTTTCACTATCAGACATCTTAATCAAATTATGTTAAATATTTATTATAGTTTTGATACTATTTACAGTGGTAATTTGCAAAAAATATATTTTCTTGTGATATATATACCGCACGCATGCACAAACAACCGGTGTATAGGGAAAATTTTAGGGAATAAATAATTGTGAATGTACCATATCCTTTAAGTGTTATTATTTTGTTGTGAATACAAGAAAATAAAAAAATTCGTTTTTCAACACTGGAAAATCAGTGCTGTCGACGCAAGCTTCTATATATTTGGCATATTACATTATAAACATTTATTTGTTTTTTTTATTCTGCTTTGAACTTTTTATTCACATCGATCACTGTTTGGATTACTTTGGGTAATAAAACCAAATGAAATTTGAATTGAGGCCTATGAAAAAATAACACATTTCTTTTTTCATGAATGAACCGTAAACTTTATTTTTAGTAATTTTACTATACTAAGGCCCATTATTGTAACTTGCCTATAGCTAAATTTAGAATTTTGTCGGAGCGATAAGTATTTTTTCATTAACTTAAGTAAGCTAAAACTAACATTGAACTATCTCGTACTACAAAGTTTTATTAACTAGCCTTATTCTCTTTTTTTATTACGAAAATCAACTTATATATCTGATAAAATGCTAACTTTTGCTATTGACAGGTTATAATAATGGGCCTAAGTATTATTAAAATAGATATATAAATACAAAATAATTAGTGATAGCAAAAGTATTATGTTTACTATCTGAGTAATTAGACACCGACTTAAAGATATTAAGACGGAAAATATATCGTAATATAGGTATCTGCATAATGTTTAATATAATAGTTTAAATAAAAACTTCAAAGCAAAATATAATGTGTGACATAAGTTACGTACAGCGCTTCCAACCTTAACCCTGACTGCTAATATATTCTTTTTAAAATTAAGGTCATTTTTAATTAATACCACTAAACAATTTACAGAATTAGCAAACTGTATTCACTTTATTAAAGTGAATGTTCAAAATATCGTCAGCATTATATTAAAAATATTTTTCAAATTTTATAAAATCTGCTTAAAAAGATTTTTCATGTTCCGTTTTTCCGTGATGTCTTGCCTCTATGATAATATTGCTGTAAATATGGCGGTCATAAAACCAACAATTTTTATACTTCCCCAAGAAAGTTACAAGCGGCAGCACAAAATGGACAGTAGCAGAAAAAATAACATAAATGGATTATATTTGGCTGTTTTATAAAACCGTTTGTGTACTTTATTTGGACCTTAAATGTTTTAAATCATATTGCACTAAAATAAACCATGTTTGAAGTGATTATAGGTATTTATTTATGCCTTGTGACCAGAGGCAATAAAAAATATTTGTGTATTTATACTTTTTACAGATAAAGAAGGTATAAAGACCACTTTTTCTTTAATAGTTTAAACATTTAATTTTTTGATATGTAAATATGTAACAAAAGAAGGAAAGTTATGTATAATATGAAAATTATTACGTTTTTTTTTTGTATAAGTGCTTTTTGAAATATCGATATTGACAACGCTGCCACTCGACCAACGTATACAAAATCAGTTGGAAAAAAGAAGTCAAACGAAGTTGGTGTTTTTTGTGAGTGTATTACAGAAAGGCCAACAAAGTAGATTAAAGAAAAATAAAAGAAAAATATGCCAATTGGAAAATATAATGTATAAGAATACTTTAATCATTTATTAACTGCCACATAATAATAAATATTTAAGTGAAACAAACAAATAAAGCAACTAAAAAGTGTTAACAGAAACTGAAGAATAAAAAAGTCGGAGAAATCGTTTGGTGTCTACATAAGCAAAAATATTAAATGGAGGTAAATAAGGGAAAAGTTAAAATAATTAAAGTGTCTAGTGAAATAAGAAGTTAAACAATATTTTATAATTTTGTACAAAATTTCCAAAAGAAAAAATATACACAAAAAACCAGGCTCAAAAATTTTTCCTTTGCAAGTGTCTCATACACACCTCATTATACAAACAACAACATACAAATATAAGCTACTGGTAAAAAAGTAGCAACAACAATAAAAATCAGCAGAAATATTTTTTGCCTTAAAATTGTAAGTTGTGTCTTTTTATTACTTTAGACAACAATTAAAAACACTTTCATTTTGACGATCTTTAGCAAAAAAACAATTAAAAACTGCTTTTAGTAATATGTGTTTGTTAGGTCAGTTTTGATAGGTAATCATCCTTAATTTATGTGTTTTTGTTTGTTTTTTTTTCATTGAAATTGTTGATGCCGTTCTTCTTCTCAGTGTAGTAGAAGTAGCATACAGACAATATTTTTTTTGAATTTGCTTTGAAAGCAATTCATATCATAATTCACATCATACTCTTACTTTTATAGTGCTGCGGATATGGTTTATGTATTTTCCATATATAGAAGTACCTATCCCTAGGTAATTGCTCAAAATGTTGCAAGGGTTCTCTATAAAGTGGCTAAGATTTCCTGCTTACAACAATAAAAGATGCTGCCAAGTTCACAGTGCCATTTAATCAGTCAAATTGTATACTTTCACTATTTTATCTCTATTTTCTCTTGGAAATAAGACGTTTTTACGGCAAAATTATATATTTTAACCGAGGTACTACAATTTATCCAATAGTTTTTACGTTATACAAACACAAGGCAGCAATTAAAAAAATATTTCATGTACATTGACGGTCCTGTTATAGTTTTATTATATGTAGGTATAGATATATGTAGATGTAATCATAACATTTTATTTATCTAGCGTTCAATTATGCGTAGTATGATTTATAATGACCTTGAAACTACTTCACTATATTCGCACAAATATGCTCGTGTATATTAATTTATTAAAAGATAATCCCACAACATATGCACATTGAATATTTTTACAGACAATGTAATATTATACTAAGAACCATTTTCTTTAAATAAATTAAAGATATAAAAAGCTGCTTTTATGGTAACCGGTTTCACGGCTTCGGTGAATCTATAGTGAAGGAGTTTTTTTTATCACAAAAAAAAAAACAAAAAAAAAATGTATAGAAATCGTTTGAAAGTTTATCTTAATTGCATTTTATTTATAAACTATTATTTTAGAAAACAAAATTTAAGTTTTATACAAGATTAATCGTCGCGTCAACAAATACAACAACAAAAAACAGCCACACGCATTGAGCTGTGGGTTGAATGTGCAGTAAACGCCAATTATATCACATCCAACAACTAAAAACACTTCTTTCTTACCTTTTCTTGGAAATATTTTGTATTTTTTTTTTAATATTGAAATACATATATGTATTTCGAAATAATTAAACTATTTTTCTTTTTCCCGGTTAAAAAAACAACGAATTTTTGACAGCTGGATGGCACATAACAAAGTAAAGCAAAAAAACATAATTAACTTTATCGTTCTGCCACCCAGTAAAATGAATTCCCCTTGGTTTTATAAATTAAGCCTGGTACTATGTTCAGTTTTTCATGCGGAATGCTGTCAAACTACATACATAAAAAATTTGTATGAAAAAATCATGAAAAAATGTTGCAGAAGTATTATTCTGTTTTTACTGTGGAAAAACATTGAAATGTTTCTGGCAACCTTTTACCAAAACTGCGAAATAAAGCAAATGGGCATTATATCATGTGGAATTTTTTGTGGAAAAATTTGTGAAATAATGTGGTATATTTAAAAGCAATAAAATATTAAAATTCTTCCAAATCGTGAGATAGACACCACATTTTAAATGTAAAATTTTCCTTGTGAAATAATAAATTTTACTCAACATTTTTCAAAACTTCGAACAGAGGTTTAAATCAAAAACCAGTTTCTTCAAACGGCCTTTTTAATACTCTAGTGGTCTGCAGGCCATCGATCGCAATCGACTGGTCGATCTTCAACACTTAACCAAATTTCAAGCCTAGTACCCTGTTGAAATTTGTGAAAAATGTTGAGCAACATTTATTGCTGAAAACATTTCATGAAGCCTAATCCATACGTGGACTTAATGGGCAAAAGTCTAAAAATTCCAATTTTGGGAATTTTGGTATTTATTTTAAGAATTGCGAGATTTCCATTACCTTACTGTTGAGAATTTGTATACCCTTTGATTTTCGTTGACTAATATCCACAGAAAAGATATTCAAGTATTAAAGTTTTGATTTGTATCTTTTAATGTGGAGCTGCTGTATGTATGTTTTGCTTGTTTTTTTTACTTAATGTCAAATGTTGGTACAATTGATGCTGATTTGGTACAATTCTATCACTGGAATAGTACAATTTAAACTTATTCATTTCCCAACACTGGTTTGTATCGCTTTATTTTATGAAAATGGTACACTCTAAATATTTAGCAACAAAGGACCTAGGAGGTTTATATAAGCAACGAATCTTGTTGCATTTATTATTATTAAATTAAAAAAGGAAATTTGTTAAAATTACCTATAATAAAAAATTAATTTTCAATTTAAAGAATTATATTTCAAACTTCGATTTGACGCTCTCCTTTATGTATATATGTATGTGTACGTACATATATACATTTAGACGTTAAAATAATAATTTATTTATTTAATTACACACAATTTTATCTACATAGGTATATTAATATTGAATTTGTCACCCATTTATTCTTAAATAGTGTTAAGTTATAAAATAAGCAAATTGGCTATATACAATGCATAGACTTTTTACAGTGTAAAACACCAATACATTCTCATTTTAACCACTTTCCCTGGTTGTGGCTAGCTGTTTCATATTTAGAGACATCATTTGTCATATTGCTTAACACACCTACGTTTCGCATGTTTTTGACACTTAATTTATAAAAACGAATTAATATCAGTTGTATTTTGGTAAATCAAATTTTTAGGAAATTTGTAAGGTTTTATGGTTTTTTTACTTCGCATAAAAATTTAAGTTGTATCACTTTATTACAAGTTTGTTTAAAGAATCACAAGTACCTGATCAACTTTGAGCTTCCTTTCTCAAATTTGCTTTTGAACGAATGGTTTGTTTATCTGTTTTATTTTATTCAAATTAAAATAATTCTTGCAAAAAAAACCGACTTCAAAACAGACAAACATAAAATCATGTTTCTTTAAGACGGTAACTATTGCGACACCCTGTAATTTCCTAATTCAAATTTTATACTAGTTATAGCGGTCGTAGCAATACAGGTTCATTGTAAATTTCAACCGTCTGTCTGTAACGGTTTAAAAGTTTGGTCATATACATCAAATTACATAAATTATTGCGACACCCTGTAATTTATAATTTTAAATATTTATACTTATTATAACAGATATAGTAATGGACATTCTGTCTAATTGTTAAGTGTTTATCAATAACTGTTTAAAACATAGGGTCATATATATCAAATGACGTCACCTATTGGGACACCCTTTAAATTAAAATTTTAATATAAATACTTTTTAAAGAGGACTTTGTCATACAGATTCTTTTTAAATTTTAACTTTGTGTCCATATACATCAAATTACATGAACTATTGGGACACCCTTTAATTTTCAATTTTAAATATTTATACTTGTTGTTATACCAGACATAGTAGTGAACATTCTGTCTATTTTTCAAGTGTTTGTCTATAACGGTTCCAAAGATGAGTACATCATGATCAAATTACATCAATAATGGGGACACCCTTTAATTTATAGATCCAAATATTATACTTGTTGTAATAGCGGACTAAGCAATATAGGTTCTGTGTAAATTTCAACTGTCTATCTATAAGAGTTGAAAAGTTTGGCCATATATATTACTTTTACATGAACTATTGGGACACCCTTTAATTTCCAAATTCATATTTTACACTTGTTATTTTAGCGGACTTAGCAATACAAGTTCTTTGTAAATTTCAACTGTCTGTCTATAACGGTTCAAAAGTTTGGCCATATAAATATCAAAATAAACCAACTAATGGGACACCCTTTAATTTCTAATTTTAAATATTTATATTTATTATAACAGACATAGTAACGAACATTCTGTGCAACTTTCAAGTGTTTGTCTATAACGGTTCAAAAGATAGAAGAATAAAGGTGAAATTAAGTCACCTATGGGGTCACCCTTTAATTTTTAATTTTATTTTTTAATTACTTTTTGTTATTGCGAGCTACAGTGATACGCACTTTTTTTTATTTTAAATTGGTGACCTATAAAGTTCATAATACACGTAAAAAACATGTATATTGTATGGGGACACCCTTTAATTTTAAAAATTTCGAACTTCTTTTAAAATGGGACCAATCTGTAGCCATAACCTTTCTAATAGTGCAAAATTTTTAAAATCGGTTCAGAAATGACCGAGTTCTGAAGGCACAAACATAAAAAACAAAAAAAAAAGCAACACACAGACGAATTGAGAACCTCCTTCTTTTTTTGAAGTCGGTTAAAAAAATACATCAACTCATTTTTTCCCATTTAAAACAAACAAAATGTGTTGTTATTAATAAAATTTGTTGTTGTTGGTTTCTTCTTCTTATATTTCATTGTTATTGTTGTGTTTAATGTGGTCTTTTTATTTATTTAAAATTTTTTGTCAAATATAGAAACACTTGTCCTTTTCGTTACACTTGAGTTGTTGTTTTTATAATTTTTTATTTATTTTAATTTGGTTAAAATAAAGTTAAAAAAAATAAATGTATTTGTTTGCAAACGTTATCATCTTTCTTTGGAGTGGTAAATACATTGCAGAATAGGGTTATCCAATAGAGATTGGCTTAATTTAAATTTTCGTGGCAATTAGATATTATTGTTTAATTTTTATTTAATTTTTTGTTGTCTTATTTTGGAATAATAGGAAAAATCAATGTAAAACTACAGCGGCAAGAAACACGTGGAAATGAGCTTGCTATATTGTTTGTAGCAACAACGTTTAGTGGCCCGTTGTCAAAGAAACCAAAAATCTTCCGAAAACGGTATTTTAGTTCTTCTAGCTCATTTGCTCAGTTTTCAGTGTACTAGTATGTTTCGAAAATAAAGCAATATACATGCAAATCACATCACGATTTATTTTTTAGGGCGTTTATCTAGCAAATACAGTTTTCAATATTACGGTTAAAAAATTAAGAATATATGTTTATGTTAAAACCACGTTACTATAGGAAAATCCTTTAATTTTTAGTATTTGTTGTTATAGCCACCGCGCAGTGTGACAGAATGAATTTGAAAATAATCGAGTCATTGATAAACTGCTAGGCTGATTTATCCATAATTTGACATGAGCATAACAGAGGAGTATCTGAACTTAAGTTTTAAAGATGGGTACCATACACTCTCCAGGGGTGGTGCTATGTAGTCTCAAAGTTTAGAACTTCGAACCTGAAAATTCTTTTACAGCTTGCCATTTCTTCAGTTTTATTCATTTTATTAAATTATACATGGTCTTAAAGGTCTTGTCAATACCTACAAAATGGTATCTAAATTTGCAAATAATAATTTAAAATGATTGAGTTATAAGCATTTTAAGAAATAAAATTTTTGATTTTTAGCTACCCTGGTTTAGATTTTTCAAAATATTGGGTACAATTTTTACCACATTTTTTTTAAATTTTTAATTTTAATGAGTTAAAAACTAGACAATTTTCAATTTAAAAAATCCAAAATTATTGCATTTTTGTGTACTGTAGCACAAATAATGCCATAACGTATTTTTTTTATAAAAAAAAATTTCTTTAGGAATATATACAAATTTTATATTTTTGTATAAGCTACTACATATATATGTGTAGGTTTAAACAAAATTTCGTATAAAATTGATCAGCCTTGTAGAAGATGGAGGTCCCACAATATGACCTATTTTACATCAAAATTTTGACCTTAGCCTATATATTCTTAAATGCCAAAGCTGGGATCGAAAAAAGAAGACGGCTATAATAAAGCAATATATGCTCCAAATTGTTTTTGAAAGTATTAATGAGCGCTAGTCCGTATGTAGATTTTATGGGCAAAAGAGTAAAATACCAATTATGGGATTTTTGGTCCTTATTTTGAGAATTGTGGAATTTCATTTTCTTAATATTGCAGATTTTTTGCCATTTCATTTTTCTTGATCAACAACACATGCACAGAAAATTTTATTTAATTTGCTTAATTTATAAAAAATTTATTGCAAATTTAAAATGTTTCCTTCCCTCAAATTTGCCCGTTTTTACCACAATTTTTCGAAATTTTCAGATATCAGCAACAAATTTTGTTGTAATATTTATTTTTTTTTATATATATATGAATATAAATGATGCAATTTCCTATCAAACAAAAAAAGATTCACCTAAATATCATTTTTACGCGCAAAACTATGTGCTTTTAAATGTAATAATGAGCTTAAGTGGACTAATGAGCTAAAAAAAACTAAGGAACTAGTGATCTGAATTGAACTAAGGAGCTGAACTGAACTAACGAAGGTGATCAGATCAGCTCACTTAGGTCAGCTGGTTAGTTCAACTGAACTAGGTGGTTCATGAAATATACAACTCTATACGAGCGTGCCGGAAACCTCGAGAGAGTCCATAACAAGTGATGTCCATCCCATCTATTTGAAAAGTTTTTGAAGTATCTTGTATATTCATATTTATTAAAGATAAAACATTTATTTATTTGCTTAAAAACCTTTTTAATTTCGATAATATAGAGTTGAATTTGCTCCCTCAAAGCACGTTCGTTAGAATAGACCTATGACTTTAAATAATCCCATACAAATAAATACAATTCTGTCAAACCACACAATCTAGGGGCAAATTCTGATCGTAATGCCTCAAATAGTAATTGAATTACTTATCAAGCTGTATGACATATGGCAAAGTCTTGTAGAAACCACTAGTGGACCATGTCAATATCATCCAATTTAGAACAAAAGAACTCTATAATCATGTCGCGATATCCTATATATCCTTATTTTCGTTGAAGTATGGTCCAATGATGATTCCAGCATAACTATCGCATCAAAATTTGAAATGTTGTATATGCGATTTTGTTGCGAGAATCACATGTGAATTATTTGAACCCCAAATGCGACAATTTTAACAAAGACATGAACGTATAAATGTGCATCATCGCTAAAATGTCAGTTTCATTATTTTTTTAATATTTTTCAACCATAAAAATGCGTTTATTCATTTCTATTAACGCTTAAATGTCAGCTATCAAGTTATTTGTTGATAACTACTGGGATCTAACCAGCGCATTCGATATCGAGTAAAATCACTTAATTTTTAATCACGTAATTTTTTCATGGCACTTGATATCGAATAAAAAACATCGAAATTCCACAATTCCCAAAATAAGGACCAAAAATCCCAATTTTGGGATTTTGGGAATTCCACAATTCCCAAAATAAGGACCAAAAATCCCAAAATTGGGATTTTTACTTTTTTGCCCATAAAATCTACATAAGGACTAGAGCTCATTAATACTTTCAAAAACAATTTGGAGCATATATAGCTTTATTACAGCCGTCTTCTTTTTTCGATCCCATCTTTGGCATTTAAGAATATATAGGCTAAAGTCAAAATTTCGATGTAAAATAGGTCCATCTTCTACAAGGATGATCAATTTTATACGAAATTTTGTTTAATCGTACACATATATAGTTAGCTTATACAAAAATTTCGTAATTTAAGACGATATCATTCAATATTGATTAAACAAGGGAGTTACATATTTCGAAATGTCAATCGATACATCAGTGCCTATAGTATGAAGAAAAAATAATTTATTTTAGCGCCGAAAGTGTTATATATTCTCAAAAAACTAAAAATGATCTAAAACGTATATATTTAGCATTTCATAAACAATCCAAATTCAATTAAATTAGCCTCCAGTAACACAATAAAATGCATGCATTTCTTTTGCTTTAATTTTATTAAAATAATATATTAAATTTTGCTTCAGGCTCAAGGTCGTATGAGACTGAATCAAAATTTAATATATTAATATTATGAGGTCGAAGAAAATAATAAACAAATTTTATTAAAATATTTATTGGCACACAATGTGTTTAATGTTCGTTTACGTTAACGTTTTTTACTTTATTACCATTTGTTTACATTAAACATATGATATATGTATGTAAATCTATTATATTTTCTTTAAAATTACGAATCGATACATATCGTAGACGATGATTAGCTTAACAGTCACGTATCGAATAACAATTCGATACGATAGTTTACTCGATATCGAATGCTGTGATTACAATTAGCAACAACTTAAGTATGAAATTATTATGTCTTCAAATAAAGTGCAAACAGCAACACTGGCAACACAGTTTTTTGAAATCGCAATTTGTTACACATTCTTGATAACTTTTTTTCTTAATGTTGTTTCTTTAGTTGGGTTTCTTCTTTTGTACCCTTTTCGAATTTATGGTGTTATTTATCTCTGTTGCAGTTAGATAACAATATCTACAACAAATATAAAAATAATGCAATATAATATGCAACAGTATTTCCTGCTTAACATGATAGACGACCATTAATTGAAAAAAAAATATGAAAACAAATTTGCGAAATAAAATAAAACAAAACAAAAGAAAATGACAGCCTTATTAATGCGTCCACAAATGTATACCATTCATGCATTCATATGCAAATACATTTTTACTCATACTCGCATACAAACATAATTATAAAAGACCCCCAATGGGAAAATATAATTTGGAACCAAACCATGACTCTTACTGAGACCAGAAATGATGAACAATTTTTTCCAGACAACAAAAGCTAACCTGCAACAGTTGATTGTATGAAAAGTATTATAATACGTATTTCTTTTTTGTATGGTTTTAAAAAAATTCCGATTTTTATCAATGCACAGTGGGGCAGAATCAATATATTTTGGAAATAACTCAGGCTTGCCCATTGATCCAAAATTTGGTATGAACATAGCAAAGGAGTATCTAAGCTTAAGTTTTGGACGGTGGACACAATCAACTTGCCAGAGGTGGCGCTATGTGCTCACAAAGGTACCTCCCGCCTGCAAATTCTTTTAGGGCTTGGCATTTCTTCAATTTTTATTTGATTTTTAAAAATTATACATGGTCTTAAAGGTCTAGTTAATACCTATAAAAAGGTACTATAATCTGCAAATTATGTTTTAAAATGATGGAGTTATAAGTATTTTTAAATTAAAATTTTTTCGATACCAGTCCAGTTTTTTAAAAATATTTTAAACAATTTTCAGAGATTTTTTTTTAATTTTTTCTCATAGCGAAATTTAAAATCTCGAAATTATATATTTTCTAAGTTATTAAAATTTTGTGTATTTTAGGAAAAAAAATGGCCGATGGCCGTCAATCTTATTTTTTAATAGAAAAAAATTCTTAAGGAAGATATAAGAATTTTATATCTTTGTGTAAGCTAAAAATACGTACGTACTTTTTACTCAACTTTTGTGTAAAATTGATCAACCTTTTAGAAGATGGAGGTCCTTCAATTTGACCTATTTTACATCGAAATGTTGAATTTAGCCTATATGTTCTAAAATCCAAAAGTTGAGATCGGAAAAATAATCGGAAAAAGAATACTGTCGTTATAAAGCTATATATACTCCCAACTATTGCTGAAAGTATTTCACGACTTCTAGTCCATATGTGAACGTTATAGGCAAAAGACTAAAAAATTCCCATTTTGGGAATTTTGGTTTTATTTTGGGAAATGTGGGATTTCCCAATGTTGTAGATTTTTTACTATTTGATTTTCGTTTACTAATTACATATCCACAAAAAAATTTCATTTGAATCGTTCAACTTTTTTGTTGTTGCATATTTAATATTTTAGGTACTTTGAGACCACATGGCGCCACCACTGTCAAGTGTATGGTGCCCACCGTCAAAACTCAAGCTAAGATACTTCTCCACTATGCTCATGCCAATCAATCAATTGGATCAATCGGCCTAGCCCTTTACAAATGGCTGAGTTATTTCTAAAATATTTTCATTCTGCCCCACTGTGCAATGTGAATTAGTAGGACAAATGAATAAAAAACAAATAAAATTGTAGTTAATATCGGTCACACCATTATTCTTAATAATGATAATGGTTTTTAATGAAACATTTTTAATAGTGTGTAACCTATATCTATACATATAATAAAACTGTAACAAGATCATTTTTGTACATGAAATATGTTTTTAAAATTTTGTTGCTGGTGCAGATACTAATAGAAATGGAATACAAAACAACAATTTTTGGAATTTGTGACTGTCTGTCTTTCTGTCTATCTGTGTTCGCATCACGTAAAAACTACTGGATGAATTTTAGCAAAATTTTGTTAGAAGGTACGAGGTACGATTCAAATATAGTATATTTTTTTTCCGCCAAAAATATCTTATTTCCAAGAGAAAGTGTGGGAAGAGCAGCAATTTTGCTTCAGGGCGACATATTTTAGTAGGGATGATACCCTTTATATAAAGTAAATACATAAACCATATCTGAAGCACTAGTAAAGTAAGGGTCTTTGGTGTGGATTGCTTTTTAAGTAAAATCGTACAAAATATTGTAAGGACGCTGACGAAGTGGCTGGCACAACTATTATATAAAAAAAATTTAGCAGAACCTTCTGAAAACTGGGTGCCTGGTTTAAAATTTATAATATTTCATAAAATTATATTGGAAATTTTTTTTTGATTATGCTTAGTGATCAAATGTAGTGAATATCTTTAGTATAATTTTTAATACATACTTTCATATCGTACACTAAATCATAAATAGTCACAATACAAAATTCACAAATTTCCAGGAATGGAAAAAAAGTGATTTTAAAAACATTTTTTTTTTCAACTTTATTTATAGAATCTTCAAATATAATTGAACTATCAATAAGTGTTCACATCTTAAAACTAAATTATACTTAATTAAGTCCAGCCAATGCCGGGCTCAAATTCATTTTCCGGCTGATGTTATCATTTCGGGTTCACCTCTCTGGGGTTTGGCCAAAAAAGGTAATATCCTTCTTAGTCGAATGTAGCCGCGGTCGTTTAGGATGTTACGAGCCAGCGGGTTAGCATGTGTTTCGAGCTTTTTTAAATATGTTAATGCATGTTTCGAGATTTCTGCTTCAATCAATGGCACGTTTAAATCTTTGTGGATGTTCGAGTTTTTAATATACCAAGGAGCGCATGTAATCATTCTTAAAATTCTATTTTGCCGCCTTTGAATTTTTTCCAAGTTTGAAGCTGAGGCAGTGCCCCATAACTGAATCCTATAACGCCATATTGGTTTGAGGATCGAATTGTATAGCAAAAGTTTGCAATCTAAGCTGAGAGTAGAGTTCCTCCCAATAAGCCAGTTAAGTTGAAATGCTTTCAATTTCATTTGTGTTAACTTTGATTCTATATGACTTTTCCATGTAAGGCGCCGATCAAGATGTATACCGAGGCATTTGACTTCAGAAACTTGAGGTATCATTTGATTATTTATGCGAATAGGGGGACATGAGTCCCTACGTAGTGTAAACGTTATGTGAGTGCATTTTTGTTCGTTCACTTTTATTCTCCACTTCTTCAACCAGTTTTCCAAATTAAATATGTGGTCTTGTAAATATCGTAATGCTATTTGGGGACTGTCGTGGATGCTTAGAAAAGCTGTATCATCAGCAAATATCGATGTGTGGACTCGGTCACTAGCTGGCATATACGAAGTATACAATAAATATAAAATAGGTCCCAATATACTACCTTGGGGTACTCCAGCGGCAATAGACTGTGGTGAACTTAAAAAGTCTCCTTCTTTCAGTATAAACTTTCGATTAGTTAAATACCTTTCTAGCAAGTTATAGAAGTTTTTAGGCAAATTTAGCTTTAACTTATATATTAAGCTTTATGCCATACTTTGTCGAACGCTTGAGACACGTCTGTGAAAAGGGCTGAACAATATTTTTTTTCCTCAAAGGTCTTTTTTACTACATTTACTAATCTGTGTGTTTGTTCGATTGTACTGTGTTGTTTTCTGAATCCAAATTGATGATTCGGAATACATCGCTTAGAATTGGAATACATACATCGCTTAGAATTGGGTTTAGCTTAGAAATTAAAATCTTTTCGAATAGCTTTGACATGTTTGATAAAAGGCTTATGGGTCTGTATGATTCTACTTTAGTGTGATCTTTTCCCGGCTTAGGACTCATAGTTATCAAAGAAATCTTCCAATCTGATGGAAAGTACTCAAGACGACAAATGGCATTAAATATAAAGAGAATTATTTTTAGTGCATTACTAGGAAGCTTAATTAGCATCTTATTGCTCGTTTTATCAAAACCAGGCGCTTTCTTGGTGTTTAAATCAGTTATTGCCCTTTCAATATCACGAAGCTCAAACCTTAAGATGACTGCAGGACTAACATCGACAGGTGGCAACTCAGCTATATCAGTCGAGTCATTTGGAATAAACACGTTTTTTAAATGGTCAACAAATAGATTACCTTTTTCAGTATCATTTCTTGCCCAACCCCCACAAAAAGTTCGTAAGGGAGGTTTGCGTATGACTGGTCGTTTTAAGTTAAGCACGCCATAATGAATAATCTGATTGTGAAGTTGTGTCAAGATCCGCCAGGTAATTTTCCAGGGATGCTATTCTTCGACATTCCAGCAGCTTTTTAAGCGTTTTCATGCACTCCTTTAGTCTATTTTTGAGCTGGGGAGATCAGTGTAACTGCCACTCTCTTCGGATTCTTCTTTTTTCAGTCAGGAGCCGTTTTAAAAACATGGTTGTAATTTTGTAATCAATCTATTTTCCATAGTAAAATAAAACCGCCCAGTTCAAGATGAAAATAAATTTGTGCAGTAATTTCTGTAAACTGATTTATGAAAAAAAAGTTTTAGATAAATTATGAGTTGTGACTGTTTATGAATTAGTGTGCGATATGTATATTAAACAAACTCGATTTTTTACAATACAATACGATTTTCGTCCGTTTTTCATATTTTCTTTTTTTTTTACAAACGATACAAAGCTAAAATTTGATTTGACCATACCACGGAAGTTATTTTTATTATTATTATTAGTAAATTCAGATGATCGAGTTCATTTATTTCTACAAATAAAATCAGTTTTTTGTTGCCTCTGAAAACAATACATTTTGTAATAACGTTGTTGAACCAGACACCAGTCGAACTTATTGTTGGAATCGTATCTATGTTAACTGTTTTAACAATTGGTGTTTGTTGGTAACTTCAAAAAACGCATGCAACACTTCCTATTTATAACGAAAGTTGTATGAAAACACCATCGGTGGAAATTGAGCATTTTGGTTTTTTACTACTATTTTTTTCAATCACTAATGTTACTGCTTAAAATTTATGGTTTTCAACCACATCTAACATGTTTAGGTTTGACGTTTAAAAACATAGACTTAAAGCAGAAAGTTCAAACAATAACATTTCCATTCTGTTAAAAAATTGTTTAAATCTTCATATAAAAATATAAAAAAATAAAAAATAAAAGAAAGTTTTATGATTCATCGTAAGATCATTAATAGCATTAGTATGATGCTTCAATACCCAACTATAGCCTGCATTCAATGCATCAATACTATTTAAGTTTCAAAAGCATACCAAAGGGTCCCTAAATACTAAAATTGTAATAGGAGTTACCACGCTCATTGTTCCACTCTAGCTTGTTTGCTTGCGCTAGCCTATGAACATTTATATAAGCGTTACTAGTACTAGTAATTTCTACCTATTATAGATCTCAAGGTACTTGATAATAACCATTCACTTTATATGGAAGGTAACACGTTTACTATTCAATTCGAATCTGTTTTTTTAAGCTATCCGTATTAATGAATATTAATGAGTCCAATCCGTTTTTTGCTGGACTATGCATGTAGATATTGGTGTTACTTGTGCAAAATTTCAAGGCTCTACCTATTACAGCTCTCTAGGCGAACGCCCACTTTTTCGATCTATTACAGTTTCCAAGTTTTTTTTTTAATATATCTTTATTTGCGATCTGTCTAATAAACAAAACAATAAGCAAATTTCTTAATTTAATAGCAATTGACATGTGGTGCAAAGTTCCAATCAACCTCACAACTTGTTACAAAAAATTATAGTTTTATATAAAATACTTTTAATACAAAGAATTTCTAACTACTTATGCGTATAATTCATGAATAACAAATATGTCCAAAAAGAGAGAGTTTTTTTTTTGATTTTTATGTTACTTATTTACAGTTTATGGTTTAGCTTCTAAATGGTAAATCTAATATATGGGTTCGTTTTAATCTTCTTATTTCGTTGCTGTCATCGAGGAGAGAAATTGCCAAAGGATTGGAGTGAGTCTTTGGAGTCTTTGTAAATACTAAAGTTGCGAATTTCTTGGGAAACTGATGGAATGTCAAGATCAAGAAGTATGTGCTTATTTGAAACAAACCATGGTGCATTTGTGATTAACCTTAGAGTTTTTGATTGGTATCTTTCTAGTATACTTCTGTTTGATTTGCTTGTAGTACCCCAGAGTTGTATCCCATACGTCCAAACTGATTTAAGGATTGCTTTATATATTCTATTTTTGTTGTTTAAGTTTAGCTGGGATTTTGGTCCCAAGAGCCAATAAAGTCTCTTATTTTGTATGTTAAGTTGATTTTGTGTGGTTTCCAGGTAAGGCGTCTATCAATGCCAAGGTATTTGACGACTTCACGTTGTGGGATAACCTGTTTATTAATAGTAACATCAGGGCAGTTTCCCCTACGTAATGTGAATGTAGTATGGTTTGACTTTTCGGAATTTACTTTTATATTCCATTTTTGGAACTATTTTTCGAGTAGGTTGAGTACATAATAGCAGTATCATCTGCGTAGGTGGCTACTGTAAGACAGTTTCCACCTACAGTTTCGAAGTAACACGGTGATAAATATTAACTTTGTAAATTCACCATATTAATGTTAAATATTCTTAACTCTGTTATATTTCCCAATTTCACAATAATATACATTCGGTTTTTACTTTTATAAAGATATCGATTTTTTTTGTAAAATAATTATCAATAATCATTTGTAAAAATTATGTCGAAAATTTTTTCTAAAAATTTTGTCGAAAATTTTTTGTAAAAATTTTGTCGAAATTTTTTTGTAAAAATTTTATCGAAATTTTTTTGTACAAATTTTATTGAAATTTTTTTGTAAAAGTTTTACGAAATTTTTTTTTTTACAAATTTTATCGAAATATTTTTGTCAAAGTTTTATCGAAAATTTTTTTATAACAATTTTATCGAAAATTTTTTTATAACAATTTTATCGAAAAATTTTTCTTTAAAGAGTTTTTCGAAATTTTTTGTAAACGTTTTTTTGAAAATTTTTTGTTAAAATTTTATGGAAATTTTTTTGTAAACATTTTACGAAAAGTTTTGTAAAAATATTTTAAACATTTTTTTTGGAAATTTGTTATTTTTTTTCTACAATTTTTTTTGTAGAAATGTTTTTCTTTTTTAATTTTTGTAAAAGTTTTTTGAAATTTTTCGTAAACATTATTTTGAAAAAAGTTTTTTGTAAAAATTTTGTTAAATTTTTTTTTTTTCAAAATTAGGACAATTATGCAATATTTATTGCGTTAGAATGGTCAGACTAAAGCAAAAAAAAATCTTTACAAAAAAATATAAATATAAGGAAATATTGACACCCCAATGTACCTTTTGACTGCCCTGGTTACCAGTTGGCACCCTGTGGGTCTATTGGCTACCTCTAGAATCATTTCAACCGAAAAAATAAAAAAAAAAAATAAAACGAGAAAAAATATAGTTGGGCGTGCCCGCAGCAGAATCGTCTGATATATATATATATATATATATATATATATATATATATATATATATATATATATATATATATATATATATATATATATATATATATATATATATATATATATATATATATATATATATATATATATATATATATATATATATATATATATATATATATATATATATATATATATATATATATATATATATATATATATATGTATATACTTTATGGGGTCGGTATAATTATGTATGATAAAACTGTAACAGGTACATTTCCGTACATGAAATATTTGTTAATTTTTTTTTTTGCTGGTGCAGATAGTAATTGAAATGGAATACAAAAAATCAGAACAAAAAAAAACAAAGTTCGCATCATGTAAAAACTACTCACCCAGTAGTTTTTTATTAAAATTATGAGAGCTGCTACCTATATTTTGACGTATTCAACTTAGGTGAAAGTGCTGACAAAAGAGGTTGACACAATGAGTACTTTGTTGACACGGGTATTAAGTCTGAAAAGAAAACACTTGGCTTTGTTCTCCTTTTTACTTTATTTATTTTGTTGTATTTTGTTTTACACAAATTTAATCAAAACAAAGAAAAATTAATTGTTAGCTATCAAACTGCTCAACGTATGTCAAAAGTTAAAAGTTGCCAAAGTTTCGTACTGTGTGTTGTCGGAGATGTATTGATTATGACAACGCTCATAAGAAAATCTGTATTTCAACTTTCTTGTCGTATGACGGACTCTAAGTGCCCCGGCCTTTAGCAACGCGGTTTAAATTTAGGGAAACGGTTCAAATTACGCAAAAATATGCCATTTCCAAGAGAAAATAGAGAAAAAGTAGTGAAAGTACGCAATTCTACCGCTTTAAAGGTACTGCAAACTTGACAGCACTTTTTATTTTTGGAAAGCTAGATATTTTAAACACTATTTTCAAAACTCTACAATAATTTTAGGAGTTTATATAAATTTTAGATTTTTATATAAAACCTTTAATTTTGACTAATTATCCAGGGATGGTACCTCTTCATAAATTAAATACTAAAACCATAACTGAAGCACTATAAAAGTCAGAGTCTTAAAACTTGGTGTGGATTACTTTCAAAGCAATCTCGAACAAAATGTTTTTAGGAGCCTATGACGTGGCGGGCAAAGCTAGTTAACAATAATTCAGTTAACAATAATTCAAAGTATCCACAATTATTTTTCTTAATTTTAAGTATGTACATAGATATTTGCTTTTGATTACTCATGTTCCCAATGGCCGGTTGAAGCAAGTAGCCCGTCCACTTTTGTTAATTAAGAAAGTAAAACAAGAAACAAATTTATTAGAACCTGTTGTATTTTGTTACCAAATTGTATTTGTTTTTATTTGTTTAAATTTTTTAAAATTTTAACTGTACATTTTATTACTCTTTTCGTTTTTTTATGTAAAATAATGCATGTGTGTGCGCGTGCTTCAATTGAAACTTGCCAGACTTATTGAACGGTTGTAAATAGCACACTCACATATTAACTGATAGTTGATTTGGGTCTAATAGCGTTTGTATGATCATATTCTTGTTGTTGCTTTATTTATTTTTTTAGGTTATTTTAAGTATGTTTCTGCTTTATTTTTTTTTTTTTTAATTTTGTTGTTTTTTATTAACCATATAAAGAGCTCTTAAAAATGGGTTTAAAAGCAACTGCAGCTTAAATTGTACTTAATTTTATACATTGTATGCGTGTGTATGTTTTCGTTGGCTACATTTCCAATTTGTTATTTATGAAAATCACGAACCATACTTTTGTGAACTCAATATTGTTTTTTTCATATTTGTTATACTCTTCCGAATGTTGAATGCCACGTTAAGTATTTGTTTTGACTGGCATAAAAAAGCACACAGAATAAAAATATTTCATTTATTATGATTTGTTTTTTCTATAATTTTTTTGTAAATTACCTTCTTTCAGACGACTGGCTGAAAATCGGTGGTCAGCTTTAATTTTCGGTAATATTAATTTTGAACGTTTTACATGGTCCAAATACAAATAAATTCTTAAAAAAATTTTTGAAATAAAATCTCAACGTAATTTCTCTTGGTATGTTATGGCTTTGTTTTATTTTATTTTAGTAATTGTAGTCTAATATCGAACAAAATAATAATAAAAAAACAAAACTAAATACAAAAAGTTGTTCATTGTACAGGGTGGGCCAAAAGAAAGGGTGGCCAAAAGAAACCAAGGGGTGTAAAAGTTTAATAACTTTTTTGTTTATTAACTTTTTTTTATTTTTTCTTTCAGATTATATAATATACAAAATGGAAATTTTTTTATACTAAGTATGAAAAATTATGTCTCTTAAATGACCACCGTTTTCAGCTTCGCACTGATGGGCTCTTTTTAGAGCATTTTCCATAACATCTTTCAAAACTTGTGGCTGTAGCGTTCGAATTTCTGCAACAATGTTTGCCTTGAGTTCAAGGATTGTCTCTGGCTTGTTCACATACACTCGCTCCTTCAAAAAACCCCAAAGAAAATAGTCGGGTGCTGTCAAATCTGGTGATCGCGCTGGCCAAATAATTTCCGAATTTCGAGAAATTATTCGCTCTCCAAAAATTTGTCTTAAAAGTGCCATTGTGTCTCGGGCAGTATGGGCAGTGGCTCCGTATAAAAAAATTTCCATTTTGTATATTATATAATCTGAAAGAAAAAATAAAAAAAAGTTAATAAACAAAAAAGTTATTAAACTTTTACACCTCTTGGTTTCTTTTGGCCCACCCTGTAGTTAAACATCATTACAGTAGGCAAAATTGTGTGCCTTAGTTTTGTACGACACTGTAAGTGTAGGTTTTTGTTTTCAAATCTACAAACTTCAAATGCCCAAAAACACATTTATTATCATTTGCATTGAATTACATTAATTAACGTTTATAATTTAAAAAATATATATGTATTTTGGTCTCATATGGTACACATATCAGGGATGGAAAATTCAGTGCTTTAGTATTTATTGAGCACTTTCGTCAAGGAAGATTTCCGCAGTACTACTATTTTTTTCTTATCGAGAAGTTATTTTTAAGTAAAAATATTCACCCTTATTCTATTTGGCACCGGCGACATTGACATCACTTTTTGCCGACATCACTTTGTATCGACGTCGCCATCAATTCAATTATAATCACTTCCATTCTATTTGTCGTCGTCGACATCGTCGTCACTTTGTATCGCTTGATGACGACCAATTCGATTATAATTTGGTATTGCCTAACATTATTATGACGACGTCGTCGGGTTATCTACAATTTCTGTCAAACACAATACACACACATATATCTATTATTTTGTTTTGTTTACAATTTTTATTGAACATTTTTTGAACCAAAATATAAATAAATTTTATTTTTATAATGTCCTTGTATGTAAGTATATTCTTCACATCCACACCCTTTGCCACCCATCCTCCGATCTTCTGGGAGGCCAATAGCATTTAATGCAACAAAATTATTGGGGTGAATCCTCTTTGGAAGTCTCTTGCAAGGGAAGGATTTCTTTCCATTTATTTCTTCAATTTTGCAAATTGGTTTGTATTTATTTTATTTTTTTCCTTTTTTAATTTATTAATTTTTTTTTAAATCGTTTATAAAAACTAAGACGAAAACATCGTCGTCGACACAACACAATTTCGATGTCACATTTTCTTACAAAATACCAAATAAAAATAAACGGTCATCGATGAATGTTGATGTCGACAAAGGGAATACCAAAAACATCGACGACACCATATGACGATGTTTTGTGTCGACGCCAAATAGAATAGGGGTGATTTTGTTATTTCCTACTAGCCTAAGGACGACGCCGATAACACTGTTCTATAGAGAATACTTCTTTAAACAAATGGAATAAATTGAAGGATTAATATGCTTAATCAAAAATACCTTTAGTTTTTTGCTATTATGTTGAGAATTTTTTAAGTGACGTAACAAGCAACGAAGCGTGTATTTTATATCAACTTGATAATGATTCATCCGATGAAGAGAAATGGGACACCAGAAGATTAAGATGAAAATTGTCTTACAATTCTTTAAATGCAATTTATTTTTGCAGTTGCAAAAAAAAATTTCATAAATATTTTCATAAAAATTTTTTTGTTTTTTAAATTGACAAACACTTTAAAACCGGAAAAATAAATATTTTTATCATTATTCATAAATATTGATATACTACAAATAAAATAAGCTATATTTCTTCAAAATCGATGCATAAATCTTGATTTTAACACCCAAATGAATTTTTGAAGTCAGGCTTAAGTTCGTTTTATTTTCTCCTAATTTGGAAGAATATTAATTACAAATAAGGTGTTTAATTTTAAGGAAAAAGTGGGAAAAGTTTTCTTCGCATCTATCTTGATTTTATTCACAATTAAGTGAAGATATCAAAGTTTACCTTAGGTTTCAAATCTCACTGGACTTGTAGTCAAACTTTTATTAATTTTTATTCCCATTTCCTTAACTAATTATCCGAACTGGTTCGAACTTGTTATTTAAATCTTTTCCATTTTGAATTGAAGGAATGAAGTTGTAACTCTTCATTCTTTCAATTCAAAATGAATTGTTTATAAAAACCAAGACGACAAATTCGTCTTGGACACAACAAAATTTTGACTTCACATTTTATTACAAAATACCAAAGAAAAATAAGCAGTCATTGATAAATGTTGAAGTCGACAACGGGAATACTGATTTAAACGCGTCGATATAAGACAACGTAGTATTGTGTTGGCGACTCCAAATAGAATAGGGGTGATAAATATAAAGTAACAAAGCAATTTAAACATTTTTTGTAAAATTATTGTTGTAGTAGTTCCTAAGAAATAAACAGAGCAGATGAAAAGGCGTAAAAAATCATAATTTTAATTGACTTGATCAAATTAGCACAATTAGGCGAAATATATTAATCAAACATTTTTAAATATTCTCGTTAAGTATTTTTTTCTGGTTTATTAACTTTTTTTCAAGCTTAAAAATATTTACATTTTTACATTTCATAGCAATTTTTAACCTTTTACTAACTTATTTTAATGTAAAAAAGGTACTATTTTTTCTGAAAAGTGCAATTTAAAATTTCAATTTTCCATATCTGGCACTGCAATACTTATAAAAAATATATGTATAGGTATACATTTATATGTGTTTGTGTTTGTCTATCTCAATTTGATTGTTTTTGAACTTGTTTTCATTATGTATTTGCGGCAGTGTCTACTGCTTTTTTTTATAGTTGTTCAGGTTCTAATCTCAAACGCCCCCAATTTAATTGAATTTCCAAATACGTCAAAATCCCCAAGTACAATTAAAAGAAATTGTTGTTGTTAAACAAACTAATTTATGGTTTGGCTGTTAATTTTATTTACGTATGATTTTATAAGTGTTTTATTTCTATTAATTATATGGTATTTGAAATAACCTATAAAAATATGTTACAATATATTTTCACATGGTATTGAAGTAAAATTTTAGCTGGCAATGTGCTGCAACTTTTATAGTTTTTTTTTAATGCTGATAAGATTTTTAGTTTAATTCAACACTTGTCCTAAATGGAAATACGGTTTCTTTATCAAGAAGCTATGTATGTAAGCTAATTTTATCATTAGCAATACAGAGCACTGGGTCGAGTACGAATTAAAAATAAATGGAATTAAAAAAATAATTTAGTGATTATTTGTTTTAAAAAAGATGTTTTAAATAAATTGATTTCCTTACCACTGCAAAATATTTAAATTGACATTAAAGTTATCAATAATAAGGTGTTAAAATTGTCAAAATTTTCGTTAACAACACTTATTTTCGTACCCATATAAAAGAAAACAAACACAGCCTTATACTATTCCTACACACCACTATTTTATTCTTCTGTTGATATTTTATCATCTTGTTGAGTTTTCGTTTTCTTTTTAATATTTGCTTATGTTTATGTTGCTAAACAGTGTTCGGATCTGACAATGATAAAATTGTACCAAATCAGTATCAATTGCGCGAATGTTTTTCATTGACAATTATTTTGCCAAAATTCTTAACTATTTCATAAGTCCTTAAAACTCCACCAAAGCCACCGGATCTTAACCCGATAGAGTATGCCTGGAGTTATGTTGAAGAATATTCAAAGAGCCATCTCATTACTAAAAAATACCTTACGGTATCTCACTAGAAAGATTGGAAAGATATGTATATCAGCTGAATACTGCCGGAGCGCTATGAAATTAGAAATGTTTATTATTGTAAGAAAAAGTACAAATATTGATTAAATAAAAGAAAATTATTAAATAAATTGTATATGAAATTGTACCAAAAAATCATGGAGTGTACCAGTGTACCACTGATGTGTCGATTGTACCAAATTTGGTACAATTGTACCGCAAATCCCAACACTGTTGCTAACTGCTGGCCAAATGCAGCATATTTTTAGTCATTGAAATGCGTGGGAAAATATATTTTTGAACCTTACCGCTTGCTCATTTTTCTTATTTTATATTCATCCTACAAGTATGCAACTCATTTGTTTTTTTATACCCTTCACCACAGGTGGAAAGGGTATATATAAGTTTTTTAACTTCAATTTTATTGAAATAATTTTTATTATTTGTTTTATATTTTTTGGCGGATATAGTAATAATGGGTGATTTTTTTGAGGTTAGGATTTTCATGCATTAGTATTTGACAGATCACGTGAGATTTCAGACATGGTGCCAAAGAGAAAGATGCTCAGTATGCTTTGACATTTCATCATGAATAGACTTACTAACGAGCAACGCTTGCAAATCATTGAATTTTATTACCAAAATCAGTGTTCGGTTCGAAATGTTCAAATGTGACAAATTTTGTTCAGCGATGAGGCTCATTTCTGGTTGAATGGCTACGTAAATAAGCAAAATTGCCGCATTTGGAGTGAAGAGCAACCAGAAGCCGTTCAAGAACTGCCCATGCATCCCGAAAAATGCACTGTTTGGTGTGGTTTGTACGCTGGTGGAATCATTGGACCGTATTTTTTCAAAGATGCTGTTGGACGCAACGTTACGGTGAATGGCGATCGCTATCGTTCGATGCTAACAAACTTTTTGTTGCCAAAAATGGAACAACTGAACTTGGTTGACATGTGGTTTCAACAAGATGGCGCTACATGCCACACATCTCGCGATTCTATGGCCATTTTGAGGGAAAACTTCGGAGAACAATTCATCTCAAGAAATGGACCGGTAAGTTGGCCACCAAGATCATGCGATTTGACGCCTTTAGACTATTTTTTGTGGGGCTACGTCAAGTCTAAAGTCTACAGAAATAAGCCAGCAACTATTCCAGCTTTGGAAGACAACATTTCCGAAGAAATTCGGGCTATTCCGGCCGAAATGCTCGAAAAAGTTGCCCAAAATTGGACTTTCCGAATGGACCACCTAAGACGCAGCCGCGGTCAACATTTAAATGAAATTATCTTCAAAAAGTAAATGTCATGGACCAATCTAACGTTTCAAATAAAGAACCGATGAGATTTTGCAAATTTTATGCGTTTTTTTTTTAAAAAAGTTCTCAAGCTCTTAAAAAATCACTCGTTACATCTTTTGGGATGATTTCAAGTGTCTATCTCTTAAGGTTCAAGAGATACAACTATGTTTCAGTCAGATAGACATAATTATTGTTAAGTTGTTTTTTTACTTAAGTATTTCGTCTAAAATTTTTTTTGAAAATTCCTTATAAAAAGTACTGTAAAAATAAAACTTTGTTAAAAAGATACCCTTAAAAGAAAAATTAAAAAAAAAAATTGGAAAAACTCTTGCAGTAAAGTACGCTTTAAGAAGTAATTTTTAAAAGATACAATTTTAAAAAAGTACTCTTTTCAAAAATAATCGCTGAAAAGAACACACTTTTTAAAAATGACAAGTTCAAAAAAAAACCTTTTTAAAAATACATTTTTAAAGAAATACAATTTAACAAAGTACCATTTTATAATGCAAAAAGTACTCTTTAAAACAAGCATCCTTTTAAAATATTTATTTTTTATTATAACATTACCCTTTTAGAATGAATGTGCCCTTAAATAAGGACCATTTAAAAAAGAACCCTTTAAACAAGAACCGTTTAAATAAGTACTATATTAAAATATAAAGATCTAAGAAGAAGTATTATTCAAAAGAATCATCTAAAATAGTATCTTTTACATAATGTAATTTTAAAAAAGGTACAATTTAAAAGTACTTTAAAGAGTGCATTTAATTTTGTTTTAAAGTACATTTTAGTTTTAAGAGTGATTATGTCTTAATTTCAATAGTGATTTTATTGCTCTATCCGTCTAGGTACCACCCTAGTAAGACGTAAAATGTGTTTTCGTTATCATCACTCAAACGAGTATAGAAATAAATTTTATCATCCTAAGGAAATTCTAATTTTTAAAAAGATTTCTTTTACAAATTTTTATAAAAAAATAATAGAATTTTGTTTCTTTTTCAGATAAAAACTACAAACGCGCAAATGTTGTAATGTGAGTACTTTTTGTTATTAATTAATATATTATTATTAAAAAAAAAAAAACAAAACAATGTAAAATAAATTTAAAATTAATTAAAAATATTAATTTACTACTAAAAACTAGGTTTGTCAAAAATCCGATTATTTTTTATATTTTTATTTTCATTATATGAATAAAATTTTATTCAAATAATCGATTAAATTTTAAGAAAAATTATTATCCAAACGAATAGGGAGAAAATCAACTTTTTATTATAAACTTGTTTACTCGAAATTTATCCGATTTTTCGAATAATTTTTCTTTGTATGATACTTAGAACATAATAAAATTTATTATTCGAACGAATAGGGCTAAAATTAACTTCTTATTCTAAATTTGTTTACTCGATAGTTATTCGATTAATGGAATAAATTCCGATTATTTTTTTATATTTTTCTTTTTATTATATGATTAAAAATTTAATCAAATAATCGATTAAATTTAAAAAAAAAAATTATTATGCAAACAAATAGGGAGAAAATCAATATTTTATTATAAACTTGTTTACTTGAAATTTATTCGATTAATCGAATAATTTTTCTTTGTATGACATTTAGAACATAATAAAATTTATTATTCAAACGAATTGGGAGAAATTTAACTTTTCTAAATTTGTTTACTCGAAATGTATTCGATTAATTTTTTTTCGAATGATAACACACATTTAGAACATAAAAAAATTATTATTCGAACGAATAGGAAGAAATTTATTTTTTTATTATAAATTTGTTTAAACGAAATTTATTCGATTAATCGAATAATTTTTCTTCGAATTACAAATCACATTTAGTTATTGCAGAAATCACCCAAGTTAAAGATATCTCTTATTTTTTGAAAAATAATATGAATTTTCTCTATAAATTTAAATAATGTAGCACAGTGGGGGATTCAGCTCAAAAATGGGAATATGTAATTTTTTTAATTTCTAAAGGTGTTTAATACCATTTACTTAATACTTCATGGCTAGGAAGAGGTGAGTTTATTTATTTTGGACCTAAATTTCGACCTTAAATTCCTAAGCGGAACGACGCCACATTGTATCAAATGACACAGTTAAATTAAAACTTTATTTTTTTGTTTTTAAACCGATTTTCAAAAATTTGTAATTATATCAATTTTCAAGTTGTCTAGATAAATAGCAATATGTTACCCGAAGTTAAAAAAATAAAATATATTTCATCGCCTGCAATAAAACAGGTCGTTCTTAATCGTTCAATATAATAAAGAAAGCACTTATAATTTAGGGTATTTTTTTATCTGAAATTTGTTTAAATTTCTTAATTGTAAAACCATTTATTTAAAATATATTTGCTTTCCATTATTTTTTTCTAAAACAAAGGCAGGTAGAAAAATAAACTATTCTTTTAATGGCAAAATGAAACGAATAACAAAGAAAATTCATATTAACGTTCATGTAAAGAATATCCTCTAGGGTGTGTTCTCGCTTAGAGAAAAAAAAAACATCCATAATAATAAAGGTAGTCGTCGCTTTTCCTTCTTATATTTTTTTTTATCAGATGATGTTTGTCACTGGTTTGTAAAGGTAATTAGACATAATAGCAAAAATGGCAAACAAGCAAAATATAACTTTAAAAAAAATTTTCTAATATTCAGACTTATTACGGTTGTCATAGTCGTTCATATACTTTGACACTTTTGTACTAGAATAAAGAACATTTTTCCGTGTTTCTTTTAATCTAGTATAACATAAGTGTAGTGGAAGTAATAAGGCTGATCATTTTTTGGGAACGTGTTGTAAGGAAGGTTTGCATTGCCAAAGATATTAACGGTAGTAACAGTGTAACTGTTAAAAGGTTATTTAATTGGAAGAAATATTTTTACTCTAAAAGTATTTTTTGCTTTTTATATTATTTCCAGGGAAATTCAATAGAACAAAAAAAAAAAAAAAATAATAAAATAATATCATAAATAATATGTATATCAGCCGAACATTTCAATTGTTGCGTGAGAAATTTTCCGATCACTTTATTTTCCGAATTAGCGATATCAATTGGCCGCCTCGTTTTGATTTAAAGTCGCTGGTCTTTATTCCCTGACGCCGTTTGACTGGGTCTACGTGAACAAACCACAAATAACTGATATTTTGAAAGATGAAATAGACGAGGTCAGCGATGCGTATTAGCAAATTGTGGTTCAAAACTTTGTGAAAAGTTTGGACGTATTCCGTCATACTAAAGGTGGACATACGAGTATATCCGACATAATCTATTTTTATTTCTTACATTTTTCTGTTTATCCTTAAATTTATCCAACTTTTGTAATGAAGCACGTAGTCCAATGATATTTTAGCTTGGTGGCAATAACTCGGAAGATCTCTTTGCCTATCAGTCCTATATGGTTATACATACTATGGCTTTTGAATGTCATTTTATATATGCCTGCTTAAGTAGTTCAAAGACCGCCCTCGTATATGAATCAAAAATTTATAAAACAGCTAGAGACTGTGGCGGAAAATAACGACTATTGTCATTTTCAGTGCAATGATTTTAGTGGACATTGTCTTGTATAACAGGAAAGGTAATTGATGGATGGCATGTAATTACAATTTCTGACTGAGTCAGAGTTTTAAGGTTTGGTATCTTTCATTTGTGTGTGTGTGTGAGAGTGTTTTTGGTTAAATTACTACTAATTGCAAAAAATTTGTGTATTTAAGTTTCGGAATGCTCATAATTGCCATATGAAAGGTGCTAAAAATATTATTAACTTAATAATTTTATAAAGAATTATTCAAATTGTTTTTTATTTCGTATATTTTACTTATAACGCTTTAAATAAACTTCTTCAGTGGTGTACATTTTAATTTATTTCTTTACTATAAAACATTTTTCTTGTCGTCATCAGAAGATTAAGTCACCATCTTAATATATATTTTTTTATGAAATAAGTAAAATTTATAATAATTAACCGCAATTAAATGAAAAATTTCTTATTTTTGCTTTATGTATGTCTGTTTGTATATGGAAAAGAAGAAGTTTTTTTTTTATTTCATTTGCAACTGGGGAGTATTAATTTTGCTTCTTCAGCTTATATTTCTTGGCAAAAAGCAATTTAATTTTTTCTCTTTTTAATGTTATAAGGGTTGGTGAAAAAAGCATAAATACGAAATGGATTTTTAAATTAATAAATGCTATTTCTATTAAAAAGTTTATTTTATTAAGAATTTTAACTTAAAAATTATAAGACATTTTTGTTCAACAAAAGAAAAGTTAGATAAATCGTTGTTTCGGTGCGCTTCGCTACCTCGATCGCAAAAAAAAAACATTAGTGAGTAAAAGTAAAACTAAGCTTTACCCGAAAATTGAAAGAGTGCCACTATTGTTGATCAAGATAGGGGATAATTACATTATATGGGGGTACGTACCTACCCGAAAAAACATGTTATTCTGAGAGTACAAAATTTCATAAATCTACCTATTATGTGAGTAGTTCTCTAAGTAATCTCCAAAAATTTTTTTCTTTGTATGGGAGGTGCTACGCTCACTGTTCGAATCTGGCCAGATTATGAAAGATAATGTGAGAGTTACTTATTCAAAATTTCAAGATTCTACCCTCATATTTACACTATAATAATTTTTCTTTTTTAATGGGAGGTACCACGCCCACTAGAAATAGACTAGACTATTAATATTAATATTAGACTCGTGGAAAATTGCAAGAGTCTACCTATTATAGTTATCGAGGTGAACGATCATAGTTTTTTACTTTCAATGGGTACTAACACGCTCACTGTTCCAATCCTAAATGTTTTTGCTTCCGTCTCATGTTAATGAGGGGGATATTCGTGCAAAATTCCAACACACATACCACGCCCACTGTTCCAGTTCAGTTTTTTGTGCTGGACTAACTAACTAATATGGGGGTTAGTTACTTGAACAAAATTTTAATTTATTATAGTTCTGTAGGTATACGATACTAATTTTTTACATTGTATGTGAGGTACTACGGCCACTATTCCAATCCAGTCTCTTTTTCGCCAGACTATGTACAATAATATATGGGTTACTGGAGCAAAATTTCAAGAGTCTACCTATTATAATTCTCTAGGTACATGGTTAGAATTTTTCACATTGTATGGGAGGTACTACGCCCACTATTCAAATCCAGTCAGTTTTTTGTGACATTAAACATATTAATAGGAGAGTTACTTGCAAAAAATTTCAAGGTTCTACCTATTACAATTTCCAAGCAACACATTGATAAATATTCGCTTTGCATGGGAAGTGCTACGCCCACTTGAAATATCCTAAAAATATATATCCTATTTTACCCACCGCATATCTGGTGAAATGGAAGATCGGTCCACAGGCGCAGGCAGCTTAAGCTTTCCGACTAAGAAACAAACATATTTTGTGCTTTATATATGTACTAGCAGTGCACGCCACGTCGTTGGCGTCCTGACAATATTTTGCTCGATTTTGCTTTGAAAGTATTCCACACCAATTGAAAGACTCTGACTTTTATAGTGCTTCAGTTATGGTTTATGTAACCATCACTTGATAAAATTCTAAAATTTATAAAAAATTCTAAAATTCAAAAAATTATTGTAAACCTTCGTAAGAGGTGTTTAAAATATTTTAATAAGAATGTAATTCCACAAAGTAAAAATACAAATTTTATTCAACTGGCGCCATCTGTTGCGCAGTAGTTTTTGAAATATCTCACTTTCAAAAATAAAAAGGTGAGTTGAAAAAATAACCGTGTTGAAAATATCCCAGTTTTAAACCGAACATTTCAGTACCTTTAAACCGGAAATTGCTTTTTTCACTGCTTTTTCTCCACTTTCTCATGGAAATAAGATATACTAAGGTACCTCCTCACCAAATGAAAAGCAGGCAGACAGACTGAAATGAGTTTTTATTTTATTATATGTATATATGTATATGTATAGATGTATATGCATAGATGTATATGCATAGATGTATATATAGATAGATATATAGTTAGATAGATAGATAGATAGATAGATAGATAGATAGATAGATAGATAGATAGATAGATAGATAGATAGATAGTTAGATATATGCGGCTTCAAAATTTTCCAATTACTTTCCATAAAATGCATTATGCTGTTTACTTTTTCTAATTCTCTCACCCTCTGCTACTCTCTGTTTCACATTTTTTCTCGCTCTGTATATTTAAAGTGTTAATTTTTTATTTAAAAATTAAAAGACAAATGCTGTCTGTTTATCAGAGTTTATCATCTCCATGGCCAATGACATCATAATGTTATTTGAATGAATGATTAATATAGCGTCATCCATCGCCCTTACCTTTCCAAGGAAACAACATGAATTTACTTTTGAAAAGAAAAAAAAAATAATAAAATTTTAAATAAAACTCTAGAGGTTTGAAATTTACAAGCAGAAAAAAACTTGCTCACAAAGTTTAATGTTGTTTTTTTTGCTTTTTGTTTAAGTGTAACCGAATACCCTTAACATGGTTTAATCCACCACTAGCCCATTCCGAAATGAACAGGTAATATTTCTAATGCACCAAAAAGCAACTGCCAGCAGCAACAACTCCCAATTTAAGCTCCCTCTTGTGAAAAATTCAAAACTAATGCAATCATCACAACAACAAAAAGATACAAATGTAACAAAGAAACATGATAGAAACCAACGAATAGAGAGTCAAATAAACACACTACTGACTTAAAAAGAACAAAAACAAACAACACGAAACATGATACAATATTCAAAACAAATAACAGTACACTTTTATGGCCAAGTTTTGTTTTTTGGTGCAAGCCAGATACACATTCGTATGCCACATTTTTGTTTCTAATTTACTTTTCATTTATTTATTCATATCGGTCCTATCTGTTTTTCTCATGGAATTTTATTCTCTTAAACATTTAAAGACTGTGCACGAAATATATATTAGGAAATTTTTTTGACAATAAACAAATAAAAATCATCAGGTTAATAGGTGTCAAAACAAATGGCGGGCCATCGACATTTTTGCCGACTTGAACGATGGACTCAAAAGGAGAAAATATTTTTAAAAATATATCAAAATAATAGTTACAAAATAAAGTGAAAGAGGTTAAATTAACGAATTGAAATAATTAAGAACACAATTACTCATCCTTATTACACATCGACGAATATAATATTGCATTAAGGGTGATTGCAACTTGTAAAAAATTAAATACTAATTTACTTACTTATTCCTGACCTCTTCTACATTGCACAGTGGGGCGGAATCAAAATATTTTGGAAATAACTCAGTCATTTGTAAAGGGCTAGGCTTGAAGTATCTGAGCTTAAGTTACACATAGAGGTGTAACTCCTGTAACCAGGAGCAGTCGAAAGGCACATGGGGGGGTCTGTCAATATGAAGAAATTTTTTTTAAAGGATATTTTTGCTTTAGTCTGACCATTCTGACGAAATATAGATTGCAGGAATGTCCAAAATAAAAAAAATTTAAAAACAATTTTAAAGAAATTTCGAAAAAAATTTCAAAAAAATATTTGAAAAATTTAAAAACAATTTTTTAAATATTAAAAAAAAATCGTAAAAATTGTTACAAAAAATTTCCGAAAAAAATTGTTACAAAGTTTTTTTGATAAAATTTTTACAAAAAAATGCCTTTATCTCTATATTATATTTGTAATAATGAAGTTGAAAATCACAAAAGTAAATACCGAATGTATGTACAGTGGTGTTCCATAAAATAGAGCCACCTTTTACTACATATTTCGAAAAAGAAAAAAACATACTAAATCTTTATAAACAATTTTAAGGTTTTTATTTTTGTGAGACCGAACAACTGCCCAAATTAATTACTATAGAGCGGTTTTGATAAAGAACTTAAAATGAAATATATACGTAAAAACATTCAAAGTTCAAGATTTTAGGTGTGCAAAAAAATAGAGCCAACCACTTCAATTATCTAAAAAACACAAAATTCCAAAAGATGAATAGAATAATATACTTTATCTTTATTACCTTAGTACTAAGTGGAATATAATTTATTTTTGATAACGGGTAAGCACCGTTTTGGCATAGGGTCAACGAGTTTTTGGTATGTCTCAATTGGAATAGTACGCCATGCTCCTTTAACTAATGCCCACAAGTGATCTTTATTAGTTGCATGTTTTCCCTTAAGAGCTGATTTAACTATTCGCCACAAGTTCTTAATAGGTTTAAGACTAGCAACGGAACAGGCCTGCTTAAAACAAATACCCCATATTTTTCAAACCAATCTTTTGCCGACTTCCATGTGTGTTTCGGGTCATTGTCTTGCTGAAACACAAATCGAAGCGGTATTTCTTATTCTACGTAAGCCATCACATATCTGTTAAGCAGATTTGTGTAAAAAATAGCATCCATTCTTTCTTCCACTCATACGGTAGACCCAGTTCCAATATATGAAAATACCCCCACATCATAATATTTCCGCCACCGTGTTTAATGGTCTTTATAGTGTATTGAGGTAGACGTTTGGTGTTTGGTGGCCTTCGTACACAATGGCTGCTTGTCAGAGTTAAATAAAATTAGTTTTGATTCGTCAGACCACAAAGTTTCTTCAAGAGAATTAAGCACAGTAAAATGTAGAAAGTGAAACTGGCTCTATTTTATGGAACATCACTGTACATATTATTATGAAATTTTGAATCATAACAGAGTAATTGAATATTTAACATCATTATGGTGAAGGGTGTATAAGATTCGGCATGGCCGAATATAGCAGTCTTACTTATTATATATAATCATTACAATAGAATAATAAAAAAGCACATCCGATTGCATTATATTATTAGCTTTTTTTGTTTGAAAAGTTAAATTTTTAAAATGTTAGGACATGTTGTGAGTTCCTCTACTATACTTCTTTTTTTGTAAGTTCAAGTGTTTGTGCGACAATCGTGGCTTAATCAATGAAGGTCTGTTTCCAAAATCGAACCCAAGGTAAAGAATAAAAGAGGACAATTTATACAGCTAAACCGATGATATAATGAATTTCGAAACATAAATGGATGATTTGAGATAGATTCCCATATAGAAGGGTCAGTGGCCCATGTCTGTTTTCGAAACTTCGACCCAGACCCAGATTTTACTGAAATTTCGAACATAGGAAGAAGGAGATTAAGCTATGTATGGCAATATTCGGATTCAGAGCGAATCAAAGTGACGAAAGATTTATGTATACAAATCACATGCATTTACGTTCGTACATGTTAATTTCAGAAACTGCCCAAAGACATGCTGGATTGGACTCGCGCTCTCAATGTGACAT